>JAOPSE010000170.1:337112-1537112 GCA_029449295.1 Zea luxurians
CTTCGGTTGATTACCTCTAAATTAACCCAAAGATCGGGGGCTTGTGGGGGATAGATATCCCCGGGTCCACTAAAAGAGTAAAGGACCTCACGAAAGGCCCAAGGGCCCAATAAATCATAAGGTCATTCTTTCGTGGGCCTGGGGAGAAACAACCAGCAAAACGACATGAGGCCGGATTGGTGCAAACCCGGACGGCCCACAGCGTCGAGCGAATGACCGCAACAGAGATCCGACTCTCCCGCGCTGGAGCCTCCATGCAACGAAGCCATGCGAGGATAAGTCGGCGAGGGTTACGTAGGGATAATCTCAAGAGGTTCACTATCTTTTAGCTACTTGTTGTTATCTTATCCACGTGTACTGCCCTACGGTCGAGTATATAAGGCCTAGGGGGCACCCCTTCAGAATGATCGACCCTTTACTTAGCCACCCCGCGTTAACTCTCTGTATTCTCAATCCAGAGAGCTCTCTTGTAACCACATCCACCAAGCATACTCACCAGGACGTAGGGTGTTACACATCTCTAAGCGGCCCGAACCTGTAAAACTTGTCCACTGTCCCTCGTGCGATCGGCACGAACCATTTTGCTACAGTTGTCGACACCGTCCTACTCCTAAAACACCTTGAGGTGCAACCCCGGGTGTGCGGTCGGACCCAAAACACCGACACCAGGGCCCTATTAGAAAAGGTTGGCCGCGCGGGGACGAGGACGAGAACAGGCGCTCGCTTGGAGCCGCTCGCTCCCTCTCCCGCGTGGACGCTTGTAACCCCCTACTGCAAGCGCACTCGACCTGGGCGCGGGACGAACACGAGGGCCGCAGGATTCCCACCTCTCTCACGCCGTTCTCCGGCCGCCTCGCTCTCCCCCCTTCGCGCTCGCCCTCGCGCTCGACCCATCTGGGCTGGGGCGCGGCGACATTCACGTCGGCCCAGGGACCCCCCGGTCTCAGAACGCCGACAGTTGGCGCGCCAGGTAGGGGCCTGCTGCGTGTTGACGAACAGCTTCCCGTCAAGCTCCAGATGGGCAGTCTCCAGTAACCTCTCCAACCCGGGACAGTGCTCCGTTTCGGGAGTCTTGAGTTCATATCCCTCGATGGCAGCTACGACATGATACTCCTTCCACCGCCGTGCGACAACAACGGTGGCGGCCGACAACCCGCCTGTCGGCGGCGGAATCGGCGACGTCTTCCCCGCATGGTGGAAGAGCAACCTTCGAGCTCACCCTGTCCTCTCCCCCGCCGACGGAGGAGGAGGCGGGGCAACCAAGGCCAAGCAGTAGGCAGCGCCTCGTCGGCTGTCGAGCGAGATGACGGCCCCGGCACCCCAACGGGGGGCGCACCGGGCGTCGACCTCGCGTTTGAGACGAAGGTGAGCGCCATCTCCCCGCGACACGCCAATCCCAAGCAAGCGGACGATGCCAGCACGCTCGTGAAAAGCTTGCTGGACGTCACCCTTGTACCTGAGACGACGGCGCAGTCAGTCCCCGACGCGACCTTATCGCCGCCCGTCGACCAAAAGGTACCGATCGATTCCCATCCCGTGTCTTTCGGTTTCAGCCTCAACCCGTCTAGCGACTTTGCTTTGGCGGGCGCTCTCGTAGAGGCAAATCCAGACCCTCTGGGGTTTCGTGTGCGGTCACCTTGGGACCGGCTGACGGACGTCTCGACCTACGGGCCCTCTGGGTCCGAGGAAGACGACGAACCCAGCATCTGTTGGGATTTCTCTGGACTTGGCAACCCCAGTGCCATGCGGGACTTCATGACCGCATGCGACTACTGCCTTTCCGACTGTTCCGACGGTAGCCGTAGCCTCGGCGACGAGGACCGCGGCCCAAGTCGCGAATGCTTCCACGTCGATCTAGGGGGTCCCCCCGAAGGCAACCATCTCGGCATGCCGGAGGACGGTGACCTCCCTAGGCGAGTGCCTCGCGTTGACATCCCACGGGAGCTAGCTGTGGTCCCCGTTCAGGCGGGGGGTCATGACCCACAGCTCGAGCAAATCCGCGGGTGCAGGCCAGGCTCGACGAGGGAGCAGGAGCGCTGGAGCCGATCCGTCGGGACGTCGGGCAGGCATGGGCGGGCCAACCTCCGGCCGGAGAAATACGTCATCTACCCCAGGGCTTCCAGCGCCGCATCACCGACGACGTCAGGTTCAGGCCACCACCCGCATCCAGTGGGGTCGGCCAGAACCTGGCGGCAGCAGCAATGCTTCTTCGCGCGATGCCAGAGCCATCAACCACCGAGGGGCGGCGAATCCAGGGAGAGCTCAAAAATCTCCTAGAAGGCGTCGCGGTCCGACGGGCCGATAGCTCTGCCTCCCGAAGGCAGGGGTACCCCTCGGAACCTCATGCTGCGACTTCCCGATTCATGCGGGAAGCCTCAGTCTACACCGGGCGCACGCGCAACACCGCGCCTGCGGCCCCGTGTCGCCTCGGCAACGAGCACCACCACCGCAACCGACGGGCCCACCTCGACGAGAGGGTGCGCCGAGGCTACCACCCCAGGCGTGGGGGACGCTACGACAGCGGGGAGGATCGGAGTCCCTCGCCTGAACCACCCGGTCCGCAAGCCTTCAACCGAGCCATCCGACGGGCGCCGTTCCCGACCCGGTTCCGACCCCCGGCTACTATCACAAAGTACTCGAGGGAGACGAGACCGGAACTGTGGCTCACGGACTACCGTCTGGCCTGCCAACTGGGTGGAACGGACGATGACAACCTCATCATCCGCAACCTCCCCCTGTTCCTCTCCGACTCCGCTCGCGCCGGGTTGGAGCCACTACAGGAAACGCATAATTTTTCGTGGGCCGTTTTATTTTCGTCGGCCGGCCCACGAAAATTTGAATGTTATTTTCGTCGGCCTCGTGACCGACGAAAATGTGTCGTATTTTCGTGGGCCGGGGAATATTTTTGTGGGCAAGCCCATGAAAATACTGAAGTTATTTTCGTCGGCCTCTGGACCAACGAAAATGAGGCGTATTTTCGTCGGCCCCACTGAGGCCGACGAAAATAGTGACCCTACCGCACTCGCTCGTTCGTCCCAATCCCGCTGCGCCGCACTCAGCCCGGCCTTCTCGCTTGTGTCCGGCACGCCGTTCCCTCCCGTCCTGCTCCCCTGTCGCCACCGCGTCGCGCGCGGGCAGAGGCCTCTCTCGCCATCTCGCGGCCGCGGCACCCCACAACTAGCCTACCACCCGACCTCCCACCGCCGCCGCCGGCCTGCTCCCAACCACAAGTCCAGGAGGACGCCACTTCGATCCGCCGCGGGGAGGCCCCCGCCAGGCTCCATCTCCGGATCCGATCGCCCGCCGTCGGCTCGGTTCAATCCGGTACGTTCCCTTCCGATCCGCCGCACTTACCTGCTGGCCACAGTGTCTCTCCCTCCTTTCCGGCGCGCCTCAGTTTCAGTCCCGGATCGACGCCCTTGCTATTGCTACAAAAACCGCGCCAGCTGCTCGGCGTCGGCGAGCTCGTGTCAGCTGATCGTGTCGTTTCCGTCCGCGCCACGCGCGCTCGCGGCCTCCAAACTGGGACGACGACGAGTCCCCTGACCCTCGGGGCTGCCTCCGGGTCCTCGTATGTTGTTGTGGTTGTGGCCATGCATGTTGTTCTCTCTCGACAACCCAAATGCAAGTTCCTGGTAATTAATATTTAATACAGTTGAGCTAGCGGCCAGAAAATAAAGTTACAAGATTGTTTAGGATCATGGCCACATATACCCACACGTATACTCCTTACCATTGGTGATCGAATAAGAATAATGGTCACTCACTGGTCAGTTTGCTCATCCATATCACTCATGCTGCCAAGCTCTGCAGGTTTGAGCTAGCTGCAATAATTAGTGCACTAGCAAGCAGGAGACGGATTTGCTGAGAGCAATGACAAGAACGTCTCACTGGAAGATATATAATCAAATCCCATCCAAACAAATCGATCCCCCGTTTATTCCCACCATTTACTTGATCCCCGTCAATCGAATACAAAAAAAGGTCGTAATCGCCTTCCTCTTAAAAAGAGCACACAACTCCCTCCGATCCACGCTGGTGCAGTCGGTCGGGTTCCCAGTCCTGCTGGTGCCCATCTACGCCGGCCGGCCCGCCTCCCAGTCCCACTCCCAGTCCCAGTCCCAGCCCCGGCCCCGGCCGTAAGAATTAGGTTCTTAAGTTTGGTTCACTGAACAATAGATATGCCTCTGTTGTCAAAATCAGAAGGATATTTTATTAGCTTTAGGGTGCTTAAATAATCGTTGAAATACAGAAAACGGGAGCCTTTATTTGATGAAAAGGTTAGTTAAATGATTAAATCATACTCCATAACTACCAGAACAACTAGGTTAGTAAAACCTTAAGGACTGTCCAAGCAAGACTATAGCATTAACAATGGTTAATCCTCCAGAACCTGGTACTTTTTCCAGAGAAAATTGGTACTCCCCTAGTACAGAAAAGACTCTTGCGGCAACTCTCTTAGCTGTACAACACAGTCTGAAGATGATTCTCCTCTATCCAATGTTTTTTGTCTAAAGTGATGACCTAATTCTCTATCACCTTTTGTTCCTCCAGAAATGAAAAAAAAAACACAAAAGAAAGAACTCGCAGAGGCTGTTTGAAGCTTAGACTTTAATAAAGTGTCCATTGTTAAATATGAATTATGGAGATATATTGTGATATTCTCCTTCAAGTGTGCTCTAGACATCTGCACAATGTTTTTTTTTTTTTTTGCTTTTCAGAACTACATAAAAAATGGATTCAATAATTCGTAAGTGTCGTCCACAAATTTGGCTTGTTCTAATCATGAATTATATTGTATGGTAATCTGCGTATGTACATCCTACTATCTGCATACAATTGTATACAGGAAATCGTTTGATCTCTCACAATCTGCACAGTTGAAAGTGAAAGTGTTTGAGTATATGCCTTGGGGAGTTCTTCACTTCCTCAGAACGACATCTCCACCATCTGGGGTATATGTTGAAAGGCCATATGTGGGTGTTACTTGGGTGGTGCTGATTGATTGAGGCAATATAATTCGTCGGCCTCTGGACCGACGAAAATGTGGCGTATTTTCATCGGCCTCAGCCTAGCCGACGAAAATAAGTCATTAATTTATATTAGTCATCTTGTCGTGTTGTGATTAGTTTAACTGTTGTTTGCTTTAATTCAAATTCATATTTGTATCCGAGTTATTTTTTAATGTTTAGAGCTTAGTTTTAATCGTTAACCGTAGCGAACCGTATGCGTCACCCGTTCGGGAACGGCGAACGTCACATTGGCTTGTGAGGTTTGCCGTTCCAGAATTGTCCACGTATTTTGGATAGCCTGAGAGTGTAGGCCGATGCTTGTGATTTGTGACATGTGCCTTACGATTGACGGGGAATTTCGGTTGTGTAACCCAGTTGTTCTCCAACACACCATGTTCAGGGCGTGTGCTTGGAGAGCAGCGGGGTTATGCTGCCGAAATTTCACGACAATCGTAGGCTACACGTCACAAATCACAAGCATCGGCCTACACTCTTGGGTGGGTTTAGGGCCTTTACCTAATAGGGAGTTCACCTAAGCCACGGACGATCATTGATGTTATTTGTCTTTTGTTTAATTAACCTTTGAAATGGACGGTGATCGGAGGGTGATGTATGACGGGTGGAGAAAGGATGGGGCACATTCGAATGAATGGATGGTTGTAACAAAGGCTTTTCTTGAGCACGCTTTCAAAGATGCAACTGGTCGTCTAGTGAAGTGTCCTTGCAATCGCTGCGAGAACAAGTGGCCTCAGAAGAAGGAAGAAATGGAGAAACACCTTTGCAAAAGTGGGTTTATGCCGAACTACCTTGTATGGTACTGGCATGGAGAGTCTATTAGACACGTTGACGCGGAGGTGGAACTTGATGATGATCATGATAGGATGGACGACATGTTGCATGATCTTGGTAGGGAGGTTGAAATGAACGTCGAGGAGCCGGGGAAGCTTCCACGCGATGCTCAGGAATTCTTCCGGCTACTCGCAGCGGGAGAAGAGAGACTGCACGAGCACACTCAGATGTCAGTTCTTGGGACTCTCACAAGACTAATGGCGATAAAGTCGAAGCACAACAATTCAAACAGTGCTTACAACGACATCGTCCAACTGATGGGCGAGGTTCTCCCGGAGAATCATAAGTTGCCAAAGAATATGTACTTCGCAAAGAAGATGTTGGCTGGTCTTGGGATGACATATGAGAAGATCGACGTGTGTCCCAACAGTTGCATGCTATTCTTGAGGAGGATGACAAGCTGGACTGTTGTAAGCATTGTGAAGCTTCTAGATATGTCGAGGTGACAAATGATGAGGGTGAATTGGTAGTTACGAAGGTCGCAGCTAAGCAACTTCGTCGGTTGCCCATCATTCCTCGGCTTTCAAGGTTGTTCCTCAACAAGGAAATAGCTCTGCATATGACGTGGCCAAAGAATGGTGTACGTCTCGTCACTGATCCAGACATAATGGTCCATCCGTCGGACGGTGATGCGTGGAAGGCATTTGACGAGTTTTATCCCGAATTTGCAAACGACCCTAGGAGTGTACGGCTTGGTCTATCGACGGACGGATTCACACCTTTCAATAGCAGTGCAAGCCCTTACTCGTGTTGGCCTGTCTTCATTGTGCCATATAATCTTCCTCCTGAGTTGGTCAATAAAGAAGAGTTCATGTTCCTTGCACTAGTCATCCCAGGCCCCGAGCATCCAGGGCCAAAGCTGAATATGTTTTGTTCGCCCTTTAATTGAAGAGCTGAAACAATTGTGGAGAGGTGTGAAGGCTTATGACAGCCATACTGAAAAGGAGTTTACCATGCGCGCTGCTTATTTGTGGTCAGTGCATGATCTGCTGGCGTATGGAGATTGGTCTGGATGGTGTGTCCATGGTCGGTTTGTGCTGTCCCATATGTATGAATGATACGGATGCATTCAGATTGAAGCATGGTGGGAAAGTGTCATTCTTTGATGCTCATCGACGTTGAACTCCATTCAAGCATTATTTCAGGAGTTCGCTTACTGCATTCAGAAGTGGAGCCAAAATCAGAAATGGGCCACCAAAGAGGCTAACTGCACCGCAGATAATGGCATGGCATGCTTGTCTGAAGCAAGGAGAAAATGATAGGTTTCCAAGGCTACGGGGAGGACCACAACTAGACCCATATTTCATCAATATGGGAGCGTCCGTATGCAAAAGCCTTGATCATGCCGCACAATATAGACTTGATGCACCAAGAGCGTAACGTTGCTGAAAGCATCATAAGCACATGTTTCGATGTGACTGATAAAACGAAAGATAATATGAAGGCAAGAAAAG
Source organism: Zea luxurians (assembly GCA_029449295.1). Classification (NCBI taxonomy): domain Eukaryota; kingdom Viridiplantae; phylum Streptophyta; class Magnoliopsida; order Poales; family Poaceae; genus Zea; species Zea luxurians. Next base: position 344,428 of record JAOPSE010000170.1, read on the forward strand.
ACATGGCTGAAATTTGTAAGAGGCCGATGCTCGAGTTGAAAGTAAGCGATAAAGGGCATGAGGAGTAGGACGCGAGCTGATTACTGCCTCAAGCCGGATGAAAGGAAAGAAATATTTAAGTGGTTGAAAAATCTGAAATTTCCAGATCGATATGCGGCAAATCTGAAATGGGCAGTCAATCTGAAGACTGGTAAATTGATCGGTTTGAAAAGCCATGACTACCATATTATTATGGAGAGGCTGATGCCTATGATGTTTCGAGGCTATTTTAAGGATGAGCTTTGGAGCATATTTGCAGAGCTATGTATTCCAACGAAATCAAGAGCGTATGAATAAACAACGAGCCGAAGAAGCATCATCGGATGCGGATGACTTTTGATTAGTATGTTTCTTTAGTTAATCAATTAAGCTATGTATTCCAATTTTCACATTATTAATTTTCATATTATTTGTTTTCATATACTGTGGTTTGACATTAATTTATCTACAGTTGACCATGTTCAAGCATAGGAGATCGAGGAGGAGTGGGGCAGCGCGGCCAGCGAGGACAGCTCGGGCAGTGGGCTTTTTCAGGGCACCTCACAGAGCCGACAGAGGCAAGCAGCAACTTCTCGACTGTCTAGACGAAGTGCAGGGTGAGGAGGGTAAGCAGGAGGCTCCTCAGCAGGATGCTCATGTGCAGGGTGACGAGGGTGAGCAGGATGAGGAGGGTGAGCAGGATGAGGAGGTTGACCCTATGGGGCAGACAGAGCGGGCGACGCGTCAGATGGTCTACGTCCTTCAGGTATTATTATGCATATTAGTTTAATTGATATTAGTTTTTTATCATTTCATCATATTGAATTTACTTGTATACTTAGGTATAAAAAGAGCAATGCGCTTGGTCCGAGACCTGCCGAGAGGGAGGCTCATCCGGCCGCATGGAGAATGGTGGGGCTTATTTCTGTTGTGTTAATTTTTTAATGTGAACGTGATTGCACTGGTTTACTTTTTATTAATGTTTGTAGGTCATGGGAAGACTTTGAATTGGACGGTACAGGCAGACGTCCCAAGGTGAACGCGGTGTTGGTAGCCTCTGTCGCTTCTACTACCCTTGCATGGTGGAGCTCAATGGCGAGAGGTTCGCGGCTATGCAGTGGGCCGACTGGGGTCTAAAGGACTATGTCCAGCCAGGGGAGTCAGGGGAAAGCAGTAGCGGAGGGGGAAGTTCGGAACAAAAATGAAGGACTTGTCAGGTGGCTGTGTGGGACGAGTTTCTGGGTGAGTCTACTTTCGTATATAAGCAATTCACTGAATTATTGCTTCTCCTAATATTACTTTAACTTAACTTCTCCATTGATATGTAGGGGAGGTTCCAATTGCCGAATGAGATCGAGGAGGATCAGGCTCAGTGGGCACGTGTGAAGAGGCACTTTCGGAAGTGCGCTGATAAGGTTAATCAAGGATGCCATGTACAATGCTCGCATCGCGGCCGTCAACTACTACTACAAGAAGATAAAGGGGCAGAAAATGAGCAAAGCATTAGGGGCCAATGAGATTCTACCTCACAGAGGAGCAGTACCTGGAGAGCGTTGTGGATTGGCTGGCGAAGGACATGGAAGCCTGGAGGTGGTTGCTAAGAGATGGGCGTCGCCAGAGTGGATTGCAGAGTCCCAGAAGCACCATACCAACCGTGGCACTGAAGGACCGGGCACAGGTACGGCGCCGATGGACACCTTGGTACCGCACGCCACATGGTAAGTATATAAATCAAACTTGTATGTTACAATCTATGAAAATTCTATGGTTTAACTCTTCTTTTTCATGTAGGAAGCTGAAAGTGGAGTTGCTCCAAGTTTTATGGAGGTTTACGTCCGTGGTCACCGTGGCCCTGATTCGGCTAACCCTGATGTGCTATGCAGCGAGGCGGCAAGGGAGAAAATGGTAAACAAGTTTGTATTACGAATTAAATTGCATATTTGTGTCTAACTCCAACTCTAACTTTCTTTGAAGAATGCATATGGGGAGGAAATGACTCAATGCCATGGGCCTGACTTCGACTGGATGTCATTCAGACTTAGATGTCTCGCGTTGTACCACAGTGGTGGGGGTAGAAAGCATGGCAGGTGAGGTGTTTGTGTTTGATTCGACGATTTCATTAACAAGAATGTGTCCACTTAATGGCTCAACTATGTGTATCATGCAGGTTTGCCTTTGGCACCGGCGTTGTGGATTATAACAGGACAATAGTTCAAGGGAAGGCATCGTCTTCGGGAGGGAGTTCTCGCTCCTCCAGGTCTGCTCGAGAGGCTCAGCTGGAGGAGGAGACTCGGGCAGCACAGGAGCAGGCTCGAGCAGCACAGGAGCAGGCTCGAGCAGCACAGGAGCAGGCTCGAGCAGCGCAGGAGCAGGTTGGGCAGCTGACGCAATATATGGCTTCTTATTTTCAGGTAATTCGTCTATCTCATCACGTGTCGTCATTGAATTCAAAGTATAATGTTGCGATTCTAACGTTGCATCCATTTGCAGGAAATGACTACTAGACTCGGCCCTGATATGAACTTGCCCGCTTTTCGCCCTCCCCAGGTAACACTATCTGAACACTTCAATTCCATAGCAACTCTTTTTTTATTATCAAAAAATGGCTCGCAGGCACAAGGATGGGGACAGTGGCCAGGACAAGCTCCAGCGTCGCAGCCACCCGGGACCGGTGTTGGGTGGACACAGGCACCTCCAGGCACTTGGACGCCTTTACCACCCTAAGGATCGCAGCCAGTCTGGGGATGGGTGCCACCGGTCTTCCAGCCACCGGCGGGCTCTCAGCCATTTCAAGCGTGGATGGCACCGCCACCGATGGGGTGGGTGCCACCACCTCTGGGTGGCCAGCACAACAATACCCGTGGATGCATGCAGGATCACAGGTGACGTTCCATGTTTAAATTTTATGCAAATCGTGACCAAACATTAGTGATAGCAATACACAGCCTTATTTGAATGCTTGATGAATTGCAGGGTTTTAGTGTCAAATGCTCAGGGATCGGAGGGTGCTGCCAACGTCCAAGGCTTCCTCGTCCATGGTTCTGGAGGGAGTGGCCACCTTCCTGGTGGCGGAGGAGGGAGTGGCCAAAACTCCCATAGCCCGCAGGAGTGAGTTTGATTATAGACTATGTATGGACTATGTATACACTTTATTATAGATGTGATTATGGTATTGAAACTGTATGAACTGTATGAACTATGTAGGACTATGTTTGAAACAATTATGGTATTGCTTGTGAATGTGGTTTGTGAAATCTGTATTGCTTGTGAAATCTGTATATGTCATTGTGGATTATGTGTATTTTGCTGTGAATTAAAAGGTGCAGAAAAATCTGTTTTGGGGGTATCATTAATTTTCGTCGGCCTGTTCGGAGGCCGACGAAAATACAACAGCTATTTTCGTCGGCCAAAGAGGCCCACAAAAATAGCTGCTGTATTTTCGTCGGCCAAAGAGGCCCACGAAAATAGCTGCTGTATTTTCGTCGGCCAAAGAGGCCCACGAAAATAGCTGTTGTATTTTTGTCGGCCAAAGGGGCCCACGTAAATAGCCTGTGTATTTCGTCGGCCTTGGACAAACCGACGAAAATATGTTATTTTCGTCGGTGCCGACGAAAATAGTTGCTTATTTTCGTCTAACATATTTTCGGCGGCTATTTTCGTCGGTATGCCGACGAAAATAATCTATTTTCGTCGGTTTAAGCTTATTTTCGTGGGTTTTTGGCCCATGAAAATTTAGGCGTTTCCTGTAGTGAGCACCTGCCTCCGGGGCAGATCTCCAACTGGGACGACCTAGTCCAAGCTTTCGCCGGCAATTTCCAGGGCACGTATGTGCGCCCCGGAATTCCTGGGACCTCCGAAGCTGCCGACAGCAGCCAGGAGAGTCTCTCTGAGACTACATCCGGCGATTCTCGAAGCAGCGCACCGAGCTGCCCAACATCACCGACTCGGATGTCATCGGCGCGTTCCTCGCTGGCACCACCTGCCGCGACCTGGTGAGCAAGCTGGGCCGCAAGACCCCCACCAGGGCGAGCGAGCTGATGGACATCGCCACCAAGTTCGCCTCCGGCCAGGAGGCGGTCGAGGCTATCTTCCGAAAGGACAAGCAGCCCCAGGGCCGCCCATCGGAAGGTACTCCGAGGCGTCAACTCAGCGCGGCGCCAAGAAGAAGGGCAAAAAGAAGTCGCAAGCGAAACGCGACGCCGACGACGCGGACCTTGTCGTCGCCGCCGAGTACAAGAACCCTCGGAAGCCCCCCGGAGGTGCCAACCTCTTCGACAAGATGCTCAAGGAGCCGTGCCCCTATCACCAGGGACCCGTCAAGCACACCCTTGAGGAGTGCGTCATGCTTCGGCGCCACTTCCACAGGGTCGGACCACCCGCAGAGGGTGGCAAGGCCCGCGACAACGACAAGAAGGAAGATCACCAGGCAGGAGAGTTCCCCGAGGTCCGCGACTGCTTCATGATCTATGGTGGGCAAGCGGCGAACGCCTCGGCTCGGCACCGCAAGCAAGAGCGCCGGGAGGTCTGCTCGGTCAAGGTGGCGGCGCTAGTCTATCTAGACTGGTCCGACAAGCCCATCACCTTCAACCGAGACGATCACCCCGACCATGTGCCGAGCCCGGGGAAATACCCGCTCGTCGTCGACACCCGTCATCGGCGACGTCAGGCTCACCAAGGTCCTCATGGACGGAGGCAGCAGCCTCACCATCATTTACGCCGAGACCCTCGGGCTCCTGTGTGTAGATCTATCCTCTGTCCGGGCAGGCGCTGCGCCCTTCCATGGGATCATCCCCGGGAAGGGCGTCCAACACCTCGGACAGCTCGACCTTCCCGTCTGCTTCGGAACACCCTCCAACTTCCGAAGGGAGACCCTGACGTTCGAGGTGGTCGGGTTCCGAGGAACCTACCACGCGGTACTTGGGAGGCCATGCTACGCGAAGTTCATGGCCGTCCCCAACTACACCTACCTGAAGCTCAAGATGCTGGGCCCCAACGGGGTCATCACCGTCGGCCCTACGTACAAACACGCATTCGAATGCGACGTGGAGTGCGTGGAGTACGCCAGGGCCCTCGCCGAGTCCGAGGCTCTCATCGCCGACCTGGAGAGCCTCTCTAAGGAGGTGCCATACGTGAAGCGTCACGCCGGCAACTTTGAGCCAGCGGAGACGGTTAAGTCCGTCCCCCCTCGACCCCAACGGCGACACCTCCAAGCAGATCTGGATCGGCTCCGGGTTCGATCCCAAATAGGAAGCAGTGCTCGTCGACTTTCTCCGCGCGAACGCCGACGTCTTCGCGTGGAGTCCCTCGGACATGCCCGGCATACCGAGGGTTGTCGCCGAGCACTCGCTGGACATCCGAGCCAGAGCCCGACCTGTCAAGCAGCCGCTGCGCCGATTCAACGAGGAGAAGCGCAGAGCCATAGGCGAGGAGATTCACAAGCTAATGGCGGCAGGGTTCATCAAAGAGGTATTCCATCCCGAATGGCTTGCCAACCCTGTGCTTGTGAGAAAGAAAGGGGGAAATGGCGGATGTGTGTAGACTAAACTGGTCTCAACAAAGCATGTCCGAAGGTTCCCTACCCTCTGCCTCGCATCGACCAAATCGTGGATTCCACTGCTGGGTGCGAAACCCTGTCTTTCCTCGATGCCAACTCAGGGTATCATCAAATCAAGATGAAAGAGTCCGACCAGCTCGCGACTTCTTTCATCACACCCTTCGGCATGTACTGCTATGTCACCATGCCGTTCGGTTTGAGGAATGCGAGCGTGACGTACCAGCGGTGCATGAACCATGTGTTCGGCGAACACATTGGCCGCATGGTCGAGGCCTACGTCGATGACATCGTAGTCAAGACGAGGAAAGCCTCCGACCTCCTTCCCGACCTTGAAACGACATTCCGATGTCTCAAGGCGAAAGGCGTCAAGCTCAATCCTGAAAAGTGTGTCTTCGGGGTGCCCCGAGGCATGCTCTTGGGGTTCATCGTCTTCGAGCGGGGCATCGAAGCCAACCCGGAAAAGATCGCAGCCATTACCAGCATGGGGCCCATCAAGGACTTGAAAGGCGTACAGAGGGTCATGGGATGCCTCGCGGCTCTGAGCCGCTTCATCTCACGCCTCTGCGAAAGAGGTCTACCTCTGTACCGCCTCTTAAGGAAGGCCGAGTGCTCACTTGGACCCCTGAGGCCGAGGAAGCCCTCGGGAACCTGAAGGCGCTCCTCACAAAGGCGCCTATCTGGTGCCCCCAGCTGCCGGAGAAGCCCTCCTGGTCTACGTCGCCGCGACCACCCAGGTGGTTAGCGCTGCGATTGTGGTCAAGAGGCAAGAAGAGGGGCATGCATTGCCCGTTTAGAGGCCAGTCTACTTCGTCAGCGAGGTACTGTCCGAAACCAAGATCCGCTACCCACAAGTTCAAAAGCTGCTGTACGCGGTGATCCTAACGCGACGGAAGCTGCGACACTACTTCGAGTCTCATCCGGTAACTATGGTGTCATCCTTCCCCCTAGGAGAGATCATCCAGTGCCGAGAGGCCTCGGGTAGGATTGCAAAGTGGGCGGTGGAGATCATGGGCGAGACAATCTCGTTCGCTCCTCGGAAAGCCATTAAGTCCCAGGTCTTGGCGGACTTCGTGGCCGAATGGGTTGACACCCAGCTACCGACGGCTCCGATCCAACCGGAGCTCTGGACCATGTTCTTCGACGGGTCGCTGATGAAGACAGGAGTCGGCGCAGGCCTACTCTTCATCTCACCCCTCGGAAAGCATCTACGCTACGTGCTACGCCTCCACTTCCCGGCGTCCAACAATGTGGCCGAATATGAGGCTCTGGTCAACGGGTTGCGGATCGCCATCGAGCTAGGGGTCCGACGCCTCGACGCTCGTGGTGGCTCGCAGCTCGTCATCGACCAAGTCATGAAGAACTCCCATTGCCGCGACCCGAAGATGGAGGCCTACTGCGATGAGGTTCGGCGCCTGGAAGACAAGTTCTACGGGCTCGAGCTCAACCACATCGCTCGGCGCTACAACGAGACTGCGGACGAGCTGGCTAAAATAGCTTCGGGGCGAACGACGGTTCCCCCGGACGTCTTCTCCCGAGACCTGCATCAACCCTCCGTCAAGATCGACGACACGTCCGAGCCCGAGGTACCCTCGGCCCAGTCCGAGGCACCCACGGCTCAACCCGAGGCGCCCTCGGCTCAGTCCAAGGCACCCTCAGCTCGACCCGAGGCGCCCTCGGTTCAGTCCGAGGTACCCTCGGCCCCCGAGGGTGAGGCACTGCGCGTCGAGGAGGAGCGAAGCAGGGTCGCGCCTAATCGAAACTGGCAGACCCCGTACCTGCAATATCTCCACCGAGGAGAGCTACCCCTCGACCGAGCCGAGGCTCGGCGGGTGGTGCGGCGCGCCAAGTCGTTCGTCTTGCTAGGAGATGAGAAGGAGCTCTACCACCACAGCCCCTCAGGCATCCTCCAGCGATGCATCTCCATCGCCGAAGGTCAGGAACTCCTGCGAGAGATACACTCGGGGGCTTGCGGCCATCACGCAGCGCCTCGAGCCCTTGTCGGGAACGCTTTCCGACAAGGCTTCTACTGGCCGACGACGGTGGCCGACGCTACCCGAATCGTCCGCACCTACGAAGGGTGCCAATTCTACGCGAGGCAGACCCATCTGCCCGCTCAGGCTCTGTAGACGATACCCATCACCTGGCCTTTTGTGGTGTGGGGTCTGGACCTCGTCGGCCCCTTGCAGAAGGCACCCGGGGGCTACACGCACCTGCTGGTCGCCATCGACAAATTCTCCAAGTGGATCGAGGTCCGACCCCTGAACAGCATCAGGTCCGAGCAGGCGGTGGCGTTCTTCACCAACATCATCCATCGCTTCGGGGTCCCGAACTCCATCATCACCGACAACGGCACCCAATTCATCGGCAGAAAGTTCCTGGACTTCTGCGAGGATCACCACATCCGGGTGGGCTGGGCCGCCGTGGCTCATCCCATGACGAATGGGCAGGTGGAGCGTGCCAACGGCATGATTCTAAAAGGGCTCAAGCCTCGGATCTACAACGACCTCAACAAGTTCGGCAAGCGATGGATGAAGGAACTCCCCTCGGTGGTCTGGAGTCTGAGGACAACGCCGAGCCGAGCCACGGGCTTCACGCCGTTCTTTCTAGTCTATGGGGCCGAAGCCATCTTGCCCACAGACTTAGAATACGGCTCCCCGAGGATGAGGGCCTACACCGACCAAAGCAACCAAGTCAGCCGAGAAAACTCGCTGGACCAGCTGGAGGAGGCTCGGGACCAGGCCTTGCTACACTTGGCGCGGTACCAGCAGTCCCTGCGACGCTACCACGCCCGAGGGGTCCGGTCCCGAGACCTCCAGGTGGGCGACCTGGTGCTTCGGCTGCGACAAGACACCCGAGGGCGGCACAAGCTCACGCCTCCCTGGGAGGGGCCATTCGTCATCGCCAAGGTTCTGAAGCCCGGAACATACAAGCTGGCCAACAGCCAAGGCGAGGTCTACGACAACGCCTGGAACATCCAACAGCTACGTCGCTTCTACCCTTAAGATGTTTTCAAGTTCATCATATAACTCGCACCCACGCAAAGTTTAGTCATCAAGGAAGGGTCAGCCTCGCCTCGGCAAAGCCCGACCCTCCCTCGGGGGCTAAAAGGGGGGGAACCCCCTCTGCGTCGAAATTTTCCTCGAAAAAAGATCTTTTCTGCCAGAATGTCTTTCGCGCTTTTTGGCTACTTCGAAAGTGGATCCTGAAAACGACGAAGTACACGTAAGCAGCAAGGGCTGACCGAGCCGAGGGACTCCTACGCCTCCGGGATACGGATACCTCACTCATCACCTTCTGCGATAAGTAACTCACGTTCGGATAAGTGATTCTGTGGACCGAACAAGTCTTCACGCTCGAAAGCTCTTCTGCCGAAGCGATCCTTCGAGCCTTCTCGACTGCGTTGGTGACAGAGCCCCATGGACGGGTAAGAGTGCGCGTAAGCGGCAAGGCCGACTGAGCCGAGGGACTCCTACGCCTCCGGGATACGGATACCTCACTCATCACCTTCCGCGAGAAGCAACTCTTGCTCACACGAACATTTCTGTTACCAACAAAAAAGTCCAGATACTCGAAATAAAAGGAAAAGAGACGCAGCTTTACAACACGGCGAGGGTGTGTTTAGGCCTCGGCGGCTGCAGGAAACACACGCTAAAAGACAATCCGATCCTGCAGGCTCGGATCTTGACGGCTGAAGGGAGCAGCAGCACCCTTGGCATCGACGACACCTTCGGCGAGGGCCGACCTAGCCTCGGACGGCGACGCGGTCCGAGGATCTCCACTCTGGAGGACGACGTCATCACCACGCCCGGGCCATCGCCGCTAGGGTCTTCTCTGGGAATCCGGCCCGAGCAGGCGGCTCGGCCGGTCACCCCGGGGCCTCGGCCAGTTACCTTCCAAGGACGTCAATCCGGTCCGAGCAGGCGGCTCGGCCGGTCACCCCGGGGCCTCGGCCAGCTGCCCTCCAGGGGCGTCAGCCCGACCCGAGGCCTCGGCTAGTCAATTCCGGCGTCGGTCCCGCTAACGGACGACCCGGCCAGGCTCCGGCCAACCAGGTTTCCTTTTCGAGCCAACTCTGCCTCTGTCCATGTTGACGCCGCTACCCCTAGCCTCGGCTCATCGAAGAGCGACCGAGGGGTTCCTTTAACTAAGTTAGAGAAGCCTCGGACAACAAGGCCGACCGAGCCGAGGAACTCCTACGCCTCCGGGATACGGATACCTCACTCGTCACCTGTACACGGGGCGACTCACGCTTGGTGAAGCGGTTCAGACAACCAACAGGCGAGTCTCAGTGCTCGAAAAGGAGGAAAATATACGGCTCCGTGCCGAAACCACATACATGTTCAGGCCCCGACAGCCACAATGAACAAAAACACTGGCATCCAAGGTGCCATTACAAACGGAACTCCGGTTCCGTCCCCGCGGGTATGGACAACCTCCACGACGGGGAAGCCCGTGGAGCGACAAGCTCTGGGCGAGTCACCAGCAAACGCGGGTCGCCCCAAAGCGCATCGGCAGGTCCTCACTCCTGTCCTCGCCACGCAAGCGAGGAAGAGGACGGAATGTTGCATCCTAGCTGGACAGCAACAACCCGCCTCCCCCAGCATGACTGGAGGACGTCTCCTCCGCAGAACTGGAGGATGGTCTCCACCACCAGAAGCTGGAAGAGGAGGCGGTCGGCCGACCCGCGCAGGGGGCAGAGCACCGGCTTGGCCCAAGCCCCGTCCCAGCGGGGATGATGAAGACCAGCTGGGGGCGGGGCAAAGATCACAGCCCAGCTTGCTCCTCCCCATCCAGGGGCTGGTGGTCACCGTCTTGGGTGACCCCCGGCGAGGGAGAGCGGCCGGGCTGGCTGATGAAAATCCTTGAAGCCAAACGATGGCTGAAAGGTACCAACTCCCGCGGAGTTGCGTTCCCCCAACGACGAGGCGGAAAGACGGCGGATCTCCCCCATCCGGGGGCCTGGAAGGTGGAAAGACACGATGCATAAGGGAGCGCGAAGACATGGTCGCCCTCCAAGGAGGTCACCCTCCTTTTAAGGGCGGTTCTCCCTACTCGCGTCCCCAGCCGTCACGGGCTGAGTCTTCTCCAACACACTCCAAGGTCCTCCCCTACGGCGCGGGGGCTGGGTCCCACACGTCATGCAAGCCAACTCAGGGCAGAAGAAGCCAAACCGCCGCACGCGGTGCATACAACCGCCCAGCGGTTACAAGCGACCCTCCACTTTTGCCCAGACCAACGGGCGAAAGGGTGGGCAGCCATGCAGGCGGCATGCAACCGCGCCAAGTGGGCGCGCTCCTCCGACTCCCAACACGCCCGGCATGGAGGCCCAGGCCCACGCGTCATGCAACCGGTGCGCCGGTTGCTACGTGTGGGTAACTGCATCGCCACCCGCGCCACCACCGCACCTTCTCGACTGCGGAACCAATACCGCGACTCGAGGCGATCCGGCGCGCGACCCAGCAGCACCAGCCTGGCGCGACCGTCAACACGGCCAAAAGTGGGCTGGCAGTAATGGCGGTGGCAGGCGAGCAGGTGCAGCGGTCACGTCGTCAGCCAAGCTTACGTCCCATCCGGGGGCAGCGAGAGAACCCTCTCCCACGGCGTGAAGACAACGCGCCCGTGATCCGTTCCTCGAACGGCTCGCGCACGCGCAACGGTCGCCCCTCCAACCACTCGCCCCGTCACATTAACTCCGCGACGGGACACGCGGCGCCTCTGGCAGGAGAAGCGGGCGACGCTTCCCCTTCGCCAAAATGACCGCGTCCAAAAAGGTACGCCGCGTCGTTCGATTTCGCATCCTTTTCCATTTTTCCTCTTTCTCTCTCTTGCAGCAGGGACCGGGAAAGGGGGATACCCCGAAAAGGATCCTTCCCTGAGAAGGAACCAGGCTCCGAGCCCCCCTACTGATCAGAGGTTCGAAGGCTGGCCCCCCGGAAGGGTTCAACAGCCGCCTCAGATCGCGTGGGCCCTACACCCACTACTGGTCAGAGGTTCGAAGGCCGGCCCCTCGAAAGGGTTCAACGACCGCCTCAGGCTACTCGGGCTCCGCGCCCAATACTGATCAGGGGTTTGAAGGCTGGCCCCCGAAGGGTTCACAGCCGCCTCAGACGCCGAGCAAGGGATGACCATGGGTACGTTCGATACATAACCAAGGCTCGGGCTGCGCTCCCGAGGTACCCTAGGACATTTCCGAGACCGGCGGGAACGATCTTGTAACAGAATCCCACCAGAGGGAGGCATCGAGCCATCGGACCCCGTCGCCAGGGGACCGGGTCTGGCAGATCACCCGCAGGTACTTTTGGGCGTGCCTCTGGGCCCCTAGCCGACCCCTAACGAACGGGGCACGGACGTCCACTCGGATTACCCGCTTGCAGCTCATCGGAGACACCATGTTCGGCGCCCATCGAGGGCAACATGGCGCTTTCCCCCCTCCTCCTTGCGGAAAGGCGACGCAGGGGCGTATGTAAAAAAGCCGAGTCTACCCTGACCGCCCTCTCGCTCTGTGCAGAGGCTCGGGGCTGCTCTCGCAAACCCGGCTCTGGCCGAACCGTTGATAGCGTCAACATACCAGCCCGAGAACTTGGGACCCGACCGTACACCTGGGCTACGGCCAGCTCGCATGAGGGAACGACCAGACCAGCCGAAGCACTACGTGAGGCAGTAAGTGAAAGGGAAATGTGCCCTTGGGCCATTTCTAAGTATTTTGGTGATTGAGTGCCAACACATGTGCTTAATTGTGAATTTATGTCAATGGATGAACAAGGTGCAAATCATGAAGTAAAGGTATGTTTCTAAGCCTTAGTACATTGGTTTTGTATACTAATATACTTGTCAAAGTGTTAGAAACAGAAAAGAAGAAAGGTGCAAAAGACTTGGCTGTGTACAGCCAAGGCTCAGCTCGGTCTGGCACACCGGACTGTCCGGTGTGCACCGGACAGTGTCCGGTGCGCCAGGCTGACTCGGCGCGAACAGGCCGCTCTCGGGAATTCGCCGACGGCGTACGGCTAAAATTCACCGGACTGTCCGGTGTGCACCGGACTGTCCGGTGAGCCAACGGTCGGCCGGGCCAACGGTCGGCCGCACAATCTGCGCGGGACACGTGGCCGAGCCAACGGCTAGAAGAAGGCACCGGACTGTCCGGTGTGCACCGGACATGTCCGGTGCGCCAACGGCTCTCAGATCTGCACCGGTCTGCAACGGTCGGCAGTGCTGTTTAAGGAAGGAAATCGGGCACCGGACAGTGTCCGGTGTGCACCGGACTGTCCGGTGCCCCAGACGACAGAAGGCAAGGATAGCCTTCCAGATTTGCTCTCAACGGCTCCTAGCTGCCTTGAGGCTATAAAAGGAGCCCCTAGGCGCATGGAGGAGACACCCAAGCAACCTTAGAGCATTCTTGATCATCCACACTCGTTCTTTGCGCATTCGTTTGTGATTCTAAGTGATTCGAGCTCCGTTCTAGTGAGAACTTTGAGATAGTCATTCGAGCTCGTTTCTTGGCTGTGTGTGTACGCATTTCGCTGTGGATTTGTGTGTGTTGCTTCCCTTCCTTACTCTGTGCTTCTTTGTGATCATATACGTGTAAGGGCAAGAGACTCCAATTTGTGGAGATTCCTTGCAAACGGGATATTGAAAGACAAAACAAAACACTGTGGTATTCAAGTTGGTCTTTGGACCGCTTGAGAGGGGTTGATTGCAACCCTCGTCCGTTGGGACGCCACAACGTGGAGTAGGCAAGCGTTGGTCTTGGCCGAACCACGGGATAAACCACTGTGTCATCTCTGTGTTTGATCTCTTGTGGTATTGTGTTTTGTTGAGACTCCTCTCTAGCCACTTGGCAATAATTGTGCTAACACTTAACAAGTTTTTGTGGCTTAAGTTTTAAAGTTTCACAGGATCACCTATTCACCCCCCCCTCTAGGTGCTCTCAATTGGTATTAGAGCCGTTCTCTTCACAAAGGGACTAACCGCCCGAAGAGATGGATCCTAAGGGGAAGGGTATCGTGATCAACGACAAAGAGAAGGAATCCTTCGTCAATGAGCCAAAGGACGATAAGCCTACCGACTCCGGCTCGGGCCACAGACGGAAGGAAGGGAAGAAGAAGAAGACAAGGCGCATCAAGGAGATCGTCTACTACGACAGCGATGAGTCTACTTCTTCCCAAAAGGACGACGACCACAACGACTACGAGAGAAGGAAACCGGTTAATTCGAACTTTTCCTTTGACTACTCTCGTATTCCACAAAGTTCAAATTCACATTTGCTCTCCATTCCACTCGGCAAGCCCCCACACTTTGATGGGGAGGACTACGGATTTTGGAGCCACAAAATGCGTAGTCACCTATTCTCTCTCCATCCTAGTATATGGGAGATTGTAGAGAGTGGAATGCACTTTGATAGTTCGGATAGTCCCATGTTCATTAATGAACAAATTCATAAGAATGCGTAAGCTACTACTGTTCTTCTAGCTTCTTTGTGCAGGGATGAATACCATAAAGTAAGCGGCTTGGATAACGCCAAGCAGATCTGGGACACCCTCAAGATTTCTCATGAGGGGAACGACGTCACCTTGCTCACCAAGATGGAGTTGGTGGAGGGAGAGCTTGGACGGTTCGCGATGATAAGAGGCGAGGAGCCGACGCAAACATACAACCGGCTCAAGACCCTTATCAACAAGATAAGGAGCTACGGGAGCACGCGATGGACGGACCACGACGTCGTCCGCCTAATGCTAAGGTCATTTACCGTTCTTGATCCTCATTTGGTGAACAATATACGTGAAAATCCCAGGTACACCAAGATGTCGCCCGAAGAAGTTCTTGGGAAATTCGTTAGCGGGCGAATGATGATCAAGGAGGCGAGGTACGTGGACGATGCCTTGAATGGACCGATCAACGAGCCGCAACCTCTTGCTCTCAAGGCAACGAGGAGCAAGGAGGCACTACCGAGCAAGGTGGCGCAAGTTGAGGCGGCCGGGCTAAATAATGAGGAGATGGCCCTCATCATTAAGCGCTTCAAGACGGCGCTTAAGGGTCGCAAGGGACAGCCAAGCAAGACCAAGACAAAGGAGAAGCGCTCGTGCTTCAAATGTGGTAAGATTGGTCACTTCATTGCTAACTGTCCCGATAATGAAAGTGACCAGGAAAAGGGGAACAAAAGGGAGAAGAAGAAACATTACAAGAAGGCCAAGGGCGAGGCACATATCGGAAAGGAGTGGGATTCGGATTGCTCCTCCTCCGATTCCGACAATGAAGGACTCGCCGCCACCCGCCTTCAACAAGTCGTCTCTCTTCCCCAACGAGCGTCACACTTGCCTCATGGCAAGGGAAAAGAAAGTAAGCACTCATGATACTAGTACTTATGCTTCTTCAAGTGAGGATGAGTCTAGTGATGATGATGAGATAGATTACTCATGCTTATTCAAGGGATTAGATAGATCTAAAATTAATAAGATTAATGAGTTGATTGATGCTTTGAATGACAAGAATAGATTACTAGAAAAACAAGAGGATCTTTTATATGAGGAGCATGATAAATTTGTTAGTGCACAAAATTCTCTTGCTCTAGAAATTAAAAGAAATGAGATGCTTTCTAGTGAATTATCTACTTGTCATGAAACTATCTCTACTTTAAAAGGTGTTAACAATGATTTAAATGCTAAACTAGTAGAAGCAAATAAATCTAACTCTTGTGTTGAACATGTTGAAATTTGTACTAGGTGCAAGGATGTTGATATTAATGCTTGTTGTGAACACCTAGTTTCAATTTCCAAACTAAGTGATGAATTGGCTAGTCTTAATGCCCAACTTAAGACTAGCAAAAGTGAATTTGATAAGTTAAAATTTGCAAGGGATGCCTATACAATTGGAAGACATCCCTCAATTAAGGATGGTCTTGGCTTCAAGAGAGAGGCCAAGAACTTAACAAGCCATAAGGCTCCCATTCCCGCCAAGGAGAAAGGGAAGGCCCCTATGGCCAGTAGCGCTAAAAAGAACCATGCTTTTATGTATAATGATAGGAGACATGCTAGAAATGCTTATAATGATTTTGATTCACATGTTTATGATTCTCATGCCATGTTTGCTTCTAGTTCTTCCTATAAGCATGATAGAGATATGTGTAGGAGAAATGTTGTGCATATGCCTAGGAGAAATTCTGCTCATGTTCCTAGAAAAGTTGTGAACAAACCTTCTACCATTTATTATGCTTGCAATGCTCCCTTTGCTATTTGTAGAAAGGGTAAGAAGGTAATTGCTAGGAAGTTAGGGGCAAGATGCAAGGGAGATAAAACTTGCATTTGGGTCCCTAAGGATATTTGTGCTAACCTTGCAGGACCCAACATGAGTTGGGTACCTAAGACCCAAGCCTAAATTTGCCTTGCAGGTTTATGCATCCGGGGGTTCAAGCTGGATTATCGACAGCGGATGCACGAACCATATGACGGGGGAGAAGAAGATGTTCACCTCCTACGTCAAAAATAAGGATTCCCAAGATTCAATTATATTCGGTGATGGGAATCAAGGCAAGGTAAAAGGGCTAGGTAAAATTGCAATTTCTAATGAGCACTCAATCTCAAATGTGTTTTTAGTTGAGTCTCTTGGTTACAATTTGCTATCTGTTAGTCAACTGTGCAATATGGGATATAATTGTTTATTTACAAATATAGATGTGTCTGTCTTTAGAAGATGTGATGGTTCACTAGCTTTTAAGGGAGTACTAGACGGCAAGCTTTACTTAGTTGATTTTGCAAAAGAAGAGGCCGGTCTAGATGCATGCTTAATGGCTAAGACTTGCATGGGCTGGCTATGGCATCGCCGCTTAGCACATGTGGGGATGAAGAACCTCCACAAGCTTCTAAAGGGAGAACACGTGATAGGTCTAACAAATGTTTATTTCGAAAAAGATAGACCTTGTGCAGCTTGTCAAGCAGATAAACAAGTGGGAGGAGCACATCACAGCAAGAATGTGATGACCATGTCAAGACCTCTGGAGCTGCTGCATATGGACCTCTTCGGACCCGTCGCTTATCTAAGCATAGGAGGAAGTAAGTATGGTCTAGTTATTGTTGATGACTTTTCCCGCTTCACTTGGGTGTTCTTTTTGCAGGATAAGTCTGAAACCCAAGGGACCCTCAAGCGCTTCCTCAGGAGAGCTCAAAATGAGTTTGAGCTCAAGGTGAAGAAGATAAGGAGCGACAACGGGTCCGAGTTCAAGAACCTTCAAGTGGAGGAGTTTCTTGAGGAGGAAGGGATCAAGCACGAGTTCTCCGCTCCCTACACACCACAGCAAAATGGTGTGGTAGAGAGGAAGAACAGGACACTAATCGATATGGCGAGGACGATGCTTGGAGAGTTCAAGACCCCCGAATGCTTTTGGTCGGAAGCTGTGAACACGGCTTGCCACGCCATCAACAGGGTCTACCTTCATCGACTCCTCAAGAAGACTTCGTATGAGCTACTAACCGGTAACAAACCCAATGTATCGTACTTTCGTGTATTTGGGAGCAAGTGCTACATTCTAGTGAAGAAGAGTAGAAATTCTAAGTTTGCTCCCAAAGCTGTAGAAGGGTTTTTATTAGGTTATGATTCAAATACAAAGGCGTATAGGGTCTTCAACAAATCATCGGGTTTGGTTGAAGTCTCTAGCGACGTTGTATTTGATGAGACTAATGGCTCTTCAAGAGAGCAAGTTGTTGATTGTGATGATGTAGATGAAGAAGATGTTCCGACGGCGGCTATACGAACCATGGCGATTGGAGAAGTGCGACCACAGGAACAAGATGAACGAGATCAACCTTCTTCCTCAACAACGGTGCATCCCCCAACTCAAGACGATGAACAGGTTCATCAAAAGGAGGCGTGTGATCAAGGGGGAGCACAAGATGATCATGTGATGGAGGAAGAAGCGCAACCGGCACCTCCAACCCAAGTTCGAGCGATGATTCAAAGGGATCATCCCGTCGACCAAATTCTGGGTGACATTAGCAAGGGAGTAACTACTCGGTCTCGACTAGTTAATTTTTGTGAACATTACTCTTTTGTCTCCTCTATTGAGCCTTTCAGGGTAGAGGAGGCCTTGCTAGATCCGGATTGGGTGTTGGCCATGCAGGAGGAACTTAACAACTTCAAGCGCAATGAAGTTTGGACGCTGGTGCCTCGTCCCAAGCAAAATGTTGTGGGAACCAAGTGGGTGTTCCGCAACAAACAAGACGAGCACGGAGTGGTGACAAGGAACAAGGCTCGACTTGTGGCAAAAGGTTATGCCCAAGTCGCAGGTTTGGACTTTGAGGAGACTTTTGCTCCTGTGGCTAGGCTAGAGTCCATTCGTATCTTGCTAGCATATGCCGCTCACCATTCTTTCAAGTTGTACCAAATGGATGTGAAGAGCGCTTTCCTCAACGGGCCAATCAAGGAGGAGGTGTACGTGGAGCAACCCCCTGGCTTCGAGGATGAGCGGTACCCCGACCACGTGTGTAAGCTCTCTAAGGCGCTCTATGGACTTAAACAAGCCCCAAGAGCATGGTATGAATGCCTTAGAGATTTCTTAATTGCTAATGCTTTCAAGGTTGGGAAAGCCGATCCAACTCTTTTTACTAAGACTTGCGATGGTGATCTTTTTGTATGCCAAATTTATGTCGATGACATAATATTTGGTTCTACTAATCAAAAGTCTTGTGAAGAGTTTAGCAGGGTGATGACGCAGAAATTTGAGATGTCGATGATGGGCGAGTTGAACTACTTCCTTGGGTTCCAAGTGAAGCAACTCAAGGACGGCACCTTCATCTCCCAAACGAAGTAAACGCAAGATCTGCTAAAGAGGTTTGGGATGAAGGACGCCAAGCCCGCAAAGACGCCGATGGGAACCGACGGACACACCGACCTCAACAAAGGAGGTAAGTCCGTTGATCAAAAAGCATACCGGTCCATGATAGGTTCTTTGCTTTATTTATGTGCTAGTAGACCAGATATTATGCTTAGCGTATGCATGTGTGCTAGATTTCAATCCGATCCTAAGGAGTGTCACTTGGTGGCGGTGAAGCGAATTCTTAGATATTTAGTCGCTACGCCTTGCTTCGGGATCTGGTATCCAAAGGGGTCTAACTTTGACTTGATTGGGTACTCAGATTCCGACTATGCTGGATGTAAGGTCGATAGGAAGAGTACATCGGGGACGTGCCAATTCTTAGGAAGGTCCCTGGTGTCATGGAACTCTAAGAAACAAACCTCCGTTGCCCTATCCACCGCTGAGGCCGAGTATGTTGCCGCAGGACAGTGTTGCGCGCAACTACTTTGGATGAGGCAAACCCTCCGGGACTTTGGCTACAATCTGAGCAAAGTCCCACTCCTATGTGACAATGAGAGTGCTATCCGAATAGCGGAAAATCCTGTTGAGCACAGCCGCACAAAGCACATAGACATCCGGCATCACTTTTTGAGAGACCACCAGCAAAAGGGAGATATCGAAGTGTTTTATGTTAGCACCGAGAACCAGCTAGCCGATATCTTTACCAAGCCTTTAGATGAGAAGACCTTTTGCAGGTTGCGTAGTGAGCTCAATATCTTAGATTCGCGGAACTTGGATTGAAATGTAGCATACATGTGTTTATGCCTTTGATCATGTTCATTCTGCATTTTGTTGCTTATTATGGTGCTCAAGTTGTACAAACACTCCCTGGACCTCACAAGTCCGTTGCAAAGTGATGCACATGTTTAGGGGGAGATGTGTTACAACTTGACCCTTTGAGACTAACCATATGCTTGAGTTTGCTTGATTTAGTCTCGAAGGAAAATTGAAAGGGAAAAGGTGGACTTGGACCATGAAAGACTTCCACTGCACTCCGATGAGAGGGAAACTTATTCCAAGTCCATCTCATGAACTCTTATTGCCATTTGCTCTTAATTGAAGATTTTGGTGAGGCAATGGGGTTAAAGGGCCAAGATTGATCCCGTTTTGGTGCTTGATGCCAAAGGGGGAGAAAATAAAGGCCAAAGCGATAAATGGATCAGCTACCACTTGAGAAATTTGAAAATAGTAGAGTAGAGCTTTTGGTTTGTCAAAACTCTTTTATTGTCTCTTTTGGCTTCTTGTGGGCAGAAGTAGTAATTATGGGAAAAAGGGGGAGTTTTTGAAATCTTTGATCAATCTCTTTTGGAATGACTCTCCTTATGCTTCAACATGTGTGTTTGACTTAGAGATAGAGATTTGAGTTTGATTTGCAAAAACAAACCAAGTGGTGGCAAAAGATGATCCATATATGCCAAAATTGAATCAAAATAAATTTAAGTTTTATTTGAAGTGAGTTTGCACTTGTTCTAGTTGCTTTATGTTGTGTTGGCATAAATCACCAAAAAGGGGGAGATTGAAAGGGAAATGTGCCCTTGGGCCATTTCTAAGTATTTTGGTGATTGAGTGCCAACACATGTGCTTAATTGTGAATTTATGTCAATGGATGAACAAGGTGCAAATCATGAAGTAAAGGTATGTTTCTAAGCCTTAGTACATTGGTTTTGTATACTAATATACTTGTCAAAGTGTTAGAAACAGAAAAGAAGAAAGGTGCAAAAGACTTGGCTGTGTACAGCCAAGGCTCAGCTCGGTCTGACACACCGGACTGTCCGGTGTGCACCGGACAGTGTCCGGTGCGCCAGGCTGACTCAGCGCGAACAGGCCGCTCTCGGGAATTCGCCGACGGCGTACGGCTAAAATTCACCGGACTGTCCGGTGTGCACCGGACTGTCCGGTGAGCCAACGGTCGGCCGGGCCAACGGTCGGCCGCGCAATCTGCGCGGGACACGTGGCCGAGCCAACGGCTAGAAGAAGGCACCGGACTGTCCGGTGTGCACCGGACATGTCCGGTGCGCCAACGGCTCTCAGATCTGCACCGGTCTGCAACGGTCGGCAGTGCTGTTTAAGGAAGGAAATCGGGCACCGGACAGTGTCCGGTGTGCACCGGACTGTCCGGTGCCCCAGACGACAGAAGGCAAGGATAGCCTTCCAGATTTGCTCTCAACGGCTCCTAGCTGCCTTGAGGCTATAAAAGGAGCCCCTAGGCGCATGGAGGAGACACCCAAGCAACCTTAGAGCATTCTTGATCATCCACACTCGTTCTTTGCGCATTCGTTTGTGATTCTAAGTGATTCGAGCTCCGTTCTAGTGAGAACTTTGAGATAGTCATTCGAGCTCATTTCTTGGCTGTGTGTGTACGCATTTCGCTGTGGATTTGTGTGTGTTGCTTCCCTTCCTTACTCTGTGCTTCTTTGTGATCATATACGTGTAAGGGCAAGAGACTCCAATTTGTGGAGATTCCTTGCAAACGGGATATTGAAAGACAAAACAAAACACTGTGGTATTCAAGTTGGTCTTTGGACCGCTTGAGAGGGGTTGATTGCAACCCTCGTCCGTTGGGACGCCACAACGTGGAGTAGGCAAGCGTTGGTCTTGGCCGAACCACGGGATAAACCACTGTGTCATCTCTGTGTTTGATCTCTTGTGGTATTGTGTTTTGTTGAGACTCCTCTCTAGCCACTTGGCAATAATTGTGCTAACACTTAACAAGTTTTTGTGGCTTAAGTTTTAAAGTTTCACAGGATCACCTATTCACCCCCCCCTCTAGGTGCTCTCAGTAAGACCTCGAAGGAGTGAAACCACTCCTCCGAGGCCTCGGGGGCTACACCCGGCGGGTGCGCTCGCGCGCACCCACCGGAACAAAACGCAACCGAGAAAGGCTGGTCCCCTTGCAAAAAAGTGCGACGAAAGCCTCCAAGCGAGTGCAAACACTCCCTTCGAGGCTCGAGGGCTACTGTCGGGGACCATAATTAGGGGGTACCCTCAAGGCTCCTAATTCTCAGCTGGTAACCCCCATCAGCACGAAGCTGCAAAGGCCTGATGGGTGCGAATAAGTCAGGGATCAGTCCATTCGAGGGACACGATCACGCCTCACCCGAGCCTAGCCTCGGACAAGGGCAACCGACCCCGGAGGATTTCCGTCTCGCCCGAGGCCCCCCTTCAGCGGCGAACATATTCCTGGCTCGCCCGAGGCCCTGCCTTCGCTAAGAAGCAACCCTGACCAAATCGCCGCACCGACCGACCAAGTCGCAGGAGCATTTAATGCAAAGGTGGCCTGACACCCTTATCCTGGCGTGCACCCCCCAGCCAGCAGAGCCGAAGTGACCACCGTCACTTTGCCGCTCCACTGACCGGCCTAACAGAAGGATAGCGCCGCCTACGCCACACCGACTGCAGTGCCACTGGACAGAGTAAGACTGACAGGCAGTCAGGCCCTGCCGGAGGCACCATAGGAAGCTCCGCTTCGCCCGACCAAGGGCTCGAACTTGGGCTCGGCCCCAGAAGACGACGAACTCCGCTCCGCCCGACCCAGGGCTCGGACTCGGGCTAAGTCCCGGAAGACGGCGAACTCCGCCCGACCCAGGGCTCGGACTCGGGCTAAGTCCCGGAAGACGGCGAACTCCGCTCCGCCCGACCCAGGGCTCGGACTCGGGCTAAGTCCCAGAAGACGACGATCTCCGCCTCGCCCGACCCAGGGCTCGGACTTGGGCTCGGCCCCAGAAGACGACGATCTCCGCCTCGCCCGACCCAGGGCTCGGACTTGGGCTCGGCCCCAGAAGACGACGACCTCCGCCTCGCCCGACCCAGGGCTCGGACTTGGGCTCGGCCCCAGAAGACGGCAATCTCCGCCTTGCCCGACCCGGGGGCTCGGACTCGACCTCGGCTTCGGAGGAGCTTCCACATCGCCCAACCTAGGGCGTAGACCAGCCACGTCAACAGGAGGCGCCATCATCACCCTACCCCGAGCTGACTCGGGCCGCAGGGAACAAGACCGGCGTCCTATCTGGCTCGCTCCGCCAGATAGGCAATGATGGCGCCCCGCATGCTCTGTGACGACGGCGGCTCTCAGCCCCCTTACGGAAGCAAGAGGACGTCAGCAAGGACTCAACCGCTCCGACAGCTGTCCCTCCGCCAAGCTCCATCGCTCCTTTGACGGCCACGACATCACACCAGCTGGGTGCCAAGATCTCTCCGGCTGCCACAACGGCATGTACCTAGGGCGCTAGCTCACCTCCGCTAGACACGTAGCACCCTGCTACACCCCCATTGTACACCTGGATCCTCTCCTTACGCCTATAAAAGGGAGGACCAGGGCCCTCTTAGAAAAGGTTAGCCGCGCGGGGACGAGGACGAGAACAGGCGCTCGCTTGGAGCCGCTCGCTCCCTCTCCCGCGTGGACGCTTGTAACCCCCTACTGCAAGCGCACCCGACCTGGGCGCGGGACGAACACGAGGGCCGCGGGATTCCCACCTCTCTCACGCCGGTCTCCGGCCGCCTCGCTCTCCCCCCTTCGCGCTCGCCCTCGCGCTCGACCCATCTGGGCTGGGGCACGCGGCGACATTCACTCGTCGGCCCAGGGACCCCCCGGTCTCGGAACGCCGACAACGCTCTTGCAAAGCGCTCTAGATCAAGGATGCCAAGCCCCCTCCTTATTCTTTGGTAAACAAGTTGTAGCCCAATTCATCAGACAATGACCCCCTTTGCATGAGTCCAGATTTTCTCATTTCCAAAGGAAATTTCTTCTGATCTTATCAATCCTTTTAAGTAACCATTTTTGAGCTGGGAAAACAGTTAGTAGATAAATCGGTTGCGCGGTCAACACAGATTTAACCAAGGTTTCCCTACCTGCCTTTGAAAGAAGTCTACCTTTCCAGCCGGCTAGCCTTTTATTGATTTTCTCTATTATTGGCTGGAATTCAATTCTTTTTATATTTCTGAAGTGGAGTGGTAGTCCGAGATACTTTCTAGGAAATTTTGAGTACTTTTCAGAGAAAACTTTCACTAAATTTGGCCATAAAGATTCTGGATACCGTATCCGGAAAATTTCCGTCTTTTCAAAGAACTGAACTGAACTGAACCTTGATTAAATCAAATCCATCCATGCTATGATTTTGATCCCGGCCTCATAGCAGGATCATACGCACCACCCACCTCGACCAACAACCGCGTGCAAAGATCGAGTTTATGAGAGGGATTTCAGAAAACATGAGAAACTCCATACGGTGGTGGGAGATTTTGGGGAAAAAATCATGAATTGCAGGTGTTCTCGTGAGAGGTTTTAACAGATTAATTATGGGTTGCCCTCTCACATGTCCTAGCACCGATTCCCTCTAAAATTCCGATATCAAAACGTAACAAGAAAGGAAGAACGAAGTTTCGAGAAATTAACTAGAAAGAACTAGAAAAATAAAAACAGGAGAATAAACAAGGTACCAAAAACTCGGCAATGGTTTCTTTAATTTGTCGGGACTTTAGTTCAGTAGAAATGCTCAGTTTTACCAACGTATATAGATGTCTGGATCTTATAAAGGATAGATTACATAGCAGTAGAATAGTATCTAGGCTGTGGATTTCAATAGCTAACTTAAAAATAGATTGGAAAACTAAAGCCTAAGGCTAGAGATAGAAAATAGAGATGACTAGTTAGGGTAGCCTTCTATCTTATCTATAGGATTATTTCCTATTTCTAACACGCTCAGTGGCGAACCCAGGACAAAAAATAAGGGGGTGCTTGGAGAATAAAATGAACACACAAATACATATAGGGATTTCCCCCCTATTTAATGTCATTAATGATGGTAATAATAAATAAAAAGGATGCAAACTTCATCATAATAGTACTTCAACAATGCTTAACCCATCTCTAGAACCCATAAAATGTATAGCTTGCCATTGCCCATATGTACAGCAAAAAATTGAAAAACAAAATTACTAATGCAAGTGAACATAGAGATTTTATATGACTCTAATTTGCAAACAATGATGCGGAACTGCCCCCATCGGCGATCTTCAAACCACAGCTGTGAGCTAGGGATTAGGGTCCATGGGTTCATTGCAGATCGAATGACGATGCCGGTCGAAAGAATTGCAAACGTCGTCGTGGCCAGTGATCGTATGGAAGCAATTTGCCTTGCCGAAGTGTTTGCTGGCTTCTAGGTTACAGTAGACATGTCCAAACGAGCAAGCCTGGACGGTTAGCCCAACAAGACACAAAATTGAAGCCCACATGCACCCAGCATCAATCAAAAGGAGATGCATATAGGAACTTTACATGTTGTCGCGCCGGATATGCGTTCGCCTTGGCTGCACCCCCGTTGTGTCCGCCATTGAACATGCTGATATATATTTGAATCGAACCGCTTCACTTAGGAGTAAAATGTTCCAACTCAAGATTTGTATATTCAATAGCCACAGGCTCTTCGCGACTTTGCTTCATCTCGACGCAAGTTAACATGGTCTACTCCTCCTTATGTACACTTGCCTGCCGATGCCCTTAGCCGTTAGCCACACATGGCCAGTCTTCTTGCCGTCTTAGTCTCTTAGTTCAAGCCTTGGTGTTCGTATATTAGCACTCCCAATACATCGGCACGAACTCTTTTGACTTTTACTTTTATCACCGAACATCTTTGTGCTCTAATTCTACACACCAACAGAATCAAGGGACATATTGCACAACACATTCACGCCATGGTTAGTCTCCAAACTCAAGCAAAGGTTGATCCATGCAAGACCATATATCAATATTATATTATGTTCTCAATCCACGAATAATTATGCCTTACTTGTGAGGGCCCATTTCTAATTTGCTTCTACTACAATTGTCACAAACCAAGTTTGTTTTTAGAGAGAGAACTAGCTACGCTTGGGTGAGGGCTTGCATGCCCACATTTTTTGTATTTTACAACTTTTTTGTTAAAATTTCTCTTTTAGTTCCCTCGTAGAACAAAATCCATTTTTGGAGCCTGGAGGTCGGAGCCATAACATATAGCACTAAGGTTACATAGCTCATGCCACAGGTCATAGCACCAAGGTACACGCATCAACACCACCATGGACATGACATGACAACATCTCTATGCCATGACCTATGGTGCTGAGCTCAGCACCACTGATCTTGATGTCGAGCTTGGCAGCATAGGTCGTGGTGCCGACCTACAGGACCCCGGTCACGACTACTTCTTTCCCTTGCTCGACGTCCTCATCTAGTCAACCTCTATTTCTTTCTCATCTATCCCCATGTCTATCACTCTGGTCCTTTCAACCTTGTCTAATATGTTGTTTCAAACTTTAAAAAATTTATTTGATCCTTAGATCTTTGTGACCAAGGTATCACCACTCTCCTCCATAATTTATACACTTAAATTTCATCTATGTCAGGTGTAGTTTATGATCCTAGTTTTCTAGGTTGATATAGGTTGAATCAATTTTGATTTTTGTGTACAAGTAAAGTTGTTTAAAAGATCGCTTATGTTTGTGAACACATGTTTAGTTTCTGCTATTGATTTATACATGTACATATTGGTGCATGTATTTTATTATTAGGTTATAATGTTAGTTATTATGTTTTAGGTTTAGTGTAGGTTAAATTTAGTTATTATATAAATATTTTATTTTTATTTATAATGTTAACTTTTGTTTGTTATTTAGTTTAAGCTATATGTCTATAGTAATTTGATATGTTTAGATTGTGGTATAAGGCAAAAAGACTTGATTTGTTATAACTCTTTGCTTTAATAGATACAAGACATGTAGCGAGAGAAGTGGTGAAAATGGAGTTGCCCCAAATATCTATATCCGAACACATATTATAAGGATGCACCTATCCCTCTTAAGCTATTGGTACCTAGCTTATACTATGCTAAGCCAACTTATGTGTTTTAATCAAGGCATTTAGATACAACTAACATGAAATTATTTGGATAAGAGTGATTATTTATAATTATTATATTTTCTTGTTACTTGATAATGTTACTAAATTATTGATAAGTTTGTGGCAACAACTTGGTTAGGACCATGAGAGGTGCCTTTTCTTTTGGTGGGTCGATGGCTATGACCAGCTCTACCTAGGATACCTCCTTTTTCAACCACTCGTGGATAGGAAGATGGACACATGAGTGCTTCGAGTGGTAGGTTTCACCTCCCCCAACACCCCACCTAGGGATGTAAATGATACGAATATTGTCCATCCGTATTCGAATTCGATCCATCTAAGATGGCTGAGATCCAATATGTATCTGAGTCTAGGTATTTAGCATTCGATCTGTATTTGATATATATCTACATCTGTATACTCAAAGTTGGATATTTAAGATGTCGATATCCAACACAACTTGGTAATATCCATATACGGTCCAAAAACAAAGATAAAATATGAAAACAAATATGGAACGAGTAATATTCGTTCATATCCGCATCTTGTTCTATTATTGCCATTCCATGTGGATTGGGATGTATTGAGTGGGATTGAGATGCATTTTGACTTATTATGGATTTAAATCGACTCATTCCCACCCAATCCACATGGATTAGCATCAAACTGAATAAGCCCTAATGATGGACAAGGGGAATACTAAAGTCACCATTGAACAACTTGGGAATCCTCCTATGTGTGATTGCAGATATCTAATTATCCTTGCACATATATTATAATCTGACATCATTTGCAGCACCAATATTAGAAATGCCATTTCTGTGAGTGGCTCTTTGTACCTAAGTCTTATTGGCCGGAGCCCAAGCGAATGGCAAAAGAGAAAGAGTATATCATAATCCCACCATTACTATGCAAATGTGTCATTGAAGCCCACTGCAGCCAAGTTCCCTTGAAGTTTGGAATAGGCTATTGGTGCAATTATATGGTTGTTTATGACGAGGTTGGTTATACATTTAAAAAAACTTTAAAAATAAACCCATGGCACATGGTGACTAATTTGTTTCCAACAAACCACTAGAAAATGTGACTTGGAGGATTTTAGTTTTAGACATGAATTGGAGGTTACAATCATATGGAAGCAAACAATGCAACAAAAGTTAAAGTGTGGATCTCAATTTATGGACAATTTTGTTAGGATTCACCAATAGAAGTTACCTCATCAAGCATGGGAACATGGTCAACTTCATCTGATGCATTTAGGTACAATGAGTGGTATGTTAGGGAGATGCACAAATATTTGGTTGTCGACCAAAAAGCTATGGAGGATAGGGAAAGAGAAGCATAAAAATAAAATGTAGCTCATAAAGGACCTCATTGTTGGATTGCCTAGTGAGTTCTTAGACTATATAATAGTTTTGTGAATCTATTTTTAATGTGCATGCATAACTTATTGTATTTCTCTTTGTAGGTAAAGAAGGATGCAATGAGCATGCCACTATGCCATGTTTGATAGAAGAAAGGAAGAGAGAAGAAAAGACTTGGTGGAGGACAATTCTAGACTTTATGAGCTCATAGATCTAGATAAAGTAGAGTACAACACATAAAAGCAACAAGAAGTGAAGGAGGATGCTTAGATGTATAAGGCAATGATCAACTGGAGGCTGAATTCTACATTTAGAAGGTAGATGAGGCACATGGGAGTTTTGTGTGGCAACAAAAATCAGGTTTTGGTAGAGGATTGGGATGAGGACGATGAGTTGCTATACGATGATGGTGACTACTAGCATAGCATGTTGTGCTTTATTTTTCACATGTGGTGTAACATTTATACACCTTAGACTATATTTCATCTCATAAATGTAAATGATTTAGTTCTAGTGAATAATACTACATCATAGCATGCACTTTGTATTATGTGTTGTAGACTTATTCAAATGATTAATATGTTGCATGAAAAATTCACTAGGCTTTACCCTATTTCTAGAGCATCCATATTGACAAACCATGACATGAATATATATATATATATATATATATATAGGATAGGTATAACGGGAGCCCTGGGCTTCCTATAGTTAAAGGAGGCCTAGGCCAACCACCCCTGCAACCTGGTTCAACCCAGTGCGTCGACTCAACCAGGCTGTCGGGTGCGCCACCTGCCCCACGTCTGTGCGCGCAAAAAAGGCATGCAGCATGCATGAGTCAAACACGTTCTCTTGCATGCGCGTAAATTTAGGAAAGATAGGTGTTGCAATTTCTATTTTTAAATGATTTATTTCCCCCATAAATTTAGGATCGCTGCAACAGCCATGCAGCTAGACGCGTAAGAACCATTTTATCATATATACTGATAGTAAATATGCTACACTGTGTAAATAATTATGTAAATCGGTATAATGCGTAAAAATATGTTACCAGCTGCATACGCACGAATTTATAACAGAAAAAATATGCAATGAAAGGAAATGAATTGCATGCGTAGAAACAAAAAATCGTATTTAATGATTTATTTCCTTCATAAATATAGGATCCCTCCAACAGTCATGCAGCTAAATACATTATAACTAGTTTATGATATATACTGATACTAATTATACTACACGGTGTATGTATTTATGCAATTTAGTACGCTCCGTAAAAAATCTGGCATGTTGTTCACTGGTGGACGCATCTTCAGGTTGGAGCATAAAAACCTTAAGTTTTGAGCATAAAATCCCTCAATTATAGGCGTAAATACCGAGTCAATGTGAGAGGTTGATAGCTCTAGTAGATTGTTATTACGATCATATTTTTATGGCAGATCCGAAAAATATGGCGGTCGTATGCATGCGGTTTCTATTTTTGTACAGATCCAAAAATTATGGCAAAATGCATGCATGAGTCAAGCACGTTCCCTTGCATGCGTGTAAATTTAGGAAAAATATGTGTTGCGGTTTCTATTTTTTAATGCTTTATTTCCTCCATAAATTTAGGATCGCTACAACAGCCATGCAGCTAGACTCGCAAGGACCATTTTATGTTATATACTGATACTAAATATGCTACACCGTGTAGATAATTATACAATTCGGTATACTGCGTAAAAATCTGTTAGCAGCTGCATGCGCACGAATTTATGATGAAAAAATATGCAATGAAAGGAAATGAATTGCATGCATAGAAACAAAAAATCGTATTTAATGTTTTATTTCCTTCATAAATATAGGATCCCTCAAACAGCCATGCAGCTAAACACATTAGAACCAGTTTATGATATATATTGATACTAATTATACTACACGGTGTGGGTATTTATGCAATTCGGTAAACTGCGTAAAAAATCTGGCATGTTGTTCACTGGTGGACGCATCTCGAGGTTGGAGCATAAAAACCTTAAGTTTTGAGCATAAAATCCCTTAATTATAAGCGTAAATACCGAGCCAATGTGAGAGGTTGATAGCTCTAGTAGGTTGTTATTACGATCCTATTTTTATGGCAGATCCGTAAAATATGGCAGCCGTATGCATGCGATTTCTATTTTTATACAGATCCAAAAATTATGGCAAATCGTGGGAGTTTTTATTGCATGCGCGCAAATTTTGGATTATATTTTCTTTTTCAGTTCATGCGCGCAAAAAATTGGATGACATGAGTCACATAGAGCATAAATTCTTATACAACGTCGCATAAATACTTACAAATCTGGCATTTATGAACATAAATGATTTGATTTTTTATGGTAATTACGAACAACATAAATCAAGCAATTGCCTTTCCAATGTGCATGCAAAAAATATGCATGCAGCAAACTGATATACGAAGTTCGTGTTCAAGCATAAAATCGTACAGTTTTTGCATAATAATACATGTGGTAGGCATAAAACACAATAATCGAAAAGAAAACACGAATCGGAGAAGGTAGTCGCCGGAGGACGTCAACGACGACATAAGCACAGATGTATGTCGTTATTCGGGCCGCCCGAACTGCGCCGGATCAGAGGATGTCATGCGCGATCGTCGCTGCGCGCACCTCGCACCTTCCGTGACGCCGCTCAAACCTCGCGCCTCGTGTGTCGCCGTCGCTACTCGCACATCGAGGGGCGCCACTTGCTCATCGGCCTTGAAAGTGCCGCCGCCTCGGGGTCCCGGGGACGACGCCACTTGCCCGCACAAGGGCACTGCCGTCGCTCGCCCTCTGGATCGGGGAGCCGCCGCCGCCGATCTGGGAACCGCCGCCTCTACTCCGGATCGAGGAACCGCCGCCACCGCACATCGAGGTCGGAGAGCCACGACCACCGCAGCTACTAACCAGGGGTCCACCGCCGCACGCGCTATCGGGCAATCGCCGTCGTCGCACGCGCCGTCGCTAATGAATCGGGATGGGGCATGAAAAACTGAACCCTAGCACTCTGGATTTTCTTTTATAGACGTCTGGACCTAGTCCGGCTCGACCGGATTGCACTGTCTGGCCTGGGCTTCCTCTAGTTATTGGAAGCCTAGGGCTCCTAATATACAATATATATATACATATATTCACAAAAGCATCTCATCAAGAATCCCAATAGTCCATAACATTTATGCATGAAATAAATGATAGTTGCCTAGAGGGATGGTGAATAAGCAACTCCTAAAAATTCAATACTTAAAACAACTAGATCCCAATATTAGAGGTTCGAGCGAGAAAGACTTAAATCGAAGTATGAAGAAGAGAGAAAGTTCTCTTGCACTTGTTTCTCAAATGGATTGCAAAATTAACTTGGGAGCAACTCAATCAAAATCACAAGAGAACTTAGAAAGGATGAGGGGGAAGAACAAATCGCAAGTGAAATTAAAACAAACACAAAGACACGAGTGATTCGATTTATTGGAGTTCACTTCCAAAGAACCTATGTCTCCAATGAGGTGTCTCTAAGGATGGGTCTCCTTCAACCCTATCAAGCGATTCCAATGATCAATCTTGAGCACTCGATTTTCTTGATTCGAGAGACAATGTCTCCGCAAGGCACTCCACAACTTGGAGCCTCTTGCTAGCCTATACAACAAAAGAATCACAAACACAAGGGCACAAGAACACAACTCCAAGAACACAAATGAGGATCACTCAAGCACATATATTCTCTTTCTCTCTAGAAGACTATCTCTACTCAAATGTGGAGCTTGGATCTCTTGGAATAGCTTGAAGGTGTTGCACAAGTGTTTGGAAATGAAAGCACAACTCTTGTACCTTGTCTTGGACAGCTATGGAGGTATTTATAGCTCAAAAGCCCCCATTTAGCCATTAGGTGAGATTCCAAAAATCTGCACTTGTCATGGGTGCACCGGACCAATTCGGTGTACCATTGAACCTTCAGCGATCACCATAATCAACATAATCTATTTTAAGCCTGCCTTGTCCAGTGGCACCAGACCGGTCTGGTGCGCCACATGACTATGCCACGTCCGTCGCCACGTCAGCTAACCATTGGAGTCGACTGTTGCACCTTGGAGTAGCTGTTAGACTCAAGTGGTCCTGTGCACACTAGACTAGGCTGGTGCACCGAAGTCTTCAACTTCAATTATGCAGCCTTCTCTGTGAAATCGGTCCGACGCACCACCAGAATGGTCCGGTGCGCCAGTCGATCAAAGCCTTTAAATAAAGCTCTCTGCACACTCAGTCCAGTGTGCCAATTGGGCCAAGTCCAAACCAAGTGCTCTCTATACAAGTGGTCCGGTGCACCACCAGACTAGTCTGGTGCGACGCAGAACAACTGGAACATGACACTTTTTGGCTTTGCTTCTTCAACTTCAATTAGCTAACCTTGAAATCATTCTTATGACTTAAACAAACCTACTTAGATTCTGTCCAACTAGTCTAAGTCATAGTTCTTCACCTTTTGCTAATCTCCAACTTAGATTCTAGTTTTGGCTTAAACTAGGCTATAAATGCACCTTTTCTAAAATTTGACTTCTTAATCCTTGTAAGGTTGTCAAACAATTTCTAAGGGTATTTAGAACTTATCAAAACTTTGAACTACAAATAGTTCAACTTATCCAAGATTTGCCCTTTTAAGCCATACTCTAAGCCAAGTTTTGCATTGAAGCTCGATTTAACTTTTATGAACCTGCACTGACACACTTAGCAAACTATTTAGCTCACAATGTTGTGTTGATCATCAAGCACCAAAACAAATGTAGAAATGACATATAGCACATTTCCCTTTCAATAAATTAGCTCGTGGAAGTTTGAAAAGTTCAAATAGTTCGTACATCAATATTCTAAACACTTTACTTGCCCTCACTTGGACTATAAGTGTTAGGAAGTTGTTGGTGTTTGTGTGTCGGCTATGAAGGCTAAGACAAAGTTGTGTCCTATAGGTGAGACATTCCAATCATATTGTATTGTTTCTCCTCCTCCTCATCTTCCCATCCCTAAAACGTAACCCTCATCGTGCTAGATAAGCTATGTCCACAATAGATTGTAGCTTCATGGGAAGAAGTACCTATTCTATGTGCATGGCCTCTGTACATCCATTATGCTCTAGCCCCGCAACAACAAAGAGAGGGTGCATGTCATGCTCAACGTGCTAGCCTATGTTGTCCAACATTTTGTTCAGAAGCAAGGTACATATAGGGTTCATAGTAATATTAAGAGTTTTCTCATAACGACTTACTCTTAAGAAAAGCTGTTAATGTCTTACCATCAAACCACTCCTATAGAAATGATCAAAGTTGAACATATACTATTTTAAGTTGTTGCCTGCAAACAACAAGTGGCAACTTACTTATGTGCTCTTATTTTTCATCATTCTAAAAAACTTTGAGAGTGTAGAATTACCACTCGGTCTAGGATTAGAGCGGCTTCCACTTGTGTCTCATAGTTCTCATCCACATTTTCATGGAGGTTGTTCCACTGTTCAATATAGACGTGGTGATGGGTCGCAAAGTATGCAATTTTTTTTGTTTCTAACAACCAAATCTACAAATGGCATGTAAGGTGACAACTACAATTTCTAGTGTATGAAAGGTGACAACTATAATTATTTGTGCATGAAAGGTGACAAATATAATAATTGAGAATAAAAAAATACAAATTATAGTCTACGAAAGGTGATAAATACAATTACTATTGTATGAAAGGCGACAATTACAATTAATTGTGCGTAAAAGGTGACAAATGCATTTAATTGAGAACTGAAAAACAATACAATTTATAGACTATGAAAGGTGATAACTACTATTTGTAGTGTATGAAAGGTGATACTGCAATTATTTGTTCATGACATGTGACAAATATAAGTGCAAGACACTTACTTGTGCAACTCCACCAATGCCAAAAATGGCTTGATTGGACACTCCTGCCTCATCCTAAACTATCGTGCAACTTCGTACGGCAGGTGGTGAAAGCATAAAGATGCCCAAGAGGGAAGCTGAATTAGGATCCTCTATTTTTCTTGCACAAATTAAAACCTATTAGCAAGCCTAACTTTACCCCTTATGCCTAGAAGTGTTTCTATCTACCAATCAAAGATTTTTCATTCTAAGTTCCAATCCTATAGTAGCATGGAAATTCTAGTCATGTAAATACTTGAAGTAATTGCTCAAACATAAATTCTCAAAGTAAATTAAGGATTGGGAATGCCTTTATGCTTTCCCAATGTCCTATAGAGTCAACAGTCCTTTAGTCTTCATTAGACATATACAAGGGTATCATCCCTTAATATGCATAAAGACTAAGTGCTCTCTATGAGCTAGTTCTTTGCCTCTCTAGCATGGTAAATTGCTCACGACCATGTACATCTTTGAGTTTGGTCACCCATAAGATCTCCATATGATCCCTAAACTTGAAAGTGAAATGAGCTTTGAGCCATTTATATATTGATTTTGGTGTTTGATGACCATCACAACATTATGGATTAACTAGTTTGCTAAGTGAATGGTTGCAGGTTCATAAGAAGGATGTTGAAGATTTCAATACAATCAATAGCTCAAAACTAGGCTAAAAAGGCATGTCTTGGAAAAAAGGTAAACTATGAGTAGTACATGTGTTTGGATAAGTTCTAAACGCCCTTAGGAACATACTTGAGCATCTTAGAGAGGTTGGAAATTTCAAACTATAAGGTTGGTGCTTTGGAGCTAAGTTTGAGCTAGAATGAGGAACTGAGTTGGATTGATAAAAAGCCTCCCAAGTGATCAAAGCTTCCCAAGTGCCACAAAAGAGTGAATCAAGTAAAGACATAGTATTGTATGCGTGATTTGAGATAGTGCCTTTGAGAGAGCTATAGCAAAGAGTGTGTGATGTTCTTGTGATAATTGTGCTTGAAGTTTTGACTCCTATCCATTGTAAAGGCTAGCAAGAGCCTCCAAGCCTATGGAGCATCTTGTAGAGACTTCGGTCTCTCCATTGAGATTGAGAAAAGAGAGAAGGCTCAAGTTTGATCTTTGTAATCACTTGAGAGGGTTGAAATAGACCTGGTCTTTTGGGACACCTAAATAGAGACGTATATTACATCTGTAAACCGAACTCATGTAAACAATTTGTTGCGTCTTTGTGTTTGGTTGTTTGTGATTTGCTTTGTTCCTTCCTCCCTAAGTTTCTTGTATTGATCTTCATTCAAATTACTTGTGTTGCCGAAAAGATTATTCTACATATTGATAAGCAACACATAGCAAGAAGAACTCACATCTATACTCCGGCTAAGCTACTTATTGCTCTAACCTCTAAATTGGAATAATGTTTTGTTTTAATTGCTTAAATTTTAGGATTCACCCACCCCATTCTAGCCGTCTATAAAAACTCCCAATCACCATCAAATCATCTAGGTGATGTCAATCACTAAGAGTAACAAGCAATAACTCTCAATTGACCTGGCAATTCTAATGAAGACTAGTGCCTCGACTTTAAGAAGGAAAAAATGAACTATCTATACATTTGGATATATATCCAATCATCAAGAACTTGTATATTTGTATTTGCATATATTTATTAATGCACTATATGTCAATATCAATTTGTATGTGTGGAAAATAAAAATTCACTAAGAGCTAGTTTGGGAACCATATTTTCCCAAAGGATTTCCATTTTTCCAAGGGAAATTAGTTCATTTTCCATTGGGAAAATAGAAATCCCATGGAAAAATGGAGTTCCCAAACTAGCCCTAAGTATCGGTTCTTGCCTAGAATAGGTAATAAAAGTCCCTCTTTAGTACCGGTTCATGGCTAGACCAAGTATTAAAGATGGATCTTTAGTGCCGGTTCTAGCAAAAAAAACTAGTACTAAAGTGATTTGTAGTACCGGGCCATGCAACCGAGACTAAAGATTGTTGTCTTTAGTCCTAGTTGTACTGTATCGGTTGGAAATCTAGAAGTGTAGTCGGTTTCCAACCGGTACCGATGCCACTTACTCAAGCAGTGCATATGACATAAATGTATGATAATAAATACTATTTTTTTGTTATTTTTGATATTATGTCATTAGAAAATTTAACTCATCTTATCTAATCTTCATCTGTTTTAAAATCACTTAATATCCATTAAATTATAGGATTAATTATATACATGACACTCAACTTTTACAAAATTAGATGATTAGTTTATTTTGATGCCATACAGTGGCACGAAAATGAACTAGTTTTCAATTCTTAAAAAAAATTGAGTGGCATGTTTCTAAGTGACCCTTAATTATGTGATGAGAATGGTGGCATTTCCGGTTGGCCTGGCCCGGATGGCCCTTCTGCATGCGCTCGGCCTATACCTGTCCCGGCTACGCGCTCAGGAAACCAAACGCGCCGCGCCGGACCTGCACGCGACGGGCCTGGCTGGATCGGAGAACATGCGACCAACGAAACAGGACCGTTGATATTGACACACACAAACACGCCATGCACGAGGTCACGAGCAGCTTTATTTTTCCTCTCGCCCTTTCTCGCATGTCCATTAGCCCCCCTGGGGCAGTTGGCTGAAAACTACGTACGTGAGGAAAAGGAAGGACGACGTAACGAAAATAAAAGCAGCGAGGGCAAAATTCGAGCCAGCAGCATTAGCACTCCAGCAGCAGCCACCACTAGACATAAAAAGCAGCGTGACACATGCGCCAATAATACGGAGTTTGCAATAATATATGCAGCTAGCTAGCTCGCTTATGGCCTGACCCCATCATTATCATAATAATCTGGATTATATTACCAAGATCGTGGATTAAAAGCGATATATTGAAGCTAACAACTCCATGCATGCTTTCTAATTACTAGAAAACATAGCTGATTGAGATCACAATGAGAAAGGGGGTCGTCATATTGGTTAGGATTAGTTGTTAAGATCTCAGCGTCCGCCATACAAGAAAATTAAAGCCCTAATCGTCGTGTCAGGGACTCTTTACCAGATTCTCACTATTAATACCGTCTGATTCTTCACCTATACCAGACGACCAAAAACAAAGTGGTAGCGTGTCGATCTCCGGTGGAAATCGACATAATAAAAAGGAGGAAAGTGATGGGCATGCACGCACGGAAAAGCTTTCGATAATTATTACATACATTTTATATATTGAAACTACAGTTTTAGCTTGTCATGATTTGTGTAGGCACAATATTTATTCTTCAGTTTTAGCTTGTCATGATTTGTGACCGGAGCTCGCAGCACGATCGATCGATGTCTCCTCGACTCCTCCGAGATTCCCATCTCCACGCAACAAGCGGAAGAAGGAAGTGATCACCTGTTTATACGCACGTCAATTCATATGTGTAGTGACCAACCTTCGTCGTGGAGAAGAAGCTGATCTCTCTGTTCATAACATCTTATTCTAGATCACTGCATGTGTTGATTTTATTTGAAATTATATTTAGTTACTCCCTCCATTTTGTTTTAGTTGTCGCTGGATAGTACAAAATTGAACTATCCAGCGACAACTAAAAAGAAACGGATGGAGTACTTGTATGGGAGAATGAATATAAAATAAGTCATTTTAATACTATTAACTTACGTCCATCAATACACTTAAAATTATCGTTTCTGAGCGGCCATCCAATCAGGCTCCATACGTTCTCGTCATGATGTACTGCCCGGTGACGCAGAGGCACTCGACTGCGACGACGCGAACAAGCTCGGCTGCGGCGGCGCGGAGAAGCTTGGCCGGGAGGAGAAGCAACAACGCGGAGTCCCCCTCGGCTCCAGTGGTGAGGAGCTTGGCCGGAGGAGGAGCATCAGCGCGGAGTCCCTCGCTCTGGCGCCGTGGAGGACGTTGGTTGCGGCCAGGGCCGACCCCCAGGGTACGCAGGGTATACGACCGTTTAGGGTCCCCAAGGTTTATAGACTCCCGTTTATTCAGTTTATATCCATATATATATATGTTACAGATAAATCTCTATTCTCGTTCTTTTGTTTGGTCTATTTGATTTTCTGATAATTATCTCTTCGAGGTCACGCAA
Organism: Zea luxurians; assembly: GCA_029449295.1. Classification (NCBI taxonomy): domain Eukaryota; kingdom Viridiplantae; phylum Streptophyta; class Magnoliopsida; order Poales; family Poaceae; genus Zea; species Zea luxurians. The sequence goes on from JAOPSE010000170.1 coordinate 382,095, forward strand.
CAGTCTGCTTGATGACGAATACTAAATATTGATTGACGTGGGAAGGACGGAAGGTATTGTACACTTGTGCTTGTCGCGTTGCTTAATTCTAGCCTACCGGAGGGCCAACTCTAATAACCTATGTTGTTTAATCATTGTTTAGTTTGTTGAACTTTGTTTTCAGAAAATTTGCTCTAATGTATTAAGATTTGGTTTACTGTGTATTTTAAGATTTAGGTTAGTTTAACAAATTAAAAGTAAAAAATACTCGCTCTCAAAAAATATTATAAAAGTTTCTCCAGTCATATCATTTTGAATAAAATTATGTAAATAATCAAAAAAATTATTTTTCAGATATTATTTAAAAGTTAAAAAATAGCAGATTCAAATCTTCGTGTAAGGTCTCCATATAGTTTTTGTTTAGGCCCCCCGAAATGTCATGACCGGCCCTGGTTGCGGCGGTGCGGAGTAGCTCAGGTACAGCGGTGTCGAGGAGCTCGGCAGCAGAGGATGGGCACCAGCGTGGAGGAGGTAGGCTGCGGCGGCATGGAGGATCTAGGATGCGGCGGCCGGGTGGAACAGCGTCGACGAAGCCACCGGTGGGTCACCACACGAACAGGAAAATAGTATTTTCCCACGTTGTGAAGTGTATGTGTAAAATATATTTATTAATATAAATATAAAAATAATTTGTAATCTGTACACGACCTGTGTAGAATATAAGGTATTGATGATGAAATTTAGAGAACACTACGGGAGACGATGAATATATAGATAATATAGAATTTTTTAGAGGATATTGTAAAGGATGATGAATGTTTCTTTAGAGAATAAAATTTATGGAACATTATTGTATATATACAATCTATTAAAGAGAGGCAATCTCCTCACTTACCAGAGAAGGGTCTGTTTGGTTCAACATTTTTCTGACTAGCTTTTTCGAGAATCTAGCTGTACGGAGAATCTAGCTGTGTAAAGAATCTGAGTATCATTAGGATTACGTGCGGAGGAAGATAAAGTTGTCTATGGGGCTCAGGATCTATAAAGTGACCGATTACTACTATTGCGACGACTCAACCGATTATATGTTTATGTTGATTTTTAATGGTTTTTACCCAAACGAATTTTATAGAAGCTGACTGAAAAGCTGAATGTTTGGTAGTCCGCAGCAGCTTTTGATGACCAGAAGCTACGAAAAGCCGAAACAAACAGGCCAATGGAAGAGCTGGCCGGATCCTCTACAGATACGTCTATGGATGTACCTGCAGCTAGCCGACTGACGCGTGGAGCAGGCCATGGCCTAGCCCACACATCAGCCGCTGCAGAGGAAGCACGTGCATGAAGAGAGGCTGAGCGGATGTCGGTAGACCTGTCGTTGAATATCCTAATCCATCCTTCAAATACACACCCGTGTGATTCAGGTCGTGTATGGGTGAGTGGCTGGCTACCCATTGGCTACCTCTTCTCCAATGTGTCCTTACTCTCTGGCTCTCTCAAACTAGAACAGGAGATTGGACAACATGCCAGCATTGTAATGTAAATGCATATCATGTAATAAACATATTTACTGTATATAGGGAAAAACAAATGTTTCTTATTAACAACAAAATAGCAGTACCGAAATTACAATTTACAGATATCTATAGTACGATAGCACCTACGACAGAGTTGTGTCTCTATTTTCTTTATGTTTAATTTCTGCAATTCAAGTGTCTGTCCAAATCTAGCCTTGAATAAAGCCTGCGACAAGAATACTTGTGTCAAGCCTCATCAGCCATAACAAAGAATGAACCACGTAACTAAATTATTCAGTAACTAAAAGTTTTCTTAATACGCCATTCGAGAAAGGGTGAACACAAGGGAACATAAACCGTTACCTGGGCATCCATATTAAGATCCACTTCTTTTGCTTTAGGTTGGAAGCTAGGATTGTCTTGTGCAACAATTTCTAGCACCTTGTTAAGATCATCTGGAGACAAGTGATAGAGACCTGCACCCAGGTTCCTCTTCTTATCAGCAGCCATTTTCCTATGATATCAAAATTTCAGCAACCACGTGATCCAGATTCATTTACATAAGTAGAATACCAACATCACAAAATAAAAAAAATAACAGAATACTGAACTTCAATTCACAAAATAAATATTAGCAATCAGATCAAAATTTAAAAGGATACTGAACTTCAATTTACATGGGACACTCCCCCATATCATTTCTTTTTAAAGCGAGTTCTTAAGTATGAATTAATTGTGTATTTCTTCGCATTTCTTGTGACCACGTATAGTGTATTTTATCGTTAACCTGAATTATTTATGATGTGTAACAAAAGCTAACCAAGATAACAAACAGACAAAATATTTTTAATTAGAGTACCAGATGAAGGTAATGTCTGATTTAGTACAATTGCTACTCACTTGTTAACATGTATAGTTATAAAGAAGAATGAAAAAGGCTGAAAACAATAACAGATATAAAGTAGACCTAAGACCTTTTCTCATACCGCTTGCCATCAGGAGGTGCATGAAGACGAACTTCATAATATGAGTGTACCAACATGTCTTTCATGTCCCTGACAACTGTACAGCTTCCTGTGATAGCGCTCCATGATTCATCCTGCATTTCCCGTTAGCTAACCATGTGAAACATGTATTGTACACACGAAACAAATATTAGCATGGAACTGTAACAAGTAAATTGTACAAAAAACAGTGAACAAGTGGCTTTTCTTTTCCTTCCCCAATCGCATCAAATGTTGCTAAACTTGAAAATGGACCCTATTTTCTAGAGAGAGAAAACATAATCAAAATTATATTGTAATAGAATAATAAAAAACATACATATTTAATTGTGAATTGCAAAAAAAAACATCAGATAACACTTATGACTCTTTATAAGAAATCTGTCCATAGTTCTTTTTTGAGACTCAATTAAATTCTCACTTTTTTTGTTTCTCGATATGTTTCTGGCGACTTGAATCATATTTTGTGCCAAACATCAAGACCTCTCAAGTTAATCTGTGCCAAACATAAATACATATAACCAATAGGCACATTCCAGAGGGAAAGGATTGATCTCATTGGCAAAACCACAAGAATAAAAAAGAATCCAATCCAAACAAAAGGAAGAACAAATCATCAACTCATCACATAGTAGACCAAAAGCAAAATCAGCTGACGAGTAAAACAGTACTATTGCTATCGTGACGCTTTCAGGTTATTCCAGTCCATAAAAAATGCTTTTTACAAGGTTCGTCACAGTTCTACTTGGGATCACCATGACCAAGGCAATAATCTCTCCCTTCTTCCTCCATCGATCCACAAAGCAACATTAAAGGCATGTTTGGTTTGTGACTAACTATGTCACACTTTATCTAAGGTTAGTCGTTCAAATTGAATAACTAACTTTAGACAGAAAAGTTAGGCAGCAGAAAAGTTAGACAAAGTATGGTAGATTAGTCAGCGAACCAAACAGCCCTTAAGATCCCCACAAGAACCACCACGCCAAGGCTTAACGGCGACTGGATGACGGTGATGCGCCGGCGCTGCTGCTTTCAGTTGACGGGGGAGTAGAGGAACTTCTTCACGTTGCCCACGTGCATGCAAGTCAGCTTCACGACATTTCTCCCAGCCATTCATTTCAACAGGATCTTCATGTGCATCTTGCTGTTCAGGCCAGCGATGCCAGCATCCTGTGGTACAAATACGCCAGAGTCAGTGTACAGCTCTTGGCAAGGCAACAAGCAGGGTAACAACGTACGAATTCCTTTTGGGGTTCAGATACTATACATTCTGCTACAGCTAAAGCTAACCTGAATCAGGCCTTGGTGGGTAAATCCACAACAACAATGACAGTTTTAGAACCATCTGCAGGTGCTTATATATAACTGGAGGTAAAACAATCATGTATAGAAGGTACAGACTGCAACACAAGCCTATCAAATCTCATTGCTTTCTTGAACTCACTGTGCCTACCTGACTGATTGATCGATTAGGTACCTAAATTCATACAGGTTGAAGAAAGCAATGCCGGTTTTCAGTTCCCTAGCAATGTGATCGTATAGCAGGATGTGCCTATGATTACTCAGACGGGATAAATCACATGATCCCATTTAATTTCAAGTTCACAGAGTCAAAAGACAAAATAGCCACCCCTATGGGGGCAGAACAAAATTCAAGTAAGAACTAATCACAAGTCATGACATGTGATGCAATGGTCAGAGTCTATTATGGAGAATTCTAGAACAAGTAACACCAGGTTTTCAGTTAGCTTCTCAAAGGCACAGATTTACACGAAACAGAGGGCAGTCAGTTAGTGTTTCATATTCTCCACACACTGATTCCATAAATCCTAATAGGGCATAAGAAAACAACTAGAGAATCAAGAGCTGTGTATAGAGTATAGACAAAAAGAAACAATCCAGTTAATTATATTGTCGTCTGATGGTTAATATCTGACGTTTTAAACTCTTCACGTGATTGAACGAAGTAGACATACATCCCATACTACCTCAGCTCCTTTCAGGGAAGATGGGAGAGGAGAGACTGGGAAACCAGGTGGAAGATCGCCCTGGGAGAAGCAAGAGGAGAGGCACATATTCATACCGTGAGCAAGGTGAGATTTGTTCATGGCAACATCAAGGCCTCCAACGTGTTCATCAACAGGGACGGATGCGGCTGCATCTCGGACCTCGGCCTGGCACAGGGTCACATATACCGTTTTAACTGAATTACGCCCATCTCCGAAAACGGAAAATAACCAAATTTCGTCTGAATTTCGCATTTTTCGAACGGTTTACGTTTACAAATTCAAAAATTCGAATTTCGCATTTCCTGACCAAATTTCACCGTTTCCCGACCGAATTTTGCTGTTTTTAGCGGGAAACGTATTTTAGTTGGAAAAAAATTTAAAACTTTGGTAGGATTTATCTGTATTTTATTTAAATCATGTTGCACAATGAATAACAATATATTCACAAATAATTTGATAAGCAAAATCACATAAACTATACTTACGCAAATAGAAACCCGCAATTTAAGTGCAACGCAAAGCAATAGAAGGTTACAAACAAGTCATACAATAATACAAGTACATGAAAATAGAAGTTTAAACTCCAAAAAAATTATATGAAATCCATACATGCCCATTATAAAAGTCTATACATTACACATAAAATGTGTATAGATCCACATGAAATAGAAGCTCAAACACTCGACAAGTCCATATCTTGTATACTATTATGTCATGCATGAACTTGGACTTGTATTGTTTAGAGTTTGGATTTATATTCATATGAAGTTATATATATTTGGTGAGTAGTTTATGTGAGGGATATATGTTATGAAAATTGCATGGACAATCCTTGTTAATTTATGTATACTTGTGTATCACGGATTTTATAATATCTTATATATACAACACACTGAAATGATAATAAAAAATAATTTTTTACACGGCCAAATGATCTTTTTGGCGAAAAAGCACCGAAATCCGGCGAGAAAACACTGAATTTTGCTGTTATGATTTTTTTAAAAAATATTGAATAGTGAACCAAAATTTTCGAAATTTACACCGAAAACCAATTCCGAAAACGAGAAAACACCGAAATTCGCCTAGATTCGTTCGAAATTTGTAACCCTAGCCTAGCATCACTAGCGAACCTGATCACGGCGAGGTGTCATTCCCTTGGGTACCGTGCACCGGAGGTCGCCGACGAGAAAAGTGTCACAGTCTTCAGACATGTACAGCCTCGGCATCTTCATGCTGGAGCTGTTCACGGGGAAGTCGCCCATCTAGATAGCCGACGGGCGCAACGAGGTCGTCCACCTTGTGAGGTTGGGTGCAGTCAGTCGTCTAGAGGAGTGGACCGCCGAGGTGTTCGACGATGAGCTGTTGCGATTCCCCAACATCGAGGATGAGATAGTGGAAATGCTCCATATCGCCATGGTGTGCATGAAGAGAACCCTTGAGCGGTGGCCCAACGTGGTAGACGTGGTGACAACAGGGTTTACAGTTTCGGAAAGAAAAAAATTCGGCACCCACCGAAATTGGGGAAATTTTGGAAATTTCGAAAATTTCAAGCCAAATTCAAATGTATTCAAAAAATTTTTAAAAAAATGACAGAATTTTTATGTCTAATACATCTGACATAACAATTGCACATATATAAGATAGAAATGTGACTAAGTATCGCAACTTAGAACATTCATGGCACATTGGCACCAAACCACGAACCACCGTGTGTCCAAATTCCAAAATATATACTAAATGTAGTCTCAAATATGATAAGTGCATATAACATAGTTTATCAAAATAATAGCAGTCCAAAATATACATTTTCAAGCACATGTCATCAACAAAAGCACTTGAAAATCAATTCACGCTTTCCAAAATAAGAATCACCAACAAAAGTGATCATGTTGTCCAAAAGTGTGCCATGTTCGGGTGGCCATTTCTCTTCCACATCCTACACAACAAATATAAGAATTTTAGGAAGATTAGAACCACTGGCAATCAAGGATGTTGCACATCCTTAAATTGCTAGGTAAATGCGTCCATACACTCACGCACAAGCATTTCGTATATATGGACAGCAAATTGAAATTAATTAGAAGTTCATGAGCTTACCTTTTATAGATCATAGACACTCTTGTGTGTTGGCTTCCTTTTTCTAGTTGATCTTGGACGAATATGGGTCGATTGTGGAAGACTAGGCGCTGCCCTAGGAGGAGCAGACGCACTGGCACCAAGGGCATCCCCTCTACTACCACTACCTCCGCCTACAATAAAACTTTGTAAATAAACTTGCATGCTAACAAATAATTATAACAGTTGGTACTAATTGAAATCACCATGACCTTAAGTACAATATGATTTGTTCTTGCTGACATCACCACCCGATTTATCTTCCAACCAATCAACCACGCCTGAGTTGTTTCCTAACACATGACCACCACATTTGAAACAGATCAGGTTTCAAACAAAATATTAGCATGGAGATAAAACGGATCACAATAAGATCTCACAATTACCTTCATCATCAGAACAAATATCTCATGGTTCATCATACAATGGACTACCATGTGGAGAATCTGACTCATAGTCATCTTCAAACTCTTCTTCCTCATCTAATTGACTCAATGGTTTCTTTCCTCTGCTATTTTTACCAAGACCAAGATTTCTTTTAAATGCAGCCACATCTAATTTACTCATTTGCAGTTCTTCAATGAGAAAACTGACAGGTGCATCCCAATCGTCGTCGTCATCATCATATTCATCAAGGATTGGTCTAGACTCAGATCTAGAGTTGCTAAACTACTCTAAAATTGGATTATTTTCATAAAAAAGAACAACATCCATCATCATACTATATGGATCTATCTCATTTTCTTAGGGATTGTCAAGTTCAAATTGTTGGATGAGAAGCTTTAAGTTATAATGGACATAGACTAACCTATCTAGCTTCTCATAACCTAAACGATTTCTCAACTCAGTATGGACTAAAGCAAGCGTACTCCAGTTACGCTCACAACCACTAGATGAACAACACTGTGAAACAATTCTAATAGCAATTTTTTGTAATTCTTTGCATTGCCCTTCATATGAATTCCACTAGCTACAATGAATAAAACAACATAAATATCAACCAAAGTTGTAAATAGCAATCAACTACAATGATAGAAGTTGATTTGGACAAGGAAAGGATACTTTACCAGGATTAGCATCAGCACGAAGTGCTGAGGATCGAGCCTCTAGTGATCCAAATAACTTCTCTTTTTTGCTAAATGTTCTTGTAAATTGCTCAATTGCAATTGATGTTTCTATAGGTGAGTGTGCTAGCTTCTTGATTGCCAATGTTACAGCCAATATAGCACTATGATGGTGGCTAATTTTGATGTATAGAGTGCTTTTGGATCAAGTGTAGCCCCTACAATAGGCATCCACAAAAAAGCATGACAACTAGATAGAAATTTCAGAAATTTTAAACTATACTAGCAGCAAACATGAGAGTGTAAATAGGTAATAGGTATAATACCTGCAAGCATGAGAGTATCATTGAGAAGATATTGAGTTCTCTTTTTAATTATTTCATTCACTTTCTTCATGAAATCTCTTTTGACATTTTTTTCATGCTTTAACTTAGCAAAGATCTTAGCTTGAGCAGATAACATTTTTGGAAGAAAGCTAGAAATGGTTCCATTTTTATGTTGGTCAGCAAATCGAAGCACAGAATATAGTGGTGTCACAGTTTTCAGCACCATTTCAACCTTCTCCCACCATATCCTATCTATCAAACAATCATATATGAATTTTTGGTCTTTCTCATCTCTCTAATCATTATTTTTCCAATCGCTAGACACCATCCAAGCTTGGAACTTATCTTGTTCGTCCCAAAAACTCTGTAGGAACAAAAAAGTGTGCCAAACCTCGTGGCATTCCATCTAACAAGCTCTCCATCTATCTTCTCTTTCATCATAGCATGGAGCCTAAAAAATCAAAATATTATCAGATTAACTATAGAAGTATTCACTATTATGCTTGTACAAGAATTTCACAATATAAATTTTACCTATTATGCTTGTACAAGAATCTACATATCCACTTAGCACTATACAATAGTTCATCAACCTCATCACATTGTGTTATGTCCTTCAACATTAAATTAATAGTGTGAGCGGCACATGGCTGCCAAGTAATATGTGGATACTCGACTGTAAGTTGCTTGCATGCTTTCTTGTAATTGGAACCATTGTCGGTCACAATTTGACAACATAACTTTCTCCAACATCTTTAACAATAACTTCCTTAATGCAATCATAAATAAATTCTACATTTTGTATTTGACCAGTTGCATCCACGGTTTTATGAAACAACATGCGACCATTGCAACAAATCATAAAATTAATAATGCACATCAATGTTGGCTCTGTCCATGAATCACACATAATAGTGACCCCAAAGCGACCTCAATCTTCCTTGTATTGGTCCATGTGAGTCTGTAGGTCCTCATAGTTCATATTTAGTAATGGCCCATCTATATCTCTTCTCCTTGGAACAGCCACTCCTTCCCCAAGCTGCTGAGATAGTTTACTGCTGCTACAAAATATGGTCAGTCTGCTTTCCTTCCAGGAATATCATTGGCATGGAACCATTTCGCCCAAGTTTTACCAAGTCTCTCTTTAGCACCCCCATGCAACATAATGTCTATCATAGGTTGTTTGACATCTTACTGCATTGCAAATCTATATCGCATATATCCTGAGTCACACTTGGACTCCGATAGTATCTATCCATCCTACTCTGCCTACGAGAGCCTGCAGCTAATGGTGGGGTGGTATTGCTTGTCACAGTGCTACTTCTACCTAAAGGTGGGATATTGCCAGATGTCCTTTGATCCAACAATGATTCCCTTAGTACCCACGCCATCTGTCTAGCTTCATCCCTAGTATTTATTCTCTTCTAGCATCACCATATACTAGATCCATAATTGTCTCATTCACAAAGAGTTTATGTTCTTTAGAATATGCCCTCCTTTTTTCCCTCTTGCATAGTCATTCAACATTATCTCTATCACACGTTTTGGTACATTCAGGCATGACTTGCCATCTCCTGACAAACCAGCTAGATGACACCTTAGACGGGTCTTACCTCCACTGTCCTTAGCACACCCACAATAGGCACACTTGAACCTTTGTTTCTTCCGCTTCTCACCATGACTCCATGGGTCATCAATAGAACCTTGTAGCTGTTTGCGAGTTCCTAGTAATATAAAAATAAATGACGCAAAACAATAAACAAAGTTATGTGGCATGAAATTAACAATGTAATCCAAAACAAAGACATTAAGTTATCCTTTCCACTAGAGAACTAAAATTTCTACTTTCAGTTTGCATCTGAGAACTCAATAGTGTTGATCTAATGCTAGAAAGCCTTACCATCGGTAGTAACCACCCCATTCACAGGCTACAGTAGATGATAATTCACCAATATATGGCTCTTTCCCCTTGCCCCCGAACACTGCCCCTTCCATCATAAACAAAACTGCAAACAAGGCATTTTTAGTTGAACCGTTTTTACCGAATTTGGAGCTGCTGAAGCTGTCGCAAACAGATGTATAAGGGTTGATTTGGTGGACACGGATCATGAGGGGATCCATGGGGAGGAATCTCGTTGCTTTTCGAGATCACGAGGGGAACTATGGGGAGGAATCTCCTTGCTGGATCCTCTCATAATCCTTGTCTATCAAATCAGCCCTAAGCGGGTTTATTGATTCCCTCCCCGACGATAGGTTTAGATGTCTAGCTATATAGCAGCCATAATGCAACCAAACAATCTAAATTTATAAGTTAGAGCAACATGCCAACATGCATGTCACAATACAGAGTTTGGTTTGCGGACAAACTGATCGAAACGCATGGAATAATTAGTGGAGTAATAAATTTTCTAGGCCGCAAGTTGTCCGGTCCACGCAAGAAGCTAATGTTTGCTAGTACTATTATTTTTCGGAGACTTAATTATGGATTCAAAAGGCCAGCCTAAGCGATCAAACTGGACACCATCATGGGCCACGGAACGCATCCTCGTTTCATCGACATGGGCTCACCGTAACATCTGTGGTGCGTGCAGCCCAACTCTGCTTCCTCGTTCCTCCTCCTATAGGACACGACACAACACGAAACGACTGTTAACCGGTAAGAAACTGTCATCGCGGCGGTCTAACGTAGTGATGCCAACGGTCGTATTTTATCCGCAGGTAAAAATTTATATGTTTTCGTCTATTTTGGGAACCTCAAATTCCCTTCGAGATTAGAGAGGATTGAGACGGAAATAAACTAATTCCCTTTGCAATTCCCTTTAATCCCAAAAATAATTTGAGTTTTAAAACTAGCCTTTGGTGTGAGTTTGTATCCATGGTACGGGATACTCGTTTGATTCTCTATCCGACGGATTTTTTTCTCGCGGGTATAAAAATATTGTAGCTAAGTCCGCAAGCCCACGTGCCCGCAATGTATATACATGTTTTTATATATGTATATTTATATGTGTATAAATATATGTATATATAGACGATATATAAATATAATATATGTGTATAACTATATAATCGTGGTATATCCGCGGGTTTTTGGTACCCGCGGGTAGCGGATATGGGTAGCATATGTCGCGAGTAACAGGTACAAGTGCAGGTTTAATATTAAACCTGCATGTGCGAGTTTGTAAATCTTTTACCCACGAGTTTTAAACATGCTGCCATCCCTAGTCTAATGTTGAGGCTACGTACAATGCTGCCCCCTCCTTTATCATTGTAGCCTTTTAGTGGCTACAATGCACCTCTAAATGGCGCAATGGTGCCGCTACCCGGCCCCTTAAGGCCTTGTTCGGTTGCTTTTGAATTAGAGGGGGATTAAGTCCCCTTCTATTCAATTTTGACTAGGATCACTTCAATTCATCTCTAACCGAACATGTCCTAAATGAGGGCTCTCTCCTGTTTAATTTGGTGGCCCCTAAACACTGCTGCTGGTCTAGTTTTCATGCACGCGAGGAATTGTTAGTTGAGGGGAACCGATAATTGATGATGGGTAGTTATGAGAAATGGTATTTTATGGTTGTGGTTAGGTATAAGGGGAGAATTTAGAGGAAACCAGTGCGCGAGGGAAAAAGTAGGGGGTGAAATCTTGGTGACATGGCGCAAAAGTGTGATATATACGGAGAGAAAGTTAGGGAGAACAATTGTACACTTAATGATCTAGGTATTTGTTTGACAGGTCAGACTTCACCGCTGCAAGACACATTATATTCCTATATAAATACGATATTTGTAATCTATCTCTTCAGGTTGATTATAAACATACCTGGAGATGTTGATGACAATTGCGGGAATCCTTTTTCTTGGAATATGTTTCTCCCCAGGTCTCCCAATCCCCTTATCCCTTTTCAGCTATTGCAGACCTTTGAGGTTTTTATATTGATACCCTTAGTTGTACCCTAGTACTCAAATTTACCCTTAGTTTTCATTCTCGATCAGTTTTACCCACATCTCACTTGGTATGCTCAGAAAAATGCTCGCACGCCGTCTTCGACCCTTTGCCGTTCCTGATAGCTCGGCCCTCGCATGCCGTCTCTGTCCTTTTGCCTGATAGCTCGGCCTGAGTTTGCTGCAAACCATGAGCCGTGGCCAACAATAGTGCAAAAAAGTGTGTTCTGCAACAAAAAGTGCCAAAAACCATGGTCAACAGGCACTAATACAGCGACCTCAAGCTACTGGCAGATGAGATATACCACTAGGCCACAAACAAGTTAGTGAAAGAAGAAACACTAACACACACTATATATAGGTATAAGACATTGTCCAAACATTTTAAAAGTATATCATTTGTTCATCATACTGTTACAGACTTAGGCGTGTTTAAAAGTCAATTACAAGTATTAAATATAGTCTTAATATAAAACTAATTACACAGCGAAATACTAAATGACAAGGCAAAAAATAAGAAAATAACAAATGAGATAAAAAAATAGTGAAATTTGGCATGAAGTCATAACTTGGTCCTAGTTGCTTGTGGTAAAACTTTCAGAGGATTATACAAAAGTGAGAATATTGGTGCTTCACAAATGGACAATTCTCGCTATGTTTCGTACCATTGAACTATAACTTCACAGTTTGAACTATATTTCTTACTTTTGTTTATTTTTTTCTTCAAAAGTGTACCATTTGTTCATCTATCTTTTACAAACTAACTTCATGTGAAGATGCCACTTTTTGGTATTATTTACTAATTTCTATGGTTCAAATGCCTTTCCAAGTGGAAAACATAAATAAATAGCAGATGTGGTCAAAAAATAGTGAAACTTGGCATGGAGTCACAACTTTGTCCTAGTTGCTTGACATAAAAAATTTAGAGTATTATACAAAATCATGAATATAGGTGATTTACAAATGGACACATCTTTCACTACGTTTCCTAACATTCAACTATAACTTTACAGTTTGAGCTATATTTCTTACTTTTATATACTTTTATGCTTTAAAAGTGTACCATTTGTCCATCTAGCCGTTACAAACTTACTTCATGTAAACATGTCCAGTTTTTGGATATTTACTAATGTCCATAGTTTAAATGCCTTCTTAGGCTGAATAAATAAATAAATGCCAAATATGGTCAAAAATAGTGAAACTTGGCATGAAGTCATAATCTGGGTCTAGTTGCTTGGGATAAAAATTTCAGAGGATTGTACAAAAGTATGAATATATGTGCTTTGCAAATGGACACACTTCTCACTAAATTTCATAGCATTCAACTATAACTTCATAGTTTTTTGGTTCAAAATTGTACTATATGTTTATCACGCTGTTGCAAATTTATTTCATGTGAAGATGCCCCGTTTTGGTGTAGTCACGATTTGGTCCTAGATGATTGAGATAAAAAATTTAGTCGAATATGCAAAAGATGAGGCAAAAAATTCTAGTTTTTTACACGTTGTAAAAAAAATAAGTATCAATGACGGTGGACAGGAATCGAACCCAGCAACGTCACTTTTTTTTCTCAAATGAAAACACACCATTAGACTACATAATAGCGATAGAATATTGAAGCGACTTGTATTTTTTAAGAAAAACTTCTGTTGAACGAGTTCGAACTCTGCGCCTTCTCAGTTCCCTGATGCAGAGTCACAGGCTCACAGCTAGCTCGATGATACAATTGTAGAAACAAGTATCCAGCAAGATTCAGTCATAGTGGTGCTCCAAGTCAAGTCTGATGCATTGTGCTAAGAACCATTACGACAAGCAGTCAATATTACAAGGTAGAAACACATTGTCTTGTTTCAGATAGCATTTGCTGATGAATTTATCGTCAGGTACAGAGGAGGACCAAATCGGCACGGATTGGCACTCAAATGAACTGACTGCCACTCAAGCTACTGTTCGATGGAGCATGAGTGCGCAACGCTAGGAGAGGAGATGGATGGAGACGGAGCCGGAGGAAGCAGTAGATTGACGCATAGAGGTGCGCGCGGTACGAGTCTCGCTCGCGGGGCTCAGTGTGGCGCAAATCTGCGGCGTGGAGTAGGCCAACGCCGGAGGGGGGCGTCGGGGGCACCGACCGACTGCGGTGTAGAGCAGGCCCACACCGGAGGCCGCAAGCACGCACGGGAGGAACTCGACGGGGCACGCCACGGAGAGATCTCCGGGGCGCGGAGCAGGGAGGAGCATGCATGCCAGAGTTTGGGTCGCGGGGGAGAGCTCGACGGGGAAGGAAATGCGGCGGGAGTAGTGGAAATCTTGGTAGGGAGAGGTGGCTCCGAGCTGGTGGCAGGGAGAGGCGTCGAGGGGCCGGTGGTGGGGACCTGGCGGCGGGGAGAGGCGACGAAGAGCTCCTGAAGCGCGTCCGAAGAGAATCGAGTCTTATGTCGTGGTCCCCACTAAATGCTGCAACAGCCATGGAACCGTTCTGTCAGTTACGACAACCCAAACGGAAACGACGTGCGAGCGTTTTTCGGAGTAAAGACAACGAGTGGTGGGTAGAGGGCTAGGACGTGGGGGCTCCAAGGGACAGCTCCAGCAAGGCACCGCGACGATAAACATCGCGCACCAGGAAGCCATGGTGCTGAAGGAAGCAGGTGACGAGGATGGCCGACGACCTGACAATGGTCGGTGACCTTGCAACAGAGGGCGACGAGGATGGCCGGGATGTTGAGGTGGCGTGGTTAGGTCGTGGGGAGGGGATAACGGAGGACCGCTACTGAAAGGCTGTCTCCAACAAGAGCCGCTAAAGGCTCCTGTCCGCTAAATGTGAGGGACTGTCAGTCCCCTACGTCTCCAACAAGGTCCTCTAAAGCGTCCCCTAAATTATAGAGGATGTGCCAGAGACCCTAAATGTGAAGGTCGCTCACCGTGCGCTATCCGCGCGACGGATCCACCCGCCGCCGCGAGGAAACTTCCGCCGCCTCCTACCGCGTGCTGGCGACTGCATCTCCCGGGGCCGAGCCCTCGATCCGGCGTGCTTTGCCACCGACATCGAGGCAGGTGGGAGAGAAGAGGGCTTGTGAGGGCGGACGCGGAGTATGGCGAAGGAGCAGATCGAAGAGGCGTCCATGGCCATCGCCGGACGCGAAGCATGGTGGAGGAGCAGATCAAAGAGGCGTCCATGGCCGCGGCGGCGGCCACGCCGTTCCAGCTCCAGTTCGACAAGCCCACCCCGTTCCAGGTCTAGTCTGCGCACTCCTCCCCTGCCTCTCCCTTCTGCGTACGCAAACAGCGCTCTCCTCCCCTGCCTCTCCCTTCTGCGTACGCAAACGCTGTTGTGCAAGTTCATGCTGTGCTGATTCTTAACCAACATTTGCTGAGGCTGCAAAATAGTGTGCTGCAAAATAGCTTGACCTGCTTCTAGCTAGCCACCTGCTGCCTGCATCAAAACGAACTTTACAAATTGGCGTCATCACTCAACAAGTACTCTGTAATAAGTGTAATGTTTTCTTTGACCATCTTTCAATGGTTAATTTTCTTTATAAGCTTGAAGGGCTAAAAAACAATTTGGTGGGAGAAATTTTTCCAAAACTCTGCCGTAATGCTTAGGCACAGGTGATTGATCGGCACTATAATCACACACACAGACACAAAGGGAAATGTATTGCAGTGTCATTAATTTCTTTTTTGCAGTTTCACTCACATTGTTAGTACTAGTAGTGTATGTAATCTTTCATACTCCCTTTCACCTTTAATTTGGAAACAAGACCAAATCTGCACAGCTTGCCACTGTCAGTTAATCTTGAAATATAACAATATCTCATGCTGTCAAGATCTACTTGTTACTTTTCTTTTACACTGTCACTTTGTGCATTTATAATTGAATAAAAATCTCATTGCAGAATGGGAAGATGCTAAGAACTACGAAATCCCACGATGTTGCCATTGTATCTTTGAATTGGGCAGAAGACGATCCACTGTCAAAGGTATGCTATTGCCTTTGCGATATAAGTATCATATAATAACACATGTGTAGTTACAAAAAGTTTCAGTTGATTTACAAATTCAGCACTAATCAAAATTAGTTTAGGTCTCTACTAAAACTTCTCATTACTGATTCTTCTACTAATTTATTCAGTCTGACAAGGATGAGTTTTTATCCTATGAAGACCGCACCACACGTTTCTTTCCTCCTCCTGTGATGCCTAGGATAGGTGGACTACGTTCTGGAGATACTGGTCTTGCGGATGAGAAAGAAGAAGCTATTCCAGAATTTTCTAATGCTTCCTGTCAGCGTTTTAACATTGTGTGCAGTGGTGGCAAAGATGGTTGTGCTTGCTTCAGCATTTTTGGAATATTTCCTGTTGGAAAGATAGTAAGTAAATACAGTAACTCGCTTGTCCATAATTTGAACTCAACAAAAAATAGTCTCTCATGCATGCTCTCTCCTGCTTCAGCATTTCCTGTTATTGGTTCTGGGGACCTTTCTACCCTAACAGCTCATCTGGAAATCTGTTCTACACAAAAATATTTTGTGAAGTATTTATAATTGTTCAGGGAACTGACAACTAAAGTATTTATAATTGTTCAGGGAAGTGCATCACATCAATTTGTTGGAGCCCTGATGGTAAAATAATAGCACTTGGCACAGAAGATGGTTTGATTCTTCTGCATGATGTGGAGGTGTGTATGTGGATGATGATAAAAACTGTCGGTGTCTATTGTATCTTTGTATGAACATTCGTTTGTACTTCATAGACACCTGATCCAGTGCCTATCTTCTCTTAATATTTTTCTAATTGCTTATTCTCATTTTTATACCATGCTTAAACCTTTATGAGCGAACTATTAGGAGACAATTAGGGGATACAGGCCTCAAGGACTTCTTGCCCAATTATGTTTTCGATAGAGGCATTTTAATACTTCTTGAAGATTAATATGTGTCAGCTATACAATTGTCAATTGTGTTTGACAGACAGAACCACTTGATCACATACACTTGGGGATCTTGCAGCCACTGCTTGAACATCTGTGCACATTCTCAAGACCTCACTCTTCCATGATAAACTTCTCATATTATTTTCTTGAAATGAAACACGCACGCCCTTTTCCAATGACACTCTCTTAGTATCTTGCATCCTCTGCAAAGCTAGCTTGACCTGCTTCTATGCGACGTTCTATCGAGAACAATTACACACAAAATAACAGGCAATGATAATTAATTTAGACAATTCAAAATTATTAATTCGAAAATTAATAAATACATTTTTTGCGCATCATTTGTATAGCGTGAATTGGGAAGAAAACAAAGAAAACTGAAAAAGAAATGGAAAAAAGAGAATCTGTTAACATTGTAGCTTTAAGGGACCGAATTTAGGGGACGTTGCTGGAGACTGAGAATATACAGAGGACAGAATCTTTTAGAGTATGCTGTAAAGGACAGAGAATATTCCTTTAGGGGATGGAATTTAGGGGACGCTGCTGGAGACAGCCTAGGCAGCGTGGTTTGGGTCGTGGGTAGGGGACAACGGAGGGGAAGAAAATTAGGTGATGGCGTCCAGCACAATGTTGTGCGTGGTGAACAGGCATACGTCTTTAAATTGAATGGACGTAATTGAAGACTAGAACTCTGCTCTGCCTCGTTTATTACGGCTCGGCTCGGCTCCGCTCAGTTAGAAGTACAACTTGGCTCCGCTCGGCTAATACTCCATGAGCCTTCTCTGGCAAGCTCGGTGCTCGTTTGGCGGCGTGTTCATGTGGAGATGGGAGCCGCGGCGCGGTCGGCATTGGCGTCTGTTGGCCGTGCAGCGAACTAGGCCGTGAGCTTCGTGGTGTTCCGACGCGCTGGAGGTGTCGTTGTGCGCCACGTACAGGGTGGTGGACTACGTGACGGAGGCAGGAGCGGACCCAGACTACAATCTGAGTGAGGTCTAAATAGAGGTTTATTAGCTAATTGGCTTTCATAGATATAGAAAATAAGATAAAATGTCTACTAAAACCAGAAAAATTGAGTGAGGGCCTACAACTCCACTCGGCTCAACGTAGGTCCGCCCCTGGGCGCGTGTGGTAGCCTTGCTACTGCGCGCGCTCTCGCTCGTCCCGACGTCGTCGGCCACGAGGAAGATCGTCGTGTGTAAAGATGGCAATGGGGGTTGTTCTTCGATTCCCCGCGGTGAATTCCTCTATTAGGACTAGTTTGGGAGTCCAAAAACCGGAGAGTATTAGATGAGCTAAAAGAGACTCTTTCTTATTCAAAATTGAATAAGGTGGGGATTTTAGCCCCTTTAATTTTCTCCGGTTTTATGGCTACCAAACTAGCCCTTAGGGGATGGGATGGGGAATGTTCTCCCTCGCTGGGATGTAAACCGGAAAAATCCTCTCCCGACGAGTAAATGAGGACGAGATGAGAAAACATTCCTCATCCTCGTTCCCCGCGGGGACCCATTGAACTTATATATAATTATGTTTTCATGTAATATATAATAATAAAAATAAATAATTATATTGTTAAGAGATAACTTGTTGTACAAATATGTTTATTTTGATATACACATAATAATTTTCTAACATCTGACAATGTGTATAAGTGACAATGTTTTGTATTATAACAAAGAAAATATGTTATAATTATAATTTAAATAGGAACGTGATCCTCGGTGAAGATTTATCCCTGTGGGGAATAAAGATGGGAAAGAAATGTCCACCTGTAGTCGTGTGGGGATCCTCCCAGTTTTTTTGGTCGCTGGAACGGTTATGAAGAGTCAAAACCCTACGGGCATCTCTAGCCCCCGTTTGGTTCAGCTTCTGCTCGGCTTCTGGCCGCCAGAAGCAGAAGCTGGAACCAAACGCTCAGCTTTTGGCGCGGATTCTGGCCGAAGCGCTTCCGTAAGAAGCCCCCCGCGCACGCTCGCGTGGAAGCGGCCTTCACTTGGCTTCGGATAGAAGTTTCGCGTTGGGTTAGGGTACTCGCCGAGCACGCGCCGCCGCAGCGCACCCAACGCGCCACCGCCGCGCACCCAACGCGCCACCGCCGTCGTCTTCGCAGGTACGGCCGACCTCCATCCGCGAAGTCCTCCATCCCAACCGTCTGTTTCCCTCAGCGGCGTCTCATTCCCGTCATTTCTAGGGTTTCGCGCAACCTCTTCGCCGCAGCCCCGCCGCGAAGGAACCTCTCCCCCTGTCTTCTTCGTCGTCGAAGGTACGGGCTCTCTCCTCCATCCGGACCCTCTCATTCACCGCCGCCACCACGGACTTTGGTTGACCCATTTACTATCGCTAGGGTTACCGCACCCACACCGGCGCCGCTGCTTGTCGTCGTGAAGGTTCCTCTGCTCCCCCACGTCGCGTCGTCATCTTCCCAGGTTCGGTGTACCTCGCCTCGATCCCGACCGTCATCTCGTGTTGCTAGGGTTCATCCTGCCCCGTTTGGTATTTGTTTAGCCTTGAACCACTGCCGACTGATCTCCTGTTTATTCAGTTAATCATTACTGTTATGGATCCACGTACTAATCTAATTTTTTGTGCATTGTCGCCTTCAGATACCCGTATCACGTCGGAGGTCTGTCTTCGGTTCCAAGATCCAGTGCAACCAAGGTAATGTGATACTCAATTTGTTGCGCAATATACTAGTTGTCAACAGGTGCTGCCCCAATTTTTGATTATGGTTTTGTTGGGATACCATTCATCTATTGTGTCACTATTATTTGTTGACGGATTAGTTAATACTTTGGTAGTTAGTACCTGTTGTTTGTATGGTGTACTCGGGGTCTTTATTACTTTGTTTCTCACAACCTTTTCTATGTTTAGGGTTGAGTTCATAATTTGTTAGTTACTACCTGTGTATGTATTAGAAGATCGAGTTCCAAATATGTTCACATTTTTGGGTAATCCATTGACAGTCTGTTAGTACTATCATTAGTACACACGTGCCTAGTAAATTGTGGTAACTGTCCCCTACTGTTAGCAGCCTAGGCACAGGACATGTGACTACGCCAAATTTTTGTAGATAGTCCCCATGTCTGCTATACTAACGACCTAATAAATCCACATCAGATGGATTCAGCAGACTCCATAGCCGACAAGGCAATTGGAAGGATGCAAGAGATTGCGGACAAGATTTTTTCGGTAGCGAGGGAAACAATCCGTCCTGGTCGCGGGTTGACCTCATTTGACGCTACAAAACTTCGTGTAGCATTGGAGGACATAGCTTGCATGCTGGAGCAAGACTCTCTGGTGTTGCAAGAGAATTTGGACATCGTGAACAACGTAAACAACCCGGGTGACAGCAGCTACGAACCTTCTACCTTGTCCTCACCACCCCCGGCTGACGACGACCTTACTCCAGACTGGGACTTTGCGGAGCACTTCGAAAACTTCTGGGGTGTTGAATATGACTCCGATCAGATGCCTTCGTTTAGTGACAATGAGGTTTAAGTTAGAACATGCTGAACTTAGCTGACAGGTGTTCAGGTAACAAGGATAGACCAGCCTTTTGCTTACTGCGCACTTGTAAAGTGTGCCCTGTGCTTTTGTGTCTACCAGCACATTACTTCATTAAGTCTTTATGTAATTATGTCAAACCGAATGTGACTCCTTATGGTAGTACCTTATGTTATTATATGGTCAGTTAAGTGTTCACTTTGTTTGCCTAGTAAAAGCACTTGAATACGTATTTTCATATCGTGTACACTTGTTTTGCACTAGATGGACAAGTCTGGCAAAGTCATTGCAAAGTGGGATTGTAGAGCAACAAAAATTTACACAGAAATTTGTGTAGAAGAGGTCAATGCACGGAACAGGCCACAACAATTTCTTAATGCCGAAGGGTATGCTAACCTCATAAGGAAGTTTAAGGAACGCACAGGTCGCACTTACACGAGGGATCAAATGAAGAATAGGTGGGACTCCTTAAAGAGAATGTTCACCCAGTGGAAAACTCTTAATGAAAGGGCTACAGGTCTTGGTCGAGACCCTCATACTGGTTCAATCAGTGCGCCAGATGAGTGGTGGGCCAAGCAAAATGAAGTAAGTACGTTTTTTTGTAGACTAACAATAGTATTGGCCATCTGAAACTAGGAACTTCCCATGTTGGTGCAGGCAATGCCAGGTTGTATTATATTCAAAACAGCCCCCCTAGAGAATGAGGACGAGCTAAAGATTATGTTTGGACCCATTGTCTGCACAAATGAAAGAACCCTTGTTCCAGGCGTCGAGGATGCTAATTCATCATCTGATGATCATTTGGACGCCACTTTTGTTGGGGTGAAAACAGCACACCTGACCCTTGCTCACATGCGACTGGGAAGCGTAAGGTGCGTCATGATTCTCCTAAACCAAAGAGGAAAAAAGATTCGAGGGAAGAGTACATGAAACGCCTTGTGGAGGCTTTTGAGTCACGTTCAAGGACCACTAACAAGTCAGTCACCTCTACTGAGACCGACCCTGTGCGTGTTGAGGTTAGTGCGCAGTTGCAACAAGTGATCGATGATGGTTCACCAGAAGGCAGCGACCTCCATTTGTTTGCCACTCATCTGTTCTGTGAAAAAAATATAGAGATATATTTGCTTCACTGAAGACCGCAGAAGGAAGGAACGCTTGGCTGCACCATGCATTCGAGATCGATCTTAAAAAGTCCAATTAGATGCTGCTGGTCCGACAACAGAGGCTTATGTTGAGTAATATGTTAGTTGTCTCAGGTTTATGAGTCATGTCGTTTCTATTTTATGAGGATTGTCGTCTTAGAACATAAACTTTTTCGTACGCATCAGTTTCCCTTCCAAACAATTTTCCAGATATTCGAGTTGAACATGTATTTGAATAATCAGAGTTGTAAGCTTGTGAACAATGTGAATCTGTGAACTTTATGTCACCTATGCTACATGTGGCTTGTAAACTGTGCTTCTACATGAATATGGTGCTTATACAACTGTGGTTGCATATGAATTTCTGCCTGTTGTTTGTGTCATTGCAGATGTGTGACTCTTATGCACACACATCTGATGATGATGACATGGATGACACAGATGGTGAATTGCTTGTTGCTCTATATGCTGTCGACATTTGGGACAGGCATTTCAGTCAGGGTCCTAGAAGAACATTAGTTGAAACAGGTATTCAATGGGTGGAGAGAACGTTGGAGAATAGTAACGACTATTTCGATATGTTTCGCATGCGACGAACTGTTTTTAGACGATTGCATGACACATTAGTGGACAATTATGGTCTGCTTCCAAGCCGGGGTGTTAGTACTATGGAAGCTGTTGCCATTTTCTTGTGGGCATGTGGGGGTCCACATTCATTTAGGCAGATAAGGAATAAGTTTAGTCACTCCTTGGAAACAATTAGTCGCAAGTTTAGTGAAGTCCTTGATGCCCTGTTTAGGATGTCATCTAACATAATTAAGCCCAAAGACCCAAATTTCATCGAGATCCATCCTCGTTTGCGAGAGGCGAGATTTTGGCCACACTTCAAGGATTGCATAGGAGCAATTGATGGTTGTCACTTTGCAGCGGCAGTCCCGGCCTCGGAGCAAGCCAAATATATTGGACGGCACGGTTACGCATCGCAGAATGTAATGGCCGTTTGTGACTTCGATATGAGGTTCACATTTGTTGTCACAGGATGGCCAGGATCCGTACATGGCACTAGAGTATTACAAGATACTTTGATAACTTATGAGGACAGGTTCCCCCAGCCACCAGAAGGTATGCAAATATGTTGTATTTTTGTTGTCATAGGCTATTAATTAATGGCTTACGTATTTAAATTTTTTATTTCATGTTTGTGCAGGTAAATACTATCTTGTCGATTCAGGCTATCCAAATAGAAAGGGCTACCTTGCACCGTATAA
Source organism: Zea luxurians (assembly GCA_029449295.1). Taxonomy (NCBI): domain Eukaryota; kingdom Viridiplantae; phylum Streptophyta; class Magnoliopsida; order Poales; family Poaceae; genus Zea; species Zea luxurians. The sequence continues at coordinate 404,885 of JAOPSE010000170.1, forward strand.
GGGTCAGAAGTACCACATTTCTGAATGGCAAAATGCGAGGCAACCTATTGGGAGCAAAGAAGTATTCAACTATGCACACTCTTCGCTACGCAATGTTATAGAGCGATCGTTTGGGGTGCTTAAAATGAAGTGGAGAGTTCTATTAAGTCTCCCTTCTTTTTCGCTTATCAAACAATCCAAGATAATTATTGCTTGTATGGCATTGCATAACTTCATTAGAGAGAGTGCTCTACACGATAGAGACTTTGATGAACTAGGAACTAATAGCATCAGTCATCATGTACCTTTAGGTGAGAGTAGTAGTAGTACATCTGATGAGTTAGACATGAGTGCTTTTCGAGATGCAATTGCTAATGCATTAGTGTCGTAGTTAAGTATGTCAATGTAACGGTACTTATGATGTAATCAACTCCACTAATTATTGTGTAATGATCTTTTGTTCGTTATGAGTTTCATTTTACCGGTTGTTCGAACAGAATCTGCAATATGAGAATCTCATTATCAAAACACATAGATTCTCAGGAACAGCTTTTCTGCACAGCTGACGAACCAAACACCTAAATTCTACCCACCAGCTTTTCCCAACAGCCAGCTTTTTACCACAGCCAACTTTTCAGAAAAACTGGTCAGAAAAAAGCCGAACCAAACACGCCCCTAGTTGTGTGGTCTGTTTCCAGTCTCCAGCGCCGTCTAGTCGAGCCAAGCCGTGTGTTCTGCGTCCAGCGCCGTTCAGACAAGCCAACTCCCGTCCTTGTGGCTGAGAGGAGCCATGTCGTATGAAGAAAAGTAGAAAACGAGCCGCACGAAAGCATTAGGCTAGCCGCTAAGAGTAGAGTCGCAGAATGAGATCTGTCCACGTGTCATGAATCGGCACAGTCCATCACGCGCGCCGAGATGCTGGACACCAGCACCTGTTTTTTTTTTCCAACGGAGGACCACAGATTGAGGGCTGGTTTTGGAAGGACGGTGCATTCATTTCGAAGGATGAATGGAAGTGATATTTATGGATAGAGGGAGTAGTAAAGATAAAGATATAATATTGATGTTCTAAACATCATGATTACAGTATTATCTTTAAGTAACAATATAACACAATATCATATATATACATATATATGTTACCATAGTATAATGTTTTCCGTTGCATTATACGGACATTTACCTACACTATCGGACTCACGTTCTTTGCCGAGGGTCTCAGACGGAAGATTATTTTATACTCGGTAAAGAATATTCGGCAAACATTTTATCGGCAAAAGGTTCTTGTCGAGTACTTTTTTGGAAGCACTCGAAAACACTCGGCAAATTAATAATCGCAAAAAATCTCAAAAAACAGCAAAACATTTTTAAAATTATGGGAACTAATCTCCAACCACTACCCATTAGCATTGTGAATGGTGTGAGATTCAAACTCGTAACCTCTCTCGCGCATACTATTCTTTACCATTACACTACTACATCAATTGTGTCTACATTATGTTTTCATTCCTCATGTGCTATAACAAACCGAGAGTAATTTAATTATTTGAGTCACTAAATGAATTCATTTGAAAATGTGACTAACTATAAAGTTGCATAACTTTTCAAGATCTACATGTTCTATTTTTATAGTTTCTACATCCGAGACCATTTACAAAATTTGAATTTCAAATTTGAAAACTTCACATGAACTGAACTTTTCAATGATAAGATGATTTCAAATCAAAAATTTGTCAATTACAAAGTTTCATTACATTTCAAGGCCTACAACTTATATTTTGGTGATTTTTCCATCCGAGGTAATTTAAAACATTCAAATTTTAAAATTCAAACATAGTTTTGCATGACAAGATGATTTCAAACCAAAACATTGTCAACTACAAAGTTTCATAACTTTTCAAGACCTACAACTTTTCTGTTGGTGATTTTTCCATACAACGTCGTTTTCAAACTTCAAATTTTATATTTTTAAATTCAGACGTAGTTTTCGTTGACAAGATGACTTCAAATGCAAAAGTTGCCAACTACAAAATTCTATAACTTCTCAAGATCTACACAATTTATTTTTTATTTTGTCATACAAAGAAATGATCAATATATAAATTGTACATCTTGATGAGTTATACAAATTTGTAGTTAAATTTTTTTCATTTGAAATAATCTATTGCATTAAAATGTGATTTTCAAATTGCCTTTGACTAGTGTCCAAAATAAAACACTCTTTGCCGAGTGTCAAAAATAAAACATTCGGCAAAGAGTTTTTTTGCCGAGTGTTTTTTTACCGAGAGTTTTTTGCTTGGCACTCGGCAAAGAGCTTCTTTGCCGAGTGCTCGAAAAACACTCGCCAAATCATTTGACACTCGACAAAGAGCCAAAATCCGGTAGTGCTAGTAGAAATATCATATCTATGATCACGGATGTGCAAAGTTTTGGAGTATTTTAAAGTAAAAGATTCCAAACTTTTGGCAAAGATTTATTTTTCTAGTATTGAGCTAGTTTGAATGCTTGCAAGTGATACAAGTGATCCGACGGAGGAGGTGCCCTTACATAAGGGCATGTACAACCTGAGATGGTCGTTCAGTTTTCTAAGTACAAAAGACACTTAAGAGATTATATGATACAACTCTGAGCTTGTGGACCATAAATACAGTTAAGAAAAATATGCATGGGGAGTCGTGTGGAGACTATATTTTTTTCATCTAACCAGGTAGAGACTCTATGCAGTGGCGAACCTAGAAATTGGCCAAGGCCCGGGCCGAAGCGACCATAAACTCTAATAGTAGCATATAAAGAAAAAGTTGTACGGCAAAACAACGTTGTCATAGATGTTAAAGATGACATACAAGTAATGATGTAGCTCCTTCCAAATGTATCATGTCAACATCAACATCAGTGCTTCTTGCTCCAGAACCTTGAAGGAAATCATATTAAGGATGCGACTTGAAAGGTAACATTGAACAGATTTAATAATACTAGTAATTGGTACATACCACTAGTACGAGGTATATTCACCCTGCGGGTTCTCATGCCTTGAAAATAATCCAATATCTTTGTATCCTCAATGCTTGTAAATATTTCCCTCTCAATATAACACACCATACGATGGTTAAGCCATTCGTCTCTTGTCTTATTCCGCAACTCTGTTTTAATGATATTCATAGCTGAGAAAGCTCTCTCCACAGATGTTGTTGCCACTGGTAAAATTAAAGCTAATTCAATGAGACGATATACCAATGGTAAAACAACATTCCTGTCACTCTGAACCATTCTCATAGCAAGATCACCTAGGTCATTGCAACTTAGAAAATCTGGATCAGCTCTCATATCAATAATCAATATCTCAAGTTGGTCTTTCAAAACTATGCAATCATATGTAGAGAAGTCCGCATCATACAATTTAGCAAGCTCAATTAACTTATCTCCATCAAAATTGGCACAAAAATTTCTTGGATCAAGGCAGGCAATGCATCTCAATAATTGGGCAGATCTTTCACCAAAACGGTTGTTCAACTCCACAATAAGTGGTCAAGCACCACATTAAATATTTTATGTTAACATCGTATTCATCAATTGGTTTTCTAAGCCCAGGATCAGCAACTATATCGAATACCTGCTCAGAAGGTGGAATTTCTTGCTCTTGTTCATGTGAAGTTGGATTTACTACTGCCTCAACAATAGCCTTCTCAGTTGCAATTTCTTGGGCTTGATTATTACTGGTTTCGGTTCCCACTGTTGGTTGAGAAATGAGGTTTGATCTTGGGTGCACATTAGGCACGACGGGTGTGAGAGATGGAGAGAAAAAAGATTGCAATGTTCTAGCCTCTTCTTCATTTTGATTGTTACTCGCTCCTTGTATCTGAAACATTTTACAAACACAATAAATCTCTATAAAACATCTAATTAAAGCATTAAAAGTTAAAAGGGATAGGGAAATTAGGGGACTGTTGAACACTTGAACACATACCATCTACCGAGGAGGCCAAGAGGGCGCGGGCGTGCGGGCGCCGCGGTGTTGGCTGGCGCGCAACGTCAGCTGGCAGAGTCGGAGAGGGCATGACGGCGCGTGGCCGAGCGGCGGGCGAGGCCAGTTGGCTGGCGCGCGGCTTCGGCTGGCACTGGCAGAGGGCGCGTCGTTGGGTGGACGGCGGGCGAGGCCAGAGGCGGCGCCGCGGCGGCAAGGGTTCACCAGAGGCGGCGGCGGCTCCGTAGCTCGCATCTCGCGACCTAGCATGCTCCCTGGTCCGTGCTTCCTGTGACTCCGTGTGGGCTTCTGGTAGACACGACCATGGCTGATGAGGGTGTGAAAAGAAGCTAAACTTCTAACTGGGCTATGTGAGCTGAAGATGTTCTAAAAAATTTTTAGGCCTGCGCCCCAGGCCGTGGCCTAGGCAGCCATGGACCTGGGTCCACCCCTCACTCTATGTTAAATTAAATGGAGTTATACATTGACCTAAGAGCGCCGACGTGCCATAGTATCATTGTGTCCTTAGCATGGCCAGATCAAATTCACAACCTTAAGTTTTCCACTACTGCGAGCTAATATACCTCATCTGCTCACAGTAATATATTAATCTATTTATTCTACGTATATAGTAAGACCACATATTTTTATGCTAAAATGTCTTACAACTTGAAACGAAGGAAATACAATTTATTGCAAAGACTTCCATACATACGTCTTGCTAACTGTACTACTATGGCACACTCCTGATTATTTCCTTCAAAACTAATCCTTGAGATGACAGCAAGTTGTTGAACTACTAATGCACGTCACTGATTATTCTAGTGTTGCCTTACGTAGTACTGTCCATCTAATCTAACCAGTTTCCAAATCTTTCTGGCGCCCGGGCCCCGCCAAAAGGAACACAAAAACGCCGCGAAGATCCGATTCTATAATGAACACAAGCAAGAAAAAGGGCGAACACGAGGAATCCCTATCGTTTCCGCCGCTTCGTCGGCGGCCCGCGTACGCGAGCGAGCGAGCGAACGCGGTCGCCGTCATCGTCCTCGTCCACGCCGCGCGCCCCTCGTTCAACTCCAGCGTTCAACGGTCAATGTTCAAAACCCGCGACCAGTCTGCAAAGCAGAAAACAATGCCATTCGGCATCCGCCACACGCCGCACACGCACAGGTCTTCTTGCCTTTCGCTCCCCGCATCTCCCTCCCCGCAAGGCCCGCAACCTATATATCCTCTCTCCTCCCCCATTTGCCTCATCGCACTATCTCTCTCCGCTCCCCTTCTCCTGATCTCCTCTCGACGGTCAGCTCAGCACAAAGGACTCACTTTCATCGGATCAACGTTCTCGGCAAGTTGCGGCAGCCGACACAGCATCAACCAGAGCACGCTTCTACCGGCCGAAAACAATGGTTCTGGCCATGTCCCGCGCAGCGAGGGCCGCGTCCAGGCTGGTGCCCGAGATACCCATGCTGAGGCGGAGCAGCAAGCAGGCCGCCGCCGCAGCGGAGGAGGTGGCGGTGCCGGCGCAGTTCGTGTGCCCGATCTCTCTGGACCTGATGCGGGACCCTGTGACGGCGCCCACCGGGATCACGTACGACCGGGAGAGCGTGGAGGGCTGGCTGGCGCGCGGGAACGCCAGGTGCCCCGTCACGGGACGGCCCCTGCGGCTCGCCGACCTGGTCCCCAACCACGCCACGCGCCGGATGATCCAGGACTGGTGCGTCGCCAACCGCGCCAGCGGCGTCGAGCTGGTGCGCACGCCCAAGGTGCCGCTCGGTGACGCCGACGCCGCCGAGGCGGTGGCCACGGTGTCGGCCGCCGCGAGGCGCGGGGACGCGGCCGCGTGCGGTGCGGCCGCGGCCAGGGCCAGGGCGCTAGGCAAGGAGAGCGACCGCAACCGGCGCTCCCTCGTGGCGGCCGGTGCCGCGCGCGCGCTGGCCGCCGCGTTCGAGCGCCTCGCCGGCGAGCGCGCCGGCGCGCTGGGCGACGTCCTTGCCGCGCTCACCGTGTTCTTCCCGCTCGACGACGAGGCCCGCCGCTGCATTGCCTCCCCGGCGTCGCTCACGTCCCTCGTCTCCGCCATGTCCCACGGCGAGCTCCCAGCGCGGGCCGGCGCCGCCGTCGTGCTCCGCGAGGTCGCGTCGTCGGCAGACGCGCACACCCTCGAGGCCGTCCTGAGGACCCCGGGCATGTGCGACGCGCTCGTCGACCTCGTCCGGAACCCAGTCTCCACGCAGGCCACCAAGGCCGCGCTCGTCACGGCCTACTACCTCGCCGCCGCCTCCGACCGCGCGGCGGCGAGCCTCGCGGAGTCCGGCGCGGTGTCGGCTCTCGTGGAGGCCCTCGTCGACGCCGACAAGGGCACGAGCGAGAAGGCGCTGGCCGCGCTGGACGGCGTGCTGTGCGCCGACGCCGGCCTCGCGGCCGCGCGCGCGCACGCGCTGGCCGTGCCCGTGCTCGTGAAGAAGATGTTCCGCGTGTCCGACATGGCCACGGATTTCGCCGTGTCGGCGCTCTGGCGCCTCTGCCGCGCGGGCGACGCCGCCGCCGCCGCGTGCCGCGCCGAGGCGCTCCGCGTGGGAGCGTTCCAGAAGCTGCTGCTGCTGCTGCAGGTCGGCTGCGGCGGCGTCACCAAGGAGCGCGCCAGCGAGCTGCTCAAGATGCTCAACGGCTCCAAAGGCAGCGTCGAGTGTGTCGAGACCGTCGACTTCAAGGGACTCAAGAGGCCATTTTGATCGGCCGAGGGACGAAACGAGATTTCTTTTCTTTTTTGTGAAGATTTGGTTCGACGTTTAGATCAGATGTGTGGATAGTTGATACATACAGATACAGGCTGCTTAGTTTTAGGAGAAAATTTTGACGCTGTAATTGCACAGTCACATACATACATACATACAAAGAGAACAACACACAGAAATTAACATAGTTTTTCTTTTGACATATATGATCGACTTTTGTGCAGTTTTTGCAGCCTTTATGAAATAATTTCATTGCTTGAACATTTTAGTCTGATCTGAAACGAGGGACGTTAAGGAAACATTAGAAAGAGAGCAGAAGAATTTGACCGTAAGCAATAATATATTCAGATAAAACCTGTCGTCCCACGTCTGTTGCTGCAGTCTAGCTGTCAGACAGTTCATACTTGGATTGCCATGTTTCAGATTCGTGCAAGAAGACACCGATTGAACACGCCTTCGTGTTAGATGACCTGCTCGTTTCTTCATAAACAAACCGAAAGAAACGACTCAACCACCTTGTTGTCGATCCCGGCAGCAAATGCCATCTACCATGCATGTGCTCTTGCTCCATTGGTCCAGCAAGCATGTTCCCCACTCCCACAGATCAAAACCACCCTCCTAAACCTCCTTTCCGTTGGCATGCGAATTTGTATTGCTGTAAAGCTCGATCTTTTTTCTTTCTTTCTGCATAGTTTGGTCCCAATTCGTTCAACGATTGCTGCTACATTTTTGGAAAACAGGCGGCTGAGAAGTAGAGGACACGAACGCATGGATCATGAACGGATCTGAATCGATCACTGACGCAGCAAGGAAGTCCCAAGTGGTTTACACCAGAAAAGATGACATGGGAGGAGCAAAGTGAGGAGCAGCGTGCGGCAGCCGTCGCCGACGACGAGGCGTGCGTGACGGCACCGATCATATGTCCGGTCATGGGGTGGTGGATCCGCCATTGGAGTGTTACTAATATTCTAAGTCCATATTTTAAATCGAGGCAAATACAGATCAACGTAGTAAGCAACCAAATTAATATATTGACTTATGTTAGGTTTGTCCATGCTTAGGTTGATCAAGCAGAAAAGTAGGCGAAACAGATTGATGATGTAGATTTGTTCGTCAGTCATATCGTCGTCGAACGACTTTGAGCAGTCACGCAGCCCAGAAACCTTATTACCGCCTATAGTGTAGGCTCCGCATGTAGTGTAGGCTTTTGGATGGCAACGGTTGGAAGATATTGCTCGCCCTCCTTAGTGCACACCAAGAAAAAGGGTCAGTGAAGATATGACAACTCAATCGCCACAGTATGGCTCTCCAAAGCAGGAAAAAGGAAAAATGGAAGAGTATTTTCGTGTGTATGGAAACCTCGCGGCTGCCATTAAGGAAACGTTTCCCTTTAACTCGCCTATTAACTAGCAGTCGGCCAATTAATCACCATAATGGCAATGCAATCTATATTAATTCTCAAATACAAAATAGTCAAAAAAAAAAGATTACTGAAGGATGGCTAGAACTGTCACGTCACGGTAAGTCACAATTCACGTGAAACATATACGGATACGCACGTTTGCTCTCTCCTCTGTTATTTTATCTATTCAAACATAAGAATAAGTGTAACTATAAAAGTTGGTCTATACCAATTTAAACTAGCAATATGAAACCACTTTGCTTTGGAATTTCAGCAGAATGGGCCACCCAAATTCCACCGTGGAGTACTCCAATGGGTCGACGAGTCGTCTCCGTCCGTGATTATTGGTGGCTCGCCGTCGGATGGGAATGGGGCGACGGATCCGCGGTGCTCCAGTCGTCGTCGTCGCCGCAGCCGCAGCCGCCGCCGCCGTCCGTCGTGCACGGCAGAAACGTTCAAACTCCGGCGCCCGGCCCGCCGAACCCCGTTCCGTCCAAGGTTGGGTTCAATGGCAAGGCTCTCAAGTGTGCCAGCCAACGGACGGAAGCAAATTAATGCTACGAAGATGGGACCGGAGACCCGGTCGGTTACGACACTGACAGGCGTGACGCCGCTATTGGTAGGCCGTAGACCAGTGGTAGAGCACGTACGTATTACTTTACTTTTCCCTCGGTGCAAAACCAAATGGACCGGCAACGCTGACCTCGTCTTCTCCCCCGTCGCATCACCACCGGGTTGCCTTCTCGCCTGCACTTGCGTTTACGGGGTTGCTATCGGTGCTGTGTACGTGGAGATCACCAATTGCGGCAAAGGTTTTCGGGGCGGTGTGTTTAGCGTGTGGGGGAGAATTTTAGTGTCTATCGCATGAAACTTTATGGCGCTTTTGAAATGAATTGGCTAAGAACAAGTATAATAAGATCACATATGCACATTACAAGAGATATCACATTAGATTTGGAGTGACGTGAAAAAAATAAGAAATATTGAGAAAATATAGTCAGCTAAGAGTGGCACAAGAAATGAAAAAGAAAATCCTAAAAGATCCGGAATGTATTTTTAGCAGCAAGCAAATTGTTTGTCTATCGAAACATGAAAATGTCGGCTTTACTAAAAAAGTTTTAGTATTTCTATTTTTAACATTTTGTATAGTTTTAACTCTAGACGTGAGAAAAAGGCATGAAAAGTCTTTTATTTTAGTACATATTTGACATATAAAAGAAGCCCTCACATTAATTTGGAAGGCCTAGAAATTACCACGGCATAGGACACCACTATAAGCTAGCCATAGAGAGCTTTATGTGTGATTCTGCTAATTGGAGATAGCTAGTAGGCTAGCCAGCATCTGTTCTAAATGTTGCGAATGGAATGTGTTAAAGTTTATATCTAAGGTTGAGCAAGATTAGCAAGCATAAAAAGAACGACGATGACCAAAAAGAATAATCAAGTGCTCCACATGAAAAAAAGAAGAACAAAAGCAAAATACAAGGACTACATGCAAAAGTATAAGCTCATTCAAAACACAATAGGCTGCATGATCGATTTTAAGATAGGTAGCCATACTATCAGGAGGTGATAACTAGATAACTCAATGATCTAGTGCCTGTTGGGACCATGCTTCGTCGCCGAAGGTCCTGCAGGAAGAAACAACTTCGGCTGAAGCTGTCGGCACGTGATGACCGAAGGTTGCTGTTCATGAAGCTTCGGAATTGCAAACCGACTTAAAAGTAGAATGACCTTTTAGTCCACAAGTGTTTGAGTCATTGTTGTAAACTTTTATGAGGGGCATGATTGTAATTCCTCACAGGCTGTGTCTTGTGTCTATAAATAGTGAACAGTATTCCTTTACTGTTCACGCTTTCCTGTAATTGCGAACGCATTGCCCAGGAATTATTATCTGTCAAGGAGAAGGTACAAATGTACTCAAACTGTATGTTCTGACATTTTTATGTTCATATAATAAAATATGTGAATGATGTTACTTATTTCTGATACATTTATCTTTAATGTCTCATGTTTTATATATTATTTCATATTATTTTGTAAGTTTAATCACGAAGGTACGACCTTCGTGATATTTCACTCATGGTCTTCGTCCGAAGTTCATTAGATCCTTGGGGAAATAATGCTTCAGCGGACGAAGGGCATTTATACTTAACATTTTATGTTGCCTTGTTCTTGATTTATAGCATTTGAGAACAAGCCCCCAACATTTGAGAACAAGCCCCCAACATTGGCGCACACCTCCGGTGAACTCACTACCACTTTTTCTGAGCTGATGGCTTCGTTCAATATTCAAGCTGGAGCTGCTTCGGTTCCGAAGCTGGTACTCCCGATAACAGGCGGTTCATGTTCAGAACCAGCCAACAAGAAGCAAAAGAAGGAAGCACAGAGAAGGGTACAGCATATCGGGGTGCAAGGACCCTTCATCAAGTCCAGATGGTCTCACATTCCTATTACCTTCTCCCAAGAGGATCTTCAACTCAAGGATTACCCACACAATGATGCTATGGTTATCTCTTGTGTTATCAAAGGATTTCTGGTCCACAATGTTTTGGTTGATACAGGCAGTGCAGCCGACATCATATTTGCTAAAGCCTTCAGACAGATGCAAGAGCCCGAAGATAAAATTCTTGATGCCACACATCCCCTCTGTGGCTTCGGAGGAAGGCAGATTGTAGCACTCGGCAAAATCTCAATGTCAGTGGCCTTCGGATTCATCAACAACACAAGAACTGAACAAATTATGTTTGATATCGTTGACATGGAGTACCCTTACAATGCAATCATTGGTCGTGGTACTCTTAATGCCTTCGAAGCAATTCTGCATCCAGCTTATCTTTGCATGAAGATACCTTCAGACCAAGGGCCCATTGCTATTCATGGAAGTCAAGAAGCTGCCAGAAGGGCCGAAGGAAATTGGACAGACTCAAAAGCAATCCATAATATAGATGGAGCTGAAGCTTGTGAGCAATACAAGTTCAGAAGGGAAAAAGCTGCTTCGGCTGACCAGCCGAAACCCATGCTCTTATGTGAGGATATAGCAGAGCAGAAGGTGCTATTGGGATCTCAATTGTCCGAAGAGCAGGAGAAAACCTTGATAAGGTTTTTGTTTAACAATAAAGATGTTTTTGCTTGGTCAGCTAATGATCTTTGCGGAGTTAACAGGGATGTTATTGAGCACTCGCTCAATGTTGATCCATCCTTCAGACCCAGGAAACAGAGGCTTCGGAAGATGTCTGATGACAAGGCCGAAGGTGCTCGAAATGAAGTGAAAAGACTCCTCACTGCCGGAGTTATTAGAGAGGTAAAATATCCAGAATGGTTGGCTAACACTGTTATGGTGAAGAAGGCCAATGGTAAATGGAGAATGTGTATCGATTTTACTGACCTTAATAAAGCCTGTCCGAAGGACGAGTTTCCATTGCCAAGGATAGATTCCTTAGTTGATGCAGCAGCTTCATCAGAGCTCATGAGTTTGCTGGACTGCTATTCAGGCTATCATCAAATATGGATGAAGAAGGAAGATGAACCGAAAACCAACTTCATAACCCCTAGTGGGACATATTGCTACCTTCGGATGCCTGAAGGGCTTAAAAATGCTGGAGGAAGTTTCAGCAGAATGACAGCAAAGGTTCTCCATTCTCAGATAGGAAGGAATGTACTAACTTATGTTGATGGTATCATTGTAAAAAGTACGAAGCAGGATAACCACATTGCTGATTTACAGGAGACCTTCGCTAATTTTAGACAGGCTGGTCTAAAGCTGAATCCAGAAAAATGTGTCTTCGGAGTAAAGAAAGGGAAATTTCTCGGTTGTTTAGTTTCAACAAAGGGAATTGAGGCCAACCCAAGTAAAATCGAAGCTATACTTCGAATGGAGCCACCTAGTACAAAAAAGGGGGCTCAAAGATTAACAGGAAGGCTAGCATCTCTCAACAGATTCATATCTAGATCAGCAGAGAGAAACTTACCATTCTTCAAAGTGCTGAAGACAGCTGAAGTCTTTCAATGGGGACCACTCCAGCAGAAGGCCTTCGAAGAACTAAAGCAGTATTTGATAGATCTAACAACATTAACTCCACCTACGCCAGGGGCTCCTTTGTTATTATATGTGGCAGCTTCGCACTCAGCGGTAAGCGCAGCACTTGTTCAGGAGAAGCTTGAAGGCCAGGTTAAGAGGCAGGCTCCAATATATTTTGTATCCAAGGTTCTTAGTTTATCAAAGAAAAATTATACAGAGTTGGAGAAGGTACTGTATGCTGTCTTGATGGCCTCCAGAAAGCTTTGGCACTATTTTCAAGCTTACAACATAATTGTTCCTTCTTCACAACCTCTGAAGGATATTATGAGGAACCGAGAAGCTACTGGAAGGATTGGAAAATGGGCTACAGAGCTCAATGAATTTTGTATTGATTATGTTCATAGATCTTCGATTCAGTCCCAGGCATTAGCAGACTTCATTGCTGATTGGACGCCAGGGGCTCAGGAGGAAGAAACAAATAAAGACGCCGAAGCATGGACAGTGTTTTGCGATGGGTCTTGGGGAACCTTCGGAGCAGGAGCGGCTGCTGTGTTGGTTTCACCTTCCAAAGTTAAAACTTGTTATGTGGCAAGACTTGATTTTAGTTGCACAAATAACATCACCGAGTATGAAGCTCTGCTTTTGGGTCTTCGGAAATTAAAGGCAATGGGAATCAGAAGGGCCATTCTTAAAACTGATTCTCAAGTTATTTCTGGTCATGTTGACAAAAGTTACAAAGCAAGAGACCCGAAGCTTGAAAGGTATCTAGATACAGTCCGAAGGATTGAGGCTTCCTTCGAAGGTTTCTCTGTCAAAAATATTCCTCGTGGAGAAAATGAATACGCTGATCTATTGGCTAAGTCAGCAGCCCAGGGGCTGCCTATACCTTCGGAAGTATTTTTTGAAACAATAAAAGCACCTTCGGTCGAGCTTCTTGAAAGAGCAATCCTCAACATATCCCCTGTTTATAGTGAAGATTGGAGAACTGAAATCATCTCTTTCCTTCAGGGTAATTTTCTTTCAGACGACGAAGCTTATAACAGGAGAATAGAAGCAAGAGTTGGACCATATGTCATAATAGAAGGGGAGTTATACAAGCGCGGGGTCTGTTCTCCATTGCTCAAGTGCTTATCCAGATCCGAAGGTATAGAATTAATGAAGGACATACATGCAGGTCTATGTGGATCTCATATTGGATCTAGGCCCTTGCTTGGGAAAGTTTTTCGCCAAGGATTTTATTGGCCAAAGGCAGCTTCAGATGCAGCGGATTTAGTTCAAAAGTGCGAAGGTTGTCAGAAATGTGCAAGAGATCAAAAACAACCTTCGTCTTTAACTCAATTAATACAGCCCACTTGGCCATTGCAAAGGTGGGGTCTGGATTTGCTAGGTCCATTACCACCTGCACAGGGGAACTTAAGATATGTGGTGGTGGCAGTGGAATATTTTTCCAAGTGGATTGAGGCAAAGCCCTTAGCCACAATAACCTCGTTTACTATTCAAAAGTTTTTCTGGCAAAACATTGTTTGTCGCTTCGGAGTGCCGAAGGCCATAACTGTGGATAATGGGACACAGTTTGATTCTGAAGCCTTCAGAGAATTTTGCAATCAAATCGGCACGAAGATCCATTTTGCATCAGTCCGACACCCAGAATCTAATGGACTTGTTGAAAGAGCCAATGGGATCATAATGACAGGAATAATGAAGTCAATCTTTAATCAGCCAAGGGGAAAGTGGCCAGACGAGTTAATCAAAGTGGTGTGGAGTCATAACACAACCATTTCAAGATCAACAGGCTTTACACCCTTTAAACTATTGTTTGGTGACGAAGCAATAACCCCAGAAGAGGCTAAAACAGGATCGATAAGGACAGTAGCTTCGGCAGAAGGCGAAAACGAAGCTGATTGTTCTGTGGAAAAAGATGCTATTGAAGGGATTAGACTTCAAGCTGTGGAAAACATCAATAAATACCAAGCTGAAACAATAAAATGGCGTGATAGAAAGGTCAAGCTAAAGAATATTGAACCAGGACATTTGGTACTTCGAAGAGTAGCTAACCCTGAAACAGTAGGCAAATTACAGCTGAAGTGGGAAGGCCCCTTTTTGGTAGTATCTTCGTCAAGACCTGGTTCCTACAGATTGAAGGATATGGACGACAATGACATTCCTAGATCGTGGAATGCGGATGAGCTTCGGCGATATTATGTTTAGTTTGATGTAATTTTTTATATTCCTTTTTGTGGCACCCTTTTCCTTTCCAAAGGGGGAGAAAGGTTTTTAATGGGGCCACAACATGTAATTTTTCTTTTCCTTATTTCAATTCTATAAGAGCGATATCCCCCAAAATGTAAATGTAAAAGCTGAGAAAGCACCTTCGAGTGCAAAGAAAAAAGAAAAGAGAACAGGGAAAAGCTCAAAGGTCGTTCCTAAGGGAATGCAGAGCTTACAGCGAAAAATAAACGCTGATTCCGCTGAAAGTAAAAGGCGAAGAAGCTCCTAAGGGAGGCTTACAGCGAAAAATAAACGCTGATTCTGCTGAAAGTAAAAGGCGAAGAAGCTCCTAAGGGAGGCTTACAGCGAAAAATAAACGCTGATTCCGCTGAAAGTAAAAGGCGAAGAAGCTCCTAAGGGAGGCTTACAGCGAAAAGTCAACGCTGATACACCGAAAAGTAAACGGCAAAAAGATTTTTATCATTCTTAAGGGGATAGGGGACGAAGGGCCGTGCTTATGTTTTTTTTGAACATGTGTCCTAATATTCATTTGCACATAACATATCATCATGTCATTTGCATTCATAAACATCCATTTAGACATATGTAGAGTCATCATCATGCTACACAAAAAAGACAGGTGCTTCAGAAAATAAGGAAAAGATTCGAAGGAAAAATTTTCTATGCTTCGTTGTGTACGAAAAGAAGGGAAGGTGTTTTTCGCCTTTGGCTCAAAAGAGAAGTTTCGTCCACAGCAAAGCAGATTGGATGTGGTTATAGGAGACAAAATATATTACAAGGTAAGTACAAATTTACATAAGTTATTCCATATCTATATTACAAGAGTTTCTCCAAGAATTTTTGCAATTTTAAGCTTCAGCCAAGGCTTCGTCTTCAGTTTTGTCAAACTTCAGCATTGTCAATCTTCAGCTTCGTCATCCTATATATCGAACAGCACAGTAAGAAAGGTACAAATTTCAAAGGAGAAGGTAAAAGTAACAATCATAAGTTTCTTACCGGCTTCAAATGGCTTCGAGCTTCGTCGCCTGCCATTTTCCGCCCGCCACTTACCCAGATCTGGGTCATGAATCTATTTCCAATGCTTCTGGCTAAGCTTGGGATATCTAACAAATCTGAAGCTGACAAGCTGAAGTTTGGTCTATTCATGATGTTTCCATGTGTGCAGCCAGCCTTCAAAAAAGCAGCAGCTGTGCCCCGAGAAGATACCAGGACGCAGAAGTCAGCGTGCCCACCAATAACTTCGTCAAGGGCATCAACTTCGCCTTCAATATGTTCTAATGTTCTTGGCAGATTTTCAGCTGAAGGTGTAAATTTCGAAGAGCTAGCTCCGACAGAGTGAAATACGTCCTTCAGCCGCTGCACACATCGGATGCCGAAGCTTAAGCATTTCTCCTGAAGTTCTGTAAAGGATTTCTGCAAATTTGAGTATTTATCCACTTCAGCTTTCAGGCTTGTTTCAAAATATTTCTTTTCTTGCTCGAATTTTTCTGATTGACGGAGCAATTCATTCTTTAATTTATCATTTTCAGTTTGGACTTCAGCTAAAGAGCCCTCCATGGTCTGAATAACAAAATCTTTCTTTTCTAATGCACCTTCGTGCTCTTTGACCATGATTTCAAGATCTTGGATTGCGAAGTCTTTCTTTTTCAGATTGGTTTCGTAGTTTTCAATCTTTTCAGTCAAATCTTGAATGACGGTTTTATTTTTCTCTTCCTCCAGATCTTGTTACATTTTCAGAACCTTGCTTAATAATATGCTCTGTCGAAATGATCTTCGTTAGAACGCGACCCAAAAGTTAATAATAACAGTAATAAAATAACAAAAATATTCGTTACCTTGAAGTTAGCATAAAGCAAACTTCCGGCGATGTGGTGTCGTTGATAACGACACAAGTCCGCTTCCACCTTCGGCAAGCCAATGCTTTTGGAAAGGGTTCTGATAATTTTGGCCTCGGTGCGGTTCCGAAGGCACCTTAGTTTCCCTTCGTTCACCCCACCAAATAGCATAGCGCTTGATTTATATCCGCAAGATATGGCATATTTTTTCAACTCCTCTTTCTCAGTGTCTGTTAACTCTTGTCCAAGTAGGTCTTGAAAGTTAAAATCTTCTCCTTCAGAAATTTCACCAATTTGCTCTTTCCCCTTTTCAGTTGCTGTATTCACCGCAGCCACAGTAGCTTCTTCTTCGGCCATTTTCAGGAGAATATTGTCAATAACCTCAAGTGTGGTTTCCAGGTTCGACTCTTCGGTGGCCCCGGCTTCGGCCCCGGTAGCTTCGGGTTCGCTGGTTTCAGCTTCAGTAGTTTTCATCCCAGTAGCTTCGGCTTCGGCAGTTTCAGCAAAGGGAATTTTCGGCACTGTTGTCAGTGGCGGCGTTTGGTGGATCACATCTGTTACTTGAATAATTCTCCGTTTTTTCGGCTTCGCAGGACTTTCTGCTGCCGAAGCTGCCTTGTCCTTCTGAAAAAACTTCGTCAGTTCCAGCGCCAGTGGACTTAGCCTGATAGGCAAGGGTTCAGTCATTACCTTCATAATTTCTTCTACTTCAACAGCAGAAGGAGAAGCAGGAATATCTTCTTCTCGGACCGACGTTTCCGGCTCCGGGGACGCACCTTTTCTCTTTCTTGAAGTGGCCACCTTCGGCTCAGGATTTAACTCTTCAGCGCTAAGACTTTCAGAATCTTTCTTTTTCTTCTTGGCTACCTTGACGACCTCTTCGTCAGTAGCGCTAGCAATCCTTTTTCGCTTCGGGCCTCCGGCATCTCCGCCCAGTCGACCGTAGTCAGCGTATTCAGATCCTATGGCATCAAGCACTCTGTTCAGCCTTTGTTTCGGCCGAGTGCCGAAGGCCGCTGTCATCAGTTGGTCCTCTTTTTTAGAGTAGTTCCCAAGAATTTCATTGCTCATCATTTCAATTGTATCAAGACATTTTTGGCAGGGTACTTTAAAAAATTTCTTGAATTTATAATGATAAGGTAGCCTGACGAGTTCCCCCTCTTTCTTTTCCCCTTCAAGCTTCGGCATTGTCCACTCTTTCATCGTTGGAAAAACTCTGAAAGCCAGGAATTCTTGCACTAAATCTCTAGTGCCAATATGTTCTGCTATAATTTTGAATTCGCCCAGTGCAGCCCAAGTTGGACCTTCTACTACCATTTTGCATCGGGGTCTTGTTTCTCCGAAGATTAATTCAAGAGGGCTCTGAACCAGCTTCTCTTTATCTTCATCAATTTTGATATAAAACCATTCTGATTTCCAGCCTGCCGGCCATTTGCTTCGGTAGCTGATCACGGGAAACTTCGTGGTTTTCCGATAAGCAAAATTATAGCAGCCAAAATTCTCATGCAATCCATCTTTTCTGGCCTTAGTTTGGTAATGCAACTCATGAACTCGACAGAAGCTGTCAGCAAATGGCTCCACCGCCTGACTTCGGAGAGCCCAGATATAGACGCTGAGCCTGACAATTGCGTTGGGAGTCAGTTGGTGAAAGTAGATACCAAATCTTTGCAGCACATCAGATATCATCCTATTTAAGGGGAATCTTAATCCAGCTTTTAGAAAGCTCTTAAAAATAACTATTTCATCTTTTTCTGGCTTCGGGGTAGTTTCTTTCCGCCCGAAGCGAAGTAGCTTCTTCTCATTCTCACTGAAATAACCCGACTTCACCATCTTGGAGAAATCAGCCTTGGAGACAGTCGACTTCTCGAAGTCCAAGTGGCTGGGCTTGCTTAGCACGGCAATATGATAATCATCATCAGAATCAGCTTCCTCAATATTACCTTCTTCCGCTTCGGCAACAGCTTCTTCTGTCTCGGCAGCAGTCTGCCCTGTCTCGGTAGTACGGATTCCTTCCGAGGTCACCAGTCCGGATCGTTGCATCGCTTCGGAGATAGGAACAGTCTCCGCTCCTTCGGCTTCGCCTCCCTTACGCTCAACACTAGCGGTAGAGCGCACTCTGGCCATTTGATTCTGAATTTCTTGGAAACTAAAGAACTTTTTCTTCCGAAGCTTTTTCTTCTGATGAAGTAGGCTTTAAAATTGGAGCTTCGTCTGCTTGCGAGAGTCAAGCTTCGGCTATGGTTAAAAATTTTGGCAGCAAAACAGTGCAATAGCAATGAATGCTGTGGTAACTTCACACCTACCCGTCTGTTTATATAGTGCTGCAGGTAAGAAGGTGAATCATCAGGATTTACACACCAGGCAAACAGCTGCTTACACCCGCTGCGCGGTGGACCGCAGAGACCAAATAGTAACCCTGCAGGGTGGGACCGCTACGCGCTCGGAAACTGAATCGTTTCTCGACAACGAGCTTAGGGAAGGTGTTTTTTGGACCTTCGGCTTCCTGAAGCCTAAGAGACTTTTTTCACGGATCAAGCTCGTTACGAAAAATGATCTAGCACCGCGAAGGGGCTACTGTTGGGACCATGCTTCGTCGCCGAAGGTCCTGCAGGAAGAAACAACTTCGGCTGAAGCTGTCGGCACGTGATGACCGAAGGTTGCTGTTCATGAAGCTTCGGAATTGCAAACCGACTTAAAAGTAGAATGACCTTTTAGTCCACAAGTGTTTGAGTCATTGGTGTAAACTTTTATGAGGGGCATGATTGTAATTCCTCACAGGCTGTGTCTTGTGTCTATAAATAGTGAACAATATTCCTTTACTGTTCACGCTTTCCTGTAATTGCGAACACATTGCCCAGGAATTATTATCTGTCAAGGAGAAGGTACAAATGTACTCAAACTGTATGTTCTGACATTTTTATGTTCATATAATAAAATATGTGAATGATGTTACTTATTTCTGATACATTTATCTTTAATGTCTCATGTTTTATATATTATTTCATATTATTTTGTAAGTTTAATCACGAAGGTACGACCTTCGTGATATTTCACTCATGGTCTTCGTCCGAAGTTCATTAGATCCTTGGGGAAATAATGCTTCAGCGGACGAAGGGCATTTATACTTAACATTTTATGTTGCCTTGTTCTTGATTTATAGCATTTGAGAACAAGCCCCCAACATTTGAGAACAAGCCCCCAACAGTGCCACTTGGTGTTGGCAGGGGCGACGGCAGGGGGGCACAGGGGGGCAATGTCCCCCTAATGCTCCCCTAATTCTATAGGGATTATTAGTTTCTTTAGCTAATTCTCATGTAAACGATACAAAAAATTCTTCTAACAACCCCACTAATCTAATTTAGCCCCCCTAATCTTAGATCCTGGCTTCGCCCCTGGGTGTTGGAATCATATGCATTGCATATAAGTGTAAGTGACACACGTGGGAGCAAGGAAAAATATTTGTTGAAAATACTTTAGAAAATGATAACTATATTATGTTTGGCAAAACACTTGAGAGTTTGCAGTGCATATTTTCAGTAGGCACCAAACATGTTCGGTGTGTTCGGTGCATGATGCACCAAATATGACACCAGGTACGAAGTCAGCATGTATTTACTTTACAATTTTCATCCAAATGCATTGGTGTCTGGTGTGCACTGGTTATGGTGAACCGAACATGTTCAGTGAGGCGCCAGATGGCCCACTAGACCTATATAGGACACTAAGAGAGCATGTCAAATGCGCACTTCTGCTCTATAGTGCCCCAGATGTGTTCGATGTAGCATAGGAGACCACATCAGACAGGGCACTTAGAGATCTTGTAAAATTGCACAGTTCGACTCAATGCTTGCAAGACGTGTCTAGTGGTATGTCCAACGAGTTCATCAGACATCTGACGCAGTTAATAGTTAGTTTGTAGCCATTAGAAAGACAACAGATGTGTACAGTGTAGGGATTGATAGTGCACCAGACATGTCTAGTGTCCTGATTTTTTAATAGGTAACAATTAGATTTCTGTATGGGGTGATAAGTAAATCCTTTGGTTGCCTTTGGCCATGATCTCTCAACCACTAACACTCCATACACCATTTAAGGATAGAGAAATACATTCCGCTCACTTGCATCTTTCATCATTTGGGTGGGACTGGAGCACCCATAGTGCAGTTCATAGGGTTATTGTATCTTGTGACACTAGTTGAGTGACTTGGTCTGGTTACGCTCATATTACTCTTGGTGATTATTGTCACCTAGATGGCCTAGAGTTCTTGCCCCCGCATGCATGATGCCAATCACAAGGGCAAGAACATTCTCATC
The DNA here is from genome assembly GCA_029449295.1 of Zea luxurians. Lineage (NCBI taxonomy): Eukaryota > Viridiplantae > Streptophyta > Magnoliopsida > Poales > Poaceae > Zea > Zea luxurians. The sequence goes on from JAOPSE010000170.1 coordinate 425,361, forward strand.
CCAAGAGACGACAATGACATAGGAAGAACGATATCAACATGATATGCCCTGATAATGTAAGCACTAGGACTACCCCTTCTTATAGTTTTGGTAGAGAAATGGGATGCATCAGACACCAACCATCGATGACTGCCTCAAGTCCGTCAGGTCATGGCATCATCAATACTGAGTGTTGGTCTTTTAGTGGCTTGGGCCCACACCAGCATGCCACTAGGAGCAAATTCGAGAGGTCACCACCTGGTAGCTATTCTAGAGAGTGAAGGAGGAGGCACAACACAACAGCAATCACCAACCATGGTGGTGCCCCGATGGCCTCTCACAGTCGTAGAAGCGCTGGGTATAGCGACTGTAGAGCCTAGAGCATGTGGAGGAGAGGTATATCTGCTTTCCTAGGAAGGTCAACATGATCATGGATGCTTTACGTCATCAACATGTGGAACTGCCACACCAGCCTAAGCTCATGGTGTGGTAATAAAGGATACAACAAGATGCCCATGAAGAATCGACATAATCAATGGACATCAACATATGGTGTTCATTCTACCAAATAGCTTCCATGTTTAGCTGAAGGAGACACTAGTGTAAAAAATGGGATCTAGCAAGTTCGTGCGATGGTCGCAAAGAGTATATTCATGTAGTACAAACAAAAAGAATGATCCCAGCGATCTATGATCACATAAAGTTAATGCGTGAGGCTAGTTCATTGAACTAACCATAAAAAAGGACCAATGTAAGTCGACAACCTGTGAGGCCGATCCTAGCGATTAACTACAAAAAGAGAAATGTTTGATATATTACAACAAAAAATAATGGTCAGTTGATTCTAAAGAGACGATAGGACTGAGAAGAAGGGTAGCAAGCCCATCAACCATCATGTCCTCGTCGGACCCGTTGGCCTCCATCCAAGTGTAGTCAATTACCTCTAGGTTGGTCTCTCGGAGGTAATCCCATGACCCTCAACATTGGGAAGACGAGGCGGTGGTAAGGGATATGACAAAGAGAATAAGAGGAATGTTTATTTTTGTTGCTTTTAGTGCATGTTTATTTACCTATTTTGGCCAACTTAGAAAAGAGGACAATCAACTCAAGGGAGCTGATCTATGTAATTAGCACGAGCTGATCTACATGATCATGTTAGAATTTGATGTTTTATTTGTTGTTGTGCTTATGCAAAGTGACCCATCGACCACTGCACATCGTCCCTGGCTGACAAGTCAAGCCAGATGGAAGCTTAGAACCTGAGTGCCTCTAGTACTAAGAGGTGGTCGATGCTGCATCAAGGAGAGACAACCGCAACGATAGCGTATCTCTTGGCTTAGGGTGTGCATCCGCCCTGACAACCGTCCACTGGTTTCCCGCGATGACAATTATGAAACATGGGTGTTTCACGACGAGAAATACACCATAGTTGTAGCAGAAGAGGAGATAGTAATAACACGATCATCGATAGGATGGATGAGATGCTTGAAGATATGCAACCAAAATTCAACCTAAACATTGTGGATGAGCTGGTATTGGAGGTTAAGAAGTTCCTCAGGTTCCTTACAGCTTTATAAGAGCCATTACACAAAACACGAAAATGACTTACTTGCTTCTCTGCCCAGCCTCATGGCTATTAAGTCGATTTTTCTCCAACAATTGTTAAACAAGTTAATAAAAATATTTGGGGATGTTCTTCCGAAGCCCCATAAGTTACCCAAAGTCATGTACCAATTCAAGAAACTACTCTAAGGGCTTGATATGCATTACCATGAGATTGATGTCGGTCCATATAACTACATGCTTTTTTGGAAGGAGCTCAAGAAAGAAAACAAGTGCATGAATTATGCCAAAACAAGGTATATCGAGGTTGTAAATTATGACGGTGAAACAGTGATAACAGAGGTTGCTCATAGGCCTCTATTTTCGGTGCTAAGGCCCACCTGCCGAAAATAACTCTTCTATTTTCGACAGCTCTACTCGTCGAAAATAAAGGCTGCTAGGATTATTGTCAACAATCGCTTTAAATCCGCAAAAATGACTATTTTTATGGCAACTACCGAAAATAATCCTTATTTTTGGCTAGAGACTTCAGACGAATTATTGCCACAAAAAATAACTCTAACGTCACCGAAAATAAACTAATTTCGGAAGAAAAGGCTTATTTTCGACGTCCTCCTCCGATTGTTAAAAATCGTGTGTTTTCTGTAGTGTTTGCCATAATTTGAATCCTCATATAGTATTTTCATCTAATGCCTTGTTTGAATATGTATGTATGTATCTTCATTATTATTTGTAACATGTGTCAATCTTAATTCATGTGTTAAAACAGTTTATATAAAGTTTAAATTAAATTTCGCAACAAACCACTTCAACACATATAAGTTAAAGTGGATACATAAACATCCAAACCAAGGCTAAATGAGAAACTGCATTATGCATCGTTCGAAATTATTTTGAGTTCAATATGAATTAATTGATACCACATATAGATTAAAACCATATTATGAATTTGTGATGGTTGTAAACACAAGACTTTGATATATATAAATGTATGATACAATTTAATTACATGTCGCTTTCAATATGGATTTCAATACATATATATATATATATATATATATATATATATATATATATATATATATATATATATATATATATATATATATATATATATATATATATATATATATATATATATATATATACGGCGGCACTAAAATGCACCTAGGTGCATTCTCTATACTGAATGCACCCAGGTGCAATAACACCCCGAGCACGCCTCCCCATAAGAGCACGCCTTTGGCTCTCCTGTACGCGTGCCTCCCTCCCCCCGCCGCGGGTATCCTCTAATTGCAAACTTGAGTCTCTGTTTTTACTCCTTGATTACCATTGCATGGTGTGTTGTTGCTCCAGTTGTAACGTTTGTTGCTTGTTGATTGCAACTATGGGTATCCGCTAATTGCAAACTCATGATTGCGTATTGTTCTGCAGGATGCAAACATGCTTGATGTGTTTGTCCCCAGGGTGCGGCAAACATTTGATACAAGGGAAGAAGCCTAACTCTTTTACCTTGACTATGCAAAGCTGGCTGGTTTTAGTGTCAGAACAAAGAGGTGTAATTGCAACTTCTGGTGTGGTGTGATTGTAACCCCTCATTAGGTGTGATTGCAACTGCTGTATAATTCTACCCAAATATCTGTTAAAAAATGTAAACAAAATGATTGCAACTGCTGGTGTGTTGTAATTGCAACTACTGGTGTGGTGTGGATGCAACTGCTGAGTTGCTCTGATGTGATTGCAAGTACTGAATAACTCTAGGAAATTTTGTTAAAAAATATGATTGAAACTGCTGGTCTAGTGTAATTGCAACTGTTGGTCTAGTGTGATTGCAACTTCTATATAACTAGATGCAACTGTTGGTCTGGTTCGAAAATTGTAGCATTCTGTGGATGCAACTGCTGAGTTGCTCTGATGTGATTGCAAGTACTGAATAACTCTGGGAAATTTTGTTAAAAAAATATGATTGCAACTGCTGGTCTGGTGTAATTGCAACTGCTGGTCTGGTTCGAAAATTGTAGCATTCTGTCGGAAGCGTGCGGGAGGGACGAAGACGAAGCGTCGGTTCGGCCTGGGTGGGGCGGTTGGCTCGGACCAGGTGCTCCTGGCGCGTAGGTTCAGCCTAGGTGCATTCTCTATATTAAATGCACCCAGGTGTAATATATATATATATATATATATATATATATATATATATATATATATATATATATATAGGGACGAACTAATGGAAGCCTAGGGCTTCCATTAGTATCGGGAAGCCCCAGTCAATTAGACGGAACCGGGCAGCCCGCAGGTTTGTTCGGCGGTTTACTGGTCTGGTCGAACCACAGCGTAAATCATAAGCCAACACACCGTAAACGTGTGTGTATTTTAGCATAAAAAGGTATACGCGATAAAATCGCGAACCATAACTGAAGCCTCCCGAAAATATCGCCCAGCATGCACGTAAGCAGAATCGCGAGGCATAAATATGTATGTACAATTGCGTAACTGGGTACATATATTTGAGTAAATACAAAACTGTTTTAACAAACCGAGATAAATTCTCTCGGATTGTTATCACGTGTACGACAATATCTCCGGGCATGCAGGAACAGACTTTATATACCGTAAATGACCGCAAAAAATAGCGTAAACATTGTACACGAGATTGGCCAGCACAGGGCATATAAATGGAAAACTGGCGGCACATTGTATTGCATTGTTTACCATGGCTGACGGTAGAGAAGAAGAAACTGGCGATAATAGTTCTGCGTCATTGCACAGAGCTACATCAGGTACATTAGCATTTGTATAATTACTTCAGTTCATAAAATAATCAGTCAAATATGATGGCCGGCTTGCAGACACATGCAGTGGTCTACCAGCAGCGCCCACACCAAGACTTGTATCTCCAAACTGTGCTGCGAGTGCACGGATAAATATAGTAACACCACCTGCAGAATTACGAGTGCCAACGGTCAATGATGGCAATACAACAGTAATTGAAACAATGGTAGTAGCAAATCAAATGGTGCATATAAGGACCATTAGTGATCATGAACAAGATACATCTAATATCCTCCGAAGTCATGTAAGTTATTTATCTTTGGTTATGTCTATTATACAATTTAAATGACATTAAGAGTATAACTAATATAACATTAATTGTATTTATGATTATGTTAATTCACAGCCTGAAAGTATTGATCCAAACATGGTGCCTAGGATCGGTATGACATTTGGGAAATGTCGATGAGGCATACAATTTTTACATTCATTACGCATATGAGGTTGGTTTTCCACTTAAAAAGTATGGGGAGAGAAAAAACTGTAAGTGGTTAAATTGTTCAATGGAGGGTAGAAATACAAAAAGGTTAGCTAGTAATCCAAGAATCCGTAATACATCATCGAGGAGAACACAATGCAAGGCTGGTTTAAAACTAAAAAAATCTATGATGACTCAAAAGAAAATATTATAGCCATAAGTATCGATCTGGTCCACTTAGAACATAATCATGATTTCATTAAGAAGGATACTGTAAAGAAACACCTACAATGCAACAAGACTCATGATCCTGAGTACATGGAGTTTCTAAGTTCAATGCAGCAAAGCAGAATCCCACAACACTGTATCATGGACTTCGTGTCTGAGATGCATTGTGGTCCTGAAAACGTACCAATTACAACAAACGACATTGCTAATTTGTAAGAATCATTTTCTTTATGAATTTATTATATAAATTTTAAAATCCATGTCAAGTTAATGAGTAATAATTACAATTTTTTTGAACTATACAGGAAACAGGCAAAGCAACGAGAAAAGAATGCCAATGATGTGTCTAAGCTTTTGTCTTTTTTTCATTATGCAAAAGGGATAATCCACAATTTTTCTCAGATTTCCAGTTAGACAATGAAGGAAAAATATTGAGTATTTTTTGGTCTCATGCTAGTCAGCAAGGAGAGTATGTTGATTTTGGGGATGCAGTTACATTTGATACAACTCATAAGACTAATTTGTATGGAAAACCCATAGGAATGTTTGTTGGTGCAAACCAACACCTACAATGCACAGTGTTTGGGTTCTCATTGTTGGGAGATGAAACTGTTGAAACATTCGAGTGGGTGTTTAATGCATTCAAGACATGCATGGGGACTGAAGGACCAAGAGTAATGTTGACAGGTATGATTTATGTATATATAATAACTATAAACTCGAAGTACATGGAATATAAATTCAATATCTTGTGCATATTTACAATGCATGTGAGTCTTGTTTTGTTATGTACCATACATTGTTTACATAAAAATAACCATCTAATAATGTTCGACAATGTATATTTACAGATCAAGACCCTGCAATGCCAGTGGCATTACGTCGGGTCTTCCCAAACACAGTCCACAGGTTGTGTCTATGGCATGTGCAAAATAGGTACATGCCATTTCTAAATGAGTTATATGCACGTTATGCTGAAGCGGATTTTAAGACAAAATTCCAGCCTATAGTACATCATCCATTGACTGAAATAGAGTTTGAGGCTGCATGGAAAATGTTGATTGATGAATTCAACCTGCATGAAGATGGCACTCTTAGAAAATTATATGAAATGCGTAAGGAATGGATTCCTGTTTTTTTCAAACATGACTATTGTGGGCTTATGGTGTCTACGCAACGTAGCGAGAGCATGAACAAACTCGTGAAGAGCGCTCATATCGATTCAAACACCCCACTTCATGAGTTTGCGAAGCAAATGTTGAAACTACTACATAGCAGGAAGATGCAAGAAGGAAAGGAAACACTAGGATGTATGGTATGTAATATTATTTATGCATTATACTATTTAGTAGGCTCGCAAAATGTAACTAATTATTATATATGCAGGGTCAAAAAGACACCACAACACTATATATGTTCGAAATTAGGGTTGCAAGGGCATACACAAGGGCTGTGATGAATAGGTTCGAGGAGTCAATAAAATACGCTACTGCATATAGGATAACACTTGATTCAGATGGAGGCGCAAATGATTGGTTGGTGCAGCATACATCAAGATCGAAAAGAATCGTGTGGGGGCAACACCAATTCAAAGTGAAGGCGGATGTAGAGGCAGGAAAGTTTAAATGTGAATGCAAACAGTGGGAACACATAGGTAAGCAAGAGTTAAGATATAACGTCATATTATTTATACACTAATATTTAAATGTTGCACCCTTGTTTAAATGTAGGACTATTTTGTGTGCATCTAATCCGAACATTCATGCACATTCAGCTAGAAAGGATACCTAAGGAATACATTATATAGCGTTACACATACTCAGCTAGGCAAGATGTGGTATTTTCAAGAGATGACAGGAAAATGAGTGGAAAGGATGGAGAAACAAAATCATATAGGCAAAAAATGTTGCTTAAAAAGACAATGAAGGTAGTAAACCATGCTAGTATGTCAAAGGCAGGGAGTGATAAGGCCTTGGACACAATGGATGAACTATTAGAGATGCTTGGGCGTTTAGAGCCAGATATAGGATGTGAAGATGCTGGTGGTGCAAGTACTGGAGAGGGCAACCATGTGGGTGTTGTTTTATATAAAATTGTTGAACATTTTATTCAGAACTTAATTATTGCTAATTGTAAAAATTAAACGTTGCAGGGCGAAGAGGATGCTGTTGGAAACACTGAACGTGAACATGTATCGCAATGTGATAACGAGGAGCATGTGGCAGTACATTCATGACAACATGTAATATTATGGCAAAAAACATAATAATTTATGTATAATGCAAACACATGGGATGATTTATACATTATTTGTAATATTGACTATAATGCACTAATGAGTAGGATGGAGGCATAAATATTGATGCACATCATCAATCTGAACTGCAAATGACGCTTGTTGGAAATGATGATTGTGAAGGGACACAATATGGGGATGTTAGAAAGGTATGAATTTTAAATTTATTAAATTGCAGATATTCTGTATATTTAATGTTAATAAATATTTATAATCATCATAACATTTGTACCTATAAATACTTATTTGTATGGCATGTAGAGACTGGAATATGATGTAGATGGCATAAGCTTAGTGCGTCCAAATAATGCAAGGCCAAAGGGAAGGACGATAAAAACTAGTGAACAAAGGGTTGTGAAACTGGGTGCGAAAGGAGAAAAGAAGAAGACTCGAAAGTGCCAAAAATGTGGCATTGCTAATGGACACAACAGTCGAACCCGCCTGTCTATAGATGAAAATAGGGTTAAATTGGCTAGCCTTGCTGATAGAAAAAGAGGACGACCGCCTGGGTCTAGAAACAAGAATTCAACAATGGCCCCGCAGTGGAATGAGACATCCACATCAAAAAAACATAAACATACCGATTCTGGAGAACATGGTTCGGATGACAATAATTTGACATGATTGTAAAACATTTATACATAAATAATGGATGATATTGAAATGTTATGATCATGATACTATTTGATGAATATGAATATTTACGTTAAAAGCTCACTGTATGGATTAGCAACGCAATTTTTTCTTATGAGCTATGCTACTGTTGGGTTTGTTTGGCTATATAATCATATATTTCACTGCATGACATACAATATTTATATTGAAAAAATCAAACAGCTGGCAAACTGAAGTCAATATGTATGTACTGGCGCCAAACGAAAAAACTGAATGAATAAGCGTAAATCGTATCAGATTTTTGCATAATCAATACAGAGAAGAATAGAAAATATTGTACATAACTGAACATAGAAAGGCAGCGCATTGGCACTGGATAAACAGGCGCATACAGTAAATAAGTATATAAAAAGACGTAAACCAGTTCAGTTATATGCATAAACCGTATCAGATTTTTGCATAATCAATATAGAGAAGAACTGAAAATATTGTACATAACTGAACAAAGAAAGGCAGCGCATTGGCACTGGATAAACAGGCGCATACAGTAAATAAGTATATAAAAAGACGTAAACCAGTTCAGATTATATGCATAATCACACCAGAGCAGAACTGACGAACGTACATAACAGAATAAAACAGCCGATGCATTGAAGTACACCACTGAAGAAGATATAAAAACCAGAACACAAATGATAAAGTGCATAACTAGCATATATAAATATGTCCATCTAAAACATATCTGGAACGACATATCTAAGAGTTTGCTAAGAGCGCATATGGACATAAGTATTATCTGAATGCTAACATAAGCCAACAGGCCAATATGTACATCAACACCATTCAGTGATAGTACCCTAAACTAAGCTAGTACTGAAATAACTTGAAGCCACCAAAAGCCATCAGACCATCATGTTCAGACTACCATTCAGAGAGAGTAAACTATACTAGGCTACTACTGAGAGAACTTGAATCTATCCAGATGTGAAACCATGGAGCTGTTTCTGTTTAGTCAATGGAATATTATGTACTACAGTACAAGAGAGCGAATGTCCTCTGAATTATCCTGCAAACCAATATAAGGAAAAGGTGAGTTAGACATAACTATACATACATTATGTCATAACAAAAAAATACTATCTATATATTATGTACCGGATTAATGACCGCATTCATAGTTCCAACCATGTAGTCGTAGAGCTGCATATATCTCATAACAAAGAATCCACAATCATTAGACCCCAATTTCATTGTTGGGCAGTTATTCAAGAGTTCAATAGGGTACTTCAAAAAAGAAGGGAGGGCTGATCTTGGTCGAGCATTTTGTATGGCTAGATTGAGCCTACTCATTATTAACCTGGCCCATGAAACCTTCCTATCACCCATATCCATAGGAATACAATGGTAATTCTTCCAGATAGTCCCACCCATCTCTGGTCCATATGGGTTGGAATCTAACACATGTATGCGTCCAATTTGAATATTAACAACATACAATGTCCAATGTCCAGAGCGTAGCATGGGTACCATTATCTACATGCACACAAAATGGAAATAACAAATGTTGAATACACTATGGTTGATATGAATGATTTGATTGAAATTTAAATGCAGCAATATGTAGTGAGAGTGTGATGGGTCAAGGAACATAAATTAACTGATTTGTAGTCATCCAGCTGCTTGAAGGAAGGCAGTGTCTTCAATAGGTAACTCTCCAAAACTGAAGGGTCAAATGGACGAGGAGACTTACTATGTTGCTCCTGCTCCTCAAAGTTCAATATAGCCTAATAGGATAGAGAAGTATTATGTAATTTCCATATATGCTATGCATATAAAAAAGAGGTATAAATGTAGAAGTCATACCCCAACATTAACATCTAGAATGAGCTGGTGAGCATTCAGTGGAGGAATATGTTTAGAACAGTCATCGCGGACACACTCAATGAAACATTGCATAAACACATTGTCGAGACATGCGCCATCAGCAAAAGATTGTTGTATGTCACAACAATTGGCACGATATTCACCAAAGTCAATTATATTTCTGCAAATGAAAAGATTGAACATACAACAATAGAAACAAATGTTATTTGTATATATGAGATACATAATTACATAATATATATGCAATTTGAACATTGAATTGAAGCTACTAAATGGGAATAATGATTTATTGCATACAAAGATTGAATAAAACTTAATAGTATCTATACCATTGACACGATGTTGATCAATCAGAATTAATAAAATTAAACATTATGCCAAGTCAAACAATTTGAAAAGTATGTACCTGTCCAATTCAATGACCTTAGAACACAAGTATGCCCGAAGAGCGCGAGCACATTCTAATTCAGATAAGAAGATGCCTGGTGCACAAACACTCCCAATAGGAGTCTTGTCAAATACTAGTCCAGAGTCATGGTCAACTGTGCCACCTGGCACTGTCTAACCTTGCTGCACAAAAAAGGTGAAGTATACGTTAATCATAATATGTAAACATGAAATGCACGCTATCAAGACAGAAAATATATATAAGTCAAGCTTAAATACTAACAGTATTTGGTGTAATAGATTCATCGGCCCGAAGAACCTCATCAATCAAATCTCCAAATGTAGCAGCTAGATTGGACTGCTTTGTACCAATAGTATTCAAACATTGCTTTATAGAGGCAAATATTTTGCCAACCTCTAAGTCATAATCAATCAACTTAGCTTGGAACTTCTGGCGTTGATGTACAAGAAGCATCTAAATCTTATTTGCCATCAGGTCTTGCATAAGAGGGAGTTGGATGATTATATTTAGAAGTCGACCATGTTGATTTGGGTCTTCATCAATAGTTTCTGGCCTCATTGGATACTGAAGTAAAAAATATAATAATGATATAATAAGTATGGTAAAGCAACAGACAAACAAAGAACATAGTGGGTATATGATCTAACCTCAAGCTGACCAGTAGATGGTGATTTTGAGACATAACATGTCTCACTGCTGCTCCAAAACTGATGAAACAGAATGAAAATTAATAATTATGTATATGGATTGACTCATGCCATGAATTGAGATCATTATATGACTACTAAAATCATTGGTTTGTAACTAGTCATAAATAACATTGTTGTAAAAAACAGGGAAATTATGATAGAAGAAATGAAGACTCACAGGGCAAACACTAAATGGTTCGCCACCCTGGCGAGGCTTCCGCTTATCGGCCATTGACAACGCCCTTATAATATTCTTATTAAAATACTTTATGCGCGGAGTGCCAATTTTGTTGTTTGGAGCAGCGACATGGTGCAAATGATCTAAATAATACAGCTACATAACATATATATATATATCATGAGAGTCATATACAAATGAACGTAAACACATAATATATGTATGTATTTTCAAATTGCAATTGATTAATGTAATAAAAGATTTGCCAAATTAATTATGAAACTTACAAGAACAACGATGGAACAGCCATATATCGTCGCCGACACATTGTTAATGCTCCTGTTGTGCCATTTCTGTGCAGCCTCACATAAGTCACTAAAAATTAGATGGCACCAATCAATCTCAAGGAACCGCTCCATTTCTTCTGTAAGTAGAACCTCATTGTAAGAAATAGACCAACTAGCTGTTGGGAATAGCAGCCGATTGAAGAGAATCAGAAAAAACATCTGATAGAAAGATCATCATCCTGTCCTAGTCTCAATCTGTCCTGGAGCTTTGAAATAACAAACTCATCCTTGCTAATATTCAAGGAGGCCCGAAGTGTTGCAGCAGCATTCGCTTCATCAATATTAAGTGGCTTTCCACCACCCAAATTTGGAAGACCCAATATCTAATGGACAGTCTGCTTGGTGATTTTGAGTTCTTTGTCTGGACTAATACGAAGAGTCATGTCTCTGGGGTCTAGCTTCTGCATGAGCCAACAAAGAAGTGTTCGACATCCAATTGCATCAATTGTCATGTCAAGAATACTAGAGAATCCTTTTCTGACTATAGCTTGACGTTGCCTTTCATTCAATATCTGAATGGACGCAAGAACATCTCCTGGGTTGCAACTGATGTTGAGTCTCTGTAATGAAAAGGTAGATATATGGATAAATATGTTAATACTTAATTATCACAATTTATGCGTTCTTATTTATACAAAGTTCCTTGGCCTATGACTGTTTTGGATTAATGAGCTAAGGTAATGTAGAAAGCTATATCTTTCAGCACATAAGGTATGTATTGTGATTAGATGCATGATTAAAATATTGGAAACGATTAATTTCTACAATGTTGTAAACTCACCTGCGTCTTATTTGGGGCATCCATTGAGATATTGCACTTCTTTTTTGGTGGCTCAAAGTCATCATCATCATCCACATTAGGCATAAGAATCTTTTTACCATCGGCTGCAACACCCCTCTTTCTATGCTGCGAAGGATCACCATCAGACTGCGTATTTGTAGGGTCTCCAATGTCAGTCGAGCGCAAAATGTCAACACTGAAACATTCTTGACTTGACTCAATGATTAAATGCTTTGGATTGGTTGGGGGTCGATCAACCTTCTGTATTATTGAAGCAGCAGCCTGCAAAGGAAGAATGTAAAACATATGTGTTTATTGAGTTACATCAACATATACACCAATGATTATACGAACTAATTGTACACTCAACATAGTCATACACATTACAATTCATCAATTGTGTTATATGACCCTAACAACATAAATGTCAACACAGTCAAACATCAAAAAAATTGTATCATTGCATTATAGAAATTGCCATATACATATATGCAAACCAACAGACTGTTAATCTAAAACAATATTTACTCAAAAAAATATATATTTATGCATTAATAGTAGTTAATAAGCAGCAACATAAACATTTATACATGACTAAAACAAAACATGCAACCAGAAGTTCAAAATTCTGCAGTTCATAACATATTAGTTTACATGGATATTAGACCCTTACTATGCATCTAAACACTTTTACATAATAAAAATCTAATAATTTACTTGAAAAAAGCAAACATGCAACTGACTGAATCACATTCTGGAATTGATGTATGTTACTAAACAAGGTCTACAAGTTATAGACTTATGCAGTCTTGTTCCGTTTTTATCTAGAGCCGTCTAAATTGTATAGATATGCCTGTTGTTTGACCTCTCTACATATGTAGAACCACCTAAATTGTTTGGCCTGGTGACTTAAGTTGAGTATGATAAGAAAAAAGAGGTCAGTTGAGTATGATCTTTATTTCAAGATCCTTGAGCTTTTGGGGTCATTTCAGTGTTTCATTCTGGTAATTAATGGGTTGATATAATTTTTGTTGCGTTCAAGTAACTATGGTCTGGGTTTGCAAATAACACAATGAAGAAATAATCTTCTACCATTTATGGTCTCATGCAATTTGCTATTCCTTTTTGATAATGGGAAGAAAACATCTAGCCTCTGCACCATCCTATTTGCTCCTGTTTACTAATTTTCAAAATGAGGATGTTTGTTGATTGGTTGCATTCATTTATTATCTTGTTATTTTGGATATTGCACAGGTTATGTCCACATTGGGAGTTGTCGAATCTCTCTAGATCATAGGTTTCTTGCATATACAGTTGATACATCTGGGGGTGAACTATTTTCCCTTGAAGTGAAAGATCTGCTGTCTGAGCATGTCATCTTTAGTTCACCAAACAAGGGAGTAGTTAGTTTAGCATGGTCTGGCAATAGTGAAAGTTTGTTTTACACTGTCTGTGATGAGACTCTACGTCCTAACCAGTAATTTCTCTCTCACCAAAGTCACATATTCTATTCATTTGAAGCTTGATTAGTTTTTGGTAATTATTCATTTTAAAAATGCTAACATGTGATAGGGTTTTCTGTAAAAACTTGCAATCGGATGAAGCAGGGTTTCTAGTTTTCACGGAGAAAGATGTAAACTGTTGCGTGGATATTACAAGCACAAAAGATTTTAAGTATATGACTGTCAATTCTAACACTAGGACATCATCTGAGGAAGGTTTCTTTTCAAACTTTTTTTCTGATTCCCAATGCACTTTGCATCATTGATCTTCTGGCCTTTTGCATATATACTTAATTATTATATTTTGCTTCTATGACTGTAGGTTTTTGTAATTGAATCTAATAATCTAAGAGAAGGATTATGGCCTATACGGAAACATGTTGACAAAGTTTAGCACTTTTTGGAGCACCACAACGGGTTCTTTTACATTCTTACCAATGCTCCTGTAAATGATACCGAAACGACAACTGAAGGCTACTATCTGGCCAGGTGTAGGTCTGAAAAGTCACTGGAGGATAGATGGCAGGTTTCTCTCTTTCTCTGTGGTTTATGGTCGATTTAGTTCCATTTTGGAAGTTGAACATATATGTTCATATAGCTGCGGCACAAAAGAGATATGTAGGCAGTGCCTATTAGTTTACTAATGTTATTATATTTGTATTTAGTAGCATTGATGATTTGATATCTCTAATATCAAAAGATGTCGGTGACATCCGCCTTGAAACACACAGCTTCAATACGATTCTCTGTAGTATGGGTGAAATGTTGTTGTTATCTGTAAGCAGTTTTTCTTTATGTAGGCAGAATTATTTCACATTAGGGATGATAATTTGTTTCCTACATTGGTGATTGCATGCCTATTTCTAGATTGTGACGGTACCTGACTCGGACTGCACCATTCAGGATAGGGACATTTTTCATGATAATTTAGTTCTCTTTCTTCGAAAGAATGGGACTCCTCTTTTTTGCTCCATTCGTATGCCAATTGATATTGATGTTCAGGTACATTTTCTTGCCGTGTATCATTTGCAATATTGTTGCTTTAGTGTGATAGAACTCATATACATAATACATATCATATGAGTCTGCCTTAGACTATAAAGCATCTGTTGGAAGCATTGACTTATTTGGGATTGTTTTAAGTTTATTAACGACAGTTGTGGATTATAAACTGTATTTGATTTTTATTATGGTAACTAAACATTTATACATGACTAAAACAAAACATGCAACCAGAAGTTCAAATATTTATTGTTGCAATTTGGACATGATTGATGACCATATTTATGTGAAAAATATGATCCAGTAAGTATATAAAAAGTGAAATGCATTTCAGTTTATCTAAATAATATATAGTAGCACGAAGTCATGAGCAGCACACTTGTTTCCACATCTAAATATCAACCACTACTTCATAAAGGTATGTATAATTAACATTATTGCATATATCTTCACCCACAAAATTTGAGCATTCAATGAGTCTAAAACAATAGGTCCGTAAACCTTTATCAAAGCTACAGGCTCTATGATAAAAAACTGAACCATAATCGCACAAGAACAGTAAGATCAATGACGACCGTTGGTGGGCGTGTAAAATACCGATGTGACGCGGTGGCGGAGGATTGACAGCGACGGCCGGCTCGACGACACTGTCAACGGCGGCGCCAATTAGGGTTGAGTTCACGCGGGGACAAATGAAGGCGATTCACACTGCCGGAAGGAAGGAAGGAGATTAGGAAGTTGCATTGTAAAGCATAAATTTAAAAGAGCAACTCGAGCACCTTGGAATCCGGACGACAAAGCGTCCGCAGATGTGAGCCAATGTGATGCGGGGCGCGGAGGATTGACAGCGGCAGCGACTCGACGATGTTGTCAACGGCGGCGGCGATTAAAGTTGAGGGCGTGCGGCGGCGGAGGACGGTGAATCGCGCTGGCGGGAGAGGATGAAGATGAATCGCCCTGGCGACCCCTGAAGAATCACGGCGAGTCGGAAAGGAAGGTTGACCGCGTGGGGGTTAGGGTATAGAAATGTTTGACCGCGTGGGAAGTGGGGTAGTGGGCCAATTCCTGTATTTCTGGAACGTGGGTCGGCTGAAGTAGTTACACTAAATCGCTATTGTGTATAAACAGGAGAATGGAATAGCGTAAACATGTGTTGACTAAGGAAGATATGGTTGACCACGTGGAAAGTGGGCCTAAGCCGCTATTTCTGGAACGAGGGCTCGCGGCTGTTACTCTGTTTACGCTAAAATGGGTTTCCGTTTACGCTAAATCAGTTCGCTTGCATAAAAAGTGATCGGACGTGGGCTTAAATGGGTTTACAGATTTGATGGCTGGGGCTCTCCACAGCTATATTGAGCCTAGAGCTCTTAATAGATAAACTATATATATATATATATATATATATATATATATATATATATATATATATATATATATATATAAGTTTCAGTTTTGTTTTAAAAATTTGGAAAAAGCGGAAAAATCATTGGTCTCTACCAGTGGCCGTAATGAAAAATGTATGTGCAAATGATTCTAGAACCGTCACTATAGAGGTTCTGTGTATTAGACAAAATGTATAAGTTGTCTTAAAGTTCTCAATTAGAAGATAAAAGAGTACTCGGGGTGTAAAACGTGCGGTGGATAAATCATAAATCATACTACTGATTGGAGGAGCTTTCGCGACTGGTCGGCAGTGGTAGACTTGATTTGCTAGCTAGTTGGTCGTTCATATTGCTTCGCACTGTTCTGTTGGTAGGTTATGGACGTCTAGACAAGCGAGAGGCACCCCTGATTGGAGGAGCTTTCGCGAGTGCTGTCTTCTGAGTGCTGACTGATTCATCCATCGCCATCTCCGGTTTATGGAGCGCGGCCGGTAGCAGACATATCACACTTGTGCATGTCCACCTCATTGAATCATGGCACGTAGCGGCACTCAATTCTCCGTTATGACATTTATATAAGCTTGAAATTTGGGTCAACTTTTCTTTAGAGTTTGTTCGATTTAAGGTGGATTGAGAGAGATTGAGTACCCGTTTGGTTAGCTAGAATTAGGACCTAGAACTATTCCAACTGATCAGTTTTAATACAAATAAAACTAACATTATAGGTGAAATAGTTCCAAAAGATCTGTTCCAAACAAAACGAACAAGCCCTGAAGGACTTTGAACAGAAGAGGATTTGATCCACTTCAAACTCCCTCAATATACCTTTAAGCGAACAAGGCTTTAATTTATTCATTGCCTCGCCAATATATAGCATTAGAGTCGTATTAAAACCAGAAGAAATATAAAACCAAATTACATTAAACTTCTTTAAAAAATAATAATGAATTGTAGAGAGAAGATTTTTCAACTTATGTTGATAATATTTTTTTAAAACCTAATAAGTTCAAAATATGAATTTAAAAGTTTAGATTCATGCTTTCGTGAGACATGGGATGCAACAAATAGCCACCATTGCTTAAGCTCAGGTTTCATCTTAATACACAATGAATCTATATGCAGGGGAGCTAGATATGACGATGAAAAAAACATATAAATCAATAATTGAAAACCTTATTACAGCTGCATGGAGATTACATAGACTATTTACATGAGTAATACCGTAGAAAATAAGCAAATAAAAACATGTGAAATCATATAAATAAATTATATTAGATGTAGGTATTAAACATCAACATTTAATACTTTTATATAGTCATTTTAAGGTGCGAGATCATCCGTTAAGGTGACAAATAGCATCTCCCTCGCTATATATATATATATATATATATATATATATATATATATATATATATATATATATATATATATATATATATATATATATATATATATATATATATATATATATATATATATATAAACGATCAAAGGGATATTTTTATTTAGTCCTTATATCAACATGGGAAGTTCACAGTGTGTTCTATGTATGTCTCTGGTTAGGCCACAAGTGGTTCCAAGAAATCATCCCATTTGAAAAATCAAAATTCCTCCGAAGATTAAAATCTTTACGTGGTACCTTATAAATAATTTAGCCCTAATAACTGATAATTTAGTGAAGAAACAATGGAAAGGCTACCTACGATGTGTAGCATGTACGTTAAATGAATCCATTCAACATCTGTTCTTCGACTGCCATATTGCTAAATTTGTTTGGTGTTGTATTCAAGTTGCGTTTAATATTTCACCTCCTAGGAACATTGATCATTTATTTACACACTGGCTTTATGGGGTTGATATGAAACTTAGCAACAAAATTTGGTTTGGAGCGAGTGCTATATGTTGGGCGATATGGCTTTGTCAAAATGATGTATTTTTTTTAAAAATGCACAAGTTCCTACTCCTATGCAGGTACTTTTCAGGGGCACATACTGGATGAGGCAATGGATGCTGCTGCTAAAGGAAGAAGACGGATTACAAGTAAAGCAGGGATGCAGCTGCTTGAAGTCGCGATGATGCAAATCTTTGCTAAAAATGGCTAGAACTTTAGTAATCGATTGTGCTTGTAATCTGTAATGTAGTGGTGGCCTCTATGTTTCGAGTATGGTTATGTTCCTGTTTGAACCCAGAATATTTGGTGTACTGGACAGCTATATGCATATTGTCATGCAGAGGCTGGAATAATCAAGTTATTCCCTTTTCAATATATATATATATATATATATATATATATAGTTTGTATATTTGAAACCCTGTGCTTCCAATAATTAGAGGACGCCCTAGTTCAACAGTGCCATTTGGTTCAGCCGCATTAGGTTCGGGCGGCTACAAAAACGTCCCCAAGTCGCCAGGGATTAGGTTTTAGCGGGAGACACGGTTCCCTCGGGCGAGTGAGCGGCGGCGGCAGTTTCCTAGGTCATGCGAGTGGCGACGATCCCAGGGGCCTAGCGGCGGTGGTGCCCCGAGGAGGGCGATCGACGGCGGCGCTCTCCCAGGATCGAGTGACGGCGACGCTCCCGAAGGATCGAGCGACGACGACCTCCCTAAGGTCCGAGCGATGGCGACCCTCGACCAGGATCGAGCGACGACGGTGCTCCCTAGGATCGAGCGATGGCGGCACTGTCCCAGGACCGAGCGACGACCGATGACGGCGCTCTCCCAGGATCGAGGATCTAGGAGGCGCGCACGTGGCAGTGGATCTGGGAGGCACACGCCCCGGAGTGGCTCCCGCTGGCGTCCCATGGCCGGCGACGACGCGCGACCTTCCATAGGCGCTAGCGGTTGTGGATTAACGACCCTATTTTTATGCGATTTTGTATATATATTTATGCAATGTCAATAGATTTTTATGATACATTGTTAGTTCATGGTTCTCCTTCTATCTTTTGTATGTTTCTGATATTTCTATTCACATTTTATATAAACATTTGTTGTTTTTTATGTAGTGTACCGTGGTGCATAAATAACTTCCACATGTAGTATAATTAGTATCAGTATATATCATAAATTAGTTCTAACGAGCATAACTGCATGACTATTGGAGAGATCCTATATTTATGGACGAAATAAAGCATTGAAAATCAGATTTTTGTTTACATGCATGCCAATCCATTTTCTTTCAACTCACATTCTTGTCATCCTAATTTTGTGCGCATGTAACAGAAAATATATTTTGTACACAGTGTACCGCAATGCGTAAATATCTTCACCGTGTACTATAATTAGTCTTAGTATATATCATAAACTGGTTCTAACGAGGCTAGATGTATGGCTGTTGAAGAGATCCTATATTTATGTAAAAAAATTAAGCATCTAAATCAGATTTTTTGTTTCTATGCATGTCAATTCATTTTCTTTCAACGCACATTCTTGCCATCTTAAATTTGTGCACATGCAGTAGGAAACAGATTTTCTAGACGCGATGTGCCACATTGCATAAATATCTATGCCGTGTAGCATAATTAGTATCAGTATATGTCGTAAATTGGTTCCAACAATCCAAGTTACATGGCTGTTGTAGAGATCCTACTTTTATGGACGAAATAATGCATTTAAATCAGATTTTTTGTTTCCATGCATGCCAATCTATTTCCTTTCAACGCACATTCTTGTCATCCTAAATTTGTGCGCATGCAGTAGAAAACAGTTTTTATGCGGTGTACTACAATGCATAAATTTATGCACCGAATAGCATAATTAGTATCAGTATATGTCATAAACTGGTTTCAACGAGCCTAATTGTATTGCTGTTGGAGGAATCCTATATTTATGGGAAAATAAAGCATTTAAATTAGTTTTTTTGTTTCCATGCATGTCAATATATTTCCTTACAACGTACATTCTTGTCATCCTAAATTTGTGCACATGCAGTAGAAAACTGATTTTCTATGTAGCGTACCGTATTGCATAAATACCTACACCATGTAGCATAATTAGTATTAGTATATAACTTAAAATGTTTCTAAGGAGCCTAGCCGCATGGTTGCTATAAAGATCCTATATTTATGGACAGAATAAAGCATTCAAATTAGTTTTTTTGTTTCCATGAATGCAGCAGTTAATGGACAAGCTTCCTAATTTCTCGCGCATGCAAATATAAAAAATTGTGCGCATGCAAGGAATGGGACACATGCAGGAGTGGGCTAGTGTCCAGGCTGGTCCGGTGGTGCAGGGGGTGGCTGGGGCTTCCTGTATCCTATAGAAGCTAGAGCTCCCAATAGCCTCACCCTATATATATATATGTATATGAAGCCTTGGGCTCTATTTACCTACAGGAAGCCCCAGCCAAATCTGACCGTACGTGGACTGACATCCGACCAGTCTATTCACATACCATATATAATAACGTATCAGCTGTCATTAGCTCCTGTTTCTTTTCCCCGTCTCAGTTTCCATAACCGTCTACACCACCGCAAAACCCCATCCCTCTTCGCGACTCTGGGACTCTCCGCCGACTCCACCCTCCACCGACGACTCCGCACCATCCGCCGCTCGCTATCGATCCAGTCGTAATCGGTAGTAGAGCGGTGACCCCTGGTTGACCCCAATCCGCGGTCCACTATCGCCGCTGCTGCAACAGGAGACGGGACCCCAGACCGGAGAAAACCCCATTTTCTCCGCCGACGCAACTGCTTCCCCATTCTCCGCCATTCGTTGTCGTTCCACATTTCTGCTGCAGAAGCCTGGTCCAACCTACCGTCAACGGGTGCCGCTCCTGCACCAGTCCGACGGTAGCCGCATCATTGACCTCCCCCAACCATCGACAGTAGCTGCATCAACGACCTCCCCCAACCAACCTCCTCGAGGTTCTTCCAAACCCTAGTGAGCCGCATTACCCGGGATCGTCGTCGACCGTGAACAAAAGTAGCAAACCCTAAAAAGGTAAATCGATCACCTGATGTACACATGTGCTATTTTTGTTTTTTGTTTTTAGATGTGTATGTTTATATTTCGACATTGGTTCATACTGCATTTTACGGATTCTGGCCATTTACAACTATTTATGCAGTTGCAGTAAGACATTTACACACATTTACATAGATGGTTATGCAAATTACCATAACTTTTTATGCATTTCAGTTATAGTTTTTTTATGTGTGGATGATGTTCGAGCGATAAAGGATGAGTCAATTAGTTGTTTTTAGCAGAGTATATGACTTATTCAAAATTTCATATATGTTTAGTGATATTCATACATTTCTCTATTCCATTAGTTTATAGTTAATACATTACTGTTTACAACAAGTTTTGTTTTATACAAACATATTTAGATTTTTATGCTTATAAACCAGGACAGAATGTGTGCATGGTAGTGGTATCAATAAAACATGTCATAATGTGTGCATGATGCATTGGTTTTATGCAAGTGTTCCTAGCTGAAATGTTAAATGAGGTTTATTACCACTATTATTAGTATTATGCAAAAATTATAGATTTCTTTATGCATGTTATTGAAAACATTTAGGTTAATTTAAGAATGCATGAACTGAATGGATTCAAGCATACCACACAATCAATACATTTGCATATCCAACAGATTTATGTTTATATTTTTGTGTATTATGCATGCAGATTTGACTAAAAACATGAAGCACGTGGACCGTCCTTCGAATAATCCCAAACGTATAACAATTCAGTCAAGCCAGGAGTGTTTTAGCGTTGACATTCTGTGCGCAAAACAGTCCAATCCAAGTCAACTTGTCGGAAATCCTTCAAATGTTGAGAGACCAACTTTCCTCAATGAAACGGTAGAGCTGGATTCTGATGAGGTTGTGACAAAGAGGATAAAAGCGGAGGATCTTCCCCGACAGGTTAGTTTTATGCATACTCAACAAACAATATCATATTCCTAAGCTTCTGATTAGTTTTTTTTTGATAATAACACAATTGTTTTTGGTTCTATATTTTATAACAGAGGCTCAATGTCAGGTGCAACCCACAAGATGAAATTGCAAGCATTCACATATTGAATGACAGACAACGTTAGGCCATAAGACGTAAAGGGTTCTCTAACATTCTTGATATGACAGTAGATACGCTGTGTAGTAGATCCCACCTTCGCTGGTTGATGGATAAGCTTGAACACAAGGACATGACAATTCGTCCTAGTCCAGGAAAGGAATTAAAAATCACAAAGGACACTGTGCATCTTATCCTTGGTGTACCAAATCATGGCGGTGGAAAACCATTGGGGATTGATGAAGCAGTTGCTGCAAGCAGGATGAAAACGGGACGGGTACCCGGAACGAGTATCGGATATGGGTACCAAAACGGGACGTAATTTCAGATACGGATACAGGTATTTTGTTTGTCGGGACGGATACGGGTATTACCCGGATATTGAACCTCGGATACGGGTAGGATACAGAATCACTAGTACCCAAAAATCCCGGGTCGGATACGGGTACCCAGAATTCGGGTACCCGTTTTTTCTTTTTCTGCATAATATAGTTATAAAATCATAACTTTTACATATGAAATCGGATGAAGATAAAGTTTATATGAAAATTGTAGAGCTTGAAGAGATCTATGACTTTGTAATACATCAATTTTTTGTTTAAACAATATTTTAATGATTTAATTGTATTTTGATGATTTTCTATGACAAGAAATTAATAATACATAAATAGCCTCAAAAAATCGTGAAATTTTACGGAGATACAACATATATCCATATGTAACCATAAAAAATGTTTGGATCATAAGATCTATAAGATGCCCACGTTTCTTTCCTTTCACTTTCACTTATTTGTATGAGTTACATGTGGAATTAGTGTAAGTATCCAAGTTTCAACATAATCAGTACTTCACTTTATCATTTTCATACGAGGACTTGAGTTATCTTCATATAAAATGTTTATTAGTTTTTATAACTTATTTGCAATTTTTTAGTGAAACTAGAATATTTATGAATTTTAAATATTGCGGTGTTGGTTCTACAATGCCCTTGTGATAAGCAACTTTGAACTGCATGATGCCAATTTTACCAGTTTCCTTTCTTACATCTGATCTATCATATACATGATTATGTATTGCTTAACTTATGGATGGTTGGACAATTAATATCATCAGATGAACTACCCGACAATTATCCGGTACCTACCTGAGTAGTATCCATTATCCGTTTCTTACCCGTCCGGATTATTACCCGGTCCCGTCCTGTATCCGTCCCGAATCTTAACTACCCGTATCCGAGAGAAATACATTAGGGTAGGATACGGGATGACCTGTATCCGACTGTATCCGTCCTGTTTTCATCCCTAGCTGCAAGTAACTTGAGGTCAGAGCTTGGTTTGGCTAAAGACGAGTTCAATGTTACATTGCTACAGGATCGTTTAAGGAAAGGGGCGGATGGCGAACTTACCATCAGATGTTTCTTCCTTATCTTATTCAACCGTCTGTTGTTTCCAACTGCTAGCTGGGGCAAAACAAACCATGAAGTGCTTCTGACAAAAGAAATGCACCGTTTCCACGAGACCGATTGGTGCCATCTTATATTTAATGACCTTTGTGAAGTGGCGAAGAAGTGGCATATAAGAAGCACCACAAACGTCTCCATGATGATATACGGATGCTCAATTGTTGTCCTTGTAAGTATAGAGTTTGTCTTCTGTACATATATTGCATTTTTTTAGCTCATTGTTTTTTGTGGGGCATGATATATCATATTTTATGATGTTTGTTATGTTTACTTACACAACCCTTGCACATTGAATTTTTCTGTAGTTGTATTACCTAGATCACCTGCATGCAGCCGCTGCCCCTCAAAATAAATTTGGTACACCTCGCATAAAATAAGAATATCATAAAAGCATTGACTAAAGCTAACAAGAGGAAGACACGCCATGGGGTCGAACCTTTCAGATATTGTGAAGTAAGTTATTCACTTTTAAACAAGTGTATTTTCATTTTATGACAAATTTTATGTCAAATATACGTGCTTAGTTTTGAGTACCATTGTTTCAAATAAAAACTCATGGTCTAGTTCAACTTCCACTTACATTTTTTTAGTTTCGAAGCTCGACCGAGACATGCTATTCAGTTGTACCTTAGCTCGATCACCAATCCGAGGCAAGTTTTTGCTGTATTATCTACATCTTTTTTTAGATCTACGAAAACAAATCAATTAGGAATTTGGTGATGGATTCTTACTATTTTTTCTGAACAACCAACCGAAGTGTAGGACTAACATTTTTGATGCACCGCGCCCCGCCCCTACTGCTCGGCCCACCATTAACATCCAACTTCCATTGATCAAGGATATGATGGCAAGTAAGATCAACCAGCTCCCACCCCGTCACCGTACTAAATTCACAGAGAAACTTGCTGGATATGACTTGGAGGTTGGCAAGGCATGCTTAGCCATAAAAGATAGCCTTACCAAAATTGTTGAGAAGCAATATGATATAGCAGACAACTTTATAGAGCTGATCGACGAGGTACTACGTGCTGAGTCTGATAATTTAGGAAATGAGACAGATGCGCCATATCAATCAAGGAATTCAGATGATTCAGTAGGTCAGTCATATAATTATCACTCTTTTTCATACATACAAAACATTACCCAGAGTACATTTGTAAAGGGGTTTTTTATATGCACAGTAACAGAATTAACAATTACTACTTTTCTGGTTTATTTAAATCAATGCATCTTGCTTATATGTATTAAAGTATAATGGATATGATAATGCCATTATGCACAAAGTACACAGATTGTTTTTTAAACATATGCAACAATCTGTACTCTATAATGTAAGTTTTCACATACATTATTTATGGTATACTTTTGTATAAGGACACACTGCTCATGGCACCCAACCCACTCCGGAACTGTCAACTCAAGCATCGCAGCTTGAGACCCAGTTGGGTGGTACCCAGGTTAAGGAAATTCATGAAAGACAACAGCATATTCGGAGAGTATTAGAGACTTGCCCTGAGAAGCGGACGTTGATACAAGACATCAGGTAATATATACAATCCCATGGGATTTTTACGCATCATACGTATATTGTTTGCATCTTTATTTTTAGTTAGACATGAACCACACTATTTGTCAACAGGATTTCTACTTTGATGTTCGAAACAATATGTTGAGGAACACAAATATCACACCTCAACCCACATCAGCATGCACCTTTATGAGATCAAATATGTCTACCCGTTTGCCGATATTTGACGTGACACCGCAAAAAAATGTTTGTTTAGCAGCCTCTGTCTAATGTTATACTTCCATTTTACAATTACATTAGTACAATAAATATTACATAAATTACTAATCATATACCTTTGAGTAGGGAGGTGAAATGACTGCAGATGACATGGAACACAATGACAGTGGACCAGTCTTTGATCAGACACCAACTTCCCATGTCAATATAATAACATACATCTTCTCTAATGCACTTTATGGCATTAAACAATTTTTTCTAATGTTAAAACACTTATTGCCAGGTTGCATCTTAGGATGATACATTCAAAGGGACAACACATTGTGGAACTGCTCCACTCCTTACAGAGCTTAACTTTGTTCGTTCTCTGTGGGATCTACTGTGTTCCAAGGACATTGACCAAAGCAGGTACATGTTACACAAATTATGAAGACCATATTTATTAGTTTGTTTGATGTATGTAATATGAGTATATAACAATATTCTTCATACAGGGTTGTCATAGATTACGGTGAATACAGTGGAAACTGTCTTGATATTTATGAATCTTTCTCAGATGGGAAGTGTCTTGACAACGTGTTCATGCACTGTTTCATTGAGTGTGTTCGCGATGATTCCAAAAATCATTGTCGAACTATGACTACTAACAGATTAATACTTGATGTCAATGTTGGGGGATGTTCTTCTTTCACAATTATTGTAATTATGCACTGCATATACTAACACACTCTCTATATTGTTTCTAGGCTCTGCTAAATTTTGAGGAGCAGGAACATCATAGTAAGAACCCTCAGCCGTTTGACCAAAATGTGTTACAGAATTGCTTACATAACACACTGCCTTCGTTGGTCAATCTGGATAAATGCAAATCGGTATGACACAATATTCTTTTTTTCAGATTCATTATTACCTTTCCTTTGAAAACACATATTCTTATTAACTGTACTTTTTACTCATCATGGCAGTGTAACAACATGTATCTTATTTACATTTTTCATAAACAGATAATGGTACCTATGCTTAGTAGGGGACTATGCTTAGTAGGGGACATTAGTCACTGTACGTAATCAACCTACAGAATCGGTGTATACACATTTTAGATTCGAATCCGTATGGTATAGAACTCGGTGGCACTACATGGAAGGACTACCATTATGACCCAATCTATATAGGTGGAAGGAAATTCCCATGGGCTAGGGTTATAATGAGTAGGTTAAGCAAAGATTTACAACATGTTTGCCCTAATGCATCCTTCCCCAAATTTGGTAACTTTCCAATGGATATGCCACCAAATTGTCCAACAATGAGAACAGGGTCAAACGACTATGGCTTTTATGTAATGAGTTACATGAAGTATTATGACCACAATGCAGGTGCTATCACTTCTTACACTCAACCAATAAGTGACTATGCTAATGATTTCTGTTCATGTTGCCCTCGACGTACATGTTAGCTATATGCGTGTCTAATTAATGCTATGCTTTTATTGTAGGACAATTCTCGAGACCTACATGCTCATGCCCTATATTACCTCACATTTCATCGCATGAACAAGGCACTGCCACTTCCAATAGAGATCCAGAGATTTATGTTTGTGCGCAAGTAGTCAACTTTGTGTTAGAACTAAGTCATGGAGCGAACCATGTATCGTACTATGGTATTTTGGTCATGCATCTTAGTTAACAATGTTAGGAAGCTTCCTTAGATGGGATGTTAACACCAGTTGTTATGCTACTTTTTCTTAGGATGTTATGCATATACTTTTGTGAACATTAGTTGGTCGGATACTTTGGTTAGGCTGTGACGATGCTTTTCTTTTTGTGAACATCAGATGTTCCAATACTTTGGTGGGCTTAAATATTATCTTTTAGATGTTATGACGTTCTTATTTTGTGAATTTACATACATGAATTCTGCATACCACATTTCTTATTATTATGACCAATTCATTTAATGTTATACTTTTGGTTAATCTGTCTATATACTTATTGGTATGCCCACTACAACACAAATCCCCCTATAGCAATGCATCCGCAGCAATGCATGGTTTTATGTGTTGTAAGAAATTAGCAGGCAACACATAATATGCATTGCAAGCATCATCTGTTAAGTTATTAGAGTGGTGGCAATGTTTAATATGTGTTGCTAACACAATCTATTGTTTAAATAGGATGCGACAACACTTAATATGCGTTGTTAGTGGAATGTATTGATTAACTAGGATCTGGCAATAACTAATATGTATTGCTAATAACATTTTTAGTATTAGAACATAGATTAATTCTAATATCTCTGTCTCTACTATCGAGCAAATGTAGGTGTCCACATGGGCGAGGCCGAGAAACCCTAGCCATTCCGCGGTGGTTCTACGACGGAAGCAGCGAGCGCCGAGGCAAAGCTGACAGTAGCAGTGGACGCCGAGGAACCCTAGGTAGCCTCCGGGTGCCGCCGGCGAGGTGAGTGGTTCAGTTCGACGGCTGGCGTCTGCGTGTCGGGTTGCACGATTCCTGTCGTCATCCTTTTTTCCTAGTGGTGGATTTTGGCAGGTTCGTTGGCGGTTGAGGATTCGATGGCGGTGGCGTCACGACTGGCAGTCAAGCGGGTGTCACCGGACGGTGCGCGCCCCACAGCGGTAGCAGGGAGGGTAGGAGTGGGCTCGGCGGTTCGGCTCCCGCCGGCTGTCGGTAGGGGGAGGAGGAGGGGGGGCGACAGGGCCGTTGCAGCCACCCACCCCACGGAGGAGGCCTTGCAGATGACGGAGATCCACTGCCACCGAAGGTCCATCTGCTGTCCCTGACTGGCATCTTTTGTGAAGCTCAGTGAACGTCGGCATGGATCCAATGTAGGCACAGACGAGGGGCCACCGTAGATCCTCAATGAACGTCACCATAGATGCATTCTTCAAGATTCTCAAGTTCCCAGGTCAGTTTTGGTTTGTTTTTGGACCTCCTTATTTCAGTTTTATTTTTTCTTATAATCATGGTTTCGTTTTTGGACCTCCTGATTTCCATGTCAGTTTTTGTTCTTCTAATCTTGGTTTCGATTTCGATCCCCTAGAGAATAGAAGAAGATGGTGGTAGGATGGGGGCTTTTTTCAGTATATGAGAATCGATCATCTGGTTGGCTTATTTTGTATTCGATAACTCTTGAACTTCAGATGAAGGCATGACCGAGAAGGATAGAACATATATAATGCACAAGATCATTTCTGAAATTAAACTCAAAAGAGAGAACATATATAGCTCATCACTTTTGTAAAATATTAATCTCCAAATTTTGTTTACAAAACTGAACCATAATAAAATTTCTATTCTTTGCTCCTTTTTTATCTTTGGTGCGTATGCTCACCTGGCAGGCTGGCACCATATTCTTGTACTGCTTCTGCCAAATGGCCAAAAGCATTGTTCGTAGCATCTGATTCTTGTGCCATTACTTTTCACCTCACGTTCTTTGTGCTTATTAGATTTTTTTAGAGTAGGCAATCTGCTTATTAGTGTGCTTCAAAGTCCATTCTATTTTATTTCCTTTAGAGCCCATACCAAAAATAATGGATGCTGAAGATATGTGTGCTCTATTATGTGTTTCATTTCCTTTAGAGATCATACAATCATGACAGTTTGAGATTATTGACTTCAGAGACCAGAATCTCCTAGTTTTAATGATGATTATCAGATGCAACAGAGAAATTCAAGGACTCGCATTAATGCCCATTTCTCATTTTATCATTTGATTGTCCCTCTTTTTCCCTTGAGAGGTTGCTAATAAATCTCTCTGAAAGTAACCCCCGTCCATTGCTATCCTTATGAATTAAATTCACCCTGGTAGTTGCAAACACTTACTTTCTTGTTCTTTGCAGCTTGTCATGTTCAGATTCGACATCTTGATTTCAGATGATTTTCTTTCTTAGTTTGAAAATGGACCATTTGCTGAACATTCATTGTATGCTGATGCCTTACGTCAGGCACTGTATGTGCATAAGATGGTTTCACTAGTCCCACAAATGTATGAGAACATTCTTGATACTTGAATAGTTAATAAGATGCTATCACCCTATCACAAGAAATGTTTTCTTCTGATGCATCTCCCATTCCTGACACAACAATATAGACTTGCTAGTTACCCAGCTATTGTGTTAAGGACTTAGAGAAAAATGATCGATTACTCATACTGTAGCTTTGTTCAGATATGCGGCTAATGATTGTTACTGTTTTGTGTAACATCTAATGAAATCATTGCTTGTAGGGAAGATATGGAATAATGAGGAATTACATGCCTAAAGTTGGTACACTTGGCCTTGATATGATGTTCCGGACATGTACTATGTAGGTGAGCATATTTCTATTTTTATGCGTAGAGTGCCATTTTTAGAATAACATCACTCTCCATTTGAGCTCATCTCAAAGATACCTAGAACTCTATCAATGACATATGTTGATTCACTAAAGTTAACTGATTTATATTGTGATAATCTTGACTTCAGTTTACACTTCTATGTACAGGTTAATCTTGACTTTAGTTCAGAACATGATATGATAAGGAAATTTTGTGTTGGCCTCACATTGCAGCCTGTGAGTATTTCTATTGTCTTATGTGATAATTTATTTGTTGTTCTTAAACAATCTTGTCTTGTTCATTTGACAGATTGCAACTGCAATATTTGCCAATTCTCCGTTCAAAGGGAAAACCAAATGGATTTCTAAGCTTAAGGAGGCATTTACTTGATAGCCCATCAGGACATAGATAGTTAATTTCATTATCTGCTGTTATTAACACGGTAACCCTGGCGAGGCCAAAGAAAAAATGTCAATTCACACACTGTGTAATGAATTAAGTTGTGGATGATATTTTGTAATGGTACTATTATTTTTAATACAGACTGATTTCAGACTGATTTTAGATTATTTGGCATGTGTGAGTCTATAACAGTTTGGAAATTGATTATGTGCAATGCACATGCTCTTTTGTTTTGATCTAAATAAAAATAATAATTATAAATATTTGTTTATGGTTCATTACTTGCAATGTATATAATCCATAATAAAATAAATAAATAAATAAATAAATAAATAAATAAAATTCAGAAGTTCCTTACAACCTATATAAGCATTAGCATAATAGATTCTAAATGTTGCAATACCTCTAGAGGTGAACTAGATTAGTTGTGGCAGAAACACATATAACCGTTGCAATAGTCATAAGTATCTGCTGCTATTTGGCAACGGTTATTAATAGGAGTTACCAACGCATACGTATGTGTTGTAATACATCCTAGCAACGGCAGCATAGGCATCGCATAATTATGCGTTGGTATAGGCCATAACAACGCTTATGATGATATTTAGGAACACATATATACGTTGCTATAAGGGGGTTTATTTTGTAGTGGCCGACCACAGTCACACTCTTTGTTATTTGTTATTCACAATGCATATTGCTCATTCATCACATTTCTGGTCATATAGTTTACCATTATACAGTTCTCATATCATGTTATATACGATGTTTTATTAGTCCCAAATATGCAACATTAGTACAAAATATACGCTACATTTCATAGACTTCAACAATCAACTTTATAGAAATCATTTGTGCCACATGCAATGTTTATTGCAAAAAATATGTTTACATAACATACAACATACTAATCACTGGGTGACTCACTATTGTCGATATCAATTGCGTGTTTTTTTGATGTTGTTGTGTAACACCCGGATTTTAGGGATCCAAAACCCGGGGTTAACATAAACACCAGGTATGCTGGGACCAAGTCTCAAACATATGATGTATAGTGGCACAGGATCGAATGTCACATCTTTATATATAACAGGAGTTCTATACAAAATAAATAATTACATTATAAGGAGACAACGGTCCAGCAACCCAAAGTTGACTGGGAGACGACGGCCTAGAACTCTCACGAACTCATCGCAGCATCCTCCATGAGTATCATCCTGCAGCACCTGGTCTTGACCTGTGGTGTATGTGAGACAGCAAGAGTGAGCTCACATACGTTCATCGCTCAACAAGTTGTGGGGAATAATGTGCATGAACTCGCCAAAGGTGGAGAGCTCACGTGAAGTGTAAGGCTTACCAAAGAAGATGGTTAGAGCTGAGCATTGCTTTTAAAGTTGGTCAAAATTTTATTAGCAGTTACTAAGTATAAGTAAATACCAACCCAATTAAATAGTAGAACAAAAGTAACCACTTCACCTGCGATGCAATGCATATGACAAATTGAATTTAGTTCCATAATTTAATCATGTGAGGGTCCGAGCTGCTCATGACCGTGAGCACGGCTAGTATACCAGTTTTACACTCTGCAGAGGTTGCGCATCTTTACCCACAAGTCGTGTATCCCATGTCGCCAGGGTTTGCAAAGCCCTTAGACACTTCCGAGGTGAATGGCTAGGGATCCACTACGAGGCCTTTACAAAGTTCCACTAGCTTCCGAAAACCCGCTACAGTTTATAGGAAGATCCAGTGCAGGAATCCCTTGCAGGACCGCCATCGCAGCAAAATCCTCCCGAGGGCCTCCCTACACTGACCTCTCCCCTACTGCCCTTGCCCCTTTCGGGTAAGGTAGTCTTCCACTAGCTTTCCTAATTAATCAGCCAAGGGCGTCCCATACCACCCTCGTGGTAGCACTGTTTTCCCGGGTGGTCGCTCCATGTTCCAATTAACATAATGATCTCATCATGAATAATAAATAACAACTGATAACAAAAGTGTAACCATGAATAGTGTATCTCCATACCCAAAACCACATATAGCACTAGCAAGTACTACCCAAAAAGTTCAGTGGTAAACAAGGTATAAAGATAGACAAACTAGGGTAACCTATTGGGTCCCATCAAAATTAACCTATGCAGATCATTATGATTAATCAGAACATGGCTGGGTAAAAAGAAGTGATCAAGGGCACAACTTGCCTGGGCCTTGAGAATCCAGGTACCAGGATGATTCTTCAGATCCTCGTGACCTCACTGCTAGTCGTAGCAATACAAACATACATGGTATAGGCAAAATTAACATTACACCAAACATATATGCAAAATACATATTAATAATCTACATATTAAAATAAGATCACAGGAAAAAGAATTATTAATTTTGGAGTTGAAGAATTCAAGTTATGATTTTCCTAAGGTTTAATGTGATTAAAATATGATTAAATGATAAATAAATTTTCTGACAGAGTTCATGTCAAAACAGTGATTCTAAATGGTAGAGCATATTATTACAAAATTTTAGGAATTGGAATGACTCAATTTGGAGCTAAAATGAATTAGTTATGAATTAATTAAGTTTCTGGATTTATTTTAACACTAAAAATCATTTTCTAAATCATTTTCTATGATTTTCCTATTCACTGGACTGGGCCTCATTTAATGGAAAACGCAGGGGGCTCGGTGCAAGAATTCCCAGACACAGGGAACAGTTAAACGGGGATGGCGGGTTGATTTCAATAAAACTCAGGGTCTCTTTAAACAATATGCCATGCGAAGGGGTATGGACGGTTTTCAGCCGTTCGATCAGATCCAAGGGCCAGGATCGGATCCCGCCCATTATGAACCCGCGAGCGCTCAGGGCCGTCCGATCACCGATCGATGGCCCAGATCTAATCCCACGAAGGGGTATCACTCTATCTAATCGCGACCGTTGTTTAGAAGATCAACGGCCCACGCGCGTTTTCTCCCCATCTCTTATCCTAGCCGACCGATCATCATCCAACGATCACCAGGGCGTCTTCCCCACGATACACCAGACGACGGTGGATCAGCCACGGCGCGCGGCGGCGCCATTGCCAGAGAGGCCACACCACGCTTCCGCTGCGTAAAACTTCAATCGAGTGGATCCTACACCATGCGGTGATAAACACGAGTTCGGGCAAGCAATTATTACCGAGAATAGGGCGCGCAGTCGCACTGTCCACGATGAGGGGTGGCTCCACCGCGAGTCAATGGCTCCGGTGGCAACTCCAGGGGTCTCTGGATGCCAATCCCACCCACAGAGGTCACCAACGTCTTCCCCGCGGCCCGGTGCAACACATAAGCCCACGGGTTTGAGCTTCGAGCCGCGGCGAAGGTGAATTCTCCGGCGGCGGAAACTCCTCACCACACTTCTTGTCACCGGTGAATCCCGGGCTCCCTTTTATACCCCGAGCCACACGAGATTTTCGGGGAAAGGATGGCTGTGGCGCGGAATCCGCGGGAGGTTATGGATTTCAACGGAATCCCGAGCTTCCCGGCGGCGATTGTTACGGTCCGCCGCGAGGAAGACGGGTCCGACGCGAAGCGAGACCGAATCCGCGAAGGAGGGGAAGAGATGACAGAGGGGTCCCACGCGTAAGCGACTTGTGCGAAGTGATCGGAGGCAGGTGGCTGACGGGCATGGCCCACGTGTCGGTGAGACAGCGAGAGCACGCGTGAGGGGATGAGAGGCTGCCCGTGGGGCCCGCGTGTCGGCGCCGGGTTTGAGAATGGGCTGGCGCGCGCGAGTTAGTGGGCCGAATTGAGGAGAGTTGGCCCAGTTAGGGTTTTTCTCTTTTTCCTTTTTATTTTCTATTTCTTTTCTTCATTTTCAAATCCAATTTGAATTCAAACTTAAATTCAACTCTCTATGGCTCATCATTTCAATTTATTTTTGTGAAGTTAGGGATATTAATTCTGAATATACTTGTTTATATATATATTATTTATATTTTTGTTTTATATCCCTTCTCTTTCTCTTATTTTCTATTTTCTATTCCAAATTCAAATTTATACTTCTATTTTAGTTTTCAGATTTTTCAAATGTATCAATTGAAATCCAAGGGTGAATATAAACCATACTATTTTATTATTACTAGTTTAAGTTTTATTCTCCTTGTTTATTTATTTCATGAGATGTATAAATGGTTTCCTTTAAAAGATAAAATTCTTTTTCTCCTCATTTTCTCATTTCCTAATTTTCCAAAGTATTATGATACTTTGTTCAGATTTCTTCTACAAATTCCAAATTCAGAATTTGGGTGTTACAAATCCTACCCCCCTTAAAAATAATCTCGTCCTCGAGATTTGTAAGAAAAGGGATGTATACTCATATTGTTCTCGGAACATATGCACAAACAAAGAAATTTCAGCATGAGGTATAATTCTTTAACAAACATAGGGTCAATAGACCTTATTATTCCTTCTAGAATAACATCATATCATCTACTAACTAAAGTAACATCTAGACCTTACAAATCATCATAATTTATATCTATGTAACTTGGTGAAGCTGGTGGTGGTGGTGGAGGTTGTTGTTGTTGTTGTCTCTCTAACCGTGCTTGCCTTATTTCTTGGCGGGCCTGACGTATTTCCTCGCGTTGTTGTCTTATCTGATTCTGCATCTCGGTCACCATGTCTGTTAACTGTTGTATTACCAGTCTTTGGGTAGCAACCACTTGATTAATCTCAACAGGTGGAGGATTTGGAGGGTTCATTTTCTGTTTGTTGTTACGTGATAATCTTTCCTTTCCTGGTATTGACCATGAAAGTTAGAAGCATATGGTAATAGTTTTGCAAAGGAAATTATTCAATAAGCGGAATGAATAAGCTAGTAGCTGGTTATACTCTAAAGATTCTTTGGTTGGGTTTTAATCTTTGTTTTATGTTCAGATTGGGGTAACCAATCATATAAGGTGAACATCTAAGGGTAGGATGGAATCTGTCAAGATGAGAGATATATATGGGTGAGATAGACTACAGGATGTAGGTTAAAAGTTTGTTTGTTGTTAGGTGGGAATAGAAAGGTTATACCATTCATCATGGTTCTATGGGTTGGGTTAACTCATGGTTGAATTGATCCAATGTGCTAAGATAAGTTAATACATAGCTAGTGGGGTCTAATCTCTTCTACTAGTGTCATTAATCTGTTTAAGTGAACCACATTAAGTTGGATAACATTAGACCACACTGGATCAGGTCACATTAGGTAAGATAAGATCTAGATTAGATTGGATATGACTAGATTAGACTAGTTTAGGTTAGATAGGTTCAACAGGGTAGAATATGTTAGGATGTTTTGAGATTAGTTAGATATGTTATGATAAGATAGAATCTCTTGCTAGTTTAAAATTGAGGGGTTATGCAACTATCAGATGGTTAAAGTAGTTGCATATGGCCAAGTCGATCTGTCATTCTTAATTTAGTGCAGGGTGAACTAAGTTAAGACCTGTTTTATAGGGGTAGAGTCTAAACTATTTCATCAGTATTATTTAACATGTTTGATAAGTCACTTTAGATTTGATCAGATCTAGGTCAGATTGGTGTGACTTGTTTGACTAGATAAGATCTAATTAATTTGCATTAGATCATGGTTGTTAATCTAGGGTGGATAAGTATGCTTATTAGGATAAGACAGATCCATAAAGGTAAGATAGAATTCTCTGAGGCCAGTTAGATCTATTAGGATAAGGATAAAATCTTTTCAAGATAAGATGAGTATCTTTTAAGATGAGATGGATCTAGTAAGATAAGAGAATCTTTTTAAGATAAGATGAATTGGTTAGAATGAGATCTTTTAGGATAAGATAAATCTCTTAAGCTAGATATGTTCCAATGGGGATAATCTAGGTTGTCTAGTTATTTTATAAATATATTTTTATACCTATGTGTATATGCAGATGCAATTGTGTACATTACTCCACAATCTATCACACTCAATCAAAGATCCAAATCAGACAGATATCATAAGAACAAACATTCGAATGCATAGACACTTATAAAAAAAATAGTTTTGTTTTTGTTCCTAGGATTAGGTCTCCTATCCCTAAAGGTCACTTTAAGCACAGGATTTCAAAGTGTGCAATCCAAGTTTGTCTTTAGAAGGGAAAAAGGTAAGAATAATCAGAGTGAAGCGGAATTTAGATGAGAAAAGATTAAGATAAGTTTAGAAGAATCAGAGTAGCAAAGATAAGTATGTAGGGGTTGTCCAGTTCTATCTAGGTTTCGTCCTACAGTCAACATTCCTCTGATACCACTTCTGTAACACCCGGATTTTAGGGATCCAAAACCCGGGGTTAACATAAACACCAGGTATGCTGGGACCAAGTCTCAAACATATGATGTATAGTGGCACAGGATCGAATGTCACATCTTTATATATAACAGGAGTTCTATACAAAATAAATAATTACATTATAAGGAGACAACGGTCCAGCAACCCAAAGTTGACTGGGAGACGACGGCCTAGAACTCTCACGAACTCATCGCAGCATCCTCCATGAGTATCATCCTGCAGCACCTGGTCTTGACCTGTGGTGTATGTGAGACAGCAAGAGTGAGCTCACATACGTTCATCGCTCAACAAGTTGTGGGGAATAATGTGCATGAACTCGCCAAAGGTGGAGAGCTCACGTGAAGTGTAAGGCTTACCAAAGAAGATGGTTAGAGCTGAGCATTGCTTTTAAAGTTGGTCAAAATTTTATTAGCAGTTACTAAGTATAAGTAAATACCAACCCAATTAAATAGTAGAACAAAAGTAACCACTTCACCTGCGATGCAATGCATATGACAAATTGAATTTAGTTCCATAATTTAATCATGTGAGGGTCCGAGCTGCTCATGACCGTGAGCACGGCTAGTATACCAGTTTTACACTCTGCAGAGGTTGCGCATCTTTACCCACAAGTCGTGTATCCCATGTCGCCAGGGTTTGCAAAGCCCTTAGACACTTCCGAGGTGAATGGCTAGGGATCCACTACGAGGCCTTTACAAAGTTCCACTAGCTTCCGAAAACCCGCTACAGTTTATAGGAAGATCCAGTGCAGGAATCCCTTGCAGGACCGCCATCGCAGCAAAATCCTCCCGAGGGCCTCCCTACACTGACCTCTCCCCTACTGCCCTTGCCCCTTTCGGGTAAGGTAGTCTTCCACTAGCTTTCCTAATTAATCAGCCAAGGGCGTCCCATACCACCCTCGTGGTAGCACTGTTTTCCCGGGTGGTCGCTCCATGTTCCAATTAACATAATGATCTCATCATGAATAATAAATAACAACTGATAACAAAAGTGTAACCATGAATAGTGTATCTCCATACCCAAAACCACATATAGCACTAGCAAGTACTACCCAAAAAGTTCAGTGGTAAACAAGGTATAAAGATAGACAAACTAGGGTAACCTATTGGGTCCCATCAAAATTAACCTATGCAGATCATTATGATTAATCAGAACATGGCTGGGTAAAAAGAAGTGATCAAGGGCACAACTTGCCTGGGCCTTGAGAATCCAGGTACCAGGATGATTCTTCAGATCCTCGTGACCTCACTGCTAGTCGTAGCAATACAAACATACATGGTATAGGCAAAATTAACATTACACCAAACATATATGCAAAATACATATTAATAATCTACATATTAAAATAAGATCACAGGAAAAAGAATTATTAATTTTGGAGTTGAAGAATTCAAGTTATGATTTTCCTAAGGTTTAATGTGATTAAAATATGATTAAATGATAAATAAATTTTCTGACAGAGTTCATGTCAAAACAGTGATTCTAAATGGTAGAGCATATTATTACAAAATTTTAGGAATTGGAATGACTCAATTTGGAGCTAAAATGAATTAGTTATGAATTAATTAAGTTTCTGGATTTATTTTAACACTAAAAATCATTTTCTAAATCATTTTCTATGATTTTCCTATTCACTGGACTGTGCCTCATTTAATGGAAAACGCAGGGGGCTCGGCGCAAGAATTCCCAGACACAGGGAACAGTTAAACGGGGATGGCGGGTTGATTTCAATAAAACTCAGGGTCTCTTTAAACAATATGCCATGCGAAGGGGTATGGACGGTTTTCAGCCGTTCGATCAGATCCAAGGGCCAGGATCGGATCCCGCCCATTATGAACCCGCGAGCGCTCAGGGCCGTCCGATCACCGATCGATGGCCCAGATCTAATCCCACGAAGGGGTATCACTCTATCTAATCGCGACCGTTGTTTAGAAGATCAACGGCCCACGCGCGTTTTCTCCCCATCTCTTATCCTAGCCGACCGATCATCATCCAACGATCACCAGGGCGTCTTCCCCACGATACACCAGACGACGGTGGATCAGCCACGGCGCGCGGCGGCGCCATTGCCAGAGAGGCCACACCACGCTTCCGCTGCGTAAAACTTCAATCGAGTGGATCCTACACCATGCGGTGATAAACACGAGTTCGGGCAAGCAATTATTACCGAGAATAGGGCGCGCAGTCGCACTGTCCACGATGAGGGGTGGCTCCACCGCGAGTCAATGGCTCCGGTGGCAACTCCAGGGGTCTCTGGATGCCAATCCCACCCACAGAGGTCACCAACGTCTTCCCCGCGGCCCGGTGCAACACATAAGCCCACGGGTTTGAGCTTCGAGCCGCGGCGAAGGTGAATTCTCCGGCGGCGGAAACTCCTCACCACACTTCTTGTCACCGGTGAATCCCGGGCTCCCTTTTATACCCCGAGCCACACGAGATTTTCGGGGAAAGGATGGCCGTGGCGCGGAATCCGTGGGAGGTTATGGATTTCAACGGAATCCCGAGCTTCCCGGCGGCGATTGTTACGGTCCGCCGCGAGGAAGACGGGTCCGACGCGAAGCGAGACCGAATCCGCGAAGGAGGGGAAGAGATGACAGAGGGGTCCCACGCGTAAGCGACTTGTGCGAAGTGATCGGAGGCAGGTGGCTGACGGGCATGGCCCACGTGTCGGTGAGACAGCGAGAGCACGCGTGAGGGGATGAGAGGCTGCCCGTGGGGCCCGCGTGTCGGCGCCGGGTTTGAGAATGGGCTGGCGCGCGCGAGTTAGTGGGCCGAATTGAGGAGAGTTGGCCCAGTTAGGGTTTTTCTCTTTTTCCTTTTTATTTTCTATTTCTTTTCTTCATTTTCAAATCCAATTTGAATTCAAACTTAAATTCAACTCTCTATGGCTCATCATTTCAATTTATTTTTGTGAAGTTAGGGATATTAATTCTGAATATACTTGTTTATATATATATTATTTATATTTTTGTTTTATATCCCTTCTCTTTCTCTTATTTTCTATTTTCTATTCCAAATTCAAATTTATACTTCTATTTTAGTTTTCAGATTTTTCAAATGTATCAATTGAAATCCAAGGGTGAATATAAACCATACTATTTTATTATTACTAGTTTAAGTTTTATTCTCCTTGTTTATTTATTTCATGAGATGTATAAATGGTTTCCTTTAAAAGATAAAATTCTTTTTCTCCTCATTTTCTCATTTCCTAATTTTCCAAAGTATTATGATACTTTGTTCAGATTTCTTCTACAAATTCCAAATTCAGAATTTGGGTGTTACATGTTGTCTCATTCCATTGAGGAGCGTTACTTCCAACCTTGTTCCTAGATCCAGGAGGTCGTCCTCTCTTACGTCCAGCAAGGCTAGCCAACCGAACTCTATTCTCCTCCAATGACAAACATGTCCTACTGTTGTGACCATCGGCAATACCACACTTCTGGCATTTCTTGTTCATTTTATTTGTACCTTTTGCGCCCAATTTAATAACCTTTTGTTCACTCCCCTTGATTGTTCTTCCCTTGGGTTTTGAGTTATTTGGTCTTGCCAAGCTTATCCCATCGACTGCAAAATCCAGTTTCTGCAGTTCAAAAGTATAGTTTTTTCAGCATATAATATTATGCAGTCCCACATTCACTCTAATACCATTATTATCTTTCTGGCATCTACATGTTGTTCATGGCCACCACTCTCATTCATATTCGTGTGATCCTGCAAATTAACCTGTACCCGCCAACACATTTTTAAGTTCAAACATAAGCCAATAACACAAACTAATAACACATTTGTATGTACAAACACAAATCAATACCGTGATTAAAGTTATTACCTGTTCAAAGGAACATATCGATATAGGGATTTGAACATTGTCCACATCGCCTTCAAGTATATTAGATACTTCTTGAATTTCCTGAAAAAATGGTTGAAAGCTCATTATATATCATTTACAATTCAACATACACAGCAATATAATCAATATGCAACAATATTTACTGTTAATACGTTGCCATTCCTTTCACCCAATTCACCATCTCTTTCAACGTCTCTATTTTCTTCATCATTGTCCTGTTATTTTATTGTTTTATACATCATCAATGTATTAGGATGAATACTATGTTAACAATATTAATAGAAAAACATCACATACCTGTATACCATCTCCCCCACTAGTTCCACAAGTCTCCTCAACTCCTATATCTGTCTCCAAACGCGAAAGTACCTCGAGAAGCTCATCCATTACTGCTAGGGCTCTATCATTCCCCGCCTTCGATAAACTAGCATGATGCACTACTTTCATTGCTTTTTTAAGCAACATCTTCTGTCTATATGATTTTGTTTCTCCATCCTTTCCCTTCAAATTCCTATCATCTCTTGAAAACGAAACATCTTGCCTTGCTGAGCACGTATATTGTTGTAAAATGTATTCCTTAGGTATCCGTTCGATCTGAAGATGCATAAACGCGCGTAATATATGTACACAGAATAGTCCTATAAAACAATAATGACCATAAGAATTTTTATATATGTTTTTCATATAAATGTATATAATTACTATTTCGTACTCCATACCTGTATGTTCCCAATGTTTGCATTCACACGTATACTTTCCGTATTCTTCATCAGCTATCACTTTGAATTGGTGTTGTCCCCACACAATTTTCTTCGATCTTATAGTATGTTGCACTACCCAATCATTTGCACCCCCTTCTTGATCATGCATTATCTTGAACACAGTTGCATATTTCAAAGACTCCTAGAATTTATTCATCATAGCTCTTGTGTATGCTCTTGCAACCCTTATCTCAAACATATATAGCGTGTTTGTTTCCTTTTGACCCTATGTCGTATATACTTCAAATTAGATGACACTTATTTTAATATATAAATATACTACATAACATTTTATACTCACCATGCTTCCCACTGCTTCTTTTGACTCTTTCATCTTCCTACTGTGTAGAAGCTTCATCATTTGCTTGGCGAATTGATGTAGCGGAGTGTTTGCATCGACATGTGCACTTTTCACAAGCTTGTTCATGCGTTCGCTATGCTGTGTAGACAACATCAGCCCACAATAATCATTTTTGAAAAAGGCAGGCACCCAATCGTTACGTATTCCATACATCTTGTTGAGAGTAATGTTATCGTGCAGATGGAAATCTTTGTTGGAACTCGCTCTCAGTTGCAAGGGGATCCAACAAGGGTGAACAGTGACGTCAACAGGGTACTCGCGCTAGATGGCAAAAGCTCTGTTAATCTGGCCTCTCACGGGCACTGTGCAGGGGTATTTATAGGTACCTGAGTGCGCAGCGCCTTAAGCTAAGGACGCATGTGCCCTCAGCTACCTAGGTATCCCTAGAATATTCCCATAAAGCGGGGTTACAGACCGTAATTACAGGAATGCTTTTACAAATTAGGCCCGTAACGCACGGCGGCCACGCGGGGCCCGTTACAATGGGCCGGATTGCACGTGGGCCTCCGAGCTGGACGAGGCCGCACTGTGGGATGCCCTTCGTCGCCAGTCTTCGTCTGGTGCGGAAGAAGCGAAGGGTGTCCCTGCCTGTTTTGTTTCTGTTAGCTTAGCTGCTACAGCAAAGGCTTCGAGCGAAGGGTGGCGCCTTTGCCTTCGCCCCAACATTTGCCCTCCGAGGGACCAGTTCGACAAAGTCACCTGGTGCCGAAGACGTCGTTAGATGGTGGAGACGCTGCCCTCGCTCGAAGTGGTTCCGCGGGGGTTTTTGATAAGACCGTTGATTGACGGCGTACTGTTGGATTGCGGGTTTCCCGAAGCGTCGCGCCCTGTTGGATTGCGGGTTTCCCGAAGAGCCGCGCCCTGTCTATAAAAGGGGGCGGGGGTCGGCGCTTTTTGAACTTCACCTTCCGCGCTCCGCGAAAACCCTAGCCGCCCTTTCCGCCGTCTTGCTGCTCGTCTGCCCGCCGTGCTCTTGTTCGCCGGAGATCTGGCTCGAGTGAAGCAGACCACCCGCCACCGCCGCCGGTACATAGCGATGCCGTCCTCGTCTTCTTCCGCTGTCGCTACACCGCCGGCCGTTCCCTCGCCGCCGGCCGCCGCCTCGTTTGAGGAGACGCTGAGTAGTTTAATGGCGGAGGAGTTGCGCGCCGGCGATTCTGTTGATTTTGGCGTATCGCGGATGTCGTCGGCCCGCGTGCAAGATATGCAGCGGTTGGGTTACTTCGGCGGCGGAGTTGCTCGAGTCCCGGGGACGGAGGAAGTCCCTGAGCCAGAGGGCGAGTTGGTCGTTTTCGAGGCGTTCTTCGCCGCCGGACTCCGCTTGCCTGCGCACCGATTTGTTGGCGAAGTCCTGCGCAGGTTCAACGTTCAAATACATCAGCTGACACCGAATGCCATAGTGGCTCTGTCGAAGTATGTCTGGGCGACGACTTCGTACGGCGCACAGCCATCGGTGGAAGTTTTTGCGAAGTATTATTGTTTGCATTGGCAGAAGAGGATGATTGGAGGCGAAGTTGCTCAGTTTGGATCCTGCACATTCACGCCGAAGACCGGCAAAACCACGATGCAGGTAGTCGAGTTGGTTCCTTGCGCCCGCAACAAGTGGGGCAACTGGAATGAATTTTGGTTTTACGTTGCTGAGGGTACCGTCGAAGGCCATGAGGGACTCCCCGTGTCCGCGATGTGTTCTCATTTTTACTCAGCGTACCCGCCCTTTGAAGTGGCGGAGGAGGATGTGGACGAAGGGGCTCTTCGGTGCGCCGCCGGCCTGAGCAGTGGGCGCGACTTGGTTGAAGAATTTGTGGCGTACGGTGTGTGGCCCTTGGCGCATGGCTGGGCGTTGGGCGAAGTATGCCCTCGCCAGATGCCTTTTCATGGCGGAAGGGTGGTGCGGAGTCCCACCTTCGCCCTGAATCTGCAAAACCGCGATCCGGCCGCCTTCGTGCGTGAGGCGGAGGATGGGGTGGTGCGGCTTGTTGGACGCTACGTGCCGAGGACAGAGGGCCAGCGCAGCTGGGATATCCGCAGGTTGAATGACCGCTTGAACAGGGTTTTTGAATTAAATCAATTGCCATATGACGGCTACCCTGGTCAAGACGATGTGGACCGCCGTGGGAAGAAACCGGCGGTGGAGACCGGAGACGACCCTGCGCCGGCGGCCGCCCCATCCTCTAAAAAGAGAAAATTAGGTACTGCTATGGGAGGACTTGGGGTTTCTGATGGTTTTGCTAGAGAGTTGATGAGGACGTGCGCGGCCCCGGGGGAAAGGATGTCTTCGCCCGAGCTCCGGGAGTCTTCGGCTCGGATGCTGAGGGTTACCGGGGGTTGTTGGCCTAGGAATGTTCCTGTCCCCCGCGCGGCTGGCTGGACTTTTTTACATCTCGCATGGTTCGTGAATGGAGGGTATTTCCTTACGGGCAGAATATTGCTGCTGTTGTGTCAGCAGTGATGGACAAGGATCGCCAGGGAGCTGCACAGAAGCGCCAGGCGGCTGTCAGGCTCGTTGAAGCCAGGCCGAAGAGGCAGCGGGGGGCTGCGAAGGCTGCGGCCCCTGGCGGAGGCCGGCCGCCGCTGGCGGCGAAGTCGGGCGTCCCTGCATCTAGCA
The DNA here is from genome assembly GCA_029449295.1 of Zea luxurians. Taxonomy (NCBI): domain Eukaryota; kingdom Viridiplantae; phylum Streptophyta; class Magnoliopsida; order Poales; family Poaceae; genus Zea; species Zea luxurians. Next base: position 469,313 of record JAOPSE010000170.1, read on the forward strand.
AGGCGCCGGAGGCTCGAAATCGGCGAAGGCGGTGCCACCGTCCAGCGGAGTGGCGGAGGTCGCGAAGGCGGCCCGAGCGTTGCCGTTGGCGGGCAAACGTGTCGCCGACTTCGTCACCGATATTAGTGTGGACGACTATCTCGGTGGTAAGTCGTTGGCTTTATTGTTTTTTTTTGATTGGTTCGTTGGTACGTTGCAGGGTCGGGCGAAGGCCAACTTGCTATGGTTGCGCCTGCCGCGGCGACCACGACGGCTGCCGCAGTGCCGAAGGCGAAGGGCGGGGCTCTTAGCGCCGGAGGCGAGGCATCGGCCCTCGCGGTTGTCATGGATGAGGCGGGCGCTGCGTCCCGCCGGCTGACGGAGGTGACGGAGGCGCTACGTCAGGTCCGCTGAGTTGGACTTCGTCCTTTTTTTCGGCTTGCTGGGGCCGCGGTCTTACGATTGCTCTGCAGGTGGCTGACTTCGCCAGCCGCACTGCGTCGGGGGCCCTCACGGCAGCTGTGGCTGCCGAAGTCGAAAGACTTCGGACACAACATGCTGACGCTGTCCGTGAAAAATCGGCCGCCGACAGCAAGTGTCGCAAGCTGGCGGACAAGGTGGCCACACTGGAGGACGAGAAGGCCGCCCTCCGGCGCCAGCTGGCCTGGGAAAGGAGGGAGACCAACGAGGCCCTTGTCAAGGCGCAGGCTGCGCAGGCGGAGGCCAACCTGGCACGGGCGGAGGGCAATCTTGCCTGGGAGCGTGTCGAGCAGCTGCAGGAGCGGCTCACCGCCCTGGAGAGCCACGTGAAGGGGGCCGAGGCCGCGTCACGCGTGGAGGCGGAGCGGACGCGCCAACTGCTTGTAGATACATACCGTGGCCTGGGCGCGGGGACCGGTGAATTCGAAGTGCCGGACCGAGAGCCCAGACTTCGGTGCCTGGAGTGGGTGCAGGAGGAGTTGCAGGCACTCCCCACTGTCGTGGAGGGGTTTATGGCGTATGCCTCCCTGGTCACCTGCGAGGGGGCGATGAACGCGCTCTCCCGCGAAGGGTGCCGGCACTTCGAGGTGTTCGACCAAGTCGAAGAAGATTTTGAGCAAGATATCTTCAAGGTTGAGGACCCCGTAGTGAAGGAATCCGCCGGAGCTATCTTCGACCGGATGTGGGGTCCACACGGTCGCGAGGTGGTCAGGGAGCGCGCCGAGACGGCGAGGGCTCAGGTAACGTTTTCGCTTGTTTGGTATTTGTTGGACGTAGGCTGTGTGTGTGTTTGATGAATTTTGTGTGTTTTGGCTTAGGCGGCGCGTGGCGAGAGGGTCGACGACTTCGGGGCGTTGAACAACATGCTGACTGACCCGGAGTCGACCCTGGCGGAGGCCGTGTCTGGGGTCGCCCTGGAGCCGACCCTGGAGACTGCGGGGGACGCGTCGGGTGCCCACGCATCCGCTGCGGCCGGCGAAGACCTGCCCCCAGAGGTCGCCGAAGGCGCGCCTGATGCTTCCGCAGCTGCTGCGCCGAGTGCTAAAGATCCCGCAGCGGTGGCGGCGGAGATAACAGCGGAAGCAACGGCGGAGCCAACGGCGGAGGCTCCCGCAACGTCAGGGTCGTCGCAGGTGGCGTAGTGGGTGTAGAGGGTTGGGGAAATTTGTACATGTTACTGAATTTTGGTTGCTGCGCAGGTTCAAGATTTTGGGCCTGCGCACACAACCGCTACTACTAAATTTTTGGCGGCTTTGACCGCGGAAGATGGTAATGAATGTGGTGGGTCTGCATCTGAGTTTTTTGATTGTGCTGACTCTGGGAGCTCGATTGAGTGGACTGAGGAGTCGTCGGAGGACTTGGATTACTTCGCGGCTTTGGATGTGGCTGCGGCGGAGGCTTCGCCGCACGCCGCGGACGCAGGAGATGTGCCAGGTCCTAGCACCGGGCGACGGCGACGAAGGGCAGTTGCGAAACGTAGAGTTAGTGGGGCGGAGGGGGCTCGGCTTCGTGTGAGTGGGGCTGGCCGGCAGGAACTGTTGTCTTTGCCGGCCGCAGAGAATACAGGTGAAGGGGAACTGCGAAGTCTTTTTGCGGGTGAGGAGCTTAGGATAATGTTATTTAATTATAGGGAGATGGGAATTATTCCTAAGGTTGAGCCAATGTAGAGTGTGGTGCCCTCGCTTGTATATGTAGAGTTTTGTATGATGAAGTTGTGTGCCCTCGCTTGTATATGTGTGCGAAGGCGTTGTGTACTTTGTCTGGTTTGTTTTGTTGTGCTGTGTTGGTGTGATTATAGTTGGTCTTGGCGTGGACGGTTTGATGTTGTCGTTTCTGCCTTTGTTGTGCTAGTCCGATTGCACCCTTAGGTGTCTTCTGCACGGACAGTCTGTGCGGTAGGCTTCGGCTTTTTCGCACTTGTTGTGCTAGTCCGGCTGCACCCTTGGGCGACTTCTGCGCGGATAGTCTTCGCGATAGACTTTGATTTTTTCGCACTTGTTGTGCTAGTCCGGCTGCACCCTTAGGCGACTTCTGCGCGGATAGTCTTCGCGATAGACTTCGATTTTTTCGCACTTGTTGTGCTAATCCGGCTGCACCCTTAGGCGACTTCTGCGCGGATAGTCTTTGCGATAGACTTCGATTTTTTCGCACTTGTTGTGCTAATCCGGCTGCACCCTTAGGCGACTTCTGCGCGGATAGTCTTGGCGATAGACTTCGATTTTTTCGCACTTGTTGTGCTAATCCGGCTGCACCCTTAGGCGACTTCTGCGCAGATAGTCTTCGCGATAGACTTCGATTTTTTCGCACTTGTTGTGCTAATCCGGCTGCACCCTTAGGCGACTTCTACGCGGGTTTGTCGCACGCGAGGGTGGCTAGCGCTTAGCCTCGCGGTGACCTCGTGTTGGTCGAATGTCGAAGACCGTCGTCGCGGTCTTTTTCGACGCATGTCTTTGCGGGGGATTTTTCACACATATATTACATGGCTCCGCCTCGTTAAAAACCTCACCCCCCGGGAGGAAAAGAGTGCGGGCCGGTACAAGATTGTTTTTGCGAATTACAAGGGCGAAGACAGCCCTGAGGAATCAAACAAAAAATTTGCGGAGGTTGTCGATGTTCCAGGAGTGCTCCAGGTCCTCGCCGTTTGGCGTTGTGAGCCTGTAAGCGTTGGGGGAAGCTTTTGTCTTGACTATGAAGGGGCCCTCCCACCTGGGCTCCAGCTTGCCCTTGGACTCTGTCCGAGCTGTTCGAACGAGTACGAGGTCCCCCTCGCTGAACTCCCTCGGGATGACTGAGTGGTCGCGCCATGCTTTGGTCTGGGCTTGGTATTTGTTCAGGGCCTGTAGGGCGAAGACTCGGTCTCCGTCGATGAGATCCTTTGAAGTTGGCTCGTCCACATCGAGGACGGCTGACGGAACTGTTCGCGGGGACCCGTGCTTTATTTCTTGCGGGGTCATGGCCTCCGATCCGTATAGAAGGCGGAAGGGAGTAAACCCGGTCGCCCTGCACTCAGTCGTGTTTAGTGCCCAGACTGTCTCAGGTAACAAATCGGTCCATCTGCCCTTTTTTTCATCAAGGAGCATTTTCTTGATAGCTGTGAAGATTTTCCCGTTGGCGCGCTCCACGACCCTGTTGGACTGCGGATGATAGACTGAGGCGAAGGCAAGCTTGGTGCCAATGGAGAAACAAAAATCCTTGAAGTCTTGGTTGTCAAACTGCTTGCCGTTGTCAACTGTTAGTTCGGACGGTACTCCGAAGCGGCAAACGATGTTCTGCCAGAAGAATTTTTGGGCAGTCTTTGATGTTATTGTAGAAACAGCCCGTGCCTCGATCCATTTGGTGAAGTACTCGACCGCGACGAAGGCGAACTTAAGGTTCCCCTGAGCGGTGGGAAGGGGCCCGACAATGTCGAGGCCCCAGCGCTGGAGAGGCCATGTATGGGCGATCAGCTTTGTATACTGCGAGGGGCCGCCTGACCGAGGAGAAAACTTCTGGCAGGCTTCGCAGGACCGTGTGACCCGATTTGCGGCGCAGATCATTGCGGGCCAGTAAAAGCCCTGGCGGATCACCTTAGCAGCTAGGGCCCTCGGCCCTGCGTGTGAGCCGCACGTGCCACTGTGGACTTCACGTAGAATCTGCATGCCTTCGACTTCGGTGACGCACTTAAGCATTGGCTGACTGACCCCTTTTTTGTAGAGTTGGCCTTCAATCAGTGCGAAGTCTTGGCTTCGATGTCTGAGACGCTTGGCCTCACTAATGTCGGCTGGATGATAATACCCCTGTAGGAACAGGGTTATGGGTGCCCGCCAGTCTTCGGTCATGATAAGGTTTACTGTGCGGTGGCCCTCGCTGTCATTGGTTATTTGGAGCCCTTCAGGGCTCCGGACTGCTGGCGTGCCGATGACATGAAAGAACACGTCAGAGGGCAGAGTTTCGCCCCTGGCGGCGGCCTTGGCCAATGCGTCGGCCTCCTCATTCTTGGCCCGATCCACATGTTGCAAGGTGAACCCCTTGAACTGCCTCTCGAGACTTCGGATGGCCGCGAGGTACTGCATGAGCGCAGGGTCCTTGGCTGCATAGTCTTTCTCGACTTGGCCGGCAACTACCTTGGAGTCTGTTTTGATGATGCAGGTGGTGAATCCGAGGGCCCTTAGCTTGCGGAGGCCGAGGATGACTGCTTCGTATTCTGCTATATTATTTGTGCATCTATCGGATTCCAGATTGAAGCTGAGTCGTGCTGCATATCTGTGCTTGACCCCGACTGGTGAGGTGATGACTGCAGCGATGCCTGCCCCCGCATGGCACCATGCGCCGTCGCAATGGATCGTCCAAGTCTTCTCTGCGGACGGATCTGGCTGTGTTGTTGGCCCAGTCCAGTCGACGACGAAGTCTGCCAGGACTTGAGACTTGATAGCTGTCCTGGGCTCGAAGCAGATGTGGTAGCCGGAGAGTTCGGCCGCCCACTTGGCAATCCTCACCGACGCCTCCGGGTTTCTGAATAATTCGCCGAGTCCCCTGTTTGAGGTGACTCGGACCTTGAATGCTTCGAAGTAATGGCGCAGTTTGCGCGACGACATGACAACTGCGTAGGCAATCTTCTCCAGCTCTGTCATGTTGCACTTGGATGGTGTCAGCACTTCGGAGACATAATACACGGGGCACTGCCGGACCACGCCCTCGACAGTCTGCTCCTGCACTAGTGCCGCGCTGACCGCATGTGGCGAAGCCGCGACGTAGAGCAGCAGGGGGAGCGAGGGGTCGGGGCTGGTAAGGACGGCCAACTCTGTCAGGTACTGTTTTAATGAGGCGAAGGCCGCCGCCTGCTCTGGTCCCTAGGCGAAGTCTTTTGCACCACGGAGTGTCTTGAGGAAGGGGAGACTTCGCTCGGCGGACCTGGAGATGAATCTGTTGAGAGCGGCCAATCTGCCTGAAAGTTTGTCTAGCTCAGTCTGTAGAGCGCAAGGCTCTTAACCTTGTGGTCGTGGGTTCGAGCCCCACGGTGGGCGCCAAATGTTGGAACTCGCTCTCAGTTGCAAGGGGATCCAACAAGGGTGAACAGTGACGTCAACAGGGTACTCGCGCTAGATGGCAAAAGCTCTGTTAATCTGGCCTCTCACGGGCACTGTGCAGGGGTATTTATAGGTACCTGAGTGCGCAGCGCCTTAAGCTAAGGACGCATGTGCCCTCAGCTACCTAGGTTATCCCTAGAATATTCCCATAAAGCGGGGTTACAGACCGTAATTACAGGAATGCTTTTACAAATTAGGCCCGTAACGCACGGCGGCCACGCGGGGCCCGTTACAATGGGCCAGATTGCACATGGGCCTCCGAGTTGGACGAGGCCGCACTGTGGGATGCCCTTCGTCGCCAGTCTTCGTCTGGTGCGGAATAAGCGAAGGGTGTCCCTGCCTATTTTGTTTCTGTTAGCTCAGCTGCTGCAGCGAAGGCTTCGAGCGAAGGGTGGCGCCTTTGCCTTCGCCCCAACAATCTTCAAGCAGCATTGACCATGCAGTCTCGAACTCCAACTCAGTCAAAGGATGATGTATTATAGATTGGAACTTTGTCTTAAAATCCATTTCCTCAAACCTTGCATACAATTCGTTTAGAAAAGGCATATACCTATTTTGCACATGCCAGACACAACCGATGTATTGTTTTTGGGAAAACCCTCTCGAGTGCTACTGGCATTGTAGGATCTTGATCTACATTCATAAATGTAAAAATTGTATGAACCTTATTGCATGTTAGAAATAAAATAAAAACAAATTTAAAACATATTTTATGTATATACATTGTCTGCATTATTATCAGTCGTACCTATCAGCATCACTCGTGGCCCTTCGGTTCCCATGCATGTCTTGAAGGCGTTGAATACCCATTCAAATGTATCTACAGTTTCATCCCGCAATAATGTGAAGGCAAATTTTGTGCACTAGAGGTGGTGATTCGAACCAGCAAACATACCTAGTGGGTTTTCATACAGATTAGTCTTATGCGTTGTGTCAAATGTAACTGCATCACCAAAATCCATGTAGTCCCCTTGCTGGCTTGCATGTGACCAAAATATACTCAAAATCTTCCCCTCTATATCCAACTGGAAGTCAGAGAAAAGTTGTGGATTATCCTTTTTGCATAATGCAAAAAAGATAGTAGCTTAGCCACATCATTTGCATTTCTCCCTCATTCCTTTGCCTTTTCCTGTAATTATTGTCAATTTTTAGCGTTGGACGATATCAACATATATGCAAATTTCGATCCCGAATTAGAATCTAAAAAAATGAACTTACATGTTATACATGTCCTGTGCTGTTACAGGTACGCTCACAGGACCACCGTGCATTTCAGAAACATAATCCATAATACAATGCTGCGGGATTCTACTTTTCTGCATTGAACTTATGAACTCGATGTATTCAAGATCATGAGTCTTGTTGCATTGCAATTGATTCTTTTCTGTACCCTTCTTAAAAGATTCATGATTATGATTCAAGTGCAACAGATCAATACGCACTGATATAACTATCTCTTTGGCATCATCATAAATTTTTTTAAGTTTCATACCGGCCTTGCATTGCGTCCGCTTCGAGCTAGTATTACGTACCTTTGGGTTCGATATTCCCCTTACCGCACTCTTTCCTTCCATCGAGCAATTCAACCACTTACAATTTTTCCGTTCCCTATATTTTTTCAATGGGAAGCCAACTTCATATGTGTACCGACTATAAAATTGATATGCTTCATCAACACCACTGAATGTCATACCAACTTTAGGTACTAACCTTGGATCAATTGTCACTGCCTGTGCAAATTAATAAAAAAATATATGTATGTACAAATAACAATAACATGTACGTTGCATGGTGTTCGACCAAATTTACTATCGTATGCACAATATAACATGTCATACCATCTAGCTGCACACTATTAACCTCGTTTCAATGTTTCTATCGTATGCAATCTAATATACATTAATGAAAATCTCAAACAGTTATAAAGTACTTACATGTCTTTGCAGAATCACTGGTGTGTCATGTTCATGCTCACCAATAGTTCGCATAGTAGTCAGCTACTGTCCTCCTTGATTTATGTCCATCCTCAACGCATCTGATGTGTTATGATCATCAACCCCCGACGCCCTCAATGCTGCTGGTGGAGTAATTGCCCCTACGGTAGTTCCTGTTTGCCCATGTCCAGCTGCATCCGAGCCAAAATCATTTGCTCCTGGTTGATCTTCCTGCACCATTGATACGATCTCCAAGCATGGATTTGATCGATGAACACTTGCCGACGTTGTGTCCTCTCTGATGGGCTCTTTACCCCATGGCACCGCCATTTTCCAGTTCCGGATTACTTCCTTTGGCAGTCGCACCCTAACGCATGATTCTTGATGTCTAACTTCTTTGGAAATGTTGGATTCTTACCTTTTCCCATGCACATATCCATCATCGTGGGTGTGCTATTCATGGCGAGTTCGCGTGCGTATCTGCTACATTATAGTATCGTGGGCGTGCTAATCGTGGGCCTAACAACAGTTTATGCAAGTTCGAATTAGGACATATGCTATCATAAACACTGTTTCGAGCCAACTCCTAATCTGCGGGTAACACGTCACCGGCCCACGTTCTGAATGATGGCCCACATTCTGTTACGCAAAATTTATCCAATATTTATACATCCATAAAAGCATCCCACCATCCGGGTCGTCCGTCTCGGCCCATTCCGATCCGGCTCGTATACTCCCCCGCGCCTATCGGAAGCCTAGGGCTCCCATTACCAACAACATATATATATTAGGGTGAAGCTTCATCCGGACCGTACCGACCGAGCCCAACCACATCGCTTCAGCGACCGGACCGACATACCATCGCACGGACCACAGGCACACGGATCCAATCGTATTCCGCCAGAAGGGCGCACCAAATCTCTTTTCCACTTTTCTACCTACCTCCTCGCATCCGTCGTGATCGCCAGTTGTTCTGCTCATTTGAAATTTCATTCCACCGTGCGCGATCACCCTTCGTGTTTTTCTAGGGTTTCAAAACCATCGGTTGCAAATCATTATCCGCGGGTGAGCTGGCTTTTTCCCCTAGGGTTCGAAGTTGTTCAAGCTCACGGATCCTGCTACAGTCTGCGCATAATTCAATCGAGGAGAGAAGCAGCAACAAATTTAGGGTTTTATTGGTTTTCCATCCTAGGTATGTTTTTGATCATCCATTTTTTGCCAAATCATCTGTGGTTTTACATTTTTGAAGCGCTTGGTTGTTTTCCGAACACATGGGCTTTCAATTGAACCGGAATATTTGGGAGCATTTGTTTGTTTTAGTAAAATTGCTGAGTTTGTTCAGCATATTTTTATTTTTTTACAGATTTCGGTTACTAATTAACACCAGTAACAACAACAAACCTAAGTAACAACAAGTAAAAAAAGTTCAGTAATAATGTTCAGTAATAACCATGTCAATCAGTAATATGTTTAGTAGTCAATAAGCAAATGGAACATGTGTAACAACAACAAAAATGTTCAGTAATAATATTCAGTAACAACCATCCCAATCAATGTAATGTACAGTAGTGAATAAACAAATTGCCATAATTCATTATATTTTGTTTTTTCTATATAGTTTTATTTTTGTGTTAGTTGTTAGTGTTTGTTTGTATATAGTGGTAGCAATAAATTTCAGTAAATTTTCGTGATAAACCGTGATCTTGCACCCAGTAATATATCCACCCAGTAATAACCGTGATCTTGCAGTTGTAATTATTAATCAGTAATACCTATTGAGTTATTGGCACCAGTAATATATGTGTTTTAGCAATGGGATAATAATAATGGCCAGTCAGTAAAACTTTCCTTTTTGACCTTTTTCACATTTGATAATAAATATTTGACTATATGGAGGAGACTAGACCTATGCAATTAGAACATATGATGAGTAATATCTTTTTTTAGTTATAACGGTGATGAGTTAGTTATTAACTTTTTGGCGAGTAACTTTTGATTTTTATTATTATATAGAATGACCAATGTTTAGTAGTAATGTTCATTAATTAGTATTGCAAACAGTAATAATATTCAGTAGTCAATAAGCAAATTGCCATCATTCATTACATTTTGTTTTCCCTATTTTTTATTTTATTTTTTTGTGTTAGTGTTGTAGTGCTTAGTTTATCTGTATATAGTGGTAGCAATAAATTCAGTATTTCCTTATTATTAAACCAGCAAGGAATCCGGCCCCCAGGATCGTCCACGTCGCCAAAAATTCCTCGACCGTTAGATCGTTATCAAGTGGTGGCGTTCTCTCATCTGTCCGTCGTTTGCAGATTCTTCTAGGTCTCTCCACCTCCCCAGTCTCGCGCTCTCTCTTCCCCAAAAAGCCTGTCGCCTCCGCTGCGCGTCGTCCGACCAGACCCACCGCCGTCCCCCAGTCCCCGGATCTCCTCCGTCCCCACCGCCGTCGCCGACGCACAACTCCAGGTCAGGTCAGGTGAGTCTCTACCATCCCCTCCTCTCCCCGCTCCCCCTCAATCTCGCCCGCCCGCTCACCCGCTCGCTCGCTAGGGTTACTTCGCCATCACCCGCGCGGATCATCGCTTCCCTCCGTGCTTTTGCTTCCTCCCGCTCGCTCCTTCCGTCCACCTTAGCGGTCTCCTAGCGGTCCGCGCCCCGGCCCAGAATCTCCCCCCAGCAAACCCCATTCCCGCGCCCTCCCTTCGCCTTAGCACGGGGCCGGAGCCCCGCCCAGCGCCGTTCCAACCGCGGCCCAGCATTTCGCGCGCTGTTGCTTAGTCTGTCCGCCTGAAGCAAGCACGGTCGGTGGTGGCCAATATTTCCAGGAACTGAATGCCTGAATCAACTCAAGCTTATAGTGAACGTCCTCGGCACCATGAGTGAGGCTGACCTAGAGTTCATCGACAATCCAAAGGCTCGGAGATACATCAAGTCCCTTCCCTATACCCCTGGTGTTCCCCTCGTAAGTATGTACCCACACGCGCACCCTCTTGCCATTGATCTGTTGCAGAAGATGCTCATCTTCGACCCCACCAAAAGGATCAGTGTCACCGAGGCTCTCGAGCACCCTTACATGTCCCCTCTGTATGATCCAAGCGCAAATCCCCCAGCCCAAGTGCCCATCGATCTGGACATAGACGAAAACATCAGCTCAGAGATGATCCGGGAAATGATGTGGCAGGAGATGCTTCACTACCACCCTGAAGTTGCTACAACAATAAGCATGTCATGAGAGATTCCACAGCCCCCAGGGCATCAGCGGGGGCTCACCTCTTCTTTTTTTGTCTTTGATAAAAAGTCTACTGCGATTAGCCGATTATTGCGGCACCTAGCTGTTATAGTACACTTAATGTCTGCTTGGAACCAATTATGGCGCGTAGCTGTTGTAGTACCCTTAATGTCTGCTTGGACACTTCCGCTTGTGTAAATACGCGCCCAATAAGAGCGGCGTATGGATATATGCAGCGCGAGCCCGGTCTTGGGCTCCAGCTGCACCGCGACGGTGACCCCGGACGTGGCGGCGAAGGCAGACTCCACCTACGGGCTCCACACCTTGGCCACGGCCCTAATTTCCTCGTTCTGTGATGTCCTCTTTTGTTAGATGAGAAAAAAAGAATTATACTGTATTTGATGTATTATACGGCTGTATTTAGAGTCTTATAAGTCACAGCAGACTCCACCCACGAGCTCCACAACTTGGCCATGGCCCCAATTTCCTCGTTCTGTGATGTCCTCTTTTGTTAACTGAAACCAAAAAAGAATTATACTGTATTTGATGTATTATACGGCTGTATTTAGAGTCTTATAGGTCACTGATTAGAGCACTTGCACTTGAGTCTTTTGTCAGTGTTTGTTAGTGAACGAAACTTACTCTCCTGGAAAACAGATTTTTTTCTATTCTTTTTTCTGACGCCAGAGCACCATTTAAGGGAATTTATACTACAAATGAATAGATAAATACTGGGTCAGTAGTACCTATTTCTTTCTACAATTTCATCTACAACATCAGCCATAGATTTCTGATGTTATGTGCAAGCATCCCAAGTGAGAATGACTGTTTTGGGAGGCCTAGGCTCTTCTGAAAATTAGTTTGTCTGGACATACATTCATAACTTATGTTCAGTGAATTATCTGCACAGTACATATAAGCTATAATAACTAAATAGATTTGAACAACGAGCTATCATAGTATGTAAACTCATATATATATATATATATATTTTGATTTGCCTAATATTTCTCTATAGTCTAGATCAAAAACACCATGGATATGATTACTGTCATTTCACTTTTAGGTTGTCAGTTTTATTTAACCTTATTGATCAACTCATTTTCGCTTCATGTTATGCCTAAGAGCTACAAAATTAACTGAAAAATTGATGGCATAGCATAACTTCTCCATGAATTACAGTGGGTTATGAGATCGTTAACACATACATAAAAAAGGGTGCTCTTTGTTGGCTTCCTGCTCCTGCGTATAACATACTAATATTGCTATTTATGTACCTTAATTGTGTCAGCTACTGAGTTTGATTTTTTCTTCATAACAGGCCAATAGAAGCTGGAATTCCAAATCATAGTCCGTGTGAACCAGTTGAATTTCATCCATCCTATCAGGTCATCTCAATTTCAGTGACTCATCAACCAGGTATTTAATCTACCAATTCATGCACTTATGTACAATTGCAACTCTATTTTTTAAAATTAAATTATGAAACATTGTATGTGTTCCTATACAATTATGAATCCATTTCTTGTTAAAAATATTAAACACTACAAGTGTTCCTTGTTTTGCTAATACAATAGTGTATATTTATATACCGAAGGATCACTATATACTTGATCTAGGTATATATACTTACGTATTCTTAGAAAAAAACGCAGGTTGAAAACGTGAAACGTTCCAAGTTGCTACATTATTAATATATAAAAATTAATATCGCTGGTCCAAAGATGGAACATGTTGTTCCAAACACTACAAAGAAGAGAAGTAAGCGCCTTCATACCCTGTCTACAGACATCACTTGAGTCTAGACGGAAAAAGGTATCATCCATGAATTGCTATGCTCATACAAAAAATTTATCATGCCAGAACAAATCAGTACATGTTGCGCCCCATCGTCTGTGCCTCCTGTGGAAGCTCGTCGCATACGTAGACAATTGTTGAGTGAGCGAAGGTTAAAGTCCTCAGGTAGTGTGATCATCTACCTTTTTTTTTAAAAAAAGGAGACTGCATATGTACCTAGCGTTAAGAAGATAAATACACTATGTTAGGTGCATTCACATCCTCTCAACGGGCCTCAACATTACAATGTGGTCACTTCGACCTAGATTTTGTTGAAGCACTCAAAGGTACGTCTTATTCTGGATGTAATCCATTTTTTTAAATAAACTGCACTCACTATCTGCACCTAATAAAAATACACGGATTAAAAAAAAGAGGTGAACACTACACATAAAAAGTTTATAAATTTGCACGTAGAGGTGGACGAGAACAAAGGGAGAAGATTTTTTAAAGTAATTTTTTTAGAAAAAAGAAAAAAAATTGCTAATACTACTTTGTCTAAATGAAATACAGCTTCTTACCATGCTCGATCTTACTATGGACCGCCATGCTACCAGTGTACACACTGTTCTGCTCTTTTCTGGTATAATGAAAGAATAGGATCGTCAAGTGGAAATCGATCAATTGTTTACAATAATTGTTGCAAAAGTGGCAAAGTCCGTCTCCCTCCTTACAGCCCTAGACCTGAACCACTGTTATCACTAGCACGGTTTGATGGCGATTCCATATTTAAATCCTTCATGCAAAATATCAGACAATATAATTGCTTGTTTGCATTCACATCTATGGGAGCCCATATTGATAGGTCAGTGAATGATGGTCATGGTCCTCCAATCTTTAAGATATGCGGCCAAGTCCACCATCGAATAGGATCATTACTGCCAGTAAACGACCAGCCTCCCAAATTTCTTCAACTTTATGTGTACGATACAACACATGAGGTCAACAACTGGATAAACTCTCTATCCACTGCTGATGGTCCTACCTCTTCTATAAGACAAGATATTGTACAAGAATTATCAAAGATGTTGGACGAGCACAATCCCTTTGCCAAGAAATTTAGGCTTGCCAGGGAAAGGCTTAATGAACACACAAATGAAGAATTTATCATCAGAATTATTGGAGCTAGAGAAGGAGATCCTGTGCAGTACAATATGCCAACAGCCGATGATTTAGCCATGCTTGTTATTGGTGATTTCTCACTTGATACCTTCAAACGAGACATTATTATAGTTACAAGAAATTCAGAATTGAGGTGTATTTCATCATTGCATCCAGCATATATGGCTCTCCAATATCCACTTCTGTAAAAAGTGAATAGCATGAAGAAAATAGTGGAAGGCTTGAAGAACATGGTGGAAATCCTGTTCAAACTTCCTATGATGAAATTGTTAATGGCTGCAGTGGAAGAGGGAATAGAAAATTCTGCAGTGGAAGGAAAGGAAAAGGAAAATGAAAAGGAAGAAGAAGAGGAAAATGGAAATGAGAAGAGCAAGGAAACTGGAAATGAGACTGAATATGAAAAGGTAGAATGCATGTTTACACTAATACACATTATTTACCAGCTATTTATGTATTATTAGACATGCACAGACATGATACTTTCATTAACAAATTATAGGTGAAGAACATAAAACTGGTTCACATATATTATATTTTGGAGAAGGCTGAAACTGGCATTCAGTTCGTTGGCAATGTCATGCGTAGCAGTAGTCAGATAAGGCGGGCACACTGTTGGTTTCCTTGTGTTGATAGTGCCAGAGAACGCTGTCCGTAAGTTAACTTCATTCGTTCATGCTTTTGTGAATCCTGGTACAATATTTGCCTTTGCGTGTTAATAATTCTCTCTCTATATCATGTTATGCTCAGATTTGATCTAGAATTTACAGTTAGCATGGATTTCATTGCTGTCAGCAATGGTGACTTGCTTTACCAGGCGAAGTTGTTAGAACATAGAACAGTCCAGCGTTGACTGTGAAGGGAAATGCACCCAACTTGAAAGTTGGAAGGATCTCGTTAGCAAGCTTTTTGGGTGTAGAGAGGCCATTTACAGTCTCATAAAGGCTCAGTTAAAACAGGAAAGTACTAAGGATATGCCAAATTACCAACGTTACTGTTTGGCTTCATTTCCATATAACAAAAAGGTCCAATCAGTCACAGCTGACACCGAGGATGACTACTCAGTGGCTTCAAACAAAAAAACTTCATTTCACACCCCTTATATGTCTAGTAATGTTCTTCCTACACTTTTATTTTCCCTTATAGGAGCATCCATCTTCTCTACAAACTGCTGCTGTGTCTGCTCCTTCTCCTCTTCTTCTGGTTAGCATCAGCAAAAAGCAAAAGCCACCACAACAGACGAGTTAAATAAGGCAGAGATAAATCAGAAACTTAATCCTTTTGGTGCAAATAGTAACCGGTCCAGTCGATATGGTTCTGAAATGGAGAAAAATCATACTACTGATGCAAATTTGAGTTTTGTCCATTGCTCGCTGTCCAGTGGACAACGAGGCACCCCGACATCTAGAGCATCACTAAACCTTTCCCGTGCTCACAGCAGATCTCCTTCTGGGTCCAGGTCTCGATCCCCACATGATTGGGCACCTAGGAACAGAGGCAAGATCATGGCAAATGGAGGTTCAACTTTATGGAAGCATAGTAGATCTCCACCTAATCACATGACTAAAGGTGAAATTGGTAGAATGGCTTCACCTCGGAGACAACCTGGATATGATGATCGAGCATGGGTTGATGGAAGGAATGGTTCTCTTGAAAGACATGCTCTTAAAAGAGTAAGTCTGCCAGCATAGGGCAAAAGTCTCCCTCTCCATCCAGCTATTCTCTTATCTATCACAGGTTGTAAATCAGCTCTCTTCAATTTAGTAAAGTGAAGAGGCACACCGAGGTATTTGATTGAGAAACCCCCTTGTTTGCAACAAAACACTTCTGCAAAACTATTAGCATTATCTAAATCCAAACCAATGGTAAGAAGATCACTCTTCTCATAATTGATCTTCATCCATGATATCTGTTCAAAAAAAGATTAACAGCCATCTCAAAGTCTTAGCCTTTTCTAGATTATTTCTAAGAAGAAAAGAGTGTCATCTGCATAATACAGAGTGGTCACACCACCTCCCATGACTTGAGGAAGAAGCCCATAAATCAAGTCCTGTCTAGCTGCTTTCTTGAGCATCCTGGTAAAGCTATCAGCTACTAGGTTCAAAAGAAGGGAGATAAAGGGTCTCCTTGCCTAAGACCTTTTCTAGGTATAAAAAAGACACTATCCATATCATTTATTCACACACAAATAGATTCACTCTGTACCAGACTCCTGATCCATCTAATCCACTTGGGGCTAAAGCCCCTAGACTGATAGGGTTCCGCATGTATAAATTCAATGGGGCATGATTCAAAGTCTGTTTTGGATGATCTCTCACAAACCAATCCAATCCATTCTGACAACAGCCAATGCCAACCCATCGCAGTGGCTCAAAGAACCTAAAAAAATATCTTCTTTTTTGCAAACATATAAGTTCAAAAAGAAGGGAAGAAAATGAAAGGGAAGATCAAACCAAGCCCCCTAGACATCTAGATAAAAACTGTGTCCCCGGTGGTGCTAGCTTTCTCAACTGATGCCCGTCAGCTCCAGCCTGATCCGCTTATTCCTGGCCGACACCACCGTGGCAAAGGCGGCGGTGGTGTCCGTAACATCATCAACAAGAACAGAATGGTATGTACTGGTGGCAATCTCGCTGGAGCCTGAACATGGCAATGATCTCTTGCTACCTCTCCTGTTATTGTCCCCAACCATCATTCTGTAGCAAGAATGTACATGTTGCTGGTCAAAGAAACAGACACATTCATTTAAATAAAAAATGGTATAGTGAAATTTTTCTAATCCAAGGTTCATCGGGACTGAACATTCATATATGGTCAAAATGCTACACAAGTAGTACAGTATCGAAATGTAAACAAGTGACTCACATTCTCAATAAGACAAGATGGAGAAAGGTAGCTCATCTTGGAATCGAGTGCTTCTTTGGTCAGTAGAGGTCCATAGGTTTCAAACAAGATTGCAGCTGCAGCCACTGTGGACGGCCTGTGATCAAGCACGCTACCAGCTGCACAAATAGTCTAACACCGAGCAGACCAGACAGTCAGAGCAATGCACGCAAGACAGATCACTAGGTGTCAGACAAGAGAGAGAGAGAGAGAGAGAGAGAGAGAGAGAGAGATTAATAAACACTTTATATAGCAATGATCTTAATATTATCAGATTAGTTGTGGTTTTCTATTACTAATGCCATTTAAAATCGTATAGTGAATTTAAAATGAATTGTTAGTACTGTTACCATGATTATCATTTTATTTGTGGCAGTTAATTATTGTTTGGCAAATATACACTTCCAAAACCGTTTGCTTACATGCAGTTTACCTGATCATTCTTGAACTGATGTCCATCACTTTGGTGTTCATAGTAAAGATTGTTGGTAACAGAGTTCATTTCTTATTGTGTCAGAAAACTGGTCATAGACTCAACACATGGCTTTTTAGTTATACAAAATATATGCAGTTATTTATTAATAGCTAAAAAACTGAGTTCCACTATCTCTTTATTCCGGAGCTGTTCAAACAAAATTATTCTGAAAATACATAATTCATGTGGGATTGTTAAATATAAAAAGAATTTAGACCACCAGATGTGTTAGTTACAACTCAGCGTAATTTTCGCGGCGGAGTGCCAACGAGAACACCGTAGCAGGAATATAAAATGTTTTTATTTTTTCCATGATCCTGATATTACATTGAGCTCTTTAATGTTGTCTATTCTAACATACTACTTTCATTTATATGCAGGTATAAGGCTCCATCACTTTTGGTCATGAGACTTATGTACATATTAACGTGATGTCGAAGCCTTCCTAAAACTGTGTCTATGCAAGAATGACTAGGTCACTTTTGATCAGTAGACTTATTTGCACGCATAGAAAAGGCCCCATCACTTTTGGTCATAAGACTTTTATGTACATATTAACCTGATGTTGAGGCCTTCCTAAAACTGTGTGGATGCAAGAAAAAACTGATCTTTTGGTCAGTAGACTTTTATGTATATACAACTCTACTGTTGAAACCTTTCTAGAACTATGCTTGCCTATGTAAATCCTGCAGATACACTATTACTGAATACTCAATTATGTCTAATGCAACTTACTATTTATTGTAATCTAAATTTGTATTACTACTACTATTGTGCTACTGGTGTGTGTATATATATATATATATATATATATATATATATATATATATATATATATATATATATATATATATATATATATAACACGCGCGCAGGGGCGCGCGTAACGCACTAGTATTTTTTAATAAACACGGCCCTATGTATCAAGCGTATATACTCAGTAATATATCTAACCTTTAATAACTGTGATCTGACAGCTGTAACCATTATCCAGTAATACTTTATTTATTGGCATCAGTAATATATTCATATAACAATAGGGTAATAATAATGGACAATCAGTAATACTTTCCTTTTCTGTTTTTTCATATGTGATAATAAGTAGTTGACTATACAGAGGAGAATAGCTATATGCAAATTAGAGCATGTGATCACTAATACCTTTTTTCAGTTATAACGGTGATAAGTCAATTATTAAAATTTGCTCCGTAGCTTTTGATTTATTATTATATAGAATGACCAATAATTGTTGGTAGTTAATAAAATATATTTTTTAATCTACAATTTCTTTTATGTTATATGGTTGCAGATAAATGTCAACCTCGAGTGAGCACACAAATTCGGACATGGGAGTCAACGCTGGTAGAACAGAGGCAGGTGATGTCTCAAGCCGCTCGCAAGGTCAGGTTCAAAATCATGCACCAAGGAGAGATTCGTCAGATGATGATCTTGTGTTCCCTCCACACCTCGTTAGGTGCTCTGGAAAGAACAAAGCACCAAAACGCCAATTGACTAGGAAAATATGCGGAGAGTAACCATCGAGGAAGCGCCAAGCAGCGAGCAAGAAGATAAAGGCTACTACTAGAAAACAACGGGTTTTTTCTCTGTCCATACATATTTCTTTGTCCATTATATTTTTTATATGTTTGCAATTCCTAATTTATTTTTGTAACTAAATTATATAACTGCCTGTGGGACGAGAAAGGATGCACACGGATGCTATATAACAATGAGGTGCTCTCCAGCCGTTGTGAACAATGCAGCGCTCTTACATTGCCGGACATGGTAAAGGAAAGGTTAAAGGATCTGGGTTTTGGTTCGTTGCTGATAATGAATATAGTAGGCCTTGAGGATAGGGTGCTGGGGCATACTTCCTTTCAAGTGTACATGACAATCCTCTACGTATTGAAGTTAGTGGCCGCTTATTGCCAATAATAGCTCAAGTTGTCCACCTCGTCACTGGTTTGACAAGGGGTAATAAAAAATTCCCCGAGCATGGCTACCATGAGATGACCAGTGCCAGAAGCAGATTCAGGTCACAAAGTAAAGAAAACACTTTTTATGTTTGCACATTGTTTTGGTATATCATAATAATGTATCATTCAATATATCTGTTTAAAAGGACACAATGCGAGTTGAAAGGCATGGCTGATATATTCAAAGCCCACCGTTCAAAGGGCATGTGTGCTTTCAAGAGGCTGAGCACAAAGGAAGTCCCCCGGTGAATCGTTGAAAGGATGACCAATGACCATCAAAAATATGATAATGACTGAATTTTACATTGCTTTTTGGTTCTTGCAAACAACTCACTTCTTTTTCCTACAGTGAGTCTAAATATATCCGGGGCAGATTACACCCCGTCGAAGACATGAAACTAGCAAAGGAATATGACTGGTGTCAGGCAATATGTGACAATTTGAAGTCCAAGGCAGAAAAGTTCAGGGCTGACCGATTGGGAAAATCGTCGAAACCCACTATATAAAAATGCATTCTTTTCCTGATGGTCATATTTTTTTACTATTGTTTTTTGTTTGTATATTTTTTTATTCTTATTGTGTCAAATCAGTTTTTTCTATGGGCGATCATGAGTGTTCCAAATATTTTATTGCATGTTTACTATCTCGACAATCTGGAATGAGGTATTGCACGACCAGAAGGAACACCTCGTTGGAGCGTATTTACCAGGAGTTTAATTAAAATGATTGGAGATCTCGACAAAAGTCGATTAGTGCCGGCAAATCAACCTATGGTAACCATCCTGTAAGTGTAGTATGATTTTTTGTAGTCCCAGTAATAGTTAGTAGTAGCAGTAATACTTACTACCTAGATTTAGTAATAGTTATTAGTGCTATTTCTGTATAATTTTGCATCAAGTTTTTATAGTCTTAATAATAGTTAGTAGTGGTAGTAATACTCCCATATTAGTCGCAGTAATAGTAGTAGTAGTGATCTGAATAATTATGTATCAAGTTTTATAGTCTCAGTAATAGTTAGCCGTGGTAGTAACACTTACCATGTAGCCTTAGTAATATTTCTACTATGGTAGTAATACTGTCGGCGTTTCGGACCCGCGAGGACCGTCAACCGACCAGTGAATTTGTCGCTGCGTGTCCTTGCCCAGATGGGTTGATGCAAGATGGAACATAAGCAGGGGGATGAGGCTTATATTATCTTGCACCGGGGTGCTCGTAGTAGGGGTTACAAGCGTTGTGAGAGAGCGAGAGCGAGAGAGAGAGAGAGAGAGAAAGAGAGGGTTCGGCCTTGAGGTGAGCTGTCTGAGTCTGCCTCTACCGCGTCTCTCCTACTCTGCCTGCCTCTGCTCGCTTGCCTTCGCCCGTTCGTACGTCGCACGTTCGTACATGTTTTCCCCTCCCTTTAGGAAGGCCCTGGACATCCCCTTTTATAGATACAAGGAGATGTCCAACTGTACAATGGGGGTGTAGCTACGTGCTAACGTGGCTGGCGGAGAAGTGACTTGAGCCCTGTACATGTACCAACGTGGCCGTCGGAGAAGTGCCTTGTGCCCTGTAGAAGCATAGCTGGTGGTGCGGCATGGATCCTGCTGACGTTTCCTTGCTTCCGTAGGGGGTTGAGAGCAACCGACGTCATGGGCGCACGCGGGGAGCCATCATTACCTGTAACCGGAGTAACTTAGATGGGACACCGGTCTTGTTCCTTCAGAGCCTGATACAGCTAGCTAGGGGTAGGGTAATGATGTATCCCCTGTAGCGTAGTCGGTCCGAGGCCGAGGTCGGGCGAGGCGGAGACTTCCTCTGGAGCACGTCGGTGGAGACTTTGCCCGTGGCGCTTGGGGGTGCGAGTGAGGAGATCTGCCTTTAAAAAGGGATCGACCCCCGGGCGGTAGCCATGCCTTCACACTCCTCACATTCATTGCGTCTTTCCACCTTCTGAGCCCCCAGATGGGGTGCACCCGTGTTGCCTTCTTCTTGCTGCTGTTGGGGGAGCGCGACCCCGTGGGGGTTGGCGCTCTCCAGTCGTCGCTCGGCTTTAAGGATTTTCATCATGTAGCCCGGCTGCAGTCCCCCACCGGCGGTCACCAAGGATGATGACCGCAGGCCTCGTGGTGGGGAAGAGCGAGCCGGGCCATGGCCTCCCCCCTACCCTCAGCTTCAAGGATGTTCATCATCCGTGCTGGGGAGGAGGGTGCACCGAGTCGGGGCCCGCCTCCGCATGGGCAGCGGCCCGCTCCTTCCCTCAGTGATCGGGGGAGAAGGGCGTTCGTCGTCCGTGGCGCTGTCAGCTGCCGCGTGTCTGGCTCCCCAGCCTGAGCGGCTCCAGTGCTGCTTCCGGTGCCGCCTCCTACCGCTGGAGCGGAGTGTGGCTGCCCGTCCGCCGCATGGGTGTTGGTTGTGCCATGCGCGGGCCGGCCACGTCCAGGTCCTCCCTGCGCTGTCGGCTGTACCGGGGGGTCACACAACATGCCGTACGCCGCGAGGGCGGTACTCGTGTTCTGGGACAGCCTCGGTGAGGACGGGAGTGAGGACCTGCCAGTGCGCATTGGGGCGACTGCCGTTCGCCGGTGCGGTGTTGGTGGGCAGGTGGCCGCTGTCGTCGGTGCTGAGGTGGTGGTCGCCATAGGTGAGGCTTCCTCTGTCGAAGCGGTTGCCTCCGCCGACGAGACCGTCAGTGCCACCTGCGCTCCAGACCTCCGGCTCTTTGGCTTTAATGGCTGGTTCTCATCCCTCATGAGGGGACATGAGCGAAGGCCTTTTCATAGTAGTGTTTGCCCTGAGGCAATCGCTGCTGCTGTCTAGCCGCCCGAGGCGGAGGTCGTTGTCGCGCTGCTGGTGCGGTGGTCATCGGCGAGCCACCTAGAGCTCATTGTCTTGTAGCCCCTCCGGTGTGGAGGTAGTTCATTCCTGCGGGAATGGAGCTGGGTCCCGTTTGTAAGGTAATGTAAGAGCAAAATGTAATTGCTCAAGTACTGAGATATCTGCTGTAGGTCAGGAAAGCCACCGAGGGTGCTGCCGACATCTACGTAGCATAGTTATCCCAAGTACGTGTGTTTGTTTTCTGTGGTTGCTGAGGCCCGAACATTTGGGTATAAAGCCGTGCTTCTTTCCTCTTGTTTCGAGCACTAGGACTTGTTCGCCGGTAGCAGAATCACTTATCCGAGCGTGAGCTACCTTTCGCGGAAGGTGATGAGTGAGGTATCCGTATCCCGGAGGCGTAGGAGTCCCTCGGCTCGGTCGGACTTGCCGTTCAAGGTCTCTCTCGCTTGTCATTAGGATTCCGTTATCGACGCAGTCGAAAGGCACGAAAGTCGTTTTGGCGGAAAACTTTTCCGAGGAAAATTTTGACACAGAGGGGGTTCCCTCCTAGACCTGAGGCGACCGCTCGGGCCGGGACCCTTGCGGAGGGCTTGGCTGTGGCCGTCGGGTCTGGCCGGTCCACCCAAGCCATGACCTCATAGTAGCGTGCCCAGGCCGAAGGTATGTTTTGCCTGCTTTGTGTCTTTGTTTTTGTCTCCATTCTTCTCCTTGTGTCTGAAGAATTTTGTTCGGCTGTATGCAGGGTTCGAGACGGCTCTTAACGAATCCGTCAAGAACTACAAGGCGCTTGCCCAGGCGGCTGAGCAGAAGGAGGCCGAGTGCGTGGCCATGTCTGAGGCTATCTCGGCTTTCTTCCAGGCCTTTGGTCTTGACGACGTCCCCTCGGGTAGCTCCGCCTAGAGTCACCTGCGGGCCTTGGGCGACCATGTGCGTAGTAGACTCTGCGGGGCGCTGCACCACGGCGTTAGGCGGGCCTTCGCCGTGCTCGCTTCCCATTACAACGTGGATCTGGAGCGGGTCAGCGAGGGGTACTGCTTACCCGACGAAGAGGAGGCTGCCTTAGCCGAGGTCCAGAGGCTTGACGTGACCGTCGAGGGCCCAAGCGTGGCGCTGGCTTCCTCCTTTGAGGTGGAGATCCTTCCGCCCGTATCGCCGTCTGAGGCTAGGCCAGATCCTACCGAGGGTGGAAATGACGCTGAGGGTGCTGTTCCTCCCCTTGCCGATGTCTGAGCCTGCAGGAACAGTTTGTTTTAAGTATGCGTATGTCTTTTGCGGCTGCTGAGGCCTAGACATTTTTATTGCCGGATTATAAAGCTGCGTTTTCTTTCCTCTCGTTTCGTGCGTTAGGACTTGTTCGTCGGTAGCAGAATCGCTTATTCGAGCGCGAGTTACTTTTCGTGGAAGGTGATGAGTGAGGTATCCGTATCCCGGAGGCGTAGGAGCCCTCGGCTCGGTCGGCCTTGCCATTTAAGTGTCCTCTTGTCGTTTTCAGGATTCTGTTATCGACATGAGTCGAAAAGCACGAAAGTCGTTTTCTACCTGAGCGTTAGGATTTGTTCGGTAGCAGAATCCCTTATCCGAGCGTGAGCCGCCTTTCGTGGAAGGTGACGAGTGAGATATCTGTATCCCGGAGGCGTAGGAGTCCCTCGGCTCGGTCGGCCTTGCCGTTCAAGGTCTCAGTCACTCGTTTTTGGGATTCCGCTATCGACATGAGTCGAAAAGCATGAAAGACGTTTTGGTAGAAAAACTTTTCCGAGGAAAATTTTGATGCAGAGGGGGTTCCCCCCTTCTAGCCCCCGAGGGAGGGTCGGGCTTTGCCGAGGCAAGGCTGACCCTTCCTTGATGGTTAGACTTTATTTATGCATGTAAAGAAAGCGAGATACATGAACGACTTGAAACATTTTAAGGATAAAAGCGACGTAGCTGTTCGATGTTCCAAGCGTTGCTGTAGACCTCGCCTTGATTGTTGGCTAGCTTGTATGTCCCGGGCTTCAAAACCTTGGCGATGATGAACGGCCCTTCCCAGGGAGGAGTAAGCTTGTGGCACCCTCGGGCGTCTTGTCGCAGCCGAAGTACCAAGTCTCCCACTTGGAGGTCTCAGGGCCAATCCCTTCGGGCGTGGTAGCGTCGTAGAGACTACTGATACCGCGCCGAGTGTAGTAAGGCCACGTCTCGAGCCTCTTCTAGCTGGTCCAATGTATCCTCTCGGCTGGTCTGGTTGCTTTGGTCGTCGTAAGCCTTTATCCTTGGGGAACCGTATTCCAAGTCTGTGGGTAAGATGGCCTTGGCCCCATAGACTAGGAAAAACGGCGAGAAGCCCATGGCCTGGCTCGGTGTCGTCCTCAGACTCCAAACCACCGAGGGTAGTTCTTTTATCCACCGCTTGCCAAACTTGTTGAGGTCATTGTAGATCCTCGGTTTTAGTCCCTGCAAAATCATACCATTGGCGCGCTCCACCTGCCCATTTGTCATTGGGTGAGCTACGACGGCCCAGTCCACACGGATGTGGTGGTCCTCGTAGAAGTCTAGGAACTTTTCCCAGTGAACTGCGTGCCATTATCGGTGATGATTGAGTTTGGGACCCCAAAGCGATGGATGATATTTGTGAAGAACGCCACCGCCTGCTTGGACCCGATGCTGGTTAAGGGTCGGACTTTGATCCACTTGGAGAATTTGTCGATGGCGACCAGCAGGTGCGTGAAGCCCCCAGGTGCCTTCTGTAAGGGACCGACGAGGTCCAGACCCCATACGACAAACGGCCAAGTGATAGGTATTGTCTGTAGGGCTTGAGCGGGCAGGTGCGTCTGTCTCGTGTAGAATTGACACCCTTGACAGGAGCGTACAATCCTAGTGGTGTCGGCCACCGCGGTTGGCCAGTAGAAACCTTGTCGGAAAGCGTTTCCCACGAGGGCCCGAGGCACTGCATGGTGACCGCAAGCCCCCGAGTGTATTTCTTGAAATAGCTCTTGTCCTTGGGCAATGGATATGCATCGTTGGAGGATGCCCGAGGGGCTGCGGTGGTATAACTCTTTTTCATCACCCAGTAAAACGAATGACTTGGCACGCCGAGCCAGTCGCCAAGCTTCGGCCTTGTCGAGGGGCAGCTCTCCTCGGAGGAGATATTCCAGGTACGGGGTCTGCCAGTCTTGGTTTGGCGCAACCCTGTTCTGCTCTCCCTCAACGCGCAAGGCCTCACCCTCAATGGCCGAGGGTACCTCGGGCTGGGCCGAGGTCTCCTCAGGTTCGGGCGCGTCATCGAGTTTGATGGATTGTTGATATATGTCCCTGGAGAAGACGTCCGGGGGAACCGTCGTTCGCCCTGAGGCTATTTTTGCCAGCTCATCCGCGGTCTTGTTGTACCGTCGAGCAACATGGTTGAGCTCCAGCCCGTAGAACTTGTCTTCCAAGCGCCGAACTTCGTCACAATAGGCCTCCATTTTTTGATCGCGGCAGTGGGATTTCTTCATGATCTGGTCAATGACGAGCTGCGAGTCACCACGAGCATCGAGGCACTAAACCCCTAGCTCGACGGCGATGCGCAGGCCATTAACCAAGGCCTCGTAATCGGCCATGTTGTTTGGCGCCGGAAAATGGAGGCGTAGTACGTAGCGCACATGTTTCCCGAGGGGCGAGATGAAGAGCAAGCCAGCGCTTGCTCCTGTTTTCATAAGTGACCCATCGAAGTACATGGTCCAAAGTTCAGGCTGTATTGGAGCTGTCGGCAATTGGGTGTCGACCCATTCAGCTAGGAAGTCTGCCAAGACTTGAGATATTATGGCCTTCTGAGGAGCGAATGAAAGTGTTTCGCCCATGAGTTCCACTGCCCATTTTGCTATCCTACCCGAGGCCTCTCGGCACTGGATGATCTCTCCCAGGGGGAAGGATGACACCACAGTCACCGGATGAGACTCGAAGTAGTGTCGCAACTTTCGCCGTGTTAGAATTACTGCATACAGTAGCTTCTGGATTTGTGGGTAGCGGATCTTGGTCTCGGATAGCACCTCGCTGATGAAGTAGACCGGCCTCTGGATGAGCAGTGCATGCCCCTCTTCTCGTCTCTCGACTACGATCGTGGCGCTGACCACCTGAGTGGTTGCGGCTACGTAAATCAAGAGGGCTTCTCCTGCAGCGGGGGGCACCAAGATGGGCGCATTAGTAAGGAGTGCTTTTATGTTTCCGAGGGCTTCTTCGGCCTCGGGGGTCCAAGTGAAGCGCTCGGCCTTCCTTAAGAGGCGGTACAAGGGCAATCCTTTCTCGCCGAGGTGCGAGATGAAGCGGCTCAGAGCCGCAAGGCATCCCATGACCTTTTGTACTCCTTTTAAATCTTTGATGGGTCCCATGTTGGTGATGGCCGTGATTTTCTCCGGGTTGGCCTCGATGCCTCATTCGGAGACGATGAACCCTAGGAGCATGCCTCGGGGGACTCCAAAGACACACTTCTCGGGGTTGAGTTTTACGCCCTTTGCATGCAGGCACCCAAAAGTTGTTTCGAGGTCGGAGAGGAGGTCGGAGGCTTTCCTTGTCTTGACAACGATGTCATCGACGTAAGCCTCAACCGTTCTGCCGATGTGTTCTCCGAACACATGGTTCATGCACCTTTGGTAGGTGGCACCTGCATTCCTCAAGCCAAATGGCATTGTAGTATAACAATACATGCCAAAGGTGTGATGAAAGAAGTCGCGAGCTGGTCGGATTCTTTCATCTTGATTTGGTGATAGCCTGAATAGGTGTCGAGGAAAGACAGAGTTTCGCACCCAGCAGTGGAGTCCACAATTTGATCAATGCGAGGCAGAGGGTAGGGAACCTTTGGACATGCTTTGTTTAAACCAGTGTAGTCTACGCACATCCTCCATTTCCCACCTTTTTTCTTTACAAGCACAGGGTTAGCTAACCATTCGGGATGGAATACCTCTTTGATGAACCCTGCAGCCATCAGCTTGTGGACCTCCTCGCCTATGGCCCTGCGCTTTTCTTCATCAAAACGGCGTAGCAACTGCTTCACGGGTCGGGCACCGACTCGGATGTCCAGTGAGTGCTCGGCAACATCCCTCGGTATGTCGGGCATGTCCGAGGGACTCCACGCAAAAACTTTGGTGTTTGTGCGGAGAAAGTTGACGAGCACTGCTTCCTATTTGGGGTCGAGCTCGGAGCCGATCCTGACTTTCTTGCCGGTGTCGTTGTCGGGGTCGAGGGAGACGGACTTAACCGCCTCGGCTGGTTCAAAGTTGCCGGCGCGCCGCTTCGCGTCGGGTGCCTCCTTGGGGAGGCAGTCCATGTCGGTGATGAGGGCTTCGGACTCGGCGAGGGCCTCGGCGTACTCCACGCATTCCACGTCGCACTCGTAAGCGTGGCGGTACGTGGATCCAACGGTGATGGTTCCGTTGGGGCCTGGCACCTTGAGCTTGAGGTACGTGTAGTTGGGGACGACCATGAACTTGGCGTAGCATGGTCTTCCCAACACCGCGTGGTAGGTCCCTCGGAATCCAACCACCTCGAAAGTGAGGGTTTCCTTTCGGAAATTGGAGGGAGTTCTGAAGCAGACGGGCAAGTCAAGTTGCCCAATGGGCAGGACGCGCTTACCGGGAACAATCCCGTGGAAAGGTGCTGCACCGACCCGGATCGTGGATAGATCGACCCCCAAGAGCCCTAGGGTCTCGACGTAGATGATGTTGAGGCTGCTGCCTCCGTCCATGAGGACCTTGGTGAGCCTAGCATTGCCGATGACAGGGTCGACGATGAGCGGGTACCTTCCTAGGCTCGGTACGCAGTCGAGGTGGTCGCCTTGGTCGAAGGTAATGGGCTTATCGGACTAGTCTAGGTAGACTGGCGTCGCTACCTTCACCGAGCAGACCTCCCAGCGCTCCTGCTTGTGGTGCTACTCCGAGGCGTTCGCCACCTGTCCGCCGTAGATCATGAAGCAGTTGTGGACCTTCGGGAACTCCTCTTCCTTGTCGCCCCCCTTCTTGTTGTTGCCTTGGTCTTTGCCACCTCCTGCCGAGGCTCCAGCCTTGTTGAAGTAACGTCGGAGCATGTCGCACTCCTCAAGGGTGTGCTTGACAGGACCCCTATGATAGGGGCACGACTCCTTGAGCATCTTGTCGAACGCGTTGGCCCCTCCGGGAGGCTTCCGAGGGTTCCTGTGCTCGGCAACAGCGACGAGATCTGCGTCGACGGCATTGCGCTTCGCTTGCGCCTTCTTCTTGGTCTTCTTTTTCGTGCCACGCTGAACGGATGCCTCGGGGGCGTCTTCCTTCTGCCCTCCCTGAGGCTGCTTGTCCTTCCGGAAGATGGCTTCGACCGCCTCCTGACTAGAGGCGAACTTGGTGGCGATGTCCATCAATTCGCTCGCCTTGGTGGGAGTCTTGCGTCCTAGTTTGCTCACCAGGTCTCGGCAAGTGGTGCCGGCGAGGAATGCCCCAATGACGTCTGAGTCGGTGATGTTGGGCAACTCGGTGCGCTGCTTGGAAAACCACCGAATGTAATCTCGCAGGGATTCCCCTGGCTGCTGGCGGTAGCTTCGGAGATCCCATGAGTTCCCAGGGCGCACGTACGTACCCTAGAAATTCCCAGCGAAAGCCTTGACCAGGTCGTCCCAGTCGGAGATCTGTGTAGGAGGCAGATGCTCCAGCCAGGCCCGGGCGGCGTCGGAGAGGAAAAGGGGGAGGTTGCAGATGATGAGGTTGTTGTCGTCCGTCCCTCCCAACTTGCATGCCAGTCGGTAGTCCGCAAGCCACAACTCCGGCCTTGTCTCCCCTGAGTACTTGGTGATGGTGGTCGAGGCTCGGAACCGGGCCAGGAACGACGCTCATCATATGGCCCGTCTGAAGACTCGCGGACCTGGCGGTTCGGGCGAGGGGCTCCGATCCTCCTCACTGTCGTAGCGTCCTCCACGCTTGGGGTGGTAGCCTCGGCGCACCCTCTCCTCGAGTCGGGCTCGACGGTCGCGGCGGTGTTGCTCGTTGCCGAGGCGATCCGGGGCTGCAGGCGTCCCGTCCCGTGTGCGCTCAGTGTGGACCGAGGCCTCCCTCATGCGTCAGGAGGGCGTTGCGCGATGCTCCGAGGGGTCTCCTCGCCTCTAGGAGGCAGAGCTCTCGGCTTGTCGGACAGCAGTGTCTTCTAGGAGGCCCTTGAGCTCGCCCTGGATATGTCGCCCCTCGGTGGTGGATGGCTTCGGCATCGTTCAAAGTAGCATCGCCGCTGCGGCTAGGTTCTGGCCGGCCCCGCTGAAGGCCGGGGGCAGCCCTGCCCTCGCATCGTCAATGATACGGCGCTGGACGTCCCGGGCCCGATGACGCGCTCCTCCGGCGAGTGCCTGCCTGTCCATTCCTGCTCGATGTTTTGTCGGAGCTACACAAGCCGCCCTGCTTCTTCGTCGAGCTTGGCCTACATCTCGCGGAGTTGCTCAAGCTGTGTGTCCTGACCCCCTACAGGGACTTAGACCACAGCTAGCTCTCGCGGGATCTCAACGCGAGACGCAGGTGCAAGGGCGCCGTCACTTCCCGGCATGCCAAGGTGGTTTTCTCCGTCGTAATCTTCCTGATCGATGTGGTAGCACTCGCGAGTTGGGTCGCAACCCTCGTCGTCAAGGCTGTGGCCATCATCAGAGCAGCCGGAGAGGCAGTGGTCACATGCGGACATGAAGTCACGCATGGCACCGAGATCATGGAGTCCGAAGAAATCCCAACTGACGTCGGGGTCGTCCTCTTCCTCGGAACCCGTGGGTCTGGAGGTTGAGACGGCCGTCAGTCAGTCCCAAGTTGACCACATATGGTACCCCAGAAGGTCAGGATATGCCCTTGCAAAAGCGCTTACCGAAGCGGGGTCGCTTGGTGGGTCGAAGCTGATTCTAAAAGGAACGAGATGGAAAACTAAAGGTACCTATTGGTTGGTAGACAGCGGTGAAGTTGCATCGGGGACGGACTGCACCGTTATCTCAGGTACGAGGCTAACGCCCAACAAGTCCTTCGTGAGGGTGCTGGCGTCATCAGTCCGCTTGGGGTTGGCACGTTGCTGGGAAGCCACACCCACCGTTGTCTCAGGTGCGAGGACGACTCCCGACATGTCCCCCGCAGGGGTGCCGGCATCGTCGACTCGCTCTGGTCCGACAGCCGACGAGGTGCCGCCTCCTGCCTAGCCACAGTTGCCCCGTCTCCTCCTCCTTCGGCGAGGAGGGTGGCGGGGCAAACTCGGGTGTTCCTCTTCTGCCGTGGGGAGATGCCGTCGTCGAGTTCGCCCCCGCCGGGCGAGCCGACGACCGTCGTTGTTGTTGTGCTGCGAGGGGAGGAGTTCCATGTCGTAGCTACCGTCGCGGGACATGAACTCGAGACTCCCAAAGCAAAGCACCGTCCCGGGCTGGAGAGGCTGCTGGAAGCTACCCATCTGGAACTCAACGGGAAAGTATTTGTCAACACGCAGCAGGCCCCTACCTGGTATGCCAACTGTCGGCGTTTCGGACCCGCGAGGACCATCAACCGACCAGTGAATTTGTCGCTGCGTGTCCCTGCCTAGATGGGTTGATGCAAGATGGAACACAAGCGGGGGGATGAGGCTTATATTATCTTGCACCGGGGTGCTCGTAGTAGGGGTTACAAGCGTTGCGAGAGAGCGAGAGCGAGAGAGAGAGAGAGAGAGAAATAGAGGGTTCGGCCTTGAGGTGAGCTGTCTGAGTTTGCCTCTACCGTGTCTCCCCTACTCTGCCTGCCGCTGCTCGCCTGCCTTCGCCCGTTCGTACGTCGCACGTTCGTACGTGTTTTCCCCACCCTTTAGGAAGGCCCTAGACATCCCCTTTTATAGATACAAGGAGATGTCCAGCTGTACAATGGGGGTGTAGCTACGTGCTAACGTGGCTGGCGGAGAAGTGACTTGAGCCCTGTACATGTACCAACGTGGCCGTCGGATAAGTGCCTTGTGCCCTGTAGAAGCATATGTGATACCCGGTTTGCAAAGAAGAGAAGTTGGAGGGTATTCTTTTTGTTTTTTTCTCTCTTTCGGTGGTTGCATTTTGGGAATTTTGAAGTTGAGGAAAAACATTCACCAGTAGGGCAGTAGAATTTCTTTGGTTAGGCGCTTGCATCGGGGTCGGGAGCTGTCGCGTGGGCATGTTGGGCCGCGAATCTTGTTTCGGCCCACTAACCCCCATAACCCTAGCCGCCCTCCCCCTAACCCCTCCCCCCTTCTTTGTGCAGCCGCCCCCCATTCCCCTACCCTCTTGGCCGCTGCCCCCCTCCCATCTCCTCCTTTCTCAAGCACTTGCAGCCACACATCAAACCCTAGCCGCCCCCCCATCTCCTCCTCCCAAGGTGCCATTCGTTGTCGCTCGGATCTCCGTCGCGTGGTGCAAATCTTCAACGGTTTCCGGTGGAGGGAGGAAGGGAGGAAGAAAAGGGGGAGAACCCCAGGTGATTTTTGTGTTTATCTCTTGTTCATTTGTGCTGCAATCCAATTGTTTAGATGTTGCGTAGGCGATTTGGTAGAAGGGCTGTCCAGAATTTTAAGGGGGTGGACGAACAGCAGCAGAATTAGTGCTTTCTGGGCATTTTCGTGGAGAATTAAGGGGAATCAGTTTGGGAATCATGTAGAACTTTGGCATACCTTTCCAACGAGTATTTATGCGCTCAATTTGGAGTTATAAATTAAAAGTTATCACCGTTTGAATCCGGGTATGTGGCTGTCCAAAAAAACAGATTTTCAGGGGGATGAACAGCAGAGGTATTAGCAGTTTCTGGGGATTTTTTGGGAGTAATTAGTGTTAATTAGTATGATAATCATGTAGGGCTTTATGTTATCTTTCCAACAAGTACTTATGCGCTTGATTCGGAAATATATTTTAAAAGTTATCGCTGTTTGAATCCGAATATGTCGCTGCCCAAATCAGGAAAAAAAACAGATTGCAGGGGTTGTCTTGTGGACCGTTTAGGGGTAATTAGATGTTAGAATTTAATCCTAAATTGTATACCAAACTTGTGGAGAAATGTATGTAGTCGTCTCTGGAGTTTTTGGTTGTCACCACTGCTGTCTTAATTTTAAAGTTATGGAATTGTTAAGCAGTGCCGCTGTAGTTTGGTTGGTGTGGGGGGAAATTATTACCCGCGGCGGGGTTTGAGACTGCACGTAGGTGCGGCGTTGTTTTTGAGGTTTTTCATGTGAATTTGGTGCACTAAGTTGGGTGTCAAAAACAGGTGGTGGACTTCCGGATCGTTCTTAGGGATTTGCCCAAACTTCCGGTGAAGGCAAGTAAAACTGTGATGGTTATTCCGTCTGTCAAATGAGGAGTCTTATACTTGATTATGTTGTGCTATTGTGTTCATATTCATATTTTTTTATTGAGTACCATCATTTGAAAATGTTCATGTTTCATGGATTTCATATGTTGAGTTTGAGGTTTGATCATGTTACTCAAGTGGTTATTATGTGGAATGGGTGGAAGTATATGTCTAGCACATTTATTTTGGGAAGAACTCATGATGTTGTCATGCATAATGCACTCATCATCCATTGCATTGAAGTTTCGTCGCGATCTTATGGTCTGACCATACCGGTACATTGAGCATCATATGTTGCCCGAGAAGGGGTATGATGCAGCTTCATATCCTTAGAGATATGGAGGCAGAAGTCATTATTGTATCTGCAGCCATGTGCATTCATGGGAGAGGTGTGGAATCTATTATGTGGATGTGGATAATCTGGACTTGTGCATGGTGATTCTTCTTGGCGTTAAGTATTTAGTTACTTGTTTACTTGCTGCAATTTAATGTTCAAAAAGGAAGTTTTGAACCACGTGGTTGTTTAAGCACAGTTGATTTACAATGTCCAATTTGTTGTTGTTATGTTTACTTGCTGAGATGTGTCATCTCACATCTTGCATTGTTTGATGCAGGCACCTAATTTCTGCTTTAGGAAAAGAGGGATGTAGCAGCACGGCCACTACACCTTTAATAAAGGAACCATCACTTAATAATGTTGTTAATCAGAGAGGGTCAAGTCTAGTGAACTACTTTGTTCTTGGTTGAGCGTTTGTTTTGGGGTGGGCTGAGTTCCTTATCTCATTTATTTCGCTTCTGTTGGGTCATGAATGTGTTTTACCACTTTTGCATTTAGATTCTACTACGTGAATTATCTGTCTTTATATCCTGTATGAACTACATGTTTCCCCTCCTTGTTATGCTAGTTTCAAAGGAGGTGCTGCCGGATTTTTGCAATATTTTCTCTCTTTATTACATCTCTTGTGTTGAGTAAGTTTGGTGGGAGGAGTTTTGGTATTATCCATTGTGTGTGACCAGTGGGGTGTTACAGTTGGTATCAGAGGTATAGGCTGTAGGTCCTAGCAAGTGGAGTAATAATAAATTGACACATTGCACATGTAGGATGGGATTTCTGGCTTGCTATTGATATGTTATGTTATTGTCTGTGCTAGTTTGACATTATCTGAAGAGATGTTATGCCAATCTTATTTACTTATTATTCTCATCCCTGTGGCTGCAGCTATGCCGCCTCGTAGGGCTCGGGGTAGTCCGCAAGCTCCTAGTGGGGACTCGATGAGTCCGGCGGCAATGTTAGCCGCGATGCAGGCCATGCAGCAGGAGTTGGCCCTTCTGAGGCAAGCCATTCCTGTTGCCCCTGCGGGTGCTGCTCAGGGTGCTGGTGGTGGAGAAGTGCCCGGTGGTGCTGTCCCTGCGGGTGCTGTTCCAGGTGGCAGGGCCGAGGTGCCTCTTCCAGTCAGTGGTCTTTCTCTGATGCAGTGGATGGGCATGAAGTTGGATTCTTTTGATGGTAGTGGTACTCCGGTTGAGGCGGCAGATTGGTTGACTTATGTGGAGGATAAGATGAATGTCTTCGAGATTGCATATGGAGATCGGGTTCGCTTTGGCACATAGCTGCTGAAGGGAGATGCTCAAATTTGGTGGAGAGGCATGCAGGCAGCGCACTCCTCCTCACCAGGAGTCCTATCTTGGGATGTTTTCATCAGGCAGTTTGAAAGGAGATTCTACCCGGTCACCTTCCTGGAGAAAATGAAGATTGACTTGCAGTCCTACAAGCAGGAGAAGAAGTCTGTCACAGAGTATGAGGTGGGCTTCAACAAGATGGTCCGCTTTGTCCCTCATGTGGCTTATAATGAGATGGAGAAGGCGAGCCAGTTCCGTCAGGGTCTGAAGCCTTCTATCAGGCATGCTCTGGGGGCCTTTCCGTTGGTGGACTTCCGTACCACGATGGAGTAGGCACTGGGTGTGGAGATGCAACACCAGTATACCATGGAGTCGTAGAAGTCTTTGGGTGTTGATCAGCCTCGTAGCCAGGACGCGAGGAGGGGCAACACGAGAGGTCCAGCCCATAAGAGGGGCAAGTCTCAGCACCAGCGCCACCATCCTTACCGTGGCAAATCTTCTGACTCGGGTACTTCGGGAGGAAGTACTCAGAGGTTTTGGGCTATTCCTAAGCCCGGGCTAGGGCTGGTGTGTTTCCGCTGTGGTGATGCGCATCGCCGTGCAGAGTGCCAGTGGAGTGGCAGGTGTTCTATCTGCAGTCAGGACCATAAGGATGTGGTGTGTAGGAGGAATCCTAATGGGAAGCTCAGATGGGAGCCGGTGACTTCCTCCTCTTCTCAGGGCACTATCAACATGATGTCAAGTGCTGAGCAGCAGTTTTCAGTTCCTCTTCCTCCGCAGCAGCTCTATGTGCCTGGGACTTCTCAGTTTGTGCCGATGCAGGGTTTTCCTCAGTATCAGGCCACGCCTACTCCTGCACCGTCTACTCCTATACCGTCTCAGTTCGGAGCTCCGCGCCTGCCTCATCCGGTGGCTCAGTGGGGTTCTTCTGTTAATTTCACTCCGGGAGCTTCCTCTTCTGCGGGTATTTCTGGAGCTTATGTGCTACCCACTGCGGATGGCAGGGATCAAGGAGACGTGGTGACAGGTACGATTTCAGTTGATTCGTTTGCAACCCATGCTCTTTTTGACTCTAGCGCTAGCTATTCGTTTGTTTCGGAGGATTTTGTGTGCGGGCTGGTCTTTTGGTGCAAAGGTTGGGTCACCCAATTATGGTTAGATCTGCTAATGGCTCCATTAGTAGCTGTTCAGTTTGTCAGGGGTGTTCCATCATTCTTGCTGATGAGGTCTTTTCGGCCAATCTGGTGGTGATTTCCTTGGGGGCATTCGATGTTATCTTGGGTATGGATTGGTTATCCCAGTATCGCGCGGTTATATCCTATTTCTGGAAGACAGTGTTATTGCAGGCGCCGTTGGGTAAGGAGGTGGTATTCTTGGGAAGTTCCCCGAAGTTCATGTTATCCTTGTTGGCGCAATTGCTTCCTGATCGCCGGTCAAGGAAGTCGGGGATCTTTTTCTCCATGGTGGTGGAGGGTGAGGCTGCCTTGCGGGTGCAGGACATCCAGGTGGTGTGTGACTTTGCTGACGTGTTTCCGGCAGAGCTTCCAGGCATTCCTCTGGAGCGCGATGCAGCTTTTGAGATTAAGCTGATCCCGAGTACGCAGCCTATTCATAAGGCCCCGTATCGAATGGCCCCAAAGGAGCAGAATGAATTGAAGCGGCAATTGGATGATCTGCTGGCTAAGGGTTTCATTAGGCCTAGCAGGTCTCCATGGGCTTTCCCAGTATTGTTTGTTGAGAAGAAGGATAAAAGCAAGCGGCTGTGTGTGGATTATCGCGCTTTGAATCGAGTGACAATCAAGAATAAATATCTGCTTCCCCGAATTGAGGTCCTCTTTGAGCAGTTCAGGGGTGCCCAGGTGTTCTCCAAAATTGATTTGAACTCTGGTTATCATCAATTGAGGATTTTTGAGGAGGATATTGAGAAGACCGCCTTTTGCACCAGGTATGGGCATTATGAGTTCATAGTCATGTCTTTTGGCTTAACTAATGCCCCTGCTGCCTTTATGGAAGCAATTAATAGGATGTTGCATGAATTCCTGGACGACTTTGTGGTCGTGTTCCTGGATGATATTCTGATTTATTCAAAGACCGAGGCCGAGCATGAGTAGCATCTCCGTCTCGTTCTGGGTGCCCTAAGGAAGAATCAATTCTATGGCAAGTTGAAGAAGTGTGCCTTTTGGCTATCCGAAGTGGCTTTCCTGGGGCACGTGATTAATCAGCAGGGTATTGCGGTTGATCCCAAGAATGTTGCGGCTGTGGTGGAGTGGAAGAGACCCTCTAGTGTCTTTGAAATCCGAAGTTTCTTGGGGCTCGCTGGGTATTATCGGCGCTTCGTACCAAATTTTTCCAGCATTGCTAAGCCTTTGACTAGGCTCTTGGAGAAGGGTGTTCCCTTCGTCTGGTCCGGCGATTGTGAGGTCAGTTATCAGACATTGAAGAGCAAGTTGGTGGACGCCCCTATCCTAGCTTTGCCTGAGAGCGGTAAGCGTTTCACAGTTTATATGGATGCTTCGCGTATTGGTCTTAGCTGTGTGTTGATGCAGGAAGGCAGAGTGATTGCTTATGGCTCAAGGCAGTTGAGGAAGCATGAGGGGAATTATCCAACTCATGATCTTGAATTGGCCGCGGTGGTTTTTGCTCTAAAGTCGTGGAGGCATTACCTTTATGGCGAGGCTTGTGACATTTACACCGATCATAAAAGTCTCAAGTATATTTTTACTCAGAAGGAGCTGAATTTGAGGCAGCGTCGGTGGCTGGAATTGATTAAAGATTATGATTTGTCCATTCATTATCACCCGGGGAAGGCTAATGTGGTGGCTGATGCCCTTAGCAGGTCCGGGGTTCCAAAGGTGGCATTGCCGTTGATCGCTGATTTGGAC
Source organism: Zea luxurians (assembly GCA_029449295.1). Classification (NCBI taxonomy): domain Eukaryota; kingdom Viridiplantae; phylum Streptophyta; class Magnoliopsida; order Poales; family Poaceae; genus Zea; species Zea luxurians. Next base: position 505,877 of record JAOPSE010000170.1, read on the forward strand.
CGTTTGGGGATCGCTTTGTGTTATGTCGGCACCGCTAGCGAGGAGACTCGGATGCTTATTCAATCCTTTCTCATGGAGAGAGTGTGTGCGGCTCAGCAGCAGGATCGTCTATTACAGGAAGCTTGAAAGAGGGTTGGTGATGGTAAACTGCGGGAGTTCACCATTGATGAGAATGATTTGGTTCGTTTCAGGGGCCGTCTCTGTGTGCCTCAGAAATCAGAGGTGAAGCTGGATATCTTGAGAGAAGCTCATAAAACGCCTTACACCGTCCATCCTGGCGAAACCAAAATGTACCGAGATTTGAAGCAAAACTTCTGGTGGAAGCGGATGAAGGTTGACGTTTCTAAGTATGTGGCCGCCTGTGAAGTATGTCAGCGCGTGAAGGCCGAGCAAAAGCGGCCTGCAGGTTTGCTGAAGCCATTAGAAATTCCAGAGTGGAAATGGGAGCATATCACCATGGATTTTGTGGTGGGTCTACCTCGATCCCCTCGTGGCAGGGATGCTATATGGGTGGTAGTGGATCGCTTGACTAAGTCTGCGCATTTTATTCCCATGAAGACCACAAATTCAGATTTAGATTTGGTTCCCTTCTATATGAAGGAAGTAGTCAGGCTTCATGGGGTACCTAAGTCTATTGTTTCTGATCGAGACTCCAAATTTGTATCCAAATTCTGGGAGAGTCTTCATAGTGCATTGGGCACCAAGCTTTCGCTTAGTGTCGTTTTTCACCCTCAGACTGATGGTCAGTCAGAGCGAACAATCCAAACCTTGGAAGATATGTTGCGTGCTTGTGTTCTGTCATGGAAGGGTAGCTGGGAGGATCATCTTGCACTGGCAGTGTTTGCTTATAACAACAGCTACTAGGCTAGCATCAAGATGGCACCATTTGAGGCTTTGTATGGCTGGTGGTGTATCTCCCCTTTGTGCTGGGAGACTTTGGGAGAGAGATCCCTGGTTGGTCCTGATTGGGTTCAGCAGACTTCTGAAAAGGTTCGGGAAATTCGTCAGAATATTTTGGCAGCTCAGAGCCGTCAGAAGAGTTATGCTGATGTGAGGAGGCGGGATCTAGAATTTGCTGTGGGTGATCAAGTCATTCTCAGGGTATCACCTACTAAAGGAGTTGTTTGGTTCGGTGTCTCTGGAAAGCTCAGCCCGAGATACATTGGACTGTTCACTATTTTGGCCCGAGTGGGCAACCTGGCTTATCGCTTGCTGCTGCCGGATTCCATGGCAGGGGTATTCCCGGTTTTTCATGTCTCTATGTTGAGGAAGTTCTTGCGGGATCCGGACCATCAGATTGAGATGGAACCAATTGCGGTGCAGCAGGATTTGACTTTGGAGTGTCGTCTGGTGCGTATATTGGAATTCTCGAAGCGTGTATTGAGGAAGAGATCAATTAAGTATGTCAAGGTCTTATGGACTAATCAGTCTGAGCGTGAGGCTACGTGGGAACTTGTGGAGCTGATGCGGCAGAAGTATCCGGAACTTTTTGTTGTGGGTAAGTGTTGTTGATTCATTAATCTTTCCTTTTGTCGTTCCGATAGAAGCGTCAGAATTCGAGGTCGAATTCTTTTTAAGGGGGGTAGAGTGTGATACCCGGTTTGCAAAGAAGAGAAGTTGGAGGGTATTCTTTTTGTTTTTTCTCTCTTTCGGTGGTTGCGTTTTGGGAATTTGGAAGTTGAGGAAAAACATTCACCAGAAGGGCAGTAGAATTTCTTTGGTTAGGCGCTTGCATCGGGGTCGGGAGCCGTCGCGTGGGCGTGTTGGGCCGCGAATCTTGTTTCGGCCCAGTAACCCCCATAACCCTAGCCGCCCTCCCCCTAACCCCTCCCCCCTTCTTTGTGCAGCCGCCCCCCCCATTCCCCTACCCTCTTGGCCGCCGCCCCCCTCCCATCTCCTCCTTTCTCAAGCACTTGCAGCCACACATCAAACCCTAGCCGCCCCGCCCCATCTCCTCCTCCCAAGGTGCCATTCGTTGCCGCTCGGATCTCCGTCGCGTGGTGCAAATCTTCAACGGTTTCCGGTGGAGGGAGGAAGGGAGGAAGAAAAGGGGGAGAACCCAAGGTGATTTTTGTGTTTATCTCTTGTTCATTTGTGCTGCAATTCAATTGTTTAGATGTTGCGTAGGCGATTTGGTAGAAGGGCTGTCCAGAATTTTAAGGGGGTGGACGAACAGCAGCAGAATTAGTGCTTTCTGGGCATTTTTCGTGGAGAATTAAGGGGAATCAGTTTGGGAATCATATAGAACATTGTCATACCTTTCCAACGAGTATTTATGCGCTCAATTTGGAGTTATAAATTAAAAGTTATCACCGTTTGAATCCGGGTATGTGGCTGTCCAAAAAAACAGATTTTCAGGGGGATGAACAGCAGCAGTATTAGCAGTTTCTGGGGATTTTTCGGGAGTAATTAGTGTTAATCAGTATGAGAATCATGTAGGGCTTTATGTTATCTTTCCAACAAGTACTTATGCGCTCGATTCGGAATTATATTTTAAAAGTTATCGCTGTTTGAATCCGAATATGTCGCTGCCCAAATCAGGAAAAAAAACAGATTGCAGGGGTTGTCTTGTGGACCGTTTAGGGGTAATTAGATGTTAGAATTTAATCCTAAATTGTATACCAAACTTGTGGAGAAATGTATGTAGTCGTCTCTGGAGTTTTTGGTTGTCACCACTGCTGTCTTAATTTTAAAGTTATGGAATTGTTAAGCAGCGCCGCTGCAGTTTGGTTGGTGTGGGGGGAAATTATTACCCACGGCGGGGTTTGAGACTGCGTGTAGGTGCGGCGTTGTTTTTGAGGTTTTTCATGTGAATTTGGTGCACTAAGTTGGGTGTCAAAAACAGGTGGTGGACTTCCGGATCGTTCTTAGGGATTTGCCCAAACTTCCGGTGAAGGCAAGTAAAACTGTGATGGTTATTCCGTCTGTCAAATGAGGAGTCTTATACTTGATTATGTTGTGCTATTGTGTTCATATTCATATTTTTTTATTGAGTACCATCATTTGAAAATGTTCATGTTTCATGGATTTCATATGTTGAGTTTGAGGTTTGATCATGTTACTCAAGTGGTTATTATGTGGAATGGGTGGAAGTATATGTCTAGCACATTTATTTTGGGAAGAACTCATGATGTTGTCATGCATAATGCACTCATCATCCATTGCATTGAAGTTTCGTCGCGATCTTATGGTCCGACCGTACCGGTACATTGAGCATCATATGTTGCCCGAGAAGGGGTATGATGCAGCTTCATATCCTTAGAGATATGGAGGCAGAAGTCATTATTGCATCTGTAGCCATGTGCATTCATGGGAGAGGTGTGGAATCTATTATGTGGATGTGGATAATCTGGACTTGTGCATGGTGATTCTTCTTGGCATTAAGTATTTAGTTACTTGTTTACTTGCTGCAATTTAATGTTTAAAAAGGAAGTTTTGAACCACGTGGTTGTTTAAGCACAGTTGATTTACAATGTCCAATTTGTTGTTGTTATGTTTACTTGCTGAGATGTGTCATCTCACATCTTGCATTGTTTGATGCAGGCACCTAATTTCTGCTTTGGGAAAAGAGGGATGTAGCAGCACGGCCACTACACCTTTAATAAAGGAACCATCACTTAATAATGTTGTTAATCAGAGAGGGTCAAGTCTAGTGAACTACTTTGTTCTTGGTTGACCGTTTGTTTTGGGGTGGGCTGAGTTCCTTATCTCATTTATTTCGCTTCTGTTGGGTCATGAATGTGTTTTACCACTTTTGCATTTAGATTCTACTACGTGAATTATCTGTCTTTATATCCTGTATGAACTACATGTTTCCCCTCCTTGTTATGCTAGTTTCAAAGGAGGTGCTGCCGGATTTTTGCAATATTTTCTCTCTTTATTACATCTCTTGTGTTGAGTAAGTTTGGTGGGAGGAGTTTTGGTATTATCCATTGTGTGTGACCAGTGGGGTGTTACAGCATAGCTGGCAGTGTGGCATGGATCCTACTGACGTTTCCTTGCTTCCGTAGGGGGTTGAGAGCAACCGACATCATGGGCGCACACGGGGAGCCATCATTACCTTTTACCGGAGTAACTTAGATGGGACACCGATCTTGTTCCTTCATAGCCTGAGATAGCTAGCTAGGGGTAGGGTAATGATGTATCCCCTGTAGCGTAGTCGGTCCGAGGTCGAGGTCGGGCGAGGCGGAGACTTCCCCTAAGGCCGAGGCTGAGGTCAGGCGAGGTTGTGACTCCTCCCGAGGTCGAGGCTGGGGCCGAGGCCCAGGGTCGGGCGAGGCGGAGACCTTCTCCCGAGGCCGAGGTCGAGGCTGAGGTCTGAGGTCGGGTGAGGCGGAGACTCCCTGTTGCGCCCGAGGCTGAACTCGGGGGAGGTCGCGACTTATTGTTGTCAGTTTTACCCTAGTGGTTGGCACAGTAGTCGGAACGGGGTGAATAGCGATGTTTCCTTGTCAGAACGGTCAGTAAAGGGGAAAAGTGACTGCGGTCACTTCGACCTTGCCGACTGAGGCACGCGTGTCAGGACAAGGTGTCAGGCGATCCCCGCATTAAATGCGCATGCGATACGGTCGGTTGGTAAGGCGATTCGGTCGAGGTCGCTGCACGACAAAGTTCGCCCGAGCTTAGCCTTGGGTGAGACGGGGATGCGTCTGTTGATAGAGGGGACCCTCGGGCGAGGCGTGAATTCGTCCGGGACTATTGTCTTCGCCCGAGGCTGGGCTCGGACGAGGCGAGGTCGTGTCCCTTGGGAAATGAGGCCCTGACTTGATCCGTGCTTATCAGTCGGGTATGGTTTGTTCTGAAGATGTTTTCCAGCCGGGTTAAGGAGCATTGGGGGTACCCTAATTATGGTCCTCGACAAATACCCACCAAATACTCTCAATAATAGTTAGTAGCGGTATTATGAATAATTATGCATTAAGTTTTTATAGTCCAAGTAATAGTTAGTAGTGGTAGTAATATTCCCTATCTAGTCTCAGTAATAGTAGTTGTAGTGATCTAAATAATTGTGTGTCAAGTCTTATAGTCTCAGTAATAGTTAGCCGTGACAGTAACACTTACCACTTAGTCTTAGTAATATTTCTACTGTGGTAGTGATACCCACTACATACTCTCAGTAATAGTTAGTAGTGGTATCCTGAACAACTATGCATCAATTTTTATAGCATCAGTAATAGTTAGTAGTGTCAGTATTACCCACTGCCTAGACCTAGTAATAGTTAGTAGTCATAGTAATGCTCAATACATACTCTCGTTAATAGTTAGTAGTGGTGTTCTGACTACTTATGTGTCAAGTTTTACAGTATTCGTAACATTTAGCAGTTGTCGTGGTTTCAGAAACTAGGGGCAGTAAGATTTGTGTTCGATATGGGTGCTATCTATGGTGAATCGCTGGGACTCGAACAAAGAACTTGGGACATGGGGTTTATACTGGTTCAGGTTCGCACACTACTCCAGCGTAGTGCTGATCGTAGTATTGCTTTAAGCGTGTTACAACAAGTGTGCTTGTTTGTTCATAGAAGAAAGAAGGCCCACCATTTTATAGTTCAAGTGTAGGACCTTACAGGGGTGACTTGCTCTCTACTTGGTATGAGGTTGGTCCATTGCCTTGGATTGTCATTTTGCACCTGGTGTTGCGCTATTCGTAGGGCCATGCGTAGCCATACCCTTGGTATGGCGCATCGTCTCACTCATTCGTGATATGGGCCCCTGTAGCTAGTACAGTGTTGATATCTTCATAGTGGTGCGCGGTGGGTGTCGTGGGTCAGCTCCATGGCATGGTAGCACGTAGCGTAGCTTTGCCTATCGTCATGGGCCTGCGTCACTTGCCGTTGTGCGTAGGCATACATTTGGTATGGTGTATCCGTTACATCTTTCTAGATATCCTGGTCACTATAGACATTTTGATGCTGACATCCCTTCGACTAGGATTGATTGGTCCTATTAGCAGGTGGTGGTTCACCTGAGATAGTATGTGGTGAGGTGTCATCTGACATTCGTGAAAGTGCATTCGTCCTTTTTGTGAGTTTTGGTGATTTGGATAACAACACATTTAAAGGACTAACAAGTTTGCTAAGTGTTGAATAGGAAATTCAGTATGATGAACATACTTGAATAGTGTATAATGACTGTGAACAAAGGTTCAACACAAGGTTAAATAACCAGTGAGACAATGCAAATGGATATAATATGATCTCTATATTGGTTTGAATATATGGACAGGACCTGAGAAATCACTATGCATAAATATGATCATAATAGAGGTTGAAGTGATTAAGAGGATTGGTCAAGCCAAAGTGAATAAGATACGAGGAACCGTGAATTGGCTTGACCATATTACTATTAGTCCATATATGAATATATGAGAATCAAACTAGAGCTTGATTGATCTTAGCAGTTATATCTAGATGACATTCAAGCAAGGTTCACAATATTGAAGAAATGATTATCTCAATGGATGCTCAATAGGATGTGACTCAAGAATGGCTTGATAGGGTGAAGATAGCAAGGAAAGGGCTTCGAGGAACTAAGCGAAGGTGAAGGCCAAGCGACGGCTTGTAGACCGAGGTACCATGGCTAAGGTGAAGAAGAGAGTACTTGCACTAAGTCGATGAACTAATCAGCTATGAAGAGTGACAACATGTTGATGCCTTAGTAAGGTGACTTGAAGCCATGATTTGAACTCATATATGGTGAAATGGCACAAGTCACAGGCTCGATTTGTGTTTGCTCAAAAGGTGAGACAAAGATGTTTGTGATCCTTATGAAGCAACACCATGGAGAAATCACACTTGAGACACCAATGACTCAAGGAGTTTACTTAATTATATTTTATCTAACTTGATTATAGGAATCGTCGTACTATCAAGAGGGATCCATAAAGAAGGTTGGTGTTGGTACTAAAGCTTAAAATCCTTGATCTAAAACTTCCATTTTACCCTTGTTTCACTTTAGTTTTCTCAAAATTTGTGCAACAGTTTCAAAAATTGGTTTAACCAGAATTAAAACCGGTTCAACCGGTTTCTGCACTGTTCCCCTCTGTCACTGTCTGACCTGCCAGTCTGCCAGTCTGTCCTGTCAGAAAAAGTCATGTGCAGTTTTTTGGAAAAATGGTTCAACCGAATTTTGGCCCGGTTCAACCGGATTTGCAACCGGTTCAACCGAATTTTGGCCCAGCTCAACCGGATTTGCAACCGGTTCAACCGAATTTTGGCCCGGCTCAATTGGATTTGCAGACGGTCCAGTCTCCGGCTGAGTCCGCCAGTGAACCAAAAACCCCTGGTGGAATCCGGTTCAACCGTTTTTTAGACAGATTTCCCCAACGGCCACCAGCTTTTGGGGCACCTTTATATACACCTCCCACACTCTTCCCCATAGTAGAGCACGCACAAAACTCCATTTCTAACCTGAGAAACACCTCCCACTCTCTCTCACACACCTGTTGCCTCTCCCATTTCAAATCTTTGGAGAGAAATCTTTGAGTGAGTTTGAGAGCTACGGTTTTTGTGCTTCATCTCCAAATCTCTCTTGCTCTTCTTCATTCGAGCTTTGGTACTACATCGAGTTCTTTGTGGACTCATTACTCTTGGAGCTTCTAGCTCCTAGACGACTAGGTGTCTCTTGTGAGTCTCCAAATCTTGTGGAAGACCACAACAAAGTTTGTATTACCTACTCGTTTGAGCAAAGATTAGTGTGTGGGCTTGACCTTTGTGGTCGGCAAAGGGAGGATTAGGGTTGAAAGAGACCTGACTCTTTATGGGCGCCTCAATGAGGAAGTAGGGCACCTTGGTGGTGTGACCGAACCTCGGGATAAATCTTGTGTCTCTTGTGTTCTTGCTCATTGTGTTTGTTTGTGTTCTTCGTTCTCTCACCATTCCGTGAAAGATTTGTTTATATCTTTTTGGTGTGTGGATTTTGAGAAGTGCCCTTCTCAGATCTACTACTTTGAACCCTATGGATAATTTAGAACATCTCATTCCAAAGTTAACAGGGTGAATTTCGAGATCAATTCAGTTTTACCCAGTTTGCTTCTAGTTTTTGTTGAAAAAGTTTTAACTTGTCTATTCACCCCCCCTCTAGGCAACTTTCAATTTGTTAGAGACCTTTCGATGCCGTACACAATGCATAGACATAGTTTGGTGATGACCCATCTTGTCCTGTTGACGTGGGCTCGTATCATTGGGTCGGCCTTCTCTTATGTTGGTCTCTGATAAGGTTGCTTGGTAAAGACTTGGTTGCCCGCTTCGCCCCGCAAGGTTGCTCGGTAGGGACTTGGTTGCCCGCTCCACCTTGCAAGGTTGCTCGGCAGGGACTTGGTCACCTGCTCCACCTCACAAGGTTTCTTGACAGGGACTTGGTTGCCTGCTCTGCCTCACGAGGTTGCTCGGTAGGGACTTGGTCACCCACTCCGCCTGGCAAGGTTTCTCGGTTGAGACTTGGTCGCCCACTTCACCTCACAATGTTCCTCGGTAGGGACTTAGTCACCCGCTCCGCTTCGTAAGGTTGTTTGACAGGGACTTCTTGGGCTTTCTTTGGGCACCCCGTTCCTAGGTGCCCAACAATAGCCCCTGAGCCTTTACACAACTGTACATGCTTTTATCTGAAAGGCGAATTCCAAAATCAAAGAATGGCCCCCTCATATATAACAAAGTGTTTTCCTTTCTTTATGTAAAAAACAACTTCATCTGAAACAAAGCATCTTCATTCACAACGAAGCATTTTCTCGTTGAAGGCAGAAACCCTCGCTTCTTCTCCTGTTAATGCCTTATGCATTATGTCATGATGCGATGAGGCTACAGATGCCTAATGTATGTTCGTATGAATGAAAAAAATGATGTGATGAAGTATGCAAATGTATGCCGAAGGTAAAAAACTCACGTGAATACACACCCAGACTCTACATCCCCTTAGGAACGACTTTGGAGTCTCTTCACCTTTTACTTAGGTGGTATTTCAGCTCTGCATCCCCTTGGGAACGACTTTGGAGCTAAGCTCTGCATCCCCTTAGGAATGACTTTGGAGCTTCTTCACCTTTGACTTAGGTGGTATTTCAGCTCTGCATCCCCTTAGGAACGAGTTTGGAGCTAAGCTCTGCATCCCCTTAGGAACGACTTTGGAGCTTCTTCACCTTTGACTTAGGTGGCATTTAAGCTTTGCATCCCTTAGGAATGACTTTGGAGCTTCTTCACCTTTGACTTAGGTGGCATTTTAGCTCTGCATCCCCTTAGGGTCGACTTTAGAGCCTTTTCATACTTTTTTACGCTCGATGGTGTAATCCTAGATCTTTACATTTTACATGTGGGGGAAGCTAGCCTTTGTATTGCACAGGGCTACGCAAGAAAAAAACGAAAATTACAACCTATGGCCCCATTAAAAACCTTTCTCCCCTCTTGAAAGGAAAAGGGTGCCATAGGGAAAAGTAAAAAAATTACATAGTTTACACATAATATCTCCGAAGCCCATCTGCATTCCAAGATCTTGGAATGTCATTACCGTCCATGTCTTTCAACCTGTATGATCCAGGTCTTGACGAAGACACCACCAAGAAGGGACCTTCCCACTTAAGCTGAAGCTTCCCCACTGTGTCTGGGTTGGCCACTCTTCGAAACACCAAGTGTCCTTGCTTGATATTCTTTAATCTTACCTTTCTGTCTCGCCATTTAACTGTTTCGGCCTGATACTTATTAATGTGATCTATTGCCTGAAGCTTGGTCCCTTCTATGGTGTCTTTTGTTATTTTGCAAGCCTCTTCGAATTCTGCCAAAGCTAGAGTCCTTATTGAACCTGTTCTTGCTTCTTCCCGTGTTATTGCTTCATCGCTGAATAAAAGTTTGAACGAAGTAAACCCTGTTGATCTTGAGGCAACAATATTGTGATTCCATACCACTTTTACCAACTCATCTGGCCACTTTCCTTTTGGCAGATTGAAGGTTGACTTCATTATCCCTGTTATAATAATTCTGTTAGCTCGCTCTACCAATACATTTGATTCTGGATGCCTCACAGATTCAAAATGTATTTTGTACCAATTTGGTCACAAAAAGTTTTGAATGTTTCAGCATCAAATTGAGTTCCGTTATCAACCGTGATAACCTTCGGCACACTGAACCAGCAAACAATATTCTGCCAGAAGAACTTCTGGACCGTGGCCGAAGTGATTGTAGCTAGGGGTTTAGCTCCGATCCACTTTGAAAAGTACTCCACTGCTACCACGAAACATTTCAAGTTTCCTTGCCCTGGTGGAAGTGGGCCTAGTAAATCTAGGCCCCACCTTTACAGTGGCCAAATTGGATGAATTTGCTGAGTTAGAGACGATGATTGTTTTTTATCTCAAGCACATTTCTAGCAGTTTTTACATTTTTGAACTAGGTCCACTGCATCCAAAGCTACCTTCAGCCAATAAAATCCTTGTCTGAAAACTTTTCCAAGCAAAGGCCTGGGTCCAATATGGGCTCCACATATCCCTGCGTGTATCCCTTTCATTAGCTCCTGACCTTTGGCTCTGGACAAACATTTCAGCAGTGGAGAACAAACTCCTCGTTTGAACAATTCTCCTTCTATAATCATATAAGGTCTTGTCCTGGCTTGCATTTTTTATGTAAACTTCGTCGTTCGAAGGATAATTGCCTTGCAGGAAAGATGCAATTTCAGTCCTTCAATCTTTGCTGTGTATAGGTGACATTGTAAGCACCACTCGCTCCATGAGCTCGACTGAAGGTGCTTTTAGAATTTCAAAGAATACTTCCGAAGGGAGTGGGAGCCCCTGTGCCGTTAATTTAGCTAGTAAATCTGCATGCTCATTTTATCCTCTTGGGATATTCTTCAATGAGAAACCTTCAAAAGAGGCTTCCATTCTTTGGACTGTATCAAGACACTTCTCATGTTTCAGATCTCTTACTCTACTGCTTTTATCAATGTGGCCTGTGATGACCTGTGAGTCAGATTTGAGGACTGCCCTTCTTATTCCCATCGCCTTAATCTTTCTAAGCCCCAAAAGAAGAGTTTTGTACTCTGCAATGTTATTTGTGTAGATGAACTCCAATCTTGCAGCGTGGCAGGTTTTGATCTTGGATGGAAAAATTAGAATAGCAGCTTCACCTGCGCCGAAGATCCCCCATAACCCATCACAGAACACTGTCCAAGCTTCGTTGTTTGTTATGCTTCCTCCGTCCTAAGCCCTGACGTCCAATCAGCAATGAAGTCTGCTAACGCTTGGGATTGGATCAAAGATCTATGGACAAAATCAATAGTGAACTCATTCAGTTTTGCAACCCATTTTCCAACTCTTCCCGTGGCTTCTCTGTTTCTTATCATGTCCTTGAGAGGCTAGGATGAAGGTACTATAATGTGGTATGACTAGAAATAATTTTGGAGCTTTCTGGAAGCCATCAATACAACATATAGTACCTTCTCCAGTTCTGTGTAATTTCTTTTTGTTGGACTAAGTACTTCAGAGACGAAGTATACTAGGACTTGCTTCTTCGCTTGATCATCTTGTCTCTCCTGCACCAACTGACTGCAGCGTGGGAAGCAGCTACATATAGTAGCAATGGGGCTCCTCACAAAGGTGGAGTCAATGTTGTTAGTTGTATCAGATATTGCTTCAGCTCTTCGAAAGCCTTTTGTTGAATTGGTCCCTATTGAAAGACTTCGACTAATTTTAGCACTTCGAAGAATGGCAAATTCCTTTCTACTGATCTTGAGATGAACCTGTTTAAAGATGCCAACCTTCCTGTAAATCTCGGAGCACCTTTTCTTGTCCTTAGTGGCTCCATCCGGAGTATAGCTTCTATTTTACTTGGATTTGCTTCAATTCCTTTTGTTGATACAAGGCACCCAAGAAATTTTCCCTTCTTCACCCCGAAGACACATTTCTCTAGATTTAGCTTGAGACCAGCCTTCCTAAAATTGGTAAGTGTTTCTTGGATGTTGGCAATGTGATTTTCTTGTTTCGTGCTTTTTACAATGATATCATCGACATATGTCAGGACATTTTTGCCAATCTGAGAGCTAAAGACTTTGGAGGTCATTCTGCTGAAGCTTCCTCTGACATTCTTGAGCCCCTCGGGCATCCGAAGGTAGCAATAGGTCCCACTAGGGGTTATGAAGCTTTTTTGGGCTCATCCTCTTTCTTCATCTAGATTTGATGATAGCCTGAATAGCAGTCCAATAAACTCATGAGTTCCGAAGTGTCTGCTACATCTAAAAGGGAGTCTATTCTTGGCAAGGGGAACTCATTCTTTGGGCATGCCTTGTTGAGATATGTAAAATCAATACACATTCTCCACTTTCCATTGGCCTTCTTTACCATCAAAGTATTGGCTAGGCATTCTAGATATGTCACCTCTCTGATTACTCCGGCACTCAGGAGTCTTTTGACTTCGTTTCTTGCACCTTCAGCTTTGTCATCGGACATCTTTCGAAGCTTCTGCTTCCTTGGTCTAATGGTTAGGTCTACATTGAGTGAGTGTTCAATGACATCTCTGTTGACACCATAAAGATCATTGGCCGACCAAGCAAAACCATCCTTGTTATTGAACAGAAACTTTAACTGAGTTTTCTCTTATTCATCGGACAATTGGGACCCTAACAACACCTTCTACTTGGCTACGTCTTCACAGAGAAGCATAGGCTTTGGCTGATCTACTGAAGTAGCCTTGTCTCTTTTATGTTTATACTATTGAAGAGCTTCAGCTTCATCTATGTTATGGATGGCTTTTGAATCTGTCCAATTTCCTTCGGCCCTTCTGGCAGTCTCTTGACTTCCATGCACAGCAATAGGACCTTGGTCAGATGGTATCTTCATGCACATATATGCTAGATGGAGTATTGCTTCAAAGGCATTCAGTGTCCCTCGACCAATGATTGCATTGTAAGGTTAGTCCATATCGACTGTTGGGGGCCTTCGTCTTCCGAAGGTCCTCAAAAACATGGTTAACAATGTTTCCCAAGCACAATGTATGTATAGGAATCTTCGGACTCGGGATGAAGCTGTGCACAATATGGAAAGCAGGATCGAAATGAAGGTTGAACCAGCGCCGAAGCTGCGTGCAAGGAAGCTTCGGCTCGATAGCAGAAAGAGGAACCAACTTAAGGAGGAAAAGACTGTCTAGTCCTCGAAAGATTGTTATTAAGTCAATAGTGAATATGAAGGGCATGGATGTAATTTTACGCAGGCTGCGTCCTGTGCCTATAAATAGATGAACAGTACCCCCGTACTGTTCACGCTGACTTGCATTGGCTCGTGCGTCACACTTGGATTTTTGCCTTCTGTCAAGCCGAAGGTACAAATGTGACTCAATATTATTTTTGTTGATCCATGATAATAAAAAAGAGATATTAATAATATCATATGATTATTCATGCTGTTTCTCATATTTCGCATACTTTGTCTTTCATCATTATATATATATGCTGTGATGACGAAGGTACGTCCTTCATGACCTTCGTCCGAAGATCATTATACCCTTATGGAAATAATGCTTCGAAGGACAAAGGGCATTAACTGTTAACCTATCTCGGTGTTGCCTTGTTCTTAATTCATAGCATTTGAGAACAAGTCCCCAACATTGGCGCCCACCTCCGGTGTACTCACTTCCACAACCTTCGGCAAACAACTGACCTTCGTTATGCCACCGAAGAAGACAACACGCCAGGGGCTGCTGCACTGTAGCCACTGGACACAAATCAGGAGACTCTCTCTTTGAGAAGCTCGAAGCCAGAAGAGAAAGGCCACTAGTCCAACATTTTAGGAGGAGGAGTTGGACTAAGAGATCAAGGACATGGAAATCATCCATCAACAAGTGCAAAGGAAAAAAAGAAAAGATGGCTTGACTGGCCGATCTTCAAAGGAAGATCTATGAAGCCACTAAGGAGGTGCGTCATCTTACTCAAGATGACCAAGACCGAAGGCCTCAATATAGGGAGCTTCGTCAAGAGAGCTTATTGAACAACGATGGATGGTATGATGATTTTAATCATGATACCTTTACTTTTGATGATGCTTCTCCCTTGGCAGCAGAATTGCAGGCTATCCCATGGCCACAATCCTACAAGCCACCCTAGCTACCCATGTATGATGGGCACTCGGACCCAAAGCAATTTTTGATGAGCTATGAGGCAACAATATCCTCATACGGAGGCAATGCAGCTGTCATGGCGAAGTCCTTCGTCATGGCAGACCGGAATGTAGCCCAGACATGGTATTCTTCTCTTCGGCCAGGGACAATCACGTCGTGGCAGAAGCTCAAGGATATGCTGATTACCAGTTTCTAAGGCTTTCAAACGAAGCCAGTCATAGCTCAGTCTTTGTTCCAGTGCATGCAAGATCATGAGGAATACCTTCAAGCATATGTCCGAAGGTTCTTGCGGCTAAGGGCACAAGCGCCCAAATAGCCAAATCCATGATCAAGGGTCTTCGGCCAGGACCTACGGCTCAATACTTCACTAGGAAGCCCCCACAAACTTTAGAGAAGCTGCTTCAGAAGATGGATGAGTATATCCGGGCTGACAATGACTTCCACCAAAGAAGGGAGGAAGCTTACAGATTTTCTGAGATGACCAGGGGCTTCGGAGGAAGAATCCATCCTAGGAATGTCAGATCAATCCACAGCTCTAGTCAGAATGACGACAAAGGAAGCCAGCTTCAGAGGCCACAGTACACCTCACAGTCTTCGGGGTAGCAGCAAAGCTTCTTTAGGCCACCAGCTCCAAGGGGCAGAGGCGCCAGGGGCTTCGGAGGAAGATATAGGGATCAACCTAGGAAAGTCTATTGCTTATTCTGTGGTGAGGACAAAGGCCATACTACAAGAATGTGCCAAATCACTATCCAGAAGCAAAAGGAGATCGCAGAAGCCGAAGCTAGGCAGAATCAGCCGTAGCAGGTCTTACACACTGCTTCGTGCCACTCTCCCTACATACCAGAGCATGTGTTGCTTTGGCTAGTCATTCTCAGGCTTCTTGGCCTCAGCTTCCACCACCACTACCACTACAACCTACACATTCCCGAAGCCTGCAGCCAGAAGGGCGCCAACACTCTCAACAGCAACGCGAATTCAGGGAGGAATCCGAAGCTCGTACAGTCAACAGTACTGTGCCAGAATCAAAGCACATTTATTGAGCAATATACTCCCTCTAAAATACTTTTATGTTCTATGTCATTTTATTTTTTAAGTAACGAATAAACAATGTAAATCTAGTTTTAAGTTCTTGTAATAATTTTTGCTTCTATCAAGATGGAATGTATCTTCTTCACAGACTTACAAAACCTAAAAATTGCCGAAGCTACAAAAAGCCGTTCCTAAGGGAGCGCAGCGTAAGTTTTGCCGAAGCTACAAAAAGCCGTTCCTAAGGGAGCCCAGCGTAAGTTTTACCGAAGCTACAAAAAGCCATTCCCGCTTAAAAGTCGTTCCAAAGGGAATGCAGAGCGAAATACCGCCGAAATATAAGGCGAAGAAGTTCAAAAGACGTTCCTAAGGGGATGCAGAACTTATACCGCCGAAATAGAAGGCGAAGAAGTTCAAAAGACGTTCCTAAGGGGATGCAGAACTTACACCGAAAAATAAACGGTGAAGCCGAAAAATAAACGGCAAAGAGATTTCAGTTGTTCCTAAGGGAATAAAGAGATTGTGTGTTCCAGTGTGGGAGTGTGAGTATGTGTCCGCGGCATCATTATCATTTTGCATCATATCATTACATCATTTTGCATAGCATCACATCATACATCATATTGCATCGATGACACAAGAATGGAATACGGAGCCGACTTTCGAAAAATGTTGTCAAAGTTATACGAAGTAAGCTTCGAATTACAACCTCATCAGCCTACACGATAAAGAGGGATCTCTTTTTGCGGAGCAAGGATATCTTTATTTTCGCAAACCACGAATCTTCTTCACGAAGCATGAAAAGAAGGGAAGGTGTTTTTTCGCCGAAGGCTCAAAAACGGTACATATGAAAGTTTCATGCATCGTAAAGAAATAAATTATAATAATTTACATAATCAATCCAAAGTTACACACATCAAATATTACAGCTTCGTTACAATAAAAGCACAATGTCTATTCCAGTGTTTCTTGCATTGACCATTTAAAAATGTTTTCGCATTAAGTGCTAGTCTTCTTTCAGGACCTTCTCCGTAATTTCATTTAGCAACTTATTAACAACTTCATCAATGATAGATTCAACCATATTAATGATTTCCAGAGCTTCCTTTGTTTCTGGATCGGCCAGGGGATTGAATGGTTCCGATGGCAGAGATAATTCAGATGTGGGAAAAAATTAATTAGTCCGAAGCCACAGAAACATATGCCGAAGATGAACATCAAAAGATATTACCTATACGTCTTTCACGCTCTGCAGCTTCTTCAGCTTGTTTTGCTTCTATCCGGGCGTCATGGGTATCTTTTTCACTTTTCATTATAATTTCATGGGTCATCTCTCGGCCATCATTCACCCAGACATCATTATAGAATTTTCCACCCATTAAAGTTGCTTCAGCTGAAGGATCCTTCGTGTCATCTGTGGAGAAGGCAACTTCGGATTGGGCCATGGTCTTGATGTGATCACATCCCGCCTTCTCCAATATAGCCGGAATCCCCCGCGCACCGGAAAATGCACAGACATCCCCGCGATCACTCAAGATTTCTTCGAAGGTATCGGCCTCTCCACTTATACATTCAATAACACCTTCGGGGTTGCCTCGTATGAAGTTTTCTTCGGTAGAATAGGCACCCATGTTGGCAAAACTACCCTTTATTTTCTTCACACACTCCAAGGATTTTTCAAAGCATCTTTCCTTGGATGTGCAAAGTTCTTTAACATTTTTCTCTAAATGATTTTTCCAATATTCGCTGATATCTCGGCTAGCCTCTGCGAGTGCGCATTGTTCTTTAGCTTCTGCCAGCTGTTTCCTAAGGTTTTCAATTTCAGCTTTTTGGATTTCGGCCTGAGCCTTGAAGCTAGCTTCGTCTTCTTTCACTTTGTTTACCAATGAAATTAAAATCTTGTCTTTTTCAAGACCTTCGTTTCTTAATTCGATAACCTCTGAACGAAGGTTGTTCAGAGCCATCGTATAGCCTTCATCTTCAATATCTTTCTGAGCCCTAAGCGCATTGCTAAGAATTAAGCCCTGCAAGAGGGGGACAGAATTAAGCATGGCACAAAAAATGTTTCATTACCAAAAAACAAAATTAGCTTTTATACCTTTATGCTATTGTATGCTAGACTGTCAGCAAGTTTGTCCTTTGATAAAATTGAAAGACTGTCTTCCAGCTTCGGGAACCCGATGCTTTTACTTATCTCCCGGCAAATGGACATTTCTTTGTTATCTGGGAGACAATACAAAAAGTCTTCTTCGCCACTCCCATTAAACACTAGCGCCCCCTTCGGATATTTCAATCTTTGGGCATAGTGTTGTGCTTCTAACATCTCTTCTTAGGATAGTACTTTGCCCGAAGCATGACGAATAATGTAGTCAATACTTTTTTCAAAGCTTCAGGAGCAGGAGTTTCGATTATTTCAGTTGCAATCTGCTCTATTGATTTTTCCTTGGGGTTAGCAAGCTCCATCTCGGTGGGCTCTAGAGGCCCAGCTTCGGTTTCAGCCTCAATTGTTACAGTTTTGACTTCTGCCTGCTTAGTATTAGCTTTGGGTTGCGCTTTGGCAACTTCGGCAATTTTTCTTGTGGGCGTAGGACTCAAGGTTTTTGTTGTTTCTAACACAACATCTAGCACATTTGCCATCCTTCTCTTAGGAGTTGCGGTGGGACCCTTTTGCATCTTCGGCACTGTCGCCTCTGTTGGAGGGCTCAAAATCTCTAGCATTTTCGTTATTTTTCAAATTCAGGCCCTTCAGCCTTATCAGCTTTTGCCTCAACTAGCTCGACTGAAGGTAGCTTCGGTATTACAGCTGGCTCTTCAGTGCTTTGTGCAGACGGAACAGTTTCTTTTGTTCCGGCAGCTAAAGTGGCCCTTTCACCAAATTCAGGTATTGCGGCTGGTTCAATGTAACGCGGTCGGTGAGTCAGAACCTTAATCTTCTTGCCCTTCGGCTCGGTTGTGATTGCTGAAGCAGCAGCTTTTCCCAATGCAGCAGTCTTTCTTTTTATCCCTTGCCCTCACAGCGGGTAGCAATAGTCAGGGTATACGAAGCCAATAGCATTGAATACCCTGTTCAATCTTTTCTTACTCCGACCCCCGAAGGCTGTGGACAAGGAATTGTCCTCGGTGTTTGAATATGCCCCAAGTAACTCGTCGCTAGTAGTTTCAATGCACTTCAGCCAGTCATCATATGGTTCATCAAACTTATCCCCAAACCTAAAGGTATACTTCAACCGAACCAAGCCACCTTCGCTAGAGTCAATGATGGTCTCCTTCGGCATTTCCCAACTTTCCACAAGCGGCCACACCCTAAAGGCTATATGTTCTTGAATTAAATCCCTTGTGCCAATGAAGGAGCAAACAATGCTGAATGCCTTTTGACATGCTTCGACTGTGTCATCAATTTCAACCTTCGGCCTTCGAAGACCGAAGCGGGACCAGATGGGGTGCATGATGATTTCTTTTATTTCTTCTCTCATCTTCAGATCATTCTTCACATAAAACCACTCTTCCATCTAGGCTCTGGGCCATCTTTTTCGAAACGTTGGCACCGGGTGGCTTGCGTTAGGGCGAGCAATAAATCCATAACAACCGAAGTTGTTGTGGTACTATTCTTTGCCAGTAGCTTTCATCTCATATAAGAGTTCGTGCATACTACAGAAGCACTTCACGCTTGGCTCTAGCCCCTAGCTCCTCATAGCCTAGACAAAGAGCCCCATCCTTAGTACAACTTCGGGGGTGATCGGATGGAGGAAGATCTGGTAGGTCTTTAATACTTCAACTACAAACTTGCTCAAAGGGAACCAAAGTCTAGCCTTGAAAAAGCTTTAGAAAATAACAACTTCATTTTCCTCGGGGGCAGGAGTAGTGTTGTCTCCACCAACTCTCACGATAGACATGTCTCGAAAGTACCTTCCCCTCATATTGTCAAGATGACTCTGTTTAATCGTTGATTTTCCAAAGACTGTATGGCTTGGCTGCCAGGGTCGATCTTTAGAATCTTCGTCTCCGCTTTCTACATCATAGCTATCGCTATCGCTAGTATCTTTAGATAAACCTTCCAGTATATCTTTAGTAATCTTCTCTGTGTTTGTCTTTGCCATCGCTTCAATAAATCCAGCAATATAAGGATCCACAGTCTTCTTCTCTTCAAATAGCTTCGTCTCTTCAGTCAGCATCGTCTCTGAAACAACCTTCTTTTCCTTGGTCATTTTTTCCTCAGACATGGTGAGAACACGACTTTAAACCGAAGCTCAAGAAGCTTGAAAATCTAGCGAGAGCTAGTAAGCAAGAGCTAAAAGTTTGAGAAAAATAATCCAAATGGCAGAAACAGTGTATCAAATGATGCCGGTATGAGTTCATATTGATACCCCCAGCACGCTGCAACTTGGAGGGCCCCATCTGTCATTGATTGTTGCTATTCTAGCAAAGGGAAGGTGTTTTTTCGGACCTTCGGCTTAAGGCCTTCATTCATGTCGCAGTCTGAATTCGATATTATAACAAATTAATACTGCGAGGGGCTACTGTTTGGGGGCCTTCGTCTTCTGAAGGTCCTCAAAAACATGGTTAATAATGTTTCCCAAGCATAATGTATGTACAGGAATCTTCGGACTCGGGATGAAGCTGTGCACAATATGGAAAGCAAGATCAAAATGAATGTTGAACCAGCGCCGAAGCTGTGCGCAAGGAAGCTTCGGCTCGATAGCAGAAAGAGGAACCGACTTAAGGAGGAAAAGGTTGTCTAGTCCTCGAAAGATTGTTATTAAGTCAATAGTGAATATGAAGGGCATGAATGTAATTTTATGCAGGCTGCGTCCTGTGCCTATAAATAGATGAACAGTACCCCCGTACTGTTCACGCTGACTTGTATTGGCTCATGCGTCACGCATGGATTTTTGCCTTCTGTCAAGCCGAAGGTACAAATGTGACTCAATATTATTTCTGTTGATCCATGATAATAAAAAAGAGATATTAATAATATCATATGATTATTCATGTTGTTTCTCATATTTTGCATACTTTGTCTTTCATCATTATATATATATATATATATGCTGTGATGACGAAGGTACGTCCTTCATGACCTTCGTCCGAAGATCATTATATCCTTATGGAAATAATGCTTCGAAGGACGAAGGGCATTAACCGTTAACCTATCTCGGTGTTGCCTTGTTCTTAATTCATAGCATTTGAGAACAAGTCCCCAACATTGACAATGTCAAATACAACTTGTTATGTTCTTATGTTGTGAACATAACCGAAGGTGATTGGCATTGTTATCTTTCCAAGTGCCATTATCTGCCTTCCTCCGAAGCCACACAAGGGGTGTGTTGCATCGTGTATCTTCTCATCCTGCTCTTGCATCTGCCTAAAGGCTTTTGCGAAGATGATATCTGTTGCACTGCCTATGTCTACAAGGACATTGTGAACCAGAAACCCTTTGATAACACAAGCTATGACCATTGCATCATGATGGGGGCAGTCCTTGAGCTGAAGGTCTTCCTAGGAGAATGTGATTGGTACATGAGACCACTTGGATTTAATGAAGGGTCCTTGCACTCCAACATGTTGTACCCTTCTCTGTGCTTCCTTCTTCTGCTTCTTTTTGGCTGGTTCAGAACTTGAGCCGCTTGTGATTAGAAGCACCAGCTTCGTAGCCGAAGGTGTCACAACTTGGTCACCTTGCGAAGCCATTATCGTGGTCGTGGAAGTGAGTTCACTTGAGGTGGGCGCCAATGTTGTTCGCTTGTTCTCAAATGTTGTGAATCAAGAACAAGAAAACACAATTGTTAAAGGTTAAGGACCTTCGTCCTTCAAAGCATTATCTCCTTTTGGATATAATGATCTTCAGACGAAGGTCATGAAGGACATACCTTCATCATTCATGAGAATAAGAATAAGAATACATAAAAATAACACATGCAATCCATTCATTTATTCATGTATGTCTCTCAAGATATACATATGAACACTAACAGAATTTATATTACATTGATACCTTCAGCTTGTTCGAAGGTGTTGACGCGAGAGCAATTACAATCCAGCGTGAACAGTACGGGGGTACTGTTCACCTATTTATAGGCACGGGACGCAGCCCGGGTGAAAATACATTTATGACCTTAATTTGTATACATAACCGTAACATAAATCATCAGGGATTAACTGGTATTTTCCTCTTCAGTTCAACACCTGCGTGACCTTCGTCATCACCTTAAGTCGAAGCCGTCGTCCTTCGATAAAAGCTTCAGTATTCGTCATTATAGTTCTCGGATAGTATCTTCATCTCAAGGACCTTTGGCAGAGAGGATCCTCAACATCACTTTGCCACTGATACCTTTGTCTTGAGGACCTTCGGCGGAGAAGAAGACCCCCAACATTATGAATTGATGAGTTGTGTTAATTTAGTGTTATATTAATGTGGTCTATGAAACTATGAGTATAATTACTATTTTCTATTGTTAAATTGGTTTGGAATTAACTATAAATTGGCTATATATATATATATATATATATATATATATATGTGATTTTTCTGCTTTGGCTCGTAAGCTAAACGAGCCAGCTCGAGCTTGTAAAGGAGCCGAACCAAGCTAACTATGTGGCTCATTAGCTTAACGAGCCGAGCCAAGCTGGCTCAATATCTAGCATTCCAGCCCTAGAAGAGGCTAACACTCGGTTAGGCCTCGAAGCATGATAAGGAAAATCATAGGGGAAGACATCTCCACATATGTGACCTTTCTTGGTTAGGCTTCAGTTAAGCACTTTCCCTTACCGGCCAAGATTTCTTTGTTACATTACATATTAGCATACCAAACAACATTGTACCCCTATTTATTGTTGGAATTAGGCCCACTAGTGTGTGGCCCAATTCAATAAGGAAGCCAAGGTGGTATATAGAGATGACATGAGACTTTAGTCTCATATTGCCCATCTAGGTAAGAGAGAACCAGCTTATATGTGGGAGTGTTCCCTACTCTTCACATGAGACAAATAAAGGGCTATGGAGGCTTCCACACGCGCGCACTCGGTCGCGTTTTGTGTTATTTATCATGTGACTTGTGACTTACAACGATGCGCGATTGTGTCGAGACGTGTTCTAAATGGCAGTTTAATTTTTGTATTTTGTTTATTTAGTTATAAAATATCACACCTAGACCGCCACGTCAACAAGGAGTAATGGGCACACACATTACGTGCGAGATCTCCGGGCGGTTGCACATAGTGATATTTTGGGGGCGGTTCCTGGAATTTAGCAGATCAAACAAAGGGGCTGCGGTGATCTGCCTATAAAGGGTAGACGTCCTTTAGGTGGAGGAAATAGGCGAATAGCAACCGACTCGTCCTCTTCTTAATTATCTGCGACGCCGCTTCTCTGCTCTGTCGTCCCTTCGTCTGCCATGCAGCAAATCAAGGGAGAGTGGTGTCTTCGAACCACCACCGGCGTTTTGACGACCTGCACGGCAAACGGCGAATTAGATTTCACGGAAGTACTTTGCGCACTTCCGCTCGGGTTTCTTTTCTTCTTTTCTCTGTTTCTAACACTTAGATAACTTCATTAGTATTCAAAAGCAAATGTACTAAGTCTAGAAACATACCTCATGTCTTGATTTGCACTTTTTCAATCTTTGGCACATTTAGAACTTAGAGAATATGTGTTGGGCACTTAATCACCAAAACATTATAGAAATGGCCCAAAGGTACATTCCCCTTTCAACGTAGAGATATTCTAGGGGGCGGTTCTTAAAATTTAGCAGATCGAATCAAGGGGTTGCGGCGGCCTGTCTATAAAGCGAAGACGTCCTTCAGTTAGAGGAAATAGACGAATAACAACCGACTCATCCTATTCTTCACAATTCTCAGCGCTGCCGCTTCTCTGCCCTACCGTCCCTTCGTCTGTCGTGTAGCAGATTAAGGGAGAGCGGTGTCTCTAAACCACCGCTGGCGTTTTGACGACCTGCACGGCAGACGGCGAATCAGGTTTCAGGGAAGTGCTTTGCGCACTTCTGCTCGGGTTTCTCTCCAAAACTTGTGGAAATCCTTGTGAGTAAATCTGCATTTTCAGTTTATTGTGATGACGGTCTTATGTTTAGATCTATTGTCAATTCTTCTTTTATGCGTTAATCTTATCGAGTTAGTTCAGATCTGTTTTGTTCTAACGTCATGAATAGTATCTATCAGTAAATCAAGGTTTTTTGTTTTATGCTGCATTATCAAATTAATCTTAGATCCTATTAATTTTCCAACATTTATTTCCAACTTTTGGACTCTCACCGGCATCTAAAAACACAGTACCCCTAAATTTCCACAATTCATTATATGCAATAATTATGAAGCATGTCTAGGTAGTCTTCCTCCCACTGCAAGGAGCATCGAGAGCCTTCTTGCTACAATCAACGAATTAAGTGATAGGTTAGTTCAAATTCACCTAAAATCAGTGAAGCTAATCCATATCAATCCCAAACCTTATGCTATGGGCACTTGTAGAAAATCTTCCCTTGATTTCCATGATCCTCTGTGCGAACCTTCAGCTGCAATACAATGTGGCGCCTGCAATTGTGGCACATGACTTGAGGAATGCCTCGATTACACTAACGCTCGGACGTCCCTAAACAAGCTGAGTTTCCCTCCGTGGCGGCGGCGACAGGGGGCGGCGACTACCATGCTGGGAGCGTGGGTGGTGTCGGCAAGCGTGAACGGCTAGAGCGACAGGGAGGTAGGCGTGAGTGGCGGCGATGTCTATGAGGAGTGTGGACGGAGGCAGCGGCAAAGGGGCTACAGCGGCGGCGGTGGTAAAGACCAAGACAACGGCGGCTTAAAGACGTATCAGTCGTGGGTAATAGACCCATTAGAACACAATAGATTAAACAAAGTAATGTTAGCAAACCACTGCAAGGATGCAAACTCGAATACTCTATGGATCGGAAATCGGAATCGGATGCTGTGTTGTGTCCCGCGTGGCCCCCTTCAGTGCACAAACACGAGCTGACCACCCTACTGGCCATTGGCATTGCTGACCCTCGTAAGAGAAGTCTTGGTCTATTTGATTTGGCTGCTTCATCAGCGGAATGGGATGTCCATCTGGAGTACAATATTGCTTTGGGAACATCTCATCGACCACCCAACACAGGCGAGTTGACGCCACCGAAGCAACCGAGCCCCTGAGTCCCCTGCCATATCGTCGTCCACTTTGTCTCCGGCGACCAGCACTAGGTAAGAGCTGTCGGCCACACTCCGCGATTCCACTCAGCGGCGGATTTAGGCGTGCTTGAATGCACTAGAGCTAATATATAGTTGTCTAAAAAAATTACTAATAAAATTAGTTAGCTAACAAATAGCTATGTAACTATTAACTAATTTACTAAAAAAATGTTTTAATGTCTTCAACTAATTTTAGTCACTAACTATTAGCTCTAATTCATTCAAATACCCTTTAGGCCCGCGGTCAGAGTGTAGAGCCCAGGCCCTACTCTTGAACCAAGTTATTAATAGAAGGTCCATGAATTAACATAGGTTCCGTAAGCCTAAACAGTGGACAGGCCATACACAAGATCGTACTATCACAGCAAGCACAGTCCGATGCCACCGGCTATCCTACCATCCGTGGATTTAGGCCCATGGCCACTAGAGTCTAGAACCCAAGCCCTACTCTTGGACCAAATTATTAATAGAGGTCCATGAATTAACGTAGGTTCTGTAAGCCTAAGCCGTGGACAGGCCACACATAGGATCACACTATCGCAGCAAGAATAGCCTCACGCCACCGGTTACCCTGCCTTCCGCAGATTTAGGCCCGTGGCCACTAGAGTCTAGAGCCGAAGCCCTACTCTTGGACCAAATTAATAATAGAGGTCCATGAATTTATGTAGGTTCTGTAAGCATAAACAGTGAACACAGTCACACACAGGCTCACATTATCAAAGCAAGCACAGCCCGACGCCACCGACTACCCTACATTCCGCGGATTTAGGCCCGTAGCCACTAGAGTCTAGAGCCCAAGCCTTACTCTTGGACCAAATTAATGATAGAGGTCCATGAATTAACGTAGGTTCTGTAAGCCTATACAGTGGACAATCACACACATGATCGCATTATCACATCAAGCACATCCCAAGGCCACCGGCTACCCTGCCTTCCACGGATTTAGGCTCATGGCCACTAGAGTCTAGAGCTTAGACCCTACTCTTGGGCCAAATTATTAATAGAATAGGTTCCGTAAGCCTAAATAGTGGACAGGCCACACACAGGATCACACTATCAGTCGGGGTACCATAATTAGGGGTACCCCAACGCTCCTAATCATGGCTGGTAAACACCCTCAGACCAACTGACGGGTGCGGTTCAAGCCAAGACTTCGTCTACCCGAACGACGCGATCTCACCCGAGCCCAGCCTCGGGTTGGAACAGTAGTCCCAGACGAGTTCACGCCTCACCCGAGAGCCTCCTCAGGCAGCGGGCGCCCCCTCGGCTCTCCCGAGGCCCGGCTCGGGCATTCTTCGTTGTGAAGCAACCTTGGCCAGACCGCCTCACCAACCGACCGCTTCGCAGGCGCATTAAATGCAGGGGATGCCTGACGCCGTATCCTGACACACGTGCCTCAGATGGGCAGGCCGAAGTGACCGCAGTCACTCCGCCCCTCTTCTTTACTGTCTGATATGACAGGAAAACAGCGCCGCTCGCTCCGCTCCGACTGCCGTGTCAGCCACCTCGGCGACGACTGACAACAAGTCACGATCAACCCAAGAGTTCAGCCTCGGGCGAAACAGGAAGCTCCGCCTCGCCCGACCTCATGCTCCGGCCTCGGGAGGAGGTCTCCGCCTCGCCCGACCTCATGCTCCGGCCTCGGGAGGAGGTCTCCGCCTTGACCGACCCTGGGACTCGGCCTCGACCCCGGTCTCGAGAGGAATCGCGTCCTCACCCGACCCTGGCCTCGACCTCAAGAGAAGTCTCCGCCTCGACCGACCCTGGGCTCGGACCGATCGCGCTAACAGGGGATACATCATTTCCCGATTCCTAGCCTACTCAGGCTACAAGGAACAAGACCGGCGTCCCATCTGGCTTACCCAGGCGATGGGTAATGATGGTGCCCCGCGTGCACCATGACGCCGGTGGCCCTCAGCCCCTTAAGACAGCAAGGAGACGTCAGCAGGATCCTCGCCGCGCTGCCAGCTGTGCTCCTACAGGGCTCAGGCGCTCCTCCGACGGCCACGCCATCACATGTACAGGGCCCAAGCTCTCCCCCAACGGCCACGTTGGCATGTACACAGGGCTTAGGCACTCCACTGTCGGACACGTTAGTGCATAGCTACGCCCCCCGTTGTACGTCTGGATCCTCTCCTTGCCTCTATAAAAGGGAGGTCCAGGGCCACCCTGAGGGGGGTTCGCGCGAGGGAAGCGGCGGATGAACTCTGTGTCTCTTTCTCTCTCTCTCTCTCTCTCGCGACGCGCTTGTAACCCCTACTACGAGTGGCACCCCTGGTGCAGGATAATACAAGGCGTGTCCCACCTCTTGTGTTCCATCCCGCGCCAACCCATCTGGGTAGGGGCACGCAGCGATTTCACTGGTCGGTCCAAGGAACCCCCCCGGGTCCGAGTCACCGACAGTTGGCGCGCCAGGTAGGGGCCTGCTGCGTGTTAACGAACACCTTCCCGTTGAGATCCAGATGGGGAGTCTTCAGCAACCTCTTCAGCCCGGGACGGTGCTCCGCTTCGGGAGCCTCGAGTTCATGTCCCTTGACGGCAGCTACAACATGGTACTCCTCCCCTCGCGGCGTGACGATAACGACGGTCTCCGACTCGCCCGGCGGCGGTGAGCTCTACGACAGCATCTCCCCGCGGCAGAAGAGGAGCACTCTGGTCGTCCCCGCCACCCTCCTCGTCAGAGGAGGTGGGGGCAAGGCAACCATGGCCACGCAGGAGGCGGCACCTTGTCGGCTGCCGCACCAGAGCGAGTCGACGACGCCGGCACTCCCCCGAGGGACATGTCGGACATTGTCCTCGCACCTGAGACGACGGCGGGTGTCACCTCCCCGTGACGTGTCAACCCCAAGCGGACTGATGACGCCAGCACCCTTGCAAAGGACCTGCTGGGCGTCGCCCTCGTACCTGAGATGACGGTGTGCTCCACCCCCGACGCGATTTCACCACCGTCCATTGACCAAGAGGTACCGTTTGTTTTCCATCCCATACCTTTTCGGTTCAGCTTCGATCCACCTAGCGACCCCGCTATGGTGAGCGCCTTTGTAAAGGCGTATCCAAACCTTCCGGGGTACAACATGTGGTCGACCTGGGACCGGCTGACAGCCATCTCAACCTTCGAACCGGCGGGTTCTAAGGAAGAGGACGACCCCGACTCCGGTTGGGATTTCTCTGCCCTCAATGACCTCGGTGCCATGCGGGGCTTCATGTCCGCATGTGACCACTGCCTCTCCGGTTGTTCTGACGATGGCCATGACCTTGACGACGGGGGTTACGACTCAAGTCGCGAATGTTTCCACGTCGATCTGAGAGATCACAACGAAGGCAACCACCTCGGTATGCTAGACGTTGACGATCCCCCTGGGCCCGCATCTCGAGTTGACATCCCGTGGGAGCTAGCTATGGTCCCAGTCCCTGTGGGGGGTCAGGACATACAGCTCGAGCAAATCTGTGAGATGCAGGCCCGGGTCGACGGGGAAGCAAGCCGGCTTATACAGCTCCGACAGAACATCGAAAAGGAGTGGGCAGGCCGGGCACTCGCCGGAGAAGCCTGTCATCGGGCCTAAGACATCCGGCGCCGTATCGTCGACAATGCCAGGGCAGCGCTGCCCCCGGCCTTCAGTGGGTCCGGCCAGGACCTAGCTGCAGCGGCGATGCTGCTTCGAGCCATGCCGGAGCCATCCACCACTGAGGGATGGCGTATCCAGGGCGAACTCAAGAATCTCCTAGAAGGCACCGCGGTTCGACGAGTCGAGAGCTCTGCCTCCCGCAGGCGAGCTGACCCCTCGGAGCATCATGTGGTGTCTTCCCGGCGCATTCGGGAAGCCTCGGTCCATCCCGAGCGCACGCGGGACGAGGCGCCCGCCGCCGGGGAACGCCTCGGCAACGAGCACCACCATCTCAACCATCGAGCCCGCCTCGACGAGAAGGTGCGCCGAGGCTACCATCTCAGGCGTGGGGGACGCTGCAACAGTGAGGAGGATCGCAGTCCTTCGCCCGAACCACCCGGTCCATGAGTCTTCAGCCGGGCCATACGACGAGCGCCATTCCTTGCCCATTTCCGAGCCCCGACTACCATCACCAAGTACTCGGGGGAGATGAGGCCAGAGCTGTGGCTCGCAGACTACCGACTAGCATGCCAGTTGGGAGGGGCGGATGATGACAACCTCATCATCCGTAATCTACCCCTTTTCCTCTCTGACGCCGCCCGAGCCTGGCTAGAGCATCTGCCTCTTGCGCAGATCTCCGACTGGGACGATCTGGTCAAGGCTTTCGCGAGAAACTTCCAAGGCATGTACGTGCACCCTGGGAACTCGTGGGACCTCCGAAGCTGCCGCCAGCAGCCAAGGGAGTCCCTCTAAGAGTACATCCGGCGGTTTTCAAAGCAGCGCACCGAGCTGCCCAATGTTACTGACTCGGATGTCATCGGGGCTTTCCTTGCCGGCACCTCTTGCCGAGACATGGTGAGCAAACTGGGGTGCAAGACTCCCACCCGTGCAAGCGAACTGATGGACATCGCCACCAAGTTCGTCTCAGGTCAAGAGGCAGTCGAAGCCATCTTCCGAAAGGACAAGCAGCCTTAGGGAGAGCCGAAGACAGACGCCCCTGAGGCATCCGCCCAGCGGGGCACGAAGAAGAAGGCTAAAAACAAGTCGCGAGCGAAGCGCGATGCTGCAGACACGAATCTCGTCGCTGCGGCCGAGCACAGGAACCCTCGGAAACCTCCTGGAGGGGCCGACGCGTTCGACAAGATGCTCAAAGAGCCGTGCCCCTGTCACCAGGGGCCCGTCAAGCACACCCTCGAAGAATGTGTCATGCTCCGGCGCCACTTCCATAAGACCGGGCCCCCGGTGGAGGATGGCAAGGGCCATGACAACGACAAGAAGGAGGGCGGCAAGGAAGAGGGATTCCTGGAAGTCCATAACTGCTTCATGATCTACGGCGGGCAGGCGGCGAACGCCTTGGCTCGGCACCGCAAGCAGGAGCGCCGGGAAGTCTGCTTGGTGAAGGTCCGACAAGCCTATCACCTTCGACCAAGGCGACCACCCCGACTTCGTGCCAGGCCCAGGAAGGTACCCGCTCGTCGTCGATCCGATCATCGGCAACGTTAGGCTCTCCAAGGTCCTCATGGACAGAGGCAGCAGCCTCAACATCATCTACGCCGAGACCTTGGAACTCCTAAGGGTTGATCGGTCTGAAGTCCGGGTTGGTGCGGCATCCTTGCACGGGATCGGGCCCGGGAATCGAATCCTACCCCTCGGACGGATCGACTTACCCGTCTGCTTCGGAACTCCCTCTAACTTCCGAAAGGAAGCTCTCACCTTTGAGGTCATCGGGTTCCGAGGAACCTACCATGCTGTATTGGGAAGACCATGCTACGCCAAGTTCATGGCCGTCCCCAACTACACCTACCTCAAGCTCAAGATGCCGGGCCCAAATGGGATCATCACCGTCGGATCCACGTACCGCCACACGTACGAATGTGACGTGGAGTGCGTAGAGTATGCTGAGGCTCTCGCCGAGTCCGAGGCCCTCATCGCCGACCTGGAACGCCTCTCCAAGGAGGCGCCCGACGCGAAGCGGCATGCCGGCAACTTTGAACCAGTTGAGGCGGTCAAGTCCGTCTCTCTCGACCCCAGCAACGATGCCAGCAAGAAAGTTCAGATCGGCTCCGAGCTCGACCCCAAATAGGAAGTAGTGCTCGTCGATTTTCTCTGCGCAAACGCCGAAGTCTTTGCGTGGAGTCCCTCGGACATGCCCGGCATACCGAGGGATGTCGCCGAGCACTCACTGGACATCAGAGCTGGAGCCCGACCCGTGAAGCAAACCCTGCGCCGTTTTGACGAAGAAAAGCGCAAGGCCATAGGCGAGGAGATCCACAAGCTACTCGTGGCAGGGTTTATCAAAGAGGTATTCCATCCCAAATGGTTAGCTAACCCTGTTCTTGTAAGGAAGAAGGATGGGAAATGGAGGATGTGTGTAGACTACACTGGTCTAAACAAAGCATGTCCAAAAGTTCCCTATCCTCTACCTCGCATCGATCAAATCATGGACTCCACTGCTGGGTGCGAAACCCTGTCATTCCTCGATGCCTACTCAGGCTATCACCAAATCAAGATGAAAGAGTCCAACCAGCTCGCGACTTCTTTCATCACACCTTTTGGCATATACTGTTACACTGCAATGCCATTTGGGTTGAGGAATGCAGGCGCCACTTACCAGAGGTGCATGAACCACGTGTTCGGAGAACACATCGGCAGAACGGTCGAGGCTTACGTCGACGACATCGTTGTCAAGACAAAGAGAGCCTCCGACCTCCTCTCTGACCTTGAAACGACATTCAAGTGTCTGAGAGCGAAAGGCGTGAAACTCAATCCCGAGAAGTGTGTCTTCGGAGCCCCTCGAGGCATGCTCCTTGGATTCATCGTCTCCGAGCGGGGCATCAAGGCCAATCCGGAGAAAATCGTAGCCATCACCAACATGGGACCGATCAAAGATTTGAAAGGAGTACAGAGGGTCATGGGATGCCTTGCGGGTCTGAGCCGCTTCATCTCACGCCTTGGCGAGAAAGGCTTGCCTCTATACCGCCTCTAAAGGAAGGCTGAGTGCTTCACTTGGACCCCCGAGGCCGAGGAAGCCCTCGGAAACCTTAAGGCGCTCCTTACGAACACACCCATCCTGGTGCCCCCCGCCGCAGGAGAAGCCCTCTTGATCTACGTAGCCGCGACTACTCAGGTGGTCAGCGCCGCGATCGTAGTCGAGAGACAAGAAGAAGGGCATGCACTGCCCGTCCAGAGGCCAGTCTACTTCATCAGCGAAGTGCTTTCCGAGACCAAAGTCCGCTACCCACAGATCCAGAAGCTGCTCTACGCAGTGATTCTGACACGGCGAAAGTTGCGACACTACTTCGAGTCTCATCCGGTGACTGTGGTGTCATCCTTCCCCCTGGGGGAGATCATCCAGTGCCGCGAGGCCTCGGGTAGGATAGCAAAGTGGGCGGTGGAGCTTATGGGCGAAACGCTATCATTCGCTCCTCGGGAGGCCATAAAATCCTAGGTCTTGGCAGACTTCCTGGCTGAGTGGACTGACACCCAGTTACCAACAACTTCAATCCAGCCCGAGCTCTGGACCATGTACTTTGATGGGTCACTCATGAAAATAGGAGCAGGCGCTGGCCTGCTCTTCGTTTCACCCCTCGGAAAGCATCTCCGCTACGTCATTTGCCTCCATTTTTCGGCATCAAACAACATGGCCGAGTACGAGGCACTGGTTAACGGGCTATGCATCGCCATCGAGCTAGGGGTCCGGCGCCTCGACGCTCGAGGCGACTCATAGCTTGTCATTGACCAAGTCATGAAAAACTCCCACTGCCGTGACTGGAGGATGGAAGCCTACTGCGACAAAGTCCGGTGCCTGGAAAACAAGTTCTACGGGCTGGAGCTCAACCACATCGCCTAACGGTACAACGAGACTGCGGACGAGCTGGCGAAAATAGCCTCGGGGCGAATGACGGTTCCCCCGGACGTCTTCTCCAAAGACCTACATCAACCATCCGTCAAGATCAACGACACGCTCGAGCCTGAGGAAGCCTTGGCCCAGCCCGAGGTACCCTCAGCCGAGCCCGAGGTACCCTCGGCCGGATCCGAGGCACCCTCGGCCATCGAGGAAGAGGCCTTGCCCGTGGAGGAGGAACAGAATGGGGTCACGCCAGATCCGAACTGGCAGACCCCGTACCTGGAATATCTCCTCCGAGGAGAGCTTCCCATCGACAAGACCAAAGCTCGGCAGCTGGCTCGGCGCGCCAAGTCATTCGTCTTGCAGGGTGATGGAAAAGAGCTCTATCACTGCAGCCCCTCGGGCATCCTCCAACGATGCATATCTATCGCCCAAGGACAAGAGTTGTTGCAAGAAATACACTAGGGGGCTTGCGGCCACCATGCAGCACCTCGAGCCCTCATGGGGAATGCCTTCCAACAAGGTTTCTACTGGCCAACCGCGGTGGCCGACGCCACTAGGATTGTGCGCTCCTGCCGGGGGTGTCAATTCTACGCAAAGCAGACGCATCTGCCCGCTCAGGCCTTACAGACGATACCCATCACCTGGCCATTTGCTATGTGGAGTCTAGACCTCGTCGGTCCCTTGTAGAAGGCACCCGGGGGCTTCTCGCACCTTCTGGTCACCATCGACAAATTCTCCAAGTGGATCGAGGTCCGACCCTTGACCAGCATCAGGTCCGAGCAGGCGGTGGCGTTTTTTACCAACATCATCCATCGATTCGGGGTCCCAAACTCAATCATCACTGACAATGGCACACAGTTCACCGGAAAAAAGTTCCTGGACTTCTGCGATGACCACCACATCCGTGTGGACTGGGCCGCCGTAGCTCATCCTATGACGAATGGGCAGGTGGAGCGTGCCAACGGTATGATTTTGTAGGGGCTCAAACCGAGGATCTACAATGACCTCAACAAGTTCGGCAAGAGGTGGATGAAAGAGCTACCCTCGGTAGTCTAGAGTTTGAGGACGACGCCGTGCCGTGCCACGGGTTTTTCGCCATTCTTTCTAGTCTATGGGGCCGAGGCCGTCCTCCCCACGGACTTAGAATATGGCACCCCGAGGACCAAGGCGTACGACGACCGAAGCAACCAGACCAGCCAAGAAGACTCGCTGGACCAACTCGAGGAGGCTCGGGACTTTGCCTTACTACATTCGGCACGGTACCAGCAGTCGCTGCGGCGCTACCACGCCCGAAGCGTTCGGTTCCAAGGCTTCCAAGTGGGAGACTTGGTGCTTCGCCTACGACAGGACGCCCGAGGGCGCCACAAGCTCACTCCTCCCTGGGAAGGGCCCTTCATCATCGCCAAGATCTTGAAGCCTGGAACATACAAGCTGACCAACGACCAGGGCGAGGTCTACAACAACGCTTGGAACATCCAACAGCTATGTCGCTTCTACCCTTAAGATGTTTTAAGTCGTTCATGTACCTCGTTTACATACACAAAGTCTAACCGTCAAGGAAGGGTCGGACTTACCTCAGCAAAGCCCGACCCTCCCTCGGGGGCTAGAAGGGGGGAACCCCCTCTGCGTCAAAATTTTCCTCGGAAAAATTTTCTACCAAAACAACCTTTGTGCTTTCGACTTCCGTATCGATAGCGGGATCCTGAGAACGACAAGAGTACACATAAGCGGCAAGGCCAACCGAGCCGAGGAACTCCTACGCCTCCGGGATACGGATACCTCACTCATCACCTTCCGCGAGAAGTAACTCACGCTCGGATAAGCGATCCTACTACCGAACAAGTCCTAACACTCGGGTAGAAAACGACTTTCGTGCCTTCTTGATTGTACCAATAATGGAATCCTTCGACCAAACAAGAGCGCACGTAAGCGGCAAGGCCGACCGAGCCGAGGGACCTCTACGCCTCCAGGATACGGATACCTCACTCATCACCTTCCGTGAAAAGTAACTCTCGTTCGGATAAACGATTCTGCTATTGACAGACAAGTCGTGATGCTCGAAACAAGAGGAGAGAAGACGTAGCTTTTTAAACACGATGATAAAGTGTTTAGGCCTCGGCGGCCGCGAAAAAGCATGCGCATGCTATAGACAAACTGTTCCTGCAGGTTCGGGCATCGGCAGGAGGAGCAGCAGCACCCTCGGCGTTGTTTCCACCCTTGGCGGAACCCGACCTGGCCTCAGACGGCGACCCGGGCAAAAGGACCTCCACCTAAGGGAGGACGCCAGCACTGCGCCAGCAGATGTCTTGGCCAAGCTCCAGCGGCTGCTACCACATCTTCCTCGGCCTAGGAAGCCACCACCTCCCGGGCTGACGAAGTCTCTTTCCGAGCCGACTCCGCGTCTGTCCGCGTTAACACCGCTGCCTCCGGCTCCGGCTCATCGCAGAGCAGCCGAGGGTTCTAAAAACTGAGCAAGAGAGGCCTAGAGCGGCAAGGCCGACCGAGCTGAGGGACTTCTACGCCTTCGGGATACGGATACCTCACTCGTCACCTTCCGTGAAAGGCAACCGACGCTCGGTTAAGTGGTTCGGCTAGCCAACAGACAAGTCCCAGCGCTCGGAATGAGGAAGACACACAGCTTCATTCTCGAATACCCAAATGTTCAGGCCTCGACAGCCATAAAGAACAAACACATATACTTGGGGGTAACTATGCTACACAGACTTAGACGTCGGTAGAACCCTCGGCGGTTCTCCCGACCTACGACAAATGTCTAAGTACTTGAAGCGGTTACATTTTGCTCCGGCAAAAACCCGGTATATCTCCTTACAAACGGGACTCCGGTTCCGCTCCCGCGGGTATGAACTACCTCCACACCGGGGGGCCTATGGGACAACAAACTCCAGGTGGCTCGTCGGCGACCACTACACCAGCGGTGACAATGACCCCCGCTTCGGGCGGCTAAACAGCAGCAGCGATGACCTCAGGGCCGACGCTGCTGTGACGAGGCCCTCGCCCGCGTCTCCGCTCGAGGGGCGAGGACAAGCCATCAAAGCCAAAGAGCCGGGGGTCCAGCCGCAGCTGGCGCCGATGGTCTCGTCGGCGGAGAAACCTTCTCCGGCTGCCACCACCTCAGCACCGACGACAGCGGCCACCTGCGCGCCAGCGCCACGCCGACGAATGGCGGACGCCCTAGCCTGCACCGCAGATCCCCACTCAGGTCCTCGCGGACGGGTAGGCCCCGACCTCCGTGCGGAGGCGTCGTGCCAGAGTGAGGACAAGACAATCCAAGAACACGAACGCCGCCCATGCGGCGTACGGCGTCTTGGACGGTCCACCGGTGCGCACGGCGCAACAGATGCCCGAGCCGGATCAAGCGACAGGAGGCAGCGTCGGATGCCGCGACAGAGCCAGCTGAGCCAGTGAGCCAGCCACGCTGGAGCTGACGATGCTTGCGGCCGACCGGTCCTGCGTTGTCGAGGTTCGCCCCTCCGCAAGGTCGGTGAGCGCCTTCTCCCCTGAATGCTGAAGGAGGAGACGACCTACTTGCCCATACGGGAGGTAGAACCCCGGCTCAGCTCGCCCTCCGCCTCAGCAAGGATGACGAAGATCCTTGAAGCTGAGGGCGGGGCAGAGGCCGCAGCCCGGCTTGCTTCTGCCCACCAAACTGCCCATTGGTGAGGGAATGCAGCCGGGCTGCACGATGAAAATCCTTGAAGCCGAGCGATGGCTGAAAGGTGCCGATCTCCACGAGGCCGCGCTCCTCCAACAATAGCAAGAGCAAGGCAACGCTAGAGCACCCCATCCGGGGGCTCAAAAGGTGGAAGGGCGCAATGCATGAGGGGAGAACGAAGGCATGGCCACTGCCTAGGGGATCGATCCCCCTTTTATAGGCAGACCTGCTCACTTGCACCCCTTAGCGTCACGGGCGAAATCTCCACTGACATCCTCCAGGGTTCTCCCCCTACGACATGGGGGCTGGGACCCACACGTCATACGAGCTGATCCGAAGCACGAAGAAGCGAACCGCCGTACACAAGGCATGTAACCGTCCCGCGGTTACAAGTGCTCTCCCATCTTTGCAGAAACCGGTGGTCGAAAGGGTGGACTGCCACGCGACAAGATTCCAACTGCACCGCAACTGTTCGCCCCTTTGGCTTCAACCACATCCGGCGAACCAGCGCAAAGGAAGCGGGCCCGCATGTCATATAACCGGCGCGCCGGTTACGACGTGCGAGAAGTTACACCGCCACTCGCGCCAATGCTGCGCCTCCTCGATTGCGGAACCAGTACCACGACTCGAGGTAGCCCTGCGCAGGACCCAACAGTGCCAGTTAAAGGTGACGGCCACGGGCCGGTCAGCCGCGGGGTAGGCACGACGGTTGGCATGGTCAAAAGCGGGCCGACAGTAACTGCAGCGGCAGATGAGCGGAGGCAGCGTTCAAGTCGCCTGCAGGCTCGCGTCCCCTCCTGAAGCGACGGGAGAGCCCTCTCCCACGGCATGAAGACGACGCGCCCGTGCCCCGTTCCTCGAACAGCTCGCGCGCGCAACGGGCGCCACGCGAATCGCCCGTACTGTCGCATTAACTTCCCGATGGAGCAGGCAACACCTCTGGCAGGCGAGGCGAGCTCGCTTCGCCTTCACCATAATGACCGCGTCAAAAAAGGTGCGCCACCTTATTTAAATTCATATCCTTCCCCTCCTCCTCTCTCTCTCTCTCTTGCTATAGGGACCGAGAAAGGGGATGTTTGTGAAAGGATCCTTCTCGGCGAAGGAAGCGGGCCTCGAGCCCTCCTACTGATCAGGGGTTTGAAGGCTGGCCCCTCGGGAGGGTTTCGACAGCCGCCCTAGAGCACTCGGACCTCAAGCCCATTACCGATCAGGGGTTCGAAGGCTGGCCCCTCGGAAGGGTTCGACAGCGCCCCAGAGCGCCCGGGCTCCGTGCCCACTACTGATCAGGGGTTCGTAGGCTGGCCCCTCGGAAGGGTTCAACAGTCGCCCCAGAGCACGTAGAGTGAGGGATGACTCTGGGTACATTCGATACATAGCCGAGGCTCGGGCTACGCTCTCGAGGTACCCTAGGACATTTCCGAGACTGGCGGGAACGATTTGTAGCAGAATCCCACTGGAGGGAGGCATCGAGCCCTCGGACCCTGTCGAAGGGGTCTGGGTCTGGCAAATCACCCGCAGGTACTTTTGGAGCGCGCCTCTGGGCCACCAGCCGACCCCTAACGAACGGGGCACGGGCGTCCACTCGGATCACTCGTTAGCAGCTCGCTGGAAACACCATGTTCGGCGCCCTCCGAGGGCAACATGGCGCTTTCCCCCCTCCTCCTTGCGGAAAGGCAACCTGGGGCGTATAATAAAAGTCGGGAAAGTCCTTGATTGTCCTCTTGCTCTGTGCAGAGGCTCGGGGGCTGCTCTCGCACCCGGCTACGGCCAAAACTGTTGACAGCGTCAACAAACCAGCTTGATAACTTGGAACCCGACCATGCACCCGGGCTACGGCCGGGCCGCATGAGGGAACGATCAGACCGGCCGAAGCACCACGAAAAGCATTCATACCTCAGAGGAGTCAAACCACTCCTCCAAGGCCTCGGGGGCTACACCCGGCGGGTGCGCTCGCGCGCACCCACCAGAACAAGGCAAAAACCGAGAAAGGCCGGTCCCCTCACCGAAAACGCAGCAAAAGCCTCCAAGCGAGTACCATCACTTCCTTCGAGGCTCGGGGGCTACTGTCGGGTACCATAATTAGGGGTACCCCCAACGCTCCTAATCATGGCTGGTAAACACCCTCAGACCAACTGACGGGTGCGGTTCAAGCCAAGACTTCGTCTACCCTAGGGACGCGATCTCACCCGAGCCCAGCCTCGGGTTGGAACAGTAGTCCCAGACGAGTTCACGCCTCGCCCGAGAGCCTCCTCAGGCAGCAGGCGCCCCCTCGGCTCTCCCAAGGCCCGGCTCGGCCAGGCTTCGTTGTGAAGCAACCTTGGCCAGACCGCCTCACCAACCGACCGCTTCACAGGCGCATTAAATGCAGGGGATGCCTGACGCCGTATCCTGACACACGTGCCTCAAACAGGTAGGCCAAAGTGACCGCAGTCACTCTGCCCCTCTTCTTTACTGTCTGATCTGACAGGAAAACAGTGTCGCTCGCTCCGCTACGACTGCCGTGTCAGCCACCCCGGCGACGACTGACAACAAGTCACGATCAACCACCGAGTTCAACCTCGGGCGCAACAGGAAGCTCCGCCTCGCCCGACCTCATGCTCCGGCCTCGGGAGGAGGTCTCCACCTCGACCGACCCTGGGACTCGGCCTTGACCCCGGTCTCGGGAGGAATCGCGTCCTCGCCCGACCCAGGCCTCGACCTCAAGAGAAGTCTCCGCCTCGATCGACCCTGGGCTCGGACCAACCGCGCTAACAGGGGATACATCATTTCCCTATTCCTAGCCTGCTCAGGCTACAAGGAACAAGACCGGCGTCCCATCTGCCTTACCCAGGCGACCGGTAATGATGGTGCCCCGCGTGCACCATGACGCCGGTGGCTCTCAACCCCTTACGACAGCAAGGAGACGTCAGCAGGATCCTCGCCACGTTGCCAGCTGTGCTCCTATAGGGCTCAGGCGCTCCTCCGACGGCCACGCCATCACATGTACAGGGCCCAAGCTCTCCCCCAACGGCCACATTGGCATGTACACAGGGCTTAAGCACTCCACTGCCGGACACGTTAGCGCATAGCTACGCCCCCCGTTGTACGTCTGGATCCTCTCCTTGCCTCTATAAAAGGGAGGTCCAGGGCCACCCTGAGGGGGGTTCGCGCGAGGGAAGCGGCGGACGAACTCTGTGTCTCTCTCTCTATGGCGCGACGCGCTTGTAACCCCTATTACGAGCGGCACCCCTGGTGCAGGATAATACAAGGCTTGTCCCACCTCTTGTGTTCCATCCCGCGCCAACCCATCTGGGCAGGGGCACGCAGCGATTTCACTGGTCGGTCCAAGGGACCCCCCGGGTCTGAGACGCTGACACTATCGCAACAAGCACATCCTGACGCCACTAGCAACCCTGCCTTCCATCTTCCGTGATGTGGTACTGATGGATGCTACCTGCTAGGGTTTCAGCTGTTCTGCATGAGTGGATGGTGGCAGCTGCACGAGGCTCGAGTGAGTGGCATTGTGTCTGGCTCGACTGCATCGGCGACGCAAGCTCCAAGTGGCACAGTGATACGCTGTAAACCCTAAAAATGAATTAGGGGTTCATGTATTCCTCCTATGCCTTTTATAGGAAGTAATACTAAGAAATCGAGTAAACATATGATAAAATAGAAATATCTTCAATCGAGTAGGATAAGTTATCCTCCTCATGGAATTTAAAGAATGCTCTTGAATAAAAATATATTCAAGATTATGTGACTCTCGGTAAAAGAGAATACATTTTCCCCTAAATAAGTGAAATAAATGATATTCAATTTTTTTGGTAAAATTAGAATGTGATCACATACTCAAAATTAATAATTCTCCTAAAATAAAATGAAAGTATGCATGGCACATTTTGAGCCTTTAACTAAACAAAGCAATAAAATAATTAATATAAAAATATAGAAAAGTGTACTTTGCATTTCATAACAATATTTTGGATGGTAGCATTTGAACATAAATTCGAAGTTGTATTTTTATGTGTATTGGAAAATTGAAAACAAAACAAGGAAAATAGGAAGAATAATAAAATAAAATAAAAAGAAATGCAAACCGGACCTGCCGCTCCTTTTTACCCTCACCCGCGCTAGTGGCCCATCTGGCCCATTACCACGCGCGCCCTAAAACTCCACTGCCAGTCGGGCCCGCGGGCCAGTCACTTCCGCGCGCACTGCACTTGGGTCCCACCGTCCTGGTCAGCTGCGGTCACTGCTCAGTGGGCCGACACTGTCAGGCTCGTCTCCTCAACAACTCGCGACGGGCGCGGCTGAGCTCCCCGCGCCGCGTGATTCCGGTTCACTTCGCGCGCGGATCTCGGTCAACTCGCGCACCGGCACGGGGGGAAGCGGCTATAAACCTAGCCCCGTCCTCTGTTTCTCCGCGGCACCTAGCAACTGCCACTGGAAATCACGGAGTTCCAATCCGTCGCCCAATCTAAGCTCCTCGAGAACTATATGACTCGTGCCCCTGCTCCTCCTTGCCGACCAACGCTCGACCATTGTCGCCGCGAACTAAGAAATCGAGCCGTAACCACATGCCCTATGCCACCCAAAGACATCATCGTCGAGGGGAGAGTCAGGAGCCGCCATGGTGGTCGAGTGCTTTCACCATCGTCGCGGGCTCTCTGTCGGGTCAGGGAGACTCGCCTAACCTTGTAGATACTCCCGTTGCATCATCGGGCGGTTGGGGCCACTGGCTCGGACGAAATCGCTTGCCGGAGTCCGTGGTGGTCCGCTGGGCCGCTGCCGCTGTGGCCAGTGATCTCCACACATCGACTTCTGGTAAGTACTCTGTTGCGTTCGCATTGTCCTACACTCCGCGATTATTCGATTGGTTCTAGGGATTGAGCTATGTGGCCAGGGCACATTGCTCGCCGGCGTACATCGCCTCGTGGCGCCATCGTGGTCGGCTGCCACGAGTGCATGAAGACGAGATGTGTGTCGTCAGTTTCCGGACGAGCGGCACAGATTAGACCTTGGTACCGAATCAGCCTGCTTGTATATGAGCCAAGGATCGTGAATCGAAGGGTTGTGAGAGGATCGGGTTTCATAAAACCCTTGTCGTCGGATCATGATCCGATGGCCATTATTGCGTACTAGTTCGGATCTAAGCAATTAAATTCGGGTCGTTAATTATGGATCATAGGGGCAATGATCAGATTCTGCGTTAATAGCATCCTCACCGTGGATTACTGTTCCTATGGCTCATGTGCCTGCGGGAGCTCAGACCTAATCTTAACTGATGGATCTAATCTAATCGGTTCAGATGTGCCCGTACCCCTTCGGCCTGGCAGTCTTTTAAAAGAGCCCCTTGGTTAGTTAAGAATGAACCCGCGGTCCATAGGGACTGTTCACAGTGTCTTAGGAACTTTTGCGTCGTTGCCCCTGTCTTCTATAGAATTTGAGGCGCAGTCCAGGAAATAAAGAAAATAGGGAAAAAGAGTTTAGAAATTGATTTTGGGTTTAAAAATAATCGCGGAAACCCATTTAATTCATAGAAAATTCATATTGAGTCCAAATTTAACTATTCTAGTTTCTATAATTTTGTAAGATTATTTTTATCATCTAGTGCCACTGATTTGATATGAAAGCCACTTTAAAATTTATCTCTTAATTAATCTTGTGTCAAATACATAAAACCTTCAGAAATTCATAACTTCTCCGTTTTAACTCCGATTTGATCCGTTCAAGTTGCGTTAGCCTCGTATAAATATGTACTATGCAATAACAACATTTATTATACTATGTATCATTATTTTATGATTAGATCTTTATTTAATTTATGTTGGTTAGGCTTGTTAATTTTCTTATCCTTATAATCTACTAAATTATGATATATGGTCAAATTATAATTTGGATTAAAGTTGAATTAATTACTACTTTAGGTTATCTTTTCTATGGAATTATAAAATAAACATAGAACCTAGTGTTAGTCATTTAAGCACATCAACCACGACTCCGATCTTAGTAGTTCTCGATCCCGCAGTCTCGTAGCAACGCGTAGATGATTATTATTCAGTTTGTACTTATGTTTGGCGTGATGTTAATTTTATCTATGCCATGTTTGTTTGTATTGCTACGACTAGCAGTGCGGTCACGAGGATCCGAAGAATCACCCTGGTAACTGGAATCTCAAGTGTCAGGCAAGTTGTGCCCGTGATCACCTTCATTTACCTAATAATGTTCTTTAATGTCATTTATTCATGTATAGGCTTAATTTTGATGGGACCTAATAGGTCACCCTAGTCTGATTATATTTATACCTTGTTTACCCCTGAACTATTTGGGTAGTTTTTGCTATTGCTTTATATGGTTTTGGGATTAATATTTCATTATATCCATGTTCCAATTATTCTGTTATGTTATTTATGTTCATGTTAAGATCATTAATTTTAATTGGAACGTGGAGCTTAACTTGAGAAACACGTGCCACCACAAGGGTGGAATGGGACGCCCTTGGCTGATTATAGTGGAAGACTACCTTACCCGAAAGGGGCAAGGGCAGTAGGGGGGTTGCATGCAAGGAGGTTCTTGGGTTGATTTTGCTGCGATGGCGGTCAGACGGGGGATTCTTGTAAGTGCTCTTCCCATAAACTGTAGCGGGTTTTCGGAAGCTAGTGGAACTTTGTAAAGGCCTCATAGTGGATCCCTAGCCATTCACCTCGGTAGTGTATAAGGGCCTTGCAAACCCTGGCGACATGGGATACACGACTTGTGGGTACAGGGTACAACCTCTGCAGAGTGTAAAACTGGTATACTAGCCAAGCTCACGGTCATGAGCAGCTCACGACTCTCGCATGATTAAATTATGGAACTTAAACTCAATTTGTCATATGCATTGCATGAGATTTATTATTAATTTTGTTCTATTATTGTTTATTATGGTTTGGTATTTAGTTACATTTAGTAATTGCTAATAAAATTTTGACCAACTAATTAAAAGCAATGCTCAGCTTTAACCCTACTGTTGATCAGCTTTACACATCATCTAAACTCCCACCTTTGGTGAGTTCATGCCACATTATTCCTCACAACTTGTTGAGCGATGAACATGTGTGAGCTCACCCTTGATGTCTCACACCCCCCACAGGAGAAGAACATGTGGTTCAAGAGGAGCCATATAGTGAGGAGTTCGATTCGATCTAGGTGGTATCTCCCAGTTGACTTACGCCAAGGATGATCCTTAGTTCCAGTTATATTTATCTTTTTTATAAGACTACCGCTATGTAATAATTACTCTAATTATATTGTGACATTTATCTCTATACACTCTGTTATTATATATGTTGCCTTCTTTGACGCATGTATGAGATGCACCCGGCTTTGTTCCTTAAAGCCTAGGGTGTTACATGCGTCGTCCACTATGGGTTGCACGAGGGCATGGCTCGACACTTGGCTGCGAGAGGCATGCGCTGCTGCGGGCTGCAGCACGCGTCATGGCGAGATAGGCACGGCTACAACACGAGCTTCCACAGACCATCACGATCTGCAATCTCCATCCTCGGCGGTACCACACTTTCCACCCCGGCCCTAGGCTTAGAGACATCCTGGCTCCACCACTTCCCACAGTTACCGAAACAGTAAGTCTATCAGCTATTGCCGATGTTTTGGCTCTCTCTTCATTGCCTTAGCATGGTTATGCATGGTCTGATGCTAGAGGAAGGTCAACGATATAACACTAATTCTGCAAATTGCTATCGTCTAAAAACCAATGACAATTAGTCCGATATCAACGGAATATCTTTTGCCCACAACATGCTAATTCCTATCGATTTGTGTCCATCGAATTTTTTAGAAATTAACTAATTCCCATCGGTAGCAGACTTGGTTTATTTAATTCCTATTAGTCACCACGAGCCGACGTGGATTACTATGTTTGATCCATAACTTCGGCCAACCTCCTTAGCCGACGGGAGTTAATGGGAATAGTGTCACATCAGTGCTTAATGGGAACATTGTC
The DNA here is from genome assembly GCA_029449295.1 of Zea luxurians. Classification (NCBI taxonomy): domain Eukaryota; kingdom Viridiplantae; phylum Streptophyta; class Magnoliopsida; order Poales; family Poaceae; genus Zea; species Zea luxurians. The sequence continues at coordinate 549,282 of JAOPSE010000170.1, forward strand.
ACATTAGTGCTTAACTTCTGTTAGAGCAACTCCAATCATGAGCTCCATAATTAAGCCCTATATTTCAATTTAGCTACATATAGCCAACTTATTTAGGGCACATACTGTAGGTTTATTTCCAACCCTTCAGCCTTAAAATGGGTTAACATTGGAACCGCCAGGCCGTTTCTTTTAGCCGTCCAACGTAGAAGCCGGTCGTTTCTGTTAGCGACAACAAATTCGTCATCGCCAGGCTGTTTCTGTTACCCGTCCTGTTCCCTCTAACGTCCCTAAACAGAAACGACCGACTTCTTCATCGGCGCTAACAGAAACGGTCGTTTAGGGCCCATACTGTAGGTCTGAATCAAAACATTAGTAACAATTAATGAATCAATCTAGAATCAAAACTAAGAATGTAATTAGTCAACAAAGAGAGAGGAATGTTACTGTACTAATCTTGCATAATAAACACTTTAATCATCAAAAATTGTGTACAAAAATTGCTCCTCAAAAGCATCAGAAAGTTCTCCCTTAAGAACTGCAAAAGCTATATATTAACCTAATATATTAGATTTAATCTAATAGCCTCATCTCTCTCTAATTCTCATCCTGAAAATAAAAACTCTTCTCTATTTATAGGGACATCAGAGTCCTATTCCAACCCAATTGGACTCTCTATCGCCGACCTATTTATAAGAGGATAAGACACCTATTCCAACACAATTTGCATGGGTCCACCTCATTATCCCGCACGGGCTTCTGACCTATTGTCCACTTAGTACACCCATTCCGTGATCACTAGGTCTGCACCCCTCTTAGGTCTCCCATGTCGTTGTACCGACTAGGCTAGGTGTCACATGGGCCAAGCCCACTCCAACGCAGACAATCGCGATATGCAATGATGCTTCAACCAAAACATCTCGTACAACATCCTCGACTAAGGGCCTTAGTTCCTCCTTAGACTATATCCCGAAACCTAGTTTTGTACCTCAGTTCCTTCCTGAACTCTACCAAAATCTAGTTCTGTCACCGCTACCAACCATGTTTCACCTCGACCATTACCTACACCTCAACAACACACACAACTGTGTCCAAGCACAAGTCTGCAACTTGACTCAAGGTTAATTCCACGCAAAACCACTACACCAAGTGTGTTACAACAATATCAACATACATGTTAACACACATGCACAATTTAGCATTAATCAAAATCTTATATTTATACGCATGCATTACGTTCAAAAGCATGTAAATAACTTTGCGATGATAATAACAAGTTAACCACAATGTTTCAATGTCAACAAACCCAATTTTTCATCACACACAATTTCATGTTGCTCATCATAACTCACATATCCATTCAAAATCACAATCACATCTAACAAAACTCAAGTCATTCGTTCACCAAAGCATAGACATTATGTTCAATTCATATTGTACATCATACAAAACTGAAACAAAGCACATGTTTAAATGCAAAGGAACATACATTGATACTCACTTACTCAGGCACCAAAATCGCCAATTGGATGATTAGAGGTGTGCCCACTGCCTCCTCTAGGAGGAGGGTTGGCGAAGGACTCCACAAAAGTTGTTTCAGTAGGTTTAGGTCCACTTGCATCCTCCATAACCTATGTAGCAAGAATGTAAATATTCACAAGTTGAGTATATAAATGCCCAAATCATATGAATAATTTGAGAGTTACAAAATAAACTTGGTCCCAACTGTAGGTATATATGCAGGCGGTGTGTTAAACTAGTACATGTGCATCCCGATCCCTATTCAATAAATATTTAATCAAGTCTAGATACAATTCATGTTTTATCTCCTGCAGCTACCAAATAACACATGAGTATACCAATCGAAGCTAGATTTCAAACTTCTGTTCAAAAATTTTGACAACTAGATGTAGAATTCACAAAACTAACATACAAAGTTATGAAGTTAACATAAAACCGGCTAAGTTTGCTAGAATATCTCGAACGAAATGCTAGGTTAGACTATGTTATTGGAGAATGGTCTAAAATTTGTGTATCGGAGTTGGTGTAGCTAGAAAAGGGCTCCACTGTGACAGTATCGGCCGAAACTCTGGAAGGACTACGTTCAGACCCTGTTGGTGGAATGATGCTTATTAAACAAATGTGTCAGTATCGTAGATATTGTTTTTCATTATATGAATGAAGAGTAAGAATCAGTTATACTTGAATCATCTCCTGATGTTGTCTCATGAAAGAGTAGAAGTAGTCTGGTTGTGCCTGCTAATGCTCATCATGTTGTATCAGCTCCTCACGTAGCCTAGCCACCGCCAACTCTTGCTTGATGGGCCAACGAGAGGAAAGGCTTGAGCTATGGGATAAAGAACTCATCCTTTGAGCTCTCACCTCCATCAAGTCAATCATTCGACCGAAAAGCGTGTACCTGCAAGTGTTTTAAAAACAAACTTAGGGCATGATCATGTTAGTAGAACTCACGGAATTTGATAATTTTGAGCTCATCGTCCATGCGCTTTCCCTCCACCACTAGCATAGTGTTGCTTCTTCCACAAATGTCAAACATAATATATGTGCAAATTGAAAATTCAAACACTTAGCACATATGTATGGATAGCTAACACTTGCAAATTTAAATTTGAAACACTTAACACATATGTATGGGGAGCTTACACTACCTAAGTGGATTTGTGAAACTTGTCCAAAACTTCACAAATTGTTGAAGCGCTTGGACAAGCAATACAAATCCAATCCAAGTTAGTAAGTCATACTTGTATGAGGCACTAACATGGAAACCAAGAAGGAAAAGAATATCTTTGTGTGGTTGTAATCAATTACCAAAATGTTGAAGATTGAAAGCTCTATACATGGTTTTGGTAATTTAGACAACTAGTGGACTAACCTCTACTCTAAGTGTTGCAAACAGGACATGTTAGGTCTATACTCAAAGGTTGAGGAAGGTGACAACCATGAGAAGGATGATGATGATCACAAAGGATAACAAGAGCTCAACATGGTAAGAGTAAAGAAAAATGCAAGGTTTCAGGGCCAAGGTATAAGCCAAGGCATTTTTATCGTTCAAGATGCAACAGATGCATGATCAAATTTATGATTAGTAGTCACACTATAAAGAGGGGAACACATAGTTCAAGGGGGTTACTTATGTGTCAATAGGTGAGATGAATGATCATAAAAAACTAAGGAGCATAGGGGTGCATATTTTGGTATGATGTAGAAGATGACAAGGTGAGATGAACTCACACATATACATTAGACCTAGTGAAGTTCCACCTTAGACACTATAGACAAATGCTAAACCATAGACTCTAGCGTTTGGAACATGTTGGAGTCATCTCATGTGCAAAGGTTGGAAGAATAGGACTAAGTGTGCCTAGAATATGCGTGAAACCCTAATTGTTAGAAGTATTGGACTAAAATAGTACTAGTACGATGGCTAACCCTAGCTATATGATCAAGAAGATCTTTGAACCCTAAGCTATGGTCCAATGGGGGCATTGGACCAGTTTGATGCTCACCATTGCTCTTTAGTCTGTTTTAGCATAGCATTGGACACTCGCTCAATGATTCGAAGGATGGAAAAATGGAAGTGACAAACTGAATGAGTGCATTGCTCACGAGGATGGTCCCACTATTAGGCAACATATGCGATTACAGGATAGGGGCATCAGACCATCTGGTTTGGTGTGATGAGTGCTGTTGAATGATTTTGATGCCATTGGTTACTCTCTAGTTTATTCTTGGAGGGCATCAGACCTTGTGTTTTATAGTCTAACGGTCTTCAGACTGATGTTGTCGGACTATATGCTAAGATAGTTGTTGGGGGCGATAACCATAATATTTACATGACTAGTAAACATGGCATAATATGAGGGTGTCCGATCATGTGTATGGTTTGATGGTGGAGTGTCCAATGGTTCAATGACCTCAAAAAATGCACAATAACGGTTCTAATAGCTAGTTGGCCCATGGGACCTTATAAATAGAGGTTATGTGGGTTTAGGGTGAGTATCCTGACTTCCCAACTTGATTTACATCTAAAGTAAGATTAGGAGTGTTCACTGCTGAATTACATATAGTTATTGCATCTAGTGGCACTAGTGATTATATTAATCTAGAGAATTTGTATTACTCTTGGTGGTTGTAACCATCTAGATGACTTGGAGGCAACGAATGATCATTGAGCAACTTTGATGATTGTTGTCGGCTTCGATTATCGTATCATAAGGGGCTCATGTGTTCATCTTCAAGGAAGTTTCACAAAGACTAACTCAAGTGATATTATGGCTTGTTGGAGTTCCTTATTAGAGTTATTATTACTTCTCTCTTTGTGGGTTTGACTTGTTACATCAATGTTGGATGAAGACCAAACACGACTTCGATCACAGAGCGAAGGCCACATTTTTTGTCTTATGCTAACCATACACAGGCCCACAGGCAAATGGGTCCTTGACTCAAGGATTGACCGTTGATGAGAGGCCCACAGGAGAAGGGGTCCTTGACTTAGGCAGCAATCAATGATGAAGGGCCCATAAGCGAAAGAGACTCCAATCTAGTGGATGACCACAACAAGTCAGCAACAGCCAAGGCCTTTGCCAGTACATCGACTAAAGGACTTCCATCATTCGTCCAGGCGCAGTGAAGGGGCCACGATGCGAGGGCTCTCAGGGCGAAGGCTACGAATCAGCCCCATACGCCACCGGTCTTCCAGAAGACATCTCAAGGGATCCACCTGTCAGCATAGCGTGTTGGTGTGTTATCCGGTGTGCACCATCTATTGTACGAGAAGCACTAAAATTACTCCATAACATGGAATATCCCCTTGATGTAGTTGGTAACAGGGGGTAGTGTAACACCCAAAATTCTACTTTGGAATTTATAACATCAATAATTAAAAAATGTCCCAAAATGAATATATTGCCTAAATAAAAGATTAAAATAAAAGATACTTAGAAATTAAATTATGCTTGGTTTATGTGTTAGACTCTTCTTTTGGATTAAATAATTAGAAATATTCTCTAGATTGGGTGAGATAAATTTATCGTTTAGTATAAATTATGTAATAGTAGTTGTGTCTTTAAAACATATGATTTAGACATATAATAACAAGAAGATTTTTCATGTGTGTTAAAACAAGTGGGATATTCCTTTCATTAACTATGAAGTATAAAATATTAATGAATAAATAAATACAGTAAAAATAAATGAAATATTTCTGCAAAAACATGTTGAAACCCTGGTTTGATGCATTTTCGAAATTAGAGGTTTAAATTTGAATCAAATTCAGATTTTAAACTAAAATGGAAAAGAAAACATAAAAATAAAAAAAGAGAAAGGAGAAAGACTTCATTGGGCCAAAAACCATCTCCTCGGCCCATCTCCACTTCTCCCGTGCAGCCCAACTCCCACATCCGCGTGGCCCGCTCCCACCTCACATTATCACTGATGGATGGGGCCCCTCTATCAGCCCTTCACCATGGCGCGTGCCCTCACGGGGTATGACCTGCGGGTGGGCCCCTTATGTCAGCTATGTCTTCGCCGAGATCTTCTCGAAGCCATGGCTCACGCGCGCGCATTTCTCGCGATCGTCCAACTCTTGTGGTCAGTTGTTACGCCCGAGCGGGAATGTCGTCGTCCGTGTGGACCCCCTTGCCACGGCATATAAGTACCGAGCCCTATTGCTCATCCACAAGCACCATCAGTGTGTTGGAAGGAAGCGGTGTCGGGTCAAAGGGGGGATTCCGCCGCCGCTGTTGATTCACGTAGGCACCCGTGTCGAGTCCCTTGGGTCGGGGCAGGGAGCTTCGCCACGTCTTCCTGGTGCTGCCGGTCGCCTTCGTGGAAGGGGAGAACCACTCGGTTGCCGGTGATTCCTCACCGGAATCACAACGCCATCGCGGGGCTGCCTCACATCATGGGCTAGCTTAGCCAATACATTATACATTGGTAAGACACTTTGACCTAGTTCGTTTAAGTCTTAGCATCGAGTAGCATCCTTCATACTAGAGTTTTGTGCACAAGATCAGTGTTGGGTGGCCGCTGGCAGGGTTCTCTGCCGTGGTGGCGTGCGGCGCCACCTCGGACCATCTTCCTTAGGTGACAACGACTGATGGCCGTCAGATCTAAATCATGTGGTGTAGATTAGGTCATAGAGGTACCGTTTTGGGGTGTTAAACCGTGACCGTTGAGTTGGATATCGAGGGCTCATTTTTGATTGGGGCTGTGGACGCTTTTGACCCGTTGATTTCCTATCCTACGACCACCATGGGTATACCGGTTCACAACCTTGTCGATCTAATCATAGCCACTGATGGCGAATCGGGCGGTCCAGGATCGACCATACCCCTTCGGCCGTGTGATTTTGCAAATATGTCCTCGGGATTCTAATAAACCAACCCGCGCGTTCGTGGCTAGTCAAAAGAAATCTCAGATAGGTCCTAGAGTTTGCGCCAAACCCCCCGAGCTTCTGGTAAATAGTGGCCGCAGCCCAAGGTTTAAATAAAATGAGTAAAATTAATAAAGAAAAGGATTTTTAGTATAAAAATAATTCCAGAAACTTGTTTAATTCATATTTAATTCATTTTAACTCCTTTTTGATCCATTCTAGTTGCATTAATCTCATATTAATATTGTTTATCATCTAGTAACCTTGTATTACCATGAAATCTATGATTAAAATCTTGTATCTCCTTTGCTTTATAGTAGACACCTAAACTTTCGAAAAATCATAACTCTTTAACCGTAACTCTGAATTTAGTGATTCTCGAACCAAGGATCTCGTTACGAAGTGTAGATTTTTATCATGCATTCTGTTCTGATGTTTGGTGTGATGTTAATTTTATATATACCATGTTTGTTTGTATTGCTACGAATAGCAGCAAGGTTACGAGTCACTTGAAGACCAAGTTGGTACCTGGGAATCTCGAGTCTAAGGCAAGTTGTGCCCTTGATCACTTTTCTTTACCTAATAATGTTTCTGTTAATCACTGTGACATGCTCAGGTTAATTTGATGGGACCTAATAGGTTTCCCTAGCTTTGTTTATCCCCCACCTTGCAAACAGATGAATTATTGGGTAGATTTGCTATTGCTCTACATGGTTTTGGGAAAATAATGATTTATTATAATCATGTTCCAATTATGTTGTTGTTTAATTTTTGTTCATGATAAGATAATATTGTTAATTGGAACATGGAGAACCAACCGGGAAAACAGTGCTACCATAAGGGTGGAATGGGACGCCCTTGGCTAAGTAATTAGGAAAGCTAGGGAGAGATTACCTTACCTAGAAGGGGCAAGCGGGGCGGCATCACTGCTAGAGTATAGGGAGGTCCTCGGGTCGAATTGTCTGTAAAGCTTTTCAGACGAGGGATTCCTATGCTTCCTTCGTCCTGAATCCGTAGCGGGTTTTCTCAAACTAGTGGAACTTTAGAAAGGCCTCGTAGTGCTACCCTGCCTCGCTTTCTCATTTACCTTTGCTACTCTTATTCTTTCTAAAACTTTTCTTAATCTTTTCTCATCCATTGCTGCTTCACTCTAATTAATCTTATTTTTTTTCTTTATTGAAACCAAAAGTGGATTTCACACTTTGAAATCCTGAGCCTGAAGTGACCTTTAGGAATAGGAGACCTAATCTTAGGAACAAAAACAAAACTATTTTTGTAGGTATTTATACGCTTCAATGTTTGTTCTTATGATAACTGTGTAATTTGGTTCTTTGATTGAGTGTGATGAGTTGTGGAGTAATATCCACAATTGCATCTGCATATACATATAGGCATAAAAATTGGTTTATAAAATAACTAGACAACCTAGATTATTTCGCATTAAAATGTATATAGTGTCAGATATCTATCTTTTCTTAACAGGTTCTATCTTATCTTTGGAGATTCATTTTTTAAGCATAGTTATCCCAACATAGACACAAAACAACATATCAAAGCTCTGCCTAAGATCCTTCAGTTTATGACCAGCTAATAGGCTCTCTATTCTGCCTACTAAATTATTCCCCTTGCAAAACTATCTTACCATATGTATCTAACCCAGATGGTTAATACTAGGAGGGGAGGAGGTGTTGGTCTACTCGTGTGAATTCATCGAAGAAGAGCTATTGCTAATCCAGAACCAACAATGAATCCTCCTCTGAATCCCCTGCCTGTTGATGATGTGACTGCTGCTCAAATGCGATTATTACAACAAATGGCCAACACGATGACAAAAATGCAAGCACAGATCCATCAGGAACGACAGTTAATGAGGCAAGAATGCCAAGAAATGCGCGAAGAACGGCAGGAACGAAAATAACTACCACCTCCACCACCACCAGCTCCGCCCAGGGATAAGCATCGGGAGTTTATGAGCCATAAGCCACTGATATTCTCTAACTCCTCGGACCCACTACAAGCTAATGACTTGTTAAAGTTCATGGACAAGATGCTCAACATAACTCAGTGCTCCGACAGGGAGAAATTACTCTATGCGTCGGGTCGCTTTACTGGCCCCGCTGCGGATTGGTGGATGCATACTACGCTGCTCACGCAGTAGCTAACACCAGCTCCTAGGCATAATTCTCCAGTCACTTCAGGAATTACCATATTCCTGCTGGCCTTATGAAGATTAAATAGAAGGAATTTCTATCCCTCAAACAGGGAGGGATGTCAGTAAGCGAATACAGTGATAAGTTCATCTAGTTATCTCGATATGCTCCTGATGAAGTTGTTGATGATGAGAAAAATCATGAGCTATTTCTGGAGGGTTTGATCGGGCCACTACAATACCAGCTGATATTGAAAGTCGCCTAGAGGGGCGAAACCTCAAATTTACAAACTTTAAGCACATACTAAGGCCGGGGTTAGCGTTAGAATTAAATCGGGGTACGGAAGATAGTTGTCCTTGCTTTGAGTTGCTCAATCAATACGGATAACTTTGGGAGCCAACTCAAATCAATGTGAGGAAGGGAACCTTTTAGAGAGAGGAAAGAGGAAAACAAATCAAGTGAAGATCAACGAGTGAACACAGTGATTTGTTTTATCGAGGTTCGGTTCCAAAGAACCTAGTCACCGTTGAGGAGGCCACAAAGGTCGGGTCTATTCGAACCCTTTCCCTCTCTCTATCGATCACTTAGACCTGTCGAGGCTTCTCCTTAATCACTTAGGTCACTAAGTCCCTACAAGGATCACCACACACTTTGGTGTCTCTTGCTAGCTTTACAAAGCACTTAGAGAAATGAGAATAGAAAAGGAGAAAGCAATCCAAGCGACAAGAGCAACAAAAGAACACAAAACACCCTCTCTCAAGTCACTAAGCAATTGAGTTGATTTGGAGGCTTAGAGAGGATTTAATTTATTGAATGTGTCTTGGAGTGTAGTCTTTTGCTCTTGCAATGAATGTGAAGTTCAGAAAACTTGGATGGTTTGAATGGAGGTGGTTGGGGGTATTTATAGCTCCAACCACTATTCTAGCCGTTGCTATCGATGGCGCACCGGACAGTCCGGTGGTGCACCAGACAGGACACTGTTCAGTGTCCTGTGCGTGCCACGTCAGCGGCCCATTGGGGTTTGGAGCGGTGGACCGTTGAAGTCCTTTGTTCTATAGCTGCACCGGACAGTCCGGTGACACACCGGACATATCCGGTGCATTCTAACTTTGCTACTCTGACTTCTGACTTGCGCACTATTCACTTTTACTATACACCGTAGTCGACCGTTGACGCAGTTGACCGTTGCTCCGCTGGCTCACCGGACATGTCTAGTGCACACCAGACAGTCCAGTGAATTTTAGCGTAGCGACTCCAAGGAAAACCCGAGAGCGTCCAGTTGATGGAGTGCTCGGCCTGGGCACCGGACGGTGTCCGGTACACACCGGACACTGTCCGGTGCGCCATAGGTAGCACCATTTCATGTCTTTGCTCCATACTTTATTGATTCCCCAACTTAGCTTCTTTCTTGGTGTAATATCCCTAAAAAATGTTGACCAAAAGTTGATCTTCGGTGCGTGGATGAGGGAAAGGGTTGTGGGCCGTTGAATACAAAGTCAGAAGTCATCTGAGGCGTCGTTTCTTTTCTCCCACAAAACCCTAGGTGACCGCCCCTTTTCCCTTTCCCCCTTCCTGGCCGCCCCTTCCCTCCCCTCCCTAGAGCCGCCACCTCTCCTCCCCATTTGCAGCCGCCCTCTACCCTCTCCATTGCTTCCTCCTCCCTCTAGATCTCCCCCATGCAGCAAGGATCGAGAAGAGAAGGAGCAAGTTGGATTGAAGAGGAAGAGAGGACCAAGGAGATGTTCTATCCCCATATCTTCTTGCAAATTTTCTTGGGGAAACCCTAGGTAAGGATGAGATACATGTTCCTCCCTGTAATTAAGTGTTTTTGGAGGTTTTGGATCATGGGAATTAAAGGATTAGAGGTTGGATTAGTTGTGGGGTTAGATTTTGATCTCGAATTTAGTCTCTGCACAATTGAAGATTTGACAGTTTCTATTCATGCCAGTTTTCTATGATCTTAGTGGCCTCTAAAAAATAAAAAGTCTATCTATGAGTCGTAGATAATTTATAGATCTTTCCGTGGCCACAAAGAACACCTCAATCGAACATCAGATCAGAGAGTTATTGTAGTTTGAATATAGCAGTTTTCAGTCTCATAATTCTGTGCAGAATCTGTTCTCTTAAGATTTAGGCAATTCAATCTACAGAATTAAACTTTAGGTTAGTAAGAGAAGTTTTAGATAATTGCATAAGATTTCTAGATTGTTAAACAGTGTATTCATATGAATTTTGAAACTCCAGTTATGTTTGTTTTACTGTGGCCATTCCTGTTTGCCTGGGAAAAATGAGCAGGTCTGTTCACTACTGAGTTTCATGTAGTAAATGGCCGAATTTGCTCTTCCAACTATGGAGACATTTGTAGAGTGACACAAGTTCTTACTGCCAGAAGAATTTCATAATTGTTGGTTGAGTAGTTTGGGAGATATCGAATTTTGAAGTTAACTATGCTACTGTCTGAAATAGATTCAATCAGTTATCTTGTCGGATGTTTTAGAACTTATAGATGGCAAAATTTAATTATCCATTGAATACCGAAGTTGTAGAGTATTTTGTGTAGATACTCCTAGAGTATTTGTTTGATATCACCACTGTTATAATTTTAAAGATACAGAATTAACAAACAGCGCTGCTGCTGTTTGGCATGTGGTTCAGGGTGGGAGTCTTTCCACCGGGTCTCGGTTTCAAGTGTAGGATCGATTTATTGATTGTTGGCAAATGTTTGTGAAATATTTGTACTAAGTTTTATGCCCGCCACAGGTGGCTACACTCCGGATCATGCCTAGTACATTTTTCTTCTCCGATGAAGGCAAGTGAATGTAGTGGTGGTTGCTACCGTTTTGACTTGTTATTTTTATCGCCTACACTCTAATATTCAGAATTATTGATTTCTTTCATAATTGAACTCTAGGATGATGCTTTACTTGGTTGTATTATATTGATGCTCAATCATATATTGATGATGATTATGGTTCGAGTATGACCCATGAGATTAATTCACATCCCTGAAGGAAGATAAAGTATTATTTGAGGTTTGTATTGTATCTGAAGGAAGATGAAGTATTATTTGAGGTTTGTATTGTATGTGAAGGAAGTGAAGTAAATTGATAAATGCAGCATGTCATATGCATTGCATGATTCATTTGCATCTGAAGTTTTGTCATGACATGTGGTCCGACCGTATCGGTACAACTAAGCATCGTACGTTGCCCGAGGAGGGGTACGATGTGGCTTCATACCCTCAGAGGTATGAAGGTAGAGGACTTATGCATTGCATTCCTATGCATTCATTGAAGTGATATTTGTAGATGATGTGGGTTTATATCCTCAGAGGTATGAAGGAAGGGGACATACACAATGCATTCCTATGCATACATTAAAGTGATATTTACAGATATTGTTATGAAGGGAAGTGTTATACAACATATTGTGGTTGTTCGTGGAAATGAGATGGTATTGGTTATATTTGGAGTATTGAGTTATATGTCTACAAGTATTACTGATCTTAATTGTGATTCCTGTAAAATGTTGATTAATTCATCTTGTGGTTTAAATATCTCGTTAGAATAATTTGCTTGCTGAGATGTTTTCATCTCACGCTTGCATTACTCAATGCAGGTGCTTGATGCTTATCAAGGGGAGTGGGAACTAGTGGCACGTTGCACACATTGCTTAAAGAACCAAATAATTAGCTGGGGATATTGACTTTTGAGGTTCATACTTTAAAGTATGATGTTGGCATAAGCTGGTTCATTTGTGGTTAATTTTTCTTGATGAGAATTATATCATACTACTATGATTCATTTTGTATTGATATATACCTCTTTTGCTTCTGCGATGCTTATAATTACAAAGGAGACGCTGCCAAATTTTATTTTGCTTAGTGTTCGGCTGTTGGTAGTGAAGTCCAGTAGCATCTCGGGGTGTTTGTAGATCTCGAGGTGTTATAGTTGATATCAAAGCTTAGGCTTTAGATTCTAGGTAAATTGAACCTGAAATTGCACACATGCACATATAGGAAGGGCATGGGTTCAAATACCTTTGATAGATGTTAATGTCTTTGAAGTGCAGATGACAATAATTTCACCCTCCCTATTCCTTTACGGTGATGTGGTAAGTTGTTTATGACTTAATGCCTGATATAATTTATTTCTAATTTGATATTGTTTTATTAATGCGATTGATATCGCTGGTCTTTTGTGAGATTGAAGTTGTTATTATGCTTGTGATATACAAGTATGCCTATGTTGTTTTCACCATGTTTTTCATGGTTGAGTTTTTATTACAATAATATTGTTATATATGCTTGATTGAGGATGTTTCTAAGAGGAGTGTGAATTGTGTGTTTTGGGTTACAAGGTAACCATCAATTTGAAAATTTAAGTTGTTGAGCGGTTGGTGGATAGCTCCAACTATCTTTGCAAAGAATGATTGTTTATGTCGAGAAACCAGTTCTGAAAGAAATAAATATTGGTACTTTTATATGGATTTTGGGGGAAGTATTTACATAGCCAGAATGGCTTACATGTCTCTCTTCTATCGTGTGTTTTAGTAGCCACAAAGCCTAGATGTGGTTTAAAGTGGTTCCATGTTAGTCATGCTAATTGTAGAATAAATCTTTGATTTTCTTGATCCATTAATTATGTATTAATACGTTGAGGATCTGATGGTTCTCTTCCCGATGCATGCTTGTGGAGCCATTGTTGGACCACTTATCTATTGGTTTGAATGAAGTCATTGCCTAGCCTAGAGTTGGTTGTGTGTGGTTAGTCACCTATTCCTAAATGATGTGGTTTTTACATCAGTTTGAGATGTTTGTCAAATGTGTGAAGGATTATGGGGTTATTATTGACCATGTATGTCTGGTACTTTGAGTGCATCGTATGATAGAATGAAATGTAAGTTTTTGAACTACAGTAGATGAAGACTTATATTATGTGTAGGTTAACCTTACTAGTTTGGATATTTTTCTTAGTTGAGTTGTTGGATGAAGTATAGTGACATTGGTTAAGCAAGTATTGTGTTGTTGTTGTGTTGTCAGTGCTCTTTGTGGAGTTTTTGGCATTTCTTCGATGAATTGTGCCGCGCAGAATGTTACTGGCTTTTTGTCGGCTTTATTGCTCCATTAGTTCTATAGACTTTCTCCCTTTTGTGGGGTGCAAAGAATGTTAGATTACATGATTATCTTTTCATGATGGCAAGAACAATGTTTAGGATGATTAGGAGTTTTGTTTCAATAGAACTACTTGTTTCGTGGTGCTGTGAGGTGAGGTGTTTGATCTTCTTATACATTCATCTGGTGTGGATGTTTCACCATTGAATTAAAATGAATTGTTGAAGTTGGTAAGGGTTGTGCTTAGTGCATATCACCCCTTCATAAAAGAGTGTCGTTTTAAGACATTGATGTTGATGTATAGCTGCATCCAAATTCGATGTTGTGAAATCGTAGTGTTGATTGCATCTATGACTTGCTTTGAGCTTCATTGCATGTTGTTTCATGCTTGATGTCAGATTGTGTAGTTTTCTTAGATAATTAGTCCGAGGTAGAAGTTCTTATGTTAATTAAGACCAATAATGGACCCATGTTTTGAACAGTGGTGCTATATGGGGTACCTTGGATGTTTTGCACGGAGTGGTCGAATTCGAGGACGAATTCTTTTTAAGGGGGGTAGAGTGTAATATCCCCAAACAAATGTTGACCAAAAGTTGATCTTCGGTGCGTGGATGAGGGAAAGAGTTGTGGCCCGTTGAATGCAAAGTCAGAAGTCATCTGAGGCGTCGTTTCTTTTCTCCCACAAAACCCTAGGTGACTGCCCCTTTTCCCTTTCCCCCTTCCTGGCCGCCCCTTCCCTCCCCTCCCTAGAGCCGCCCCCTCTCCTCCCCATTTGCAGCCGTCCTCTACCCTCTCCACTACTTCGTCCTCCCTCTAGATCTCCCCCAAGCAGCAAGGATCGAGAAGACAAGGAGCAAGTTGGATTGAAGAGGAAGGAAGGACCAAAGAGATGTTATATCCCCTTCTCTTCTTGCAGATTTTCTTGGGGAAACCCTAGGTAAGGATGAGATCCACGTTCCTCCCTGTAATTAAGTGTTTTTGGAGGTTTTGGATCATGGGGATTAAAGGATTAGAGGTTGGATTAGTTGTGGGGTTAGATTTTGATCTCGAATTTAGTCTCTGCAGAATTGCAGATTGGATAGTTTCTGTTCATACCAGTTCTCCGTGATCTTAGTGGCCTCAAAAAAATAAAAAGTCTAACTATGAGTCGTAGATAATTTGTAGATCTTTCCGTGGCCATAAAGAACACCTCAATCGGACATCAGATCAGAGGGTTATTGCAGTTTGATTATATCAGTTTTTCAGTCTCATAATTCTATGTAGAATCTGTTCTCTTAAGATTTAGGCAATTCAATCAACCGAATTAAACTTTAGGTTAGTAAGAGAAGTTGTAGATAATTTCATAAGCTTTCCAGATTGTTAAAGAGTGTATTCATATGAATTTTGAAACTCCAGTTATGTTTGTTTTACTGTGGCTGTTCCTGTTTGCCTGACAAAAATGAGTGAGTCTGTTCACTGATGGGTTTCATGTAGTAAATGGCCAAATTGGCTCTTCCAACTATGGAGACATTTGTAGAGTGATACAAGTTCTTACTGCCAGAAGAATTTTATAATTGTTGGTTGAGTAGTTTGGGAGATACTAAATTTTGAAGTTAACTATGCTGCTGTCTGAAACAGATTCAATCAGTTATCTTGTCGGATGTTTTAGAACTTATAGATGGCAAAAATTTAATTATCCATTGAATACTGAAGTTGTAGAGTATTTTGTGTAGATACTCCTAGAGTATTTGTTTGATATCACCACTGTTATAATTTTAAAGATACAGAATTAACAAACAGCGCTGCTGCTGTTTGGCATGTGGTTCAGGGTGGGAGTCTTTCCACCGAGTCTCGGTTTCAAGTGTAGGATCAATTTGTTGATTGTTGGCAAATGTTTGTGAAATATTTGTACAAAGTTTTATACCTCGCCACAGGTGGCTACACTCCGGATCATGTCTAGTACATTTTTCTTCTCCGATGAAGGCAAGTGAATGTAGCGGTGGTTGCTACCGTTTTGACTTGTTATTTTTATCGCCTACACTCTAATATTCAGATTTATTGAATTCTTTCATAATTGAACTCTAGGATGATGCTTTACATGGTTGTATTATATTGATTCTCAATCATATATTGATGATGATTATGGTTCGAGTATGACCCATGAGATTAATTCACATCCCTGAAGGAAGATGAAGTATTATTTGAGGTTTGTATTGTATCTGAAGGAAGATGAAGTATTATTTGAGGTTTGTATTGTATGTGAAGGAAGTGAAGTAAATTGATAAATGCAGCATGCTATATGCATTTCATGATTCATTTGCATCTGAAGTTTTGTCGTGACCTATGGTCCGACCGTACCGGTACAACTTAGCATCGTACGTTGTCCGAGGAGGGGTACGATGCGGCTTCATACCCTAAGAGGTATGAAGGCAGAGGACATATGCATTGCATTCTTATGCATTCATTGAAATGATATTTGGAGATGATGTGGTTTTATATCCTCAGAGGTATGAAGGCAGGGGACATACACATTGCATTCCTATGCATACATTAAAGTGATATTTGCAGATATTGTTGATGCAGGGAAGTGTTATACAACTTATTGTGGTTGTTCGAGGAAATGAGATGGTATTGGTTATATTTGTACTATTGAGTTATATATCTACAAGTATTACTGATCTAAATTGTGATTCCTATAAAATGTTGATTAATTCATCTTGTGGTTTAAATATCTCGTCAGAATAATTTGCTTGTTGAGATGTTTCATCTCACTCTTGCATTACTCAATGCAGGTGCTTGATGCTTATCAAGGGGAGTGGGAAGTAGCGGCACGTTGCACACATTGCTTAAAGAACCAAATAATTAGCTTGGGTTATTAACTTTTGAGGTTCATACTTTAAAGTATGATGTAGGCATAAGCTGGTTCATTCGTGGTTAATTGTCCTTGATGAGAATTATATCATACTACTATGACTCATTTTGTATTGATATATACCTCTTTTGCTTCTGTGATGCTTATAATTACAAAGGAGACGCTGCCAAATTTTATTTTGCTTAGTGTTCAGCTGTTGGTAGTGAAGTCCATTAGCATCTCGGGGTGTTTATGGATCTCGGGGTGTTACACTTGGTTTGTGTTGAACTTTATGCACCTGAGATAAATGATGGCTAGACAAACTAGTTAGTCCACGTGGTTTGTGATGGACGTCAAACACCAAAACTGATTATAGGAATTGATTAAGCTCATTTCCCTTTCAGATATCACACACATTCATGTCCTTCCAGAGACTACTGGACAAAGCTATTGCTCTAGAAAACAAGAGGGTTAAGCTTGGAGAGAAGAGAAAGGCTACTAACCAGGGACAGGCTGGAAGTAGTTCCCGTCCCCGTTACACTACTCCTCAAAGTACACCTGCCCGTGGCAGTTCCGGGCAACAAACCTAGCAGACCCAAGCTACTCCTCAAGCAAGCACTCCAGCGGGACCTGTTCTCCTAATACATCCACAAACATGTCATCTTCAAATGTGGGCAGGCCGGTCATTATGCCAACTACTGTCCTAACAGGGCTGCTGTAAAGCCCTAAAATTTGTGTAAGATAAAAATGATAAAATAAATAAATACATATATTTATATAAAAGTGTTTTGGGGATCATGGAACCTTGAGAGACTATCTAGTTTTATTTTCTTTGTGCATATTCAATTAATGAGAATAAATTGGTCAAATAACAAATAAATAAATACTGAAATATGCATTATATGTTGAGGTTTTTGTATTTTTTTACATTTGTATTCAAATGTGGGAGATAAGTTTAAGTTTGAAGATTAGAATATGGAAATGGAAGGAGGAAAAGAAAGGGAAAAAATATTTGAGTGCCTTGATGCCCTGTGCCACAAATTGATGGGGCCCAGTTGCCAATCTCACCAGCCCACCGCGCCCTGCCATCCTCACCGTAATGCGGGACCCACCCGTCAGCTCAGTCATCTTCCCCATAACAAACGTCGCCGCCGTCGCAATCTTCACCGCTAGGATGCCTCCTTTTGCGTGCGGGTAGTTGCGTCTGAGTCTCCTGGGAATAAATCACCCGGCCATGGCCACTTCTCTCCTTTGTCCTGCTGCCGCAGTGCGCCCAATGGTTTTGGCGCTCTCCAGTGTGGACCGCCGCATGAATCCGGCCACCGACCCGCTACTTTCCCTCGACGTCCTCACGCTGGCGGCAACCACCGCCGTGGCCAACTCCGGCTTCACGGACTCCAACCCGATCTGTCCCTTCACCGACCGCGTGGCCTCCGCGCTCGAGTCCACCATCTTCGCCGCGCTCGGCCGCACCCACGGCGCGCTTCGCCTTGCCATCAGGTATGGAGAGTGTAGCGCCACCGCGACAAAGAGAAACTCACTCGTACCCTCACGTTGCTACCTGTGCACGCCGTTGATACCGCCTAGGAACTCGCCAGGGCCGTTCCTAATTCGGCAGGATTCGTTCCATGCCTGGGGGGTATTTAGACGAGGCCCGAGACCCTCCCCTCATCCATCAGATGGCATGGCCATAGCAACTGGAAGTCGCTGCGTACGTGGCCAGCTCTCTATCATCATCCTGGCACTGATAAGGGTCTCTGCCTTGTACATCATGTGATTCTCTACGTATAGAGCCCTTCGGTGTTCAACCCAGGATGCCCGATGGTGTGCATGCCATGCACCGACGAAACACTGCCGAGGCAGCCTGGACACCGCCGTCGCGCGACATCAAGTGGAGAAGAACCACTGTGGCCGTTGATCTTGTAGTTTAGCCCCTGTTTTCTATAGAAATTAAGCCGCAGACCATGGAATTCAGGAAAACGGTAAAATGAATAGGGAAAATGATTTTTGTGGAAAAATAATTCTCAAGACTAAGAAAAATTCATAACTAATTCATTTCAACTCCGAATGAGTCGATTCCAGTTGCGTTAGCTTCATAATAAAATTGTCTACACACTAAAAACATTGTTTTATCAGATCACCTATTTTTATAAAGAGATACTTATTTATCAAATGTTTAGTAGATTTATCTTACTAATCAAGGATATAACCTATAATCAAGTTATAACTCAAATTAACAGCTTAATTAATTATTCTTAGTAATATTTTTCTCATATGAATTACATTAATCAACATATACTATAATTTCATTAATTAATTACCTAAGACCTTGGAAAATTATATTTTCTAACCATAACTCCGAATTTAGTGGTTCTCGAACCTAGGATCTCGTTACGATGCGTAGAACAATATTGTACAATTTGTTCTTATGTTTGTTGTGATGTTAATTTTGTCTATACCTTGTTTGTTTGTATTGCTACGACTAGCAGCGAGGTTACGAGTTACTTGAAGAGCAAGTTGGTACATGGAATCTCAAGTCTCAGGCAAGTTGTGCCCTTGATCACTTCTTTTTACCCAATCATGTTCTTATTAATCATAATGATTTGTATAGGTTAATTTTGATGGGACCCAATAGGTTACCCTAGTTTGACTATCTTTATACCTTGTTTAACACTGAATTTTTGGGTAGTACCTGCTATTGCTTTATGTGGTTTGGGTATGGAGATATACATTATTCATGATCATACTTTCATTATCAGTTTGTTATTTACTATTCATGATAAGATCATTATGTTAATTGGAACATGGAGAACCACTCGGGAAAACAGTGCTACCACAAGGGTGGTACGGGACGCCCTTGGTTGACTAATTAGGAAAGCTAGTGGAGGACTACCTTACCCAAAAGGGGCAAGGGCAGTAGGGGAGTGGTCAGTGCAGGGAGGCCCTTGGGTTGATTTTGCTGTGATGGCGGTAAGGCGAGAGGTCCCTGCATTGGAGCTTCCTAGAAACTATAGCGGGTTTTCTGAAGCTAGTGGAACTTTATAAAGGCCTCGTAGTGTTACCCTGCCTTGCCTCCTCGGTAGAGGTGTATGGGAAGTCGCGATCCCTTAGCAGATGGGTAACATGACTTGTGGGTAAAGATGGGCAACCTCTGCAGAGTGTAAAACTGGTATACTAGCCGTGCTCACGGTCATGAGCAGCTCAGACACTCACATGATTAATTTATGGAACTAAATTCAATTTTTCATATGCATTGCATTGCTGGTGTTGTTATCACTTTTGTTCTAATACTTAATTGGGTTGGTATCTACTTATACTTAGTAATTGCTAATAAAATTTTGACCAACTTTAAAAGCAATGCTCAGCTTCGACCATCCTCTTTGGTAAGCCTTACACTTCACATGAGCTCTCACCTTTGGCGAGTTCATGCACATTATTCCCCACAACTTGTTGAGCAATGAACATATGTGAGCTCACTCTTGTTGTCTCACACTCCCCCACAGGTCAAGAACAGGTACCGCAGGATGAGGCGCATGGAGGATGTTGTGATGAGTTCGTGAGAGGTCTAGGCTGTCGTTTCCCAGTCAACTTTGGGTTGATGGATCGTTGTCTCCATATGATGTAATTATTTTTTTATTTTGTACAGAACTCCTATTATGTAGTAAAGATGTGACATTCGTTTCTGTACCACTATTCATCATATGTGTGAGACTTGGTCCCAGCACACCTGGTGATTATTTCGCGCTCGGGTTCTGGACCCCTAAAACCTGGGTGTGACATAAGTGGTATACTACTCCGGCACCGATGAAACAAGGTCAAACCTCGGGAGGCAAGAGTCATACCTTATCCGTCAATCGAGGGCAGGTCAACCACATGGAAGCAGAAGCTGAACCTGCTGAACCCAAAAACCCAGAAGAGGTGTCGGTTGAAGGTGAAGAAGCTAGCGAAGAAGGCAACGAGAAACAAGATAAGAATATATATACATATATATTTTTAATAGTATTTGTAAGACTTAAATAATACCTAGGTAGTAGCTAGTACTTTAATATTTTAAAGATAGTAATAAGGTCTATTTGACCCCATATTTTACTAATAAGTGATGCATCATGCTGAGTTTCTTGCTTGTGCATATGTTTTGAGACAAGAAGGGATACATCCATTTTCTTACTAACCTCGAGGACGAGATTTCTTTTAAGGAAGGTAGGATTTGTAACACCCAAACTTCTACTTTGGAATTTATAACATCAATAATTAAAAATGTCCCAAAATGAATATATTGCCTAAATAAAAGATTAAAGTATAAGATACTTAGAAATCAAATTATGCTTGGTTTATGTGTTAGACTCTTCTTTTGGATTAAATAATTAGAAATATTCTCTAGATAGGGTGAGATAAAACTATCCTTTAGTATAAATTATGTAATAGTATGTGTGTCTTTAAAACATATGATTTAGATATACAATAACAAGAAGATTTTTCATGTGTGTTAAAACAAGTGGGATATTCCTTTCATTAACTATGTAGTTTAAAATATTATTGAATAAATAAATACAGTAAAAATAAATGAAATAATTCTGCAAAAACATGTTGAAACCCTGGTTTGATGCATTACGAAATTAGAGGTTTAAATTTGAATCAAATTCAGATTTTAAACTAAAATGGAAAAGAAAACATAAAAAGAAAAAAAGAGAAAGGAGAAAGACTTTACTAGGCCGAAAACCATCTCATCGGCACATCTCCACTTCTCCCGTGCAGCCCAACTCCCACATCCACGCGGCTCGCTCTCACCTCATCTTATCACTAACGGATGGGGACCCTCTGTTAGCCTTTCACCATGGCGCGTGCCCTCACGGGGTATGACGGTGGGTGGGCCCCTTATGTCAGCTATGTCTTCGCCGAGATCTTCTCGAAGCCATGGCTCGCACACACGCGTTTCTTGCGGGAATCTCATCATCCGTGCGGACCCCCTTGCCACGACATATAAGTATTGAGCCCTATTGCTCATCCACAAGCACCATCGACACGCTAGAAGGAAGCGATGTCGGGTCAAAGGGGGGATTCCGCTGCTGCTGTTAATTCGCGTAGGCGCCCGTGTCGGGTCTCTTGGGTCAGGGTAGGGAGCTTCGCCATGTCTTCCTGGGGCTGCCGGTCTCCTTCGCGTAATGGGAGAACCACTCGGTTGCTGGTGATTCCTCACTGTAATCACAGCGCCGTCGTGGGGCCGCCTCACATCGTGGGCTGGTTCGGCCAATACGTTATACATCGGTAAGACACTTTGACCTAGTTCGTTTAAGTCTCTGCATCGAGTAGCATCCTTCATACTAGCGTTTTGTGCACAAGATCGGGTGTTGGGTGGCCGCCGGCGGGGTTCTCCGCCGTGGTGGCGGGCAGCGCCGCCTCGGACCATCTTCCTTGGGTGACAACGACCGATGGTCGTCGGATCTAAATCGTGTGGTGTAGATTAGATCACGGGGTACCATTTTGGGGTGTTAAACCGTGACCGCTGAGTTGGATATCGAGGGCTCACTTTCGAGCGGGGCCGTGGAGGCTTTTGATCCATTGATTTCCTATCCTACGACCACCATGGGTATACCAGTTCACAACCGCGCCGATCTAATCATGGCCGCTGATTGCGGATCGGGCGGTCCAGGATCGACCATACCCCTTCGACCGTGTGAATTTGCAAATATGCCCTTGGGATTCTAATAAACCAACCCACCGTCTGTGGCTAGTAAAGAGAAATCTCATATATGTCCTAGAGTTTGCGCCAAACCCCCTGAGCTTTTGGTAAATAGTGGTCGCAGCCCAAGACTTAAACAAAATGAGTAAAATTAATAAAAAATGATTTTTAATATAAAAATAATTTCAGAAACTTGTTTAATTCATATTTAATTCATTTTAACTCTTTTTTATCCATTCCAGTTGCATTAATCTCATATTAATATTGTTTATCATTTAGTAACCTTGTATTACCATGAAACCTATGATTAAAATCTTGTACCTCCTTTGCTTTATAGTAGACACTTAAACCTTCGGAAAATCATAACTCTTTAACCGTAACTCCAAATTCAGTGATTCTTGAAACAAGGATCTCATTATGATGCGTAATTATTATCATGCGGTTTGTTCTAATGTTTGGTGTGATGTTAATTTTGCCTATACCATGTTTGTTTCTATTGCTACGAATAGCAGCGAGGTTACGAGTCACTTGGAGACCAAGTTAGTACCTGGGAATATCGAGTCTAAGGCAGTTTGTGCGCTTGATCACTTTTCATTACCTAATAATGTTCCTGTTAATCACTGTGACATGCTCAGGTTAGTTTGATGGGACCTAATAGGTTTCCCTAGCTTTGTTTATCCCCCACCTTACAAACAGATGAATTATTGGGTAGATTTGCTATTGCTCTACCTAATTTTGGAAGACTAATGTTTTATTATGATCATGTTCCAATTAAGTTGTTGTTTAATTATTGTTCATGATAAGATCATATTGTTAATTAGAACATGGAGAATCACTTGGGAAAACTGTGCTACCACATGGGTGGAATGGGATGCCCTTGGCCAAGTAATTAGGAAAGCTAGGGAGAGATTACCTTACCCGAAAGGGGCAAGCGGGGAGGTGTCGCTACTAGAGTATAGGGAGGTCCTCGGGTCGAATTGTCTGTAAAGCTTTTCGGACAAGGGATTCCTATGCTTCCTTCGTCCTGAATACATAGCGTGTTTTCTCGAACTAGTGGAACTTCGGAAAGGCCTCGTAGTGCTACCCTGCCTCGCTTCCTTGGTAGATGTTTAGGGGGTCCGATCAACCTCATGGAAAATGGGTAACACGACTTGTGGGTAAAGATGTGCAACCTCTGTAGAGTGTAAAACTGGTATATAGCCATGCTCACGGTCATGAGCGGCTCGAACACTCACATGATTAATTTATGGAACTAAACTTAATCTGTCATATGCATTGCATCACGGGTGTTATTATTAATTTTGATCTCTTACTTATTTGGGTTGGTATCCACTTATACTTAGTAACTGTTAATAAAATTTTGACCAACTCTAAAAGCAACGCTCAGCTTTAACCATCTCCTTTGGTAAGCCTTACACTTCACATGAGCTCACACCTTTGGTGAGTTCATGCACATTATTCCCCACAACTTGTTGAGCGATGAACGTATGTGAGCTCACCCTTGCTGTACTCACATCCCCCAGGTCAAGAACAGGTACCACAGGATGAGGCACATGAAGGATGTTGTGATGAGCTCGTGAGTGGTCTAGGTCATCGTCTCCCAGTCAACTTTGGTTGCTAGATCGTTGTGTTCATATGATGTAATTATTTAACTATTTTGTACAGAACTTTGTTATATGTTAAAGACGTGACATTTGTTTCCGTACCATTGAAAGGGAAATGTGCCCTTGGGCCATTTCTAAGTATTTTGGTGATCAAGTGCCAACACAAATGGTTTAAGTGTGAAACTATGCCAAATGGCGGAAGAAGTGCAAAGTCAACACAAAGGTATGATTCTAGACTTAGTACATTGGTTTTTGTGTACTAACATATTTGTCTAAGTGCTAGAATCAGAGAAAATACAATTGGAAAAGACTTGGCTCGAGCAGCCAAGACTCTGCTCAGTTCGGGTGCACCGGACAGTGTCCGGTGTGCCAGGCTCGCGTCTGGTCAACTAGCTGCTCTTGGGTCTCGACGGCGGCGTACGGCTATAAATCACCGGACTGTCCGGTGGTGCACCGGACTGTCCGGTGAGTCAGCTACGGCGAAGTCGCCGCTCTCGAGAATCAAGTCAACAGCGTACGGCTATAATTCACCGGACTGTCCGGTGAGCCAACGGTCGGGCGTGCCAACGGTCGGCCGCGCAATCCGCGCGTGACACGTGGCCGAGCCAACGATCGGATGGGAGCACCGGACTATTCGGTGTGCACCGGACAGTGTCCGGTGCGCCAACGGCTCCAAATCTTCAACGGTCGGCTGCACCAGAATAGGAAAGAAATCTACACCGGACAGTGTCCGGTGGTGCACCGGACTGTCCAGTGCGCCAGTCGACAGAAGGCAAGAATTGCCTTCCTGGATTGCTCTCAACGGCTCCTAGCTACCTTGGGGCTATAAAAGGGACCCCTAGGCGCATGGAGGAGTACACCAAGCATACTTTGAGCATTCTTGATCATTCACACTCCGTCTTTGCGCACTCGTTTGACATTCTTAGTGATTTGAGCTCCGTTCTAGTGAGAACCTTGTGATATTCATTTGAGCTCGAGTCTTGGCCGTGCGTGTGTGCGTATTGCTGTGGATTTGTGTGTGTTGCTTCCCTCCCTTACTCTAGTGCTTTCACTTTGATCTTTATTGTAAGGGCGAGAGACTCCAAGTTGTGGAGATTCCTTGCAAACGGGAAAGAGTAAAGAAAAGAAGAACACCGTGGTATTCAAGTTGATCTTTGGATCACTTGAGAGGAGTTGAGTGCAACTCTCGTCCATTGGGACGCCACAACGTGGAGTAGGCAAGTGTTGTACTTGGCCGAACCACAGGATATATCTTCGTGTCTCTTGTGCTTGTTCTCACTGTGTCTATTGTGCTTCACAAGAGCTCTCCTTAGCCACTTGACTTTATTGTGCTAACTCCTAATCAAGTTTTGTGGATTTAAGTTTCAAGTTTTTATAGGATCACCAATTCACCCCCCCCCTCTAGGTGCTCTCAATTGGTATCAGAGCCGTTCTCTTCAAGAAAGGGACGCCCGAAGGGATGGATCCTAAAGGAAAGGGGATTGTGATCAACGACAAGGAGAAGGAGTCCTTCATCAATGAGCCAAAAGACGACAAGCCCACTGACTCGGGCTCAAGTCATAAGAAGAAGGACGGGAAGAAGAAGAGGCGTATCAAGAAGATCGTCTACTACGACGATAGCGACGAGTCTTCTTCCTCCCAAAAGGATGACTACGACAACGACTACGAGAAAAAGAAGACGGTTAATTTGAACTTTTCTTTTGATTATTCTCGTATTCCGCAAAGTTCCAATGCTCATTTGCTTTCCATTCCCCTTGGTAAACCTCCTCACTTTGATGGAGAGGACTACGAATTTTGGAGTCACAAAATGCGTAGCCACTTGTTCTCTCTCCATCCAAGTATATGGGAGATAGTAGAAAATGGAATGCAATTTGATAGTACGGATAGTCCCATATTCATCAATGAACAAATACACAAAAATGCACAAGCTACTACTGTTCTTTTAGTGTCAATGTGTAGGGATGAATACCATAAGGTGAGCGGCTTGGATAACGCCAAGCAAATTTGGGACACCCTCAAGATCTCGCATGAGGGGAACGATGTCACCATGCTCACCAAGATGGAGTTAGTGGAAGGCGAACTAGGAAGGTTCGCGATGGTCAGGGGGGAGGAGCCAACCCAAACGTACAACAGGCTCAAGACCCTCGTCAACAAAATAAGGAGCTATGGAAGCACGCGATGGACGGACCACGACGTCGTCCGACTTATGCTAAGGTCCTTCACTGTCCTTGATCCTCATCTTGTCAACTCTATTCGTGAGAACCCTAGGTACACCAAGATGACGCCCGAAGAAATACTTGGGAAGATTGTGAGCGGGCGAATGATGATCAAGGAGGCGAGGTATGTTGATGAGGCGCTAAATGGCCCAATCCATGAGCCTCAAGCCATTGCTCTCAAGGCAACAAGTAGCAAGGAGGCGCTACCTAGCAAGGTGGCGCAAATTGAGGCGGCGGGGCTCAATGAAGAAGAAATGGCCCTCATCATCAAGTGCTTCAAGACGGCGCTAAAGGGTCGCAAGGAGCATCCCAAAAAGAACAAGGCGAAGGGAAAGCGCTCCTGCTTCAAGTGTGGTAAGGTTGGTCACTTTATTGCTAATTGTCTCGATAATGATAGTGACCAGGATCAAGAGAAGAAGAGGGAAAAGAAGAAGGCATACAAGAAGGCTAAGGGCGAGGCACACCTTGGCAAAGAGTGGGACTCAGATTGCTCTTCGTCCGACTCTGACGACGAGGGACTCGCCGCCACTGCCTTCAACAAATCATCCCTCTTCCCCAACGAACATCACACCTGTCTCATGGCAAAAGAGAAGAAGGTAAGCACTCGTAATACTATTACTTACGCTTCATCAAGTGATGATGAATCTAGTGATGATGAAGTAGACTATGCTAGTTTATTCAAAGGTTTAGATAGAACTAAAATTGATAAAATCAATGAATTGATTGATGCCTTGAATGAGAAGAATAGACTTTTAGAAAAGCAAGAAGATCTTTTGTATGAAGAGCATGAAAAATTTGTAAGTGCGGAAAATTCTCTTGCTTTAGAAGTTAGAAGAAATGAAATGCTTTCATGTGAATTATCTACGTGCCATGAATCTATTTCTAGCTTAAGGAGTATCAATGATGACTTGAAGGCTAAGTTAGAAATAGCTAATAAATCAACCTCTTGTGTAGAACATGTAGTAATTTGCAATAGGTGTAAAGACTTTAATGTTGATGCATGTGTTGAGCACCTTACTTCTATTGCAAAATTAAATGATGAAGTGGCTAGTATTAATGCCCAACTTAAGACTAGCAAAAATGATTTTGATAAACTAAAATTTGCAAGGGATGCCTACACTATTGGTAGACACCCCTCAATTAAGGATGGGCTTGGCTTCAAGAAGGAAGCCAAGAACTTAACAAGTCATAAAGCTCCCATCTCCGCCAAGGAGAAAGGGAAGGCTCCAATGACTAATAGTGCTAAAAAGAACCATGCTTTCATGTATCATGATAGGAGATATTCTAGGAATGTTCATTATGATAGAAGTTATAATGCTTTTGATTCACATACCATGATTGCCTCAAGTTCTTCTATTATGCATGGTAGAAATTTGGCTAGGAAAAATGTTGTTCATCATATGCCTAGAAGAAATGTTGTTCATGTACCTAGGAATGTAAGTAATGAATACTCTACAATTTACCATGCTTGCAATGCATCCTTTGCAATTTGTAGAAAGGATAAGAAAGTGATTGCTAGGAAATTAGGGGCAAAATGCAGGGGAGATAAGACTTGCATTTGGGTCCCTAAGGCTATTATAACTAACCTTGTCGGACCCAACAAGAGTTGGGTACCTAAGACCCAAGCCTAATTTGCCTTGCAGGTTTATGCATCCGGGGGATCAAGCTGGATTATCGACAGCGGATGCACAAACCACATGATGGGGGAGAAGAAGATGTTCACCTCCTACGTCAAGAAAAAGATTCCCAAGATTCAATCATATTCGGTGAAGGGAATCAAGGCAAGGTTAAAGGCTTAGGCAAGATAGCCATCTCAAATGAGCACTCTATCTCCAATGTATTTTTAGTAGAGTCGCTAGGTTATAATCTTCTATCGGTTAGTCAATTATGTAATATGGGATATAATTGCTTATTCACAAATGTAGATGTGTTTGTCTTTAGAAGGAGTGATGGTTCATTGGCTTTTAAGGGTGTACTAGATGGCAAACTCTATTTAGTTGATTTTGCAAAAGAGGAGGCCGATCTAGATGCATGCTTAATTGCTAAGACTAGCATGGGCTGGCTGTGGCATCGCCGTCTACACATGTGGGGATGAAGAACCTTCACAAGCTTCTAAAGGGAGAACATGTGTTAGGTCTAACAAATGTAACTTTCGAAAAAGATAGACCTTGTGCAACTTGTCAAGCAGGTAAACAAGTGGGAAGTGCTCATCACATCAAGAATGTGATGACTACATCAAGACCTCTGGAGCTATTGCATATGGACCTCTTCGGACCCGTCGCCTACCTCAGCACCGGGGGAAGTAAGTATGGTCTTGTTATTGTTGATGATTTTTACCGCTTCACTTGGGTATTCTTTTTGTAGGATAAATCTGAAACCCAAGAGACCCTCAAGCGCTTCCTAAGGAGAGCTCAAAATGAATTTGAGCTCAAAGTGAAGAAGATAAGGAGCGACAACGGGTCCGAGTTCAAGAACCTGCAGGTGGATGAGTTTCTTAAGGAGGAAGGGATCAAGCACGAGTTCTCCGCTCCCTACACACCAGAGCAAAATGGTGTGGTAGAGAGGAAGAATAGGACGCTTATAGACATGGCGAGGACGATGCTTGGAGAATTCAAGACGCCCGAGCGGTTTTGGTCGGAAGCTGTGAACACGGCTTGCCACGCCATAAACTGTGTCTACCTTCATCGCCTCCTCAAGAAGACGTCATACGAGCTACTAACCGGTAACAAACCCAACGTTTCGTATTTTCGAGTTTTTGGGAGTAAATGCTACATTCTGGTGAAGAAAGGTAGAAATTCAAAATTTGCTCCCAAAGCTGTAGAAGGGTTTTTGTTAGGTTATGACTCAAATGCAAAGGCGTATAGAGTCTTCAACAAATCATCAGGTTTGGTTGAAGTCTCTAGCGACGTTGTATTTGATGAGACTAATGGCTCTCCGAGAGAGCAAAGTGATCTTGATGATGTAGATGAGGATGATGTTCCAACGGACGCAATTCGTACCATGGCGATTGGAGACGTGCGACCACAGGAACACGAGGAGCAAGATCAACCTTCTTCCTCAACGACGGTGCATCCCCCAACTCAAGATGATGAACAGGTACCTCAAGAGGAGGCGTGTAATCAAGGGGGAGCACAGGATGTCCAAGTTGAAGAGGAAGAAGCACCACAGGCCCCTCCAACTCAAGTTCGAGCGATGATTCAAATGAACCATCCCGTCGACCAGATTTTGGGTGACATTAGCAAGGGAGTAACCACTCGCTCTAGATTAGCTAATTTCTGTGAGCATTACTCTTTTGTCTCTTCTATTGAGCCTTTCAGGGTAGTGAAGAGCGCTTTCCTCAACGGGCCAATCAAGGAGGAAGTGTACGTGGAGCAACCCCCTAGCTTTAAGGATGAATGGTACCCCGACCACGTGTGTAAGCTCTCTAAGGCGCTCTATGGACTTAAGCAAGCCCCAAGAGCATGGTATGAATGCCTTAGAGACTTTCTAATTGCTAATGCTTTCATGGTTGGGAAAGCCGATCCAACTCTTTTCACTAAGACTTGCAACGGTGATCTATTTGTGTGCCAAATTTATGTCGATGACATAATATTTGGTTCTACTAACCAAAAGTCTTGTGAAGAGTTTAGCAGGGTGATGACTCAAAAATTCGAGATGTCGATGATGGGCGAGTTAAACTATTACCTTGGATTCCAAGTGAAGCAACTCAAGGACGGCACCTTCATCTCTCAAACGAAGTACACGCAAGACTTGCTCAAGCGGTTTGGGATGAAGGACGCCAAGCCCGCAAAGACTCCAATGGGAACCGACGGGCATGTCGACCTCAACAAAGGAGGTAAGCCCATTGATCAAAGGGCATACCGGTCTATGATAGGGTCTTTACTTTATTTATGTGCGAGTAGACCAGATATTATGCTAAGCGTATGCATGTTTGCTAGATTTCAATCCGATCCAAGGGAGTGTCACCTTGTGGCCGTTAAGCGAATTCTTAAATATTTAGTTGCTACGCCTTGCTTCGGGATCTGGTATCCAAAGGGGTCTACCTCTGACTTAATTGGATATTCAGACTCCGATTATGCTGGATGTAAGGTCAATAGGAAGAGTACATCAGGGACGTGCCAATTCCTAGGAAGGTCCCTGGTGTCATGGAGTTCTAAGAAACAAACTTCTGTTGCCCTATCCACCGCTGAGGTCGAGTACGTTGCCGCAGGACAGTGTTGCGCGCAACTACTTTGGATGAGGCAAACCCTCAGGGACTTTGGCTACAATCTGAGCAAAGTCCCACTCCTATGTGACAATGAGAGTGCTATCTGCATGGCGGACAATCCTGTTGAACACAGCCGCACAAAGCACATTGACATCCGGCATCACTTTTTGAGAGACCACCAGCAAAAGGGAGATATCGAAGTGTTTTATGTTAGCACTGAGAACCAGCTAGCCGATATCTTTACCAAGCCTCTAGATGAGAAGACCTTTTGCAGGATGCGTAGTGAGCTAAATGTCTTAGATTCGCGTAACTTGGATTGAAATAGAGCATACATGTGTTTTATGCCTTTGATCATATTCCTTTATGCATTTTATTGCTTATTTATGGTGCTCAAGTTGTGCAAGGGACCCCGGACCTCACAAGTCCATGTGTGAAAGTTGCACATACTTAGGGGGAGAAATGCTACAACTTGACCCTTTGAGACTAACCGTGTGCTTGAGTGTTCTTAAATTAGTCTCATAGGAGGATTGAAAGGGAAAAGGTGAACTTGGACCATGCAAGACTTCCACTGCACTCCGATGAGAGGGTAACTTACTCCAAGTTCATCTCCGTGTTCTTATTGCCTTTTTACTCTCAATTGAAGATTTTGGTGAGGCAATAAGGTTTATGGGCCAAGATTGATCCTGTTTTGGTGCTTGATGCCAAAGGGGCAGAAAATAAGGCCAAATCAAGAAATGGATCCGGTACCACTTGAGAATCTTGAAAATAATAGAATTAGAGCTTTTGGTTTGTCAAAATACTCTTATTGTCTCTTATTGTCAAAAGTTGGTCTCTTGTGGGGAGAATGTTTGATTACGGGAAAAAGGGGGAGTTTTTGAATTCTTGATCAATTTCTCTTGGAATACCTCTCTCTATGCCTCAACAAGTGTGTTTGACTTAGAGATAGGAAATTGAGTTTGCAAAAACAAACCAAGTGGTGGCAAAGAATGATCCAAATATGCCAAATTTGAATCAAAACAAATTTGTGTTCTCATTTGCATTGATGTTGCACTTCCTTTAGTTGATTTTTGTTGTGTTGGCATAAATCACCAAAAAGGGGGAGATTGAAAGGGAAATGTGCCCTTGGGCCATTTCTAAGTATTTTGGTGATCAAGTGCCAACACAAATGGTTTAAGTGTGAAACTATGCCAAATGGCGGAAGAAGTGCAAAGTCAACACAAAGGTATGATTCTAGACTTAGTACATTGGTTTTTGTGTACTAACATATTTGTATAAGTGCTAGAATCAGAGAAAATACAATTGGAAAAGACTTGGCTCGAGCAGCCAAGACTCTGCTCAGTCTGGGTGCACCGGACAGTGTCCAGTGTGCCAGGCTGGCGTTTGGTCAACTGGCTGCTCTCGGGTCTCGACGGCGGCGTACGGCTATAAATCACTGGACTATTCGGTGGTGCACCGGACTGTCCGGTGAGTCGGCTGCGGCGAAGTCGCCGCTCTCGGGAATCAAGTCAACAGCGTACGGCTACAATTCACCAGACTGTCCGGTGGTGCACCGGACTGTCCGGTGAGCCAACGGTCGGGCGCGCCAACGGTCGGCCGTGCAATCCGCGCGTGACACGTGGCCGAGCCAACGGTCGGATGGGAGCACCGGACTGTCCGGTGTGCACCGGACAGTGTCCGGTGCGCCAACGGCTCCAAATCTTCAACGGTCGGCTGCGCCAGAATAGGAAAGAAATCCGCACCGGACTGTCCGGTGCGCCAGTCGACAGAAGGCAAGAATTGCCTTCCTGGATTGCTCTCAATGGCTCCTAGCTGCCTTGGGGCTATAAAAGGGACCCCTAGGCGTATGGAGGAGTACACCAAGCATACTTTGAGCATTCTTGATCATTCACACTTCGTCTTTGCGCACTCGTTTGACATTCTTAGTGATTTGAGCTCCGTTCTAGTGAGAACCTTGTGATATTCATTTGAGCTCGAGTCTTGGCCGTGTGTGTGTGCGTATTGCTGTGGATTTGTGTGTGTTGCTTCCCTCCCTTACTCTAGTGCTTTCACTTTGATCTTTATTGTAAGGGCGAGAGACTCCAAGTTGTGGAGATTCCTTGCAAACGGGAAAGAGTAAAGAAAAGAAGAACACCGTGGTATTCAAGTTGATCTTTGGATCACTTGAGAGGAGTTGAGTGCAACTCTCGTCCATTGGGACGCCACAACGTGGAGTAGGCAAGTGTTGTACTTGGCCGAACCACAGGATATATCCTCATGTCTCTTGTGCTTGTTCTCACTATGTCTATTGTGCTTCACAAGAGCTCTCCTTAGCCACTTGACTTTATTGTGCTAACTCCTAATCAAGTTTTGTGGCTTTAAGTTTCAAGTTTTTACAGGATCACCTATTCACCCCCCCTCTAGGTGCTCTCAACCATGAGTCATCATATGTGTGAGACTTGGTCCCACCACACTTGGTGATTATTTCGCGCCCGGGTTTTGGACCCCTAAAATCCGGATGTGACAGGTAGGGTCATACTTTGGACCACCTACACCCGGACAGGCCTATAAATACCCCCGTCCTGTAGCAGGATGTGACACACCTAACAAGAAGCTATAGTTCCCCACCATTTTTCTTGTCGTGCACCTGATCTCTCACCTGCATTCCGAGTGTTTGGGTCCACCTGACCATGCGTCTGTGTGTGTTAGTGCCCAACATTTGGCAACACCGTTTGTGCGATAAAGCAACTCCCATGATGCCTCCCAAGAAGGCACCCGCCCTAGCTCACCAACAAACAATTGAGATGCCAGGGCAGCCCTCGCCACCAAGAAAGTCAAGGTTGCCCTCGTCACCGACCATTCCCTAAATATTTCACCCTAAGGTTACAAAAATGTCAAAGAAAAGGTATATAATAATCAATGAACGACGAACAAAGAAGAAATAACCTGAAGTTCCCATATCTGGTGCTATGAAGTGTCCTGCCAATGTCGTATGGCCAAGCTTGGGCTTGTTGGGGGCCTTCGTCTTTCGAAGGTCCTCAAAAACACATTTAACTGTTGGATGTTTACGTATCAATAAGCGTCACAGGAGCTTCAGCGGCAAAACACCTTCGAAATAGGGCAGGGAAAAAGACGAAGATGATAGCTTCGTCATAACAATATAAGGAGACGAATATAAAAGATCAACAAAGCCAGGAGAAGGTGTCATCTAGAATGATAAAGGCAGAAGAAATATTGCCCTCACATCATTTGTAAATCATATGTACTGGTCTTACAGACATATTTGTAATTTCATACGAAGTTGTACGTTCCCCTATAAATAGATGAACAGTGCCCT
The DNA here is from genome assembly GCA_029449295.1 of Zea luxurians. Classification (NCBI taxonomy): domain Eukaryota; kingdom Viridiplantae; phylum Streptophyta; class Magnoliopsida; order Poales; family Poaceae; genus Zea; species Zea luxurians. The sequence goes on from JAOPSE010000170.1 coordinate 582,768, forward strand.
ACATAAAGTACCTTTTTAGAGGTTGTTAATTGCCCTATGTAATTTCTCCTCCACCTTCGCTCTAGCTTACATCAAGGAGCCGAAGGTATGATTATAAATGTGTTATGTATGAAGGAGAAAATAAAGGATATAGACATTTAAGATGAATTAACATGTTTAACTTCTTCGTATCCTTCGTATATTCATTTCTATATTTCCATATGATTCATTTTGTCAAGATTTAACCTTCGTCTCCAAAAGGATTATTTAAAAGGGATAACCATTTGGAAACGAAGGTTAATTACCTTTTTAACATTGTGTTGTCTTGTTTTCAATCGTCTATAGCAAGTGAGAATGAGTGACCAACAAGGCTCGTGCTCCTTACTCGAACCTGAGATATATTGGGATTAGAGGATGAGTCGATTGCGCCGTCGCCAATCTAGTACCTCCCATGCTTCTTGCCTCCTCTGACCCTCATGAGGACTTCTCCGTCATGGTCCACAGTTCTCGAATCATATTCTTGCCCATGGACTGGTCCATGTGACCTTCTATGACGTTTTGATGGTATCATAAGCATCAAAAAAAGGTCTGCATTTAAAGGTAGTTTGTGACAAAACACCATAAATTATAACGTTCCTACGGATGAATATCATAGAAACATCATAATTTATGATGTTCCTTAATAGAAACATCACAGAAGATCTTTATTTACGCACCTTCTATGACGCATGATACCATCAGAACGTCATAGAAGGTCAATTTTTTGTAGTGACCTCCCTTGCCATCGAGGTGTACTCACTGGGCGTCTGTAGATGGTCACATTGTTGTATGCCTCAGGAGGTGTACTCACGTGCCCTATGTTGTAGTTGACGCTAGATGTCACCTAACCCTTATGGGCTATAGCTTATGTCATGAAGATGGAGCAAGGCTGACCTCCATGTAACACTGACTACGAGAAAACCAACAAGATGATTAGAAATCATGCATAATAGAGCGTTAGGATAAATAAATGAATTCGTGTACCCATGCTTCTGCATATACACTAAGGCTATGGCTACCTTCATGGTGTGGTACACCTGGCATCATTGAACGATGGTTCCAACAAACTATGTGCACCTTCTACTCGTTGGAGCACCACCTTCGCAACATATGTTCCTAGCGCTCGGAATGCGCAGCGCACCAATAAGGAATCACCTACAAAACATTAAGTATGTGACATAGAAGAAGATGAGATTAAGACTACTTAACGTCAAAAGTAATCAATATTAATATTCTGCGTTTACCTGCAAGTATTGGTCCTAGGTCAACGCTATGGTTCTTGTGTCCCTTTTGCTAGCCTTCTCTCCAAGGATGGTGCAAGGAAACTTATGATGGCTTAGATGCGCACCTCGTAGTGCATGTCCACGATGAGTTTCGTACAACATATGGTAGCCACCGTATCTGCCCTACCCTCTCATATACATCCTGGCATCTGAATAAATACTGCATACAAACACGATGTATCCATTGATTATTTCAAAAAATGTGCAATGAATGTGATGTATTGAACAATATACTGCGATGAAGATTTACCCACAACTCTTGCTTCACCCACTCTGCCTTGTTGAATACCCTACTGGCCCGATCTTCAGCATTAGAGGCGGAAACGTTGTGGTCGAACGAATAGGCGGGTCCCATCACTCTGGCGTACTCAACCATGCTAGAGAAGTGTTCTCTACATAGAGACCGAGGATGCCATTGACTTGGCATGTGTGAGCACCTACACTCGCCATAATCGTACAGTTCCTGCCTAAGTTATTAAGAAAATTTATTAGTTTCTATTTTGAATTTGAATATATAACATGAAGCCACAATGCCAACATTTATAGTCACTTACCTTTTTACCTCGAGTCGAATCAGCGAGTGTCTTTCATCGGTCACTGAGGGAGACTCACAGAATCTTGCAAGTAGACGTGCGACGAACGAGCGATAGCGGAACCAGAGTCATCCTGCTACGCCTCCTCCTCGTCCTCCTGCGCATTGTCGATGGCCTGTTGCGCCTCCTCTACGATCGTGACACTCGATAAACTTTAGCAGGATGCTTTGTCGAGTGTCTAATGAGATGCAAAATCTTGTTTGATAAGTGCTTGGATATGCTAAGAGCCACACGCTCAGCAAAGCACCTCTTTAGTGAGGGTTTTGTTTTGGCGAGTGCAACACTCAGGAAACTCTGCCTTTGATGAGTGTCTAATATTTTGCTCTCGACAAATAGTTTAGCATTCGGTAAAGTTGTAGGGTGTTTGGTTTGAGGAATGAGCTAGTCTATCATCTTCTCACTCCTCACTATTTTTTGTTTGGTTTGTGAAATGAATGAGTTGAGTCATGACCACCTCATTCCTCATAGTTAGTTAGTTAGTACTAATATAAGGAATGAGGTCATCCCACCAAATTTAATGAATGAACCCATGATGCACCACCTCAATTTAGATGTATTGATTCCTTAAACCAAACACCCCCTTGGTGTCTCCAGCAGTGAATGTCAGTTAGTTTCGTGCGTGGTGGTCTCCGATCATCTCCACGCGGCGCAGAGAGTGAGAGGCGAGCGCGTAGGCGGCAAGCAGGGTCACCAGGCTGTGGCAACGTGGTTGCGTACGCCATTGATCACAGGCCGCGCGCACGCGACGAAACTTTGAGAAGATTTGGGCCGGAAACACCACGCCACAGTGAGCTGATCGAGAAGACACCACATGTTGCACGCCTGCAGCTTGCAAAGATATCATATATTGCGCTGGTGTGCAAAGGTATTAAGCAAGTGGATCGGAGCTGGGCGAGATATCGTATCGCGCTTTCGGGTGGTTGCTTTAGCAAACAAAGTTTGGGGAGCCGCGGACACGCGGCTGGCGCAGCATGCATATAAATACCCAGCAACGCAAGCGCTCGATTAATTTCTACTTCCACTCGTGCCGCGCCCTCCTCCTCCTGCTCCACCGCTCATTGGCACCAGCGCAGCAGCGCATCTCTCGCTCGTCGATCGTCCTTGTCAACGATCTCGCCGCTTCCATGGCCGCCAAACCTGCAGAGACGACAGGTGGTAAGTGGAGTGTTATTCTTGTACCATGGCATACTCATCTCTTTGATTTGCTGCTGGGGACTGGACCAGGGACAGGGAGCAACAAAGCTGAGTCCTCCTCCTCCTCCTCCATGGCGGTGGCGGCCGACGTTTACAAAGGCGAGCTGACGCCGCTGCAGCGGCACGTCGCCTTCTTCGACCGGAACAAGGACGGCGTCATCTACCCCGCCGAGACATACCAAGGTGCCTAATGTTTGCTAGCCTCTGCACTGATCTATATATTTATGAAAACAAAAATTTTCTTCTTTACCATTCGTAACACAAGAACACATCAAATGAGGTGATTCCTTGGAACTTCTCATGGACGACGCCTGAGGATGGTAATATAACGAACGCTGTTGTTTCTGGCCTGCGTGCTGCAGGGTTCCGCGCGATCGGGGTCGGCGTCCCGTTGTCTGCCTTCAGCTCCGTCTTCATCAACGGCCTCCTTGGACCCAAGACCATACCGGTATATATGCATGGCATTGGCATCTCTCCCCCCTCAACAGGCAACACGCTCAGCGACATCTTGAAATGCTTCTACTGTCTTTCCGTAGATCGTCATCCGCGGTGTTCGTTTAGGATTATTTGATTTCGTAGAATACCATACCATGGTAAAAAAAAAGTTCTGTGGCACTAAAACATCAAGAATTGTAAAATACCACCCAAACGTTATTGTGTTTTATTTACTAACATACATATTTTGATTTCAGAACAACCAATCCAAATCTTACGTATAGTCGTGCAAAACACTGTTTTATATGACACTGTTTATAGATTAGAATTTAAAATAAGGAGTGAGATACGAAGTAAGATAGGAGAGCTACGGCTACCGGAGAAATCCTCAGGAATGGATGCAGTTCCATATATCGAGAGCAACTAACGATTAAACAATATTAAATATCATGAAAGCATAATTGGGTTAACTTGTGTATGTAACGGCGAAAATTTTAAAAATACCACAACAATGTTCCAATGGCCACATAAATCAATGAGGAATAATCCTAAACAATGTGATTTAAGGATTCGGTGGGATACTGAGATCTGTACTTAAGTGGGGATGAAATGTGATGCCAGCTTCCTGGACACACATGAGAACATGGAAATGTGCATGCATGTCCATTCTTAACACTCACTAACCACATATAAAACCACGCCTTTCAGTTACCTTTTGAAACATATAATAATAATGTTGGAAATCGTCTTATTATGTATGCATATTACATCCTATAAATTCCAATGTAGAAATTGCATGTATCATTTGTGACGTCGGCTCCTTCGATGTCAATTTCAGGAGAACGAGAAGGCTCCAGCTTTCAAGCTCCCCATCTACGTGAAGAACATCCAAAAAGGAAAGCACGGAAGTGATTCGGGCGTGTACGATGCCAATGGAAGGTAGAATCCGATCTAATTAAACGAAGGGTTCCCAATTTATTTTCTGCAAAACACTTCTGTCTTTCATTAGAATTAATTCCACCTTGCTCTTTATTGTAATTTACTGCATGAAGACAAGGCAACATCAAATCACTAATAAGTAATAAACAAACAGCTAACAATAGAGAACTAACTTAATAGACATGTGAATGGATTACTAAAGAGGGCCAAACAATCAATCGATAGTGGCACTTCTCATGTGTGAGATGAGATGGACGGATGCATACTACTTTTGATGAACTAATGATTAAACGATTAATGGAGGCGCAGCTGGGAGTGAAGCGCGTTTCTTATGTGTCGTTTTGCCCTTTGTCTAAAGAACCACTCAAACTGCCAGCAACTTCAGTCCAAACATGATAATGTGATATGGAAAGCATTGGTACAAAAACTACTGGCGTAATGAGGTTGTTATACATTACCTTAGTCAAGCTCATTTTTGAAACGAAGATAAAACTACTGCATGAGAATGGGGAGTCTTCACATCATCACATGTGCCTGCCTTTAGAATGAACAAATAGATTACTTAACAATTCTGTTAGCGTGAGGCAAGTTCAAATACTGACCCAAATATTGACAAAAGAAACACTCCGAAAAATCCCAACCATATATAGGACGCAAAGCGTCTGATTTTGACAGAACCAAGGTTCTTCCACGATCACAGATATATAAAATACAAGTCCATTTATGTTTATCCTGAGCTAAGCTTCTAGGAAAACTGTAAAATCCACCATTTTTTTCTTAATCCAAACAGCTAGCTTAACAAGCTTGTCTCGGCTAGCTTGGTACGTCGTCATGGCTTTACATCGGCAAAAACAAGGTTAATCAACCACGCATTTGCATAGTGAGAGAGTATTTGCTAAATTGCGATACCATTAGTCAAAATTAGGACGTTTGACTTAGGAAAAAACACCTAAATCGGCTCTGATTTGTTGACAGCATTAGAGAACCGTCATACATGTTAGAAGGCCAAGTGCCCAAGTACTAACAAGCGGCAATAAAATATCCAACTTGATTAAAAACAGCAAAAAAAACACTCATAATCATCTGCAGCATATAGTTAATAAGAATTAAAACTTGTTCGATATCTCGTTCAGTTAATAGAATTGCTAATCATCATGGTTTCCATCAACCAACCAGGTTCGTTGCTGAAAAATTTGAGGAGATCTTCAAGAAGCATGCCCACACTAGGCCAGACGCCCTGACAGGCAAAGAGCTGAAGGAGCTGCTCAAAGCAAACAGGGAGCCTAATGACTTCAAAGGATGGTAAACAGCACTCTCTTCAGGAGCTAGAACAGTATATATTATATGACTTGCAAGAAGGTATGTCTTTGAACTCAGTATGTTTGGGAAAATTTACTGCAGGCTGGGTGGTTTCACAGAGTGGAAGATGCTCTACTCCCTCTGCAAAGATGAAAAAGGGTTTCTTCACAAGGACACTGTCAGGGCTGTCTACGATGGCAGCCTGTTTGAAAAGTTGGAACGCGAGAGGAACGCTAAGGAGTCTATTAAGACGAAATGAGAAGAGCATCGTCTTGCACCCGTTCGTGTGGTCGGTAGTAGAATTTGTAAATTGCGGTGTGCTGTGTGCATGTGGACCAGAAAAATAGTACACTAGTTTGATTCTGTACGTCAGTAGATCCATATATGTTTATTTATATTTATGGAGCAAGAGATTTCTTATAAATATAACGCTCTATAGTAGATGTGAGGGGTGCAGACATCGGATAGAAGATGGAGCATCCCGACCTCTACCCCCTAGCACCTCCCCACCGCTCCCCTCCACTAGTACACAGAGGCTCTATAGTGACGGTTCTAGAGCTGTTTGTATTGTCGTTTTTCAGTGCCGCCAGTGCTAGGGGCCAGTGGCATTTCCACTGGCGGTTATTCTAGAACCGCCAGTGAAAACAAGCATTTCCACTAGCGGTTTTTTAATAAAACCGCCAGTGAAAATAGCATTTCCACTGGCGGTTTTCTTAATAAAACCGCCAGTGGAAATGCTTGTTTCCACTGGCGGTTTTTTTATTTAGCCGCCAGTGGAAGTTTTCCCGCCTTTTTAAAAATTTTCAATCAATACTGAAATTTATATATATTTACACACACAAACATATATATATATATATATTGATATTTATATACATCAAAGTCTTGTTTACAACCATGTATACATCACACATTATATACATCAAAGTTTTCACTTAAGCTCTAATAACTATCTCGGCTAAGAGATAGTCTACTAATTTCTGTTAGTATTCTAAACTCTGGCAAAGCTAATGTTCCGGAAGCATCGTGATATTTCCCTTCTGCGGAAATGACCTCTTTCAATATGAATGTGCACATGTCCTCAACTACGCCATACAATGCACCTTCAGTCAAGTTCTCCGGGCTTCCATGTTGAAATTGTTGTAAAGGAAGTTTATAAACATCATCTATTTATACTCAATAATAACACATTTGCATCTTTAATGACATAAATACATACGTGACTATTACTAATAATACTTTGCCAGGGTTTGTGATGTATCGTCTGTTCATTCTCATGAACTCGCACACGTAGAACCCACATAGGACCGATCCGGGTGGTTGTTTGTGGCACTACATAACGGGAGATTGGTTATTTAGTTGTAACATTGTCCTATGTACGTACATGTATGATATGTATTCATAAATTCACATACTTACCGGCCAGTTATAATGGATGTCTAGTGGCACGCCTTTTTTGGACGTGTCGTACTTTTCACCTCGTAGCTTATAAAACCTAAATGCCCTGTGATCTCAAATAGAATCACCATGTTATTCTACAATTCTCATCGATATAAGTATGCATGCATAGAAAAGTCTTACAGCTCTAAGATGCTGAGAAATTTTGAATAGGCCGAAGGCTCGGTGTGCAAGGAGTCGAGCACCAGCACCTTTCCAACCTTAGGATAAATGATGAAGCATATCCAGTGGTCCCTGTACGAATCAAACTTGTGATACATGTGTATTGAAATTATTAATTTTATTTATGCAAAATCACACTTACTTAAAGTTGTACGGGGCCACTATAGATTCCCTGTCTTGAAATTGAAGCATTGCGTGTCCTATGTAGGTGGCGTATCTTGCTTCAAAATCCTTCTTCAGATCTTGGATACGCACCTCAATTTCTTCGTCCGTTAGTCCCTGTAATGCTTCGTTGTCTTTTTTGATTCTAAAATTGTGGCTATTCTCGCATATCTTTATTGGGTTGAGATACCCAACCCTTTTACTGGCACTAGCATTGGGATTGGTACCATAAAGGATCTCCTGCTGATCATGTTGCATTCTGCAACGCACACGTGCATGTCAGATATTGAAAATTTGTACAACTCACTAATAATAACATATATAGGTGGAGTATGAGTGACACTTACAATGCAAATATAGTTACAAGTTGCACGTCGAGTCTCTGAAGGTTCATCATTAACCACATGTCCTCGAATGCAACAAAGGCTTTTTGATTTGAACCAATAAAAGCATGGGCTGGTATATTGACACTGATGGTGTCGATGCCAACTGAAGATGACCGCACGTACCAATCATGCAACCTTTTAATATTAGCCGGGACCTTCCTTAGTTTCTCAAAAGTGAGTAGTGGTCTGCCCGGCACATATTTTTTAGGCACGTTTTTATAATCTGCCTTAGTTGGCTTTTTTATCTTTGCGGCCATTGCCTCAGCCTTTTTTGCGGACTCCTCGAGATCGGCCAAATCAACAGTGTCTGACGTGAGGCTCCGTCCAATCCCTTTCAAAAGACGAGCTGTGCCAGCAGTGGATTTACTCTTCTTTTTCTTCTCGAACGGGGACACTAATTTTGGTATAGAAACTTTAGATTTCTTTGATGGTCGTGGATCCCTTGATGGCTGTGGAGAAGGTGGATCCCTGAAGGGCGATGTATGTGGCGGAGACGGTGGGCCACCATGAGGATGAGGAGAAGGAGGGTCAGAAAGAGGATGAGGAGCAGCATGTGAAGTTTGAAGAGGATTTACCATCGATCACATGTCGCACATCTAACTCTTTCCAGTAAGGCAAGTACTCGAAGAAAATAAACTTTTTCTTAAATATAGCCCCCAGAGCTGGTTTGGCATCCTTCCTTGTTTTGCCGTCTTTTGTCTTCTTCCTGAAAACAAACTTGATATTTCTGACTATTTCAAAAACTCTATGACCTCTATTGTTACCCGATGGAGCAGTAGAATGTAGTTCACCATTATTGTTAAAGTACTTATCCATCTTTCGCATGCGGTACCTGTGTCCTTCCAATAAAAAGCGTCTGTGCCTCATGTACACTATCTTCTTAGATGCAGTAAGGGACACGTAAGCAGTTCCATCAATGCATACTGTGCAGCCAACCTTTCCCTTTAGCTGGCATGATAAGAGTGCAGGGTAATCGTTGATCGTAACAAAAAAATTGCTCTCAGCGTGAATGAATCTTTACGATACTCATCCAACATTTGAACACCCGTTACCCACAATATTTTCATATCCTCCATTAAGGGCTCTAAAAATACATCCATATCAACTCCAGGTTGTGTTGGTCCAGAAATAAGGATGGTTAGCAAAATGTACTTCCGTTTCTACATCAACCATGGAGGAAGGTTGTAAATGGTGAGGATCACTGGCCATGTGCTATGCTTGCTGCTCCTTTCAGCAAATGGATTCATTCCATCAGTACTCAGTGCGAATCTAACATTTCTTGGTTCATTGGCAAAGTCTCGGTGGTTCTGTTACACCAACCGCTAGTGGAAATATCCTATTTCCACTGGCGGTTGTGTTAAGATAACCGCCAGTGGAAATAGGTTTCCACTGGCGGTTCCCAAGCCGGGCCCACCTGGTTTTTTTACTGGCACGCGGTAACTGAAACTGCCAGTGATAATTTATGGGTGCCGCAAGCTTTGAGCTCTTTTCTACTAGTGCAACACCCAACGTCGGCACTCAGCCCGGTGGTCACGCTTTTGCTCACTCCATAGCAGTTGGACCTCCGCGACGAAGTCATGGGCCCTAGGTACGGACTTCGAATCGCCGAGAGCACTTATTAAAGATCTTTTCCTCCACAACCTGTTCTCCATCATCTGTCCCTCTCCCATCAAGCACCGATCCAGCGGTGGGGCGGGCGGGCTCGAGCCCCCCTACCGCTTCGGATCCCATGGAGCCTCAATACATCCTCCCTTAATCTAAAATGTATACAATATAATGTAGAATGAGCTTTTATACTGCAGTAATTTAGTTCAGTCCCTCCTAAACTTTTTTTGGCTCTGTCCCTGTCTCCCATAGTCCTACCCCTTGCTTTCATCTGGCTTGTCCCCTCCTTCCCCTCTCCTCACTTCACCCTAGAATTTGTTTGCAATTTGTTGAGCTTCACGTTGACGATGCCGCCATATCACTTAGAAGTCATTTATGTCCATGACTTGGTGCTCAGAGCCACTATCTCATGTGCTAATGTGGCCAACACCCTAATTACCCGCGGGCCTGTACGTTTAGCAGGATCAGTCCTCATCCCTTACCCCTTCGAGCTCTCCGCCATGGCCATCGTGCCCCACAGTCGCTGCCCCCCACGAATGCAGTGGGAACGATTCGAATTCAAATTTGGCTTCGCTGCTCGGACTGGTGCCTAACTTCATTGACCTCTTGCGGCACTTGCCCTCCCCGTACACAATTGGCATGCAACGAGCCAGCGGACCTGATCGTCAAAGATCTTCTCAACCCTCTGCCTTCGTCCCTAAGATTGACTCAGGTCAGAAATCTTTACTCCTCCCATCTCCCAAATCCGACTCTCTTGTCTTTTCGCGTTCAAGTGGATGTCATGTCCACATCGACCCCCATCTTCCCCCCTGAGAAACACAACCCAATCCAGTGCCTGAAGCATCGCAATATACGTCAAAAGACTTAGTGTTGTCAGGCTGTGCTAACACGGTTGCTGTTGTCAGATGCTGCCTTAATGCATGAAAGGCATCCTCACATTTCTGACTCCATTCAAATTTTACTCCCTTCTTCAACAATTCCGTCATTAACTTAGCAATCCTGGAGAAATCCGGAATGAATCGCCGATAATATCCTGCCAATCCCAGAAAACTCTGAATCTGTCGTACAGTGGTAGGAGGCTTCCAATTCATCACCTCTTGCACTTTCTCAAGATCAACTGATATCCCATCCTGAGAAATGGTGTAACCTAAGAATTTGATTTCCCTCAGCTAGAAATCACATTTTGAGAATTTGGCATACAAATGATGATCGCGCAGTCGCTGAAGTACTATATGCAAATGCATAGTATGCTCATCTTCATTTCTTGAATAGACCAGAATATCGTCAATGAAAACTACCACAAATTTGTCTAGCTCTAGCATAAATACTGAGTTCATCAAATACATGAAATATGCCGGGGCATTGGTCAGCCCGAATGACATCACCAAGTACTCATAAAGCCCATATCTGGTAGAGAAAGAAGTCTTCGGAATGTCACTGACCCTGATCTTGATTTGATGATAGCCAGAGCGAAGGTCTATCTTAGAAAACACCTTGGCTCCCACCAACTGATCAAACAACACATCAATGCAGGGTAAAGGATACTTATTTTTAATAGTTACCGCATTGAGAGGGCGGTAATCCACACACAATCTCAGACTCTCATCCTTCTTCTTCACGAACAAGGTCGGACATCCCCATGGTGAAGTACTTGGGAGAATGAACCCTTTGTCCAATAACTCTTGCAACTGCTTCTTGAGTTCTGCTAACTCTGCTGGAAGCATCCTATAGGGTCTCTTGGATATAGGTGCAGTCCTAGGGTACAATTCGATGGCAAACTCTATGTCTCTGTCAGGTGGCATCCCTGGCAATTCGTTTGGGAAAACATCGGGGTATTCACAGACCACTGGAATCCTTTCTACGGGTGACTCTATCATGGTGAGTGCACAAGAATGGGTACAACCCTGGTTAGGCAAGTACAACGTGATTCCACCACAAATCGGTGAGTGTATTTCAATGGCTCTTGCGGCGACATCAATTAATGCATGATGTCGGGCTAACCAATTAGTTCCCAAGATGATATCCACGCTCTCCAAGCCCATGATAAGGAGGGTCGTTTTAAATACAAGACTCCCCAATTTTATAGGCACATGTCAGTTGAGTTGATAGGTGGCAACCCTGCCTCCCGGTGTTGCAATCATAATGCCCCCATTTGTGTGGTGAAAGGGTAACTGACATTTGGCACTAAATTTTGCACTAATAAAACTGTGTGATGCACCAGAATCAAAAAGAATGACAACAGGGTAATTCAAAACAGAAACGATACTAGTCATGATGGGTGCTCCCTCTAAAATGTCAGTCAACGTGGTGAAGTTCAGCCCGCCTTGCCTCACTTGCACCCTCTGCCTCTTGCCTTGGTGCTGATTTGCATTCTGCCCCTACTTCTGTTGGTTCTTGGGACAATTCTTGACATAATGTTCGGTGCTGCCACAAGTGAAACACCTGTTGTCATTGCCCTGACGATACTGCTGCTGTGGCTGGTTGTTACTCCTCTGAACTAGGGGTTGAGAGCGGTTGGGTGCCTGCTGCTGCTGCTATGGTCGAATCACCCATCGCCTTTGCTGCTGCTAAGGTCCCCTATTCTGAGTGTCAGACACAATCCTGAAGTGCTGAGGCTGAGCGGAAGGTCTTGCCATAGGGGTCTTCCTCTTCTTTTCTGCCTGATGGGCTGTGATGCAATCCTCCTGAGATATGGCCATGTTGACTAACTAGTTGTAGTTGTTGGCCTTGACTGTGTTGAGACAGTCACGGAGCTTAGTACTGAGGCCCCTCCTGAATCTGTCTCTCTTCTTCTCATTCGTGTCAGCATGATAACCTGCGTACTGACACAGGTCATTGAAATCTTGGGCATACTGCAACAATGTACGACCTCCCTGAGTGAGTGCCAGAAATTCATTGAGCTTGCGGTCCATGATGCCTGCTGGTATGTGATGCCCTCTGAATGCTGCCTTGAACTCTCCCCACTCAACCATGTGGTCAACCGGCTGCATAGCAAGGAAATGGTCCCACCATGTCCGCGCGGGCCCACGAAGCTGCTAGGTGGCGAAACGGACCTTGGTCACATCTGAACAATCTCCATTAAGCAGTGGGAATTTGGATTCCACCACCCTGAGCCAAACATCTGCGTCGAGTGGGTCTTCCACTCGAGTGAACAACGATGGCTGAGTACTGAGAAACTCCAGATAGGTGGCCACTGCTAGGGGACGCTGATGATGATCACCACCACCATAATGCTGGGGTGATGGCTGACGCTAAGCTAGCTGTCGTAGAATCTCATTCTGCTGAGCCATTAGCTCCTGCATGGTAGGAGGCTGCGGCGGGGGTGGAGGAATGTGCTCATTCTGTCCACGGCGCGCCCTTCCTGCCATCTGAAATTTAGGACGTTCTTAATGTCATACTTTGAAATCCGTGATTACACATGATAAGAGATCTTAAATAACAGGTTTGTAAGATTTCAAATATCTCCTTGTTTTTCACAATTGGCACCAACAGAATATAATCTCATTTATACCTAAAAACAGAAACCATCCATCATTCATCTCTAGCCTAGTACCTCTAAGGTGCAAAAGATAAGCTAGTTTCGAGGAGTTCCACTGCCGCACACTTCCATCCTACTATAAAATCTAATGAGCAAACGAGGCAATGCTAGATTCAGGGAAAGTGGTGTCCAAACTGGAGGCAGGCTCCGGCTCCTCTCCTCCCTCGATGTCTACATCCTCATCGGCTCCTTCTGCCTCCATGTCTTGAATCTCTTGATGGTGTAGATCCAAGTGCTGGTTGGCTTCCTCAAGCTGTTGCTGGGTAGTCTAAAGCTGATCTTCCAGGATCTCGATAGTGTTCTCCCGGGCCTCCATCTGATCCTCAAGCTCTTGGATTTGAGTGGCCATCTGCTCCACCTGAAGATCCTTTTCCACCAGCTCAGTGGACAAGTCGACCACAAGGTCCTCCCTGTTATCTAGGGTGATTTTTGTAGACTCCACTAGACCCATCAGTTGTGACATTGCCTCACCTCGTAACGCCTGCAGACGATACAGGGCATTCATGCACCGAACCGTCAGGTGAGCGGTCTATCCAGGGTAGAGAGCCCACACATCCTTGGCATGCTCAACCCGATCCTTCCACATTGGGTCGTCCTCCTTCTCAGTGGGAAACAAGCCAATGGGGTGGGTCGACAGCTCTAAGGGGTGAAAGCCATAGAAGGTCGTCAACACGTGTAGAGCAGTGGACTCAATAGTATCCTCGACCCTAAAACCGAAAGACTCGGTGTCCAATGAACGCCAGCTCGGCTGCAAGGGATGAGGCTCCAAGGTCATCCTCACCCTACAGCGGGGTACTCGGTTCTCCTCGAATAGCTGCACCGCATAATGGGGAGGTGTAGCGTAACCTGCACCCTGCAGTACTTCCCACAAAATGCGGGGAAATCCCTCTCGCACCAGACCGTCTGTGTGGGAATGCGCGTTCCCTTCGTCCATAGGTACGTGAGTAGTCATCTGTGTAATGGTAAGTGTAAATGAAAAAAAGGAAAAGAACCCCAAAAAATAAAAGGAAGCTGGTGCTTGGCTTTTCTAAGGTTAAGTTGAGATCTTCGATGTAGACTTAAAATCTTATTACGGGTGTCTCTTCGATTGTGTAGCTTTTTATTATTATTGACATTTTACTAAGTAGCTAGGAAAATAATGCATGCATGCTCGTCCTATGCGACCTCACATCAAGTACATGGGGGTATGGAAATTCCCCACCTATATCATAGCAGCCCGTAGGGCATATTCACATAGCCACCTAGCTACCCATCTAGTATCCTAAGGCTTCACGTCCTAGGGCTATCCTTATCGTCTTAACGATCTATCCAACATTGGTTTTTAAGCAAGTTTTACTTTTGAAAAGGTTGGTAATTATGATTTATTGATTCCTCTGTGGTGGTACAAGCTCCGATACCAGCTGTGGTGGAACCGCCCGAATTATTCCAACTTAAGTGCCTAAGTCCCACCTTAGAGGCTAGACCACACTTAAATAGGAATAAAACGTCAGTCCCTCGGATCTAGTCCGACAAGGCCACTAACAGGATCAAGTACCATGTACTCACTCGAAGGTGAGGCATAGAGCAAATACAATAAAGCATAAAACCATACATTAAAGAAGTGCTTAAGGTTATTACAACATCATCGGAGTTTTGCAAAAGTGGTAATCATTGTTCGGGATATAGCGGAAATTAACTAACAATAAATAAGGGAGGATGGGGAAGCCTGCCCATCACTCCTCCTGCTCCTCTCCTACTGAGGTAGGGTCCCACTCGACTGTCCAACCCTGTGGCGGTAGACGGCCAAGTCACTCCAGCAAACATATCCTCTAGGGAACCTATAAAAAATTATGCCACAAGCAAGGCTGAGTATACTAATACTCAGCTAGACTTACCCGGTGTGAGGAGTCTACTCCTCTACCTCTAGACATGCAGCTGTTTAACTGAGGAGTTTGATTTGCCAAAAAGCACTAGTTGAGTCTAAAATCAAGTTTTAGCTTTTCAAGTTTTGGTGTGATTCTCTTAAGACTAAATGTGTACTTAGCTAATCATACATGGTATTAGGCATTTTAACAATCAACATCTTTTGCTAATCAACTCATTTCCACTGATTACTCAATGTAGCAGCATGGATCAAGCAGTCTCATTAGCTGCGAGAAGCAGACGATTCGAATTGAGTTTTTAAACCTTGCAAGGTAAACCTAAACACACGACGTGGCGAGGCACTCCGTCCCCACACACATCAACTGTCCCCATCAATTCCCCGTCAACCGAATAGGGGGCACCGCCTTGGCGTACAATGCCTCACTGACCCCGACCGCCATCGTGCAGTGACCACACTTGTACCCACCATAATCGGAATGGAAGACCACGTCTCAGGTCGTGCGAGGAGTAAAGTTAGCGGGCAGGTTGTAACACCCCAGGTGTTACTTAGGGTGTTCACCCATGACTACACCATTAAACCTATTATCACATGTGGTTTAGTTTGAGCAAGATACACCAAACTTGGAAATCAAAATCCTAAGTGTAACCCATCTTAGATGTCATGCCTTGGCTTGTTATGCAAGTATAAAGGGGAGAATTTGCCCAAACCCTAATGCAAACCCCTTTGGACAATGGGAACCCTAGAAGTAAGTATGACCAAAGGGTTATGAAAACCACATGATCATGACTTGGGCCAATTATAAAAGTTGTAGTACACTTAATACCCTACAAATAATAGTAAGAAAGTAACCCCAAAAAGATTTTAGAAAAACCCCAAAAGGTTCACAAAAGGGTTGAGCACAAAAGAAAAATCAGAATTTGTCTAAGTCCAAAACCAACCTTTGGCCAAAGATCAAACATGTTCACCCTCATTCAAACTTCAAAACCATTTGACCCAATTGACAAAGTGGCGCCAAAATACCTCTAGAATACCCTGGAAAAGTTTGAACCCAACCCTAAGTCATTTGACACGACTTGGCACTAGTTTTGTCTCGGTTTGGACAGCTCTGACATAGCCGACTTCCCACCCCCGTATCTCTCTAACCCGACCACATCTACCCTTGGAACTCACATGAACTAGGTAGCTCTAGGTGCAGGGAAGAGATCTCTCATAGGTCTTAGGGCAAGATACACATGTTTTGGCCGCTCAACAGAGGGAAGAACAAGGGTAGAAGCAAAGAGCCACGTGTTCGACTCGCTCTGAGCTCGCCAGAGCACGCCCGACGCGCGCACCCTCGTGCCCCGCGTCGCGCCAAAGCCGAGCCGGCGCTGTTGCCTGTGCCCGCGCCTATAAAGGCCCTAGGGACTTCGACCGTACTCATCCGCACGCACTCGACCTCACCGGAGCACCAGCTCACCGGCATTGCCCCGTGCACGGCATGCCCGCGGCCACCCGATCCCCTGCCACCGTAGACCGGCTAGCAGAGCCTCTCCCAGCCGCTTGACCCTTGGAGTAAACCGTGCATGCCCCAGTGAAGCTCCCCGAGCAAGGAATCAAACTTTGCCTCACCGGAGAAGCCAGTCCACGATCGCCGGGCTTCACCCGATCGCCGGTGAACGTAGACCGGGTAAGTCTCTGCCCCATTTTCCGATTCCCTGCGCACATAGCCTCTACGTCATCCCATGGAGCTCATCGTGCCGTTTAATTGAACTAGATCGCCGTGGTTAGGCCGGAGCACTCGCCGCCGACGAGATCACCCGCCTGCGCGCGTGGACCGGCCGATTCCGGCCACCCCCGCCGTCAAGCCGTACCTCGCCGTGATCGCCAGGACCTCCCGGAGCCAACCCCGCCCCTCGCCGGACCTCTCTCGCCGCCGGTAAGCCGCGCCACTCTTTTTGTTTCTGCAGGTACTGTTTTAAACAGGGGAGGGACCTCGGGGGAGAAGAAGAAAAGGCCAGGGGGTTTTGTGCGCTGTCAGTGACTCAAGAGAATAGTAGCGCAGGGGTATAACTGAAAGAGTTAGTTTAGAAAGAACCCGAGGTCTTCAATGTAAAGTGGATTTCCAGGAAACCTTTTAAATAATCTGATTTAAATCCAAACAGAACTTGAAAAATTCATAACTTCTGTTTTGTTCAACCAAATCGAGTCAAACCAATTTTGCCAGATCCTAAATAATGAAAACTACTTAGGAAAAATATAAAACCCCTAAGTGTTACAGAAAACTTTAAAGTCTTGATTTAAATGATTAACTGATCAAAAGCTAAAAGATATAAGGAAAAATAGCTACACTATTTGACTGGGGTTAAGAAAATTTAGAGAGGTACTTAATCACTTTCTAACCTGTTTAAAAATAATCAACCCCTTTGTACACCAAGTTAAGGTAGAGTTTACCATTTAAATCATTTTTAGCCTAAAGTTAGAGAAAATATGAAAGGTAGTTTAAAATAAGAACCAGGGAGTACCCACATTTTTGTTAGCTCCCTTATTCAGTGTAGTTCACTAGAAAAATTTATTATACCCTTGTTTAGTACAAAAGAAAGGAGATACCTTTTAATTTAGAAAAACAAGGAAAACCATAGAAAAACCCTAGAAAAATAACCCTGAGGAGAAAACACCCCAAACCTTGGGATAACTAATATTTTGTTATTATGAACATAGGAAAAATTTGGAATCTGTTGTTTGATATTTTTTCAAATAACAAGTTAGTTATAAGCACCTTTTTGGCATAAAACTTTAGAAATTCACAACAAAAAATCCAGTTGGCCTTTTTCTGTGATTTTTAACACAGAGGCCTAATATCACTTATGTATTTGGACAAAAATAAAGTTTGGTACAAAAATCTCAACTAAATCCTAGCTATAGTGGAAAATGCCCTTTTAAAACTTATCTTTGTTAATTTTGCACAAGTAGTATCTGAATCAGTATCCACCTCAAATTTATAGGACATATTACAGTGACAACTAGTAACCCACTGTAATTTTTACAGAATTTTTGGAAAAAGTTAAATCACTGTTGTAGTTCAAACCCACACTAGGATTCATATATAGAAAATGAAAAAGGGGAATTAATAGTAGAAATTAATGTTACCCTAACCCAACCAGCAAAACCCCTTAAATGCCTACTAAAACATCTAAGGGAAATCCAAGTTTCAATCCACTGTGCTTATCCCTAGACAAAACCTAAACCTAAATTGATAAGCATAAACCACTAAGAGCCCCGTATAACCAGGAAACCCTAAGTTATTAACTAACTTAGTTTTTCTTCACTTAGCATAATGATTACTAAATCCTGCATAATCATAGCATACATATTCTTATTCATTGCATTCGATAGATTGCAACCTCGCTGACGGAGAGTACGTCCTCGTGCCGGAGCAAGGAGTTGCTCAGGAGGTAGCCCCGGATCTAGCACCAGAGCCTGCCCAGAGGATCTGCCTACCCCAGCTTTGGAAGACAAGCCCCGGTTTATGCATAACCAGTTCTATATATTATTTTACTGCACTTAATGATTGTAGGCTTGTATTGTGCACTTAAGTGTAGGAGTTGTTTGAAACCCTAGTTACATGATCTCAGGAATCCTTTTGTGATGGATACTAGTATGCTAGGTCGAGTAGCTGCTTTATTAAATAAGGATCTCGGTAGAAGTCGAGTGATTTTTCTAGCACTCACGTGAGGTCAGGAATTGGTTGTATCCATTTTTGATATTGTAATGATGATAGTCTGTGGACAACGGTCCATGGGGATGCGTTGTCTACGAGACAGAAATTGGAATAAGGATTAAGGTGTGGTACCGTGTGTCAAGCGTTTGAACGTACTAAACACATGCCGAGAAATATGGTAAATCGGTAAGCCTAGTACCTGATTGAACCTGGCAGTGGACTTTACCCCTCACGCGACCTGAGACGTGGTCTCCCATTTCGGTTATGGTGGGTACAAGTGTGGTCACTGCACGACAGCAGTCGGGGTAAGTGAAGCATTGTACGCCAAGGTGGTGAGCCCTGATCTACTGATGGGGAACTGATGGGGACGGTTGATGTGTGTGGGGACGGAGTGCTTTGCCACGTCGTGTGTTTAGGTTTACCTTGCAAGGATAAAAACTCGATTCAAATCGTCTGCTTCTCGCAGCTAATGAGACTGCTTGATCCATGCTGCTACATTGAGTAACAAGTGGAAATGGGATGACTTGGCAAAAGTGGTTGATGTCTAAATGTTTGATACCATGTATGATTAGATAGGTATACATTTAGTCTTAAGAGAGTCACACTAAAACTTGACAAAGCTAAAACTTGATTTATAAACTTAGCTAGTGCTTTTGGTAACCAAACCCCTCAGCCAAAAAGCTGCATGTCTAGAGGTAGAGGAGTAGACTCCTCACACCGGGTAAGTCTAGCTGAGTATTAGTATACTCAGCCTTGCTTGTGGCATAATTTTTATAGGTTCTCTGGAGGGCATGGTTGCTGGAGTGACTTGGCCGTCCATCTTGCCACTGGGTTGGACAGTCGAGTGGGACCCTTCCTCGGCTGAGGAGGAGCATGAGGAGTGATGGGACCGGCTTCCCCATCTCTCTGTTTATTTACCGTTAGTTTTATTCCGCTGCAATCCGAACAATGATGACTACTTTTGCAAAAACTCCGATGATGATATAATAAATTTAATACTCCTTAATGTATGGTTTTATGTTTTATTGTATTTGCTCTGTGCCTCACCATCGAGTGAGTACGTGGTGCTTGATCCTGTCAGTGGCCTCGTCGGACTAGATCCGAGGGATTGATGGGTTATTCCCATTTAAGTGTGGTCTAGCCTCTAAGGCGGGACTTAGACACTTAAGTTGGAATAATTCGGGCAGTTCCGCCACAGCTGGTATCGGAGCTCGTACCACCACAGAGGAATCAATAAACTATAAATATCATCCTTTTCCAAAGTAAAACTAGGTAGAAACAAATGTTGGATAGATCGTAGGACGATCAGGATAGACCTAGGACGTGAAGCCTTAGGATGATGAGGGGTAGCTAGGTGGCTAATTAAGTAAGCCCTACAGGCTACTATAAGGGATGGGAGTTCCTTCCTATTCCCTCTAAGTTGATGTGAGGTCGTTTAGGACGAGCATGCATGCATTCTTAATTAAACTATTTAATAATCGGGTAAGAACTTTAATACATAATGATGACAAATTAAGCACCCCAGTACCATTGTCGCAGTTATAGAGAGGCTGAGATGCGATCCCTTTTTGTTTTATAATTCTTTTTCTTTCGCTTACGCTTAATCATACACAGATGACTTCTCACGGATCCTCGGACGAAGGAAATGCACAGTCCCACACTGACGGGCTAGCATGAGAGGGCTTTCCCCGTATTTTATGGGAGGTACTTCAGGGAGCTGGTTACACGACACCTCCCCAGTACGCGGTGCAGCTGTTTGAGAAGCACCGAATGCCCCACTGTAGGGTGAGGATGACCCTGGAGCCTCATCCCCTGCAGCCAGGCTGGCGTTCGCTTGACTCTGAGTCTTTTGGATATCGGGCTAAGGATACCATCGAGGCGATTGCTCTCCACGGGCTGACCACCTTTTGTGGATTCCACCCCTTGGAGCTGTCCACTCACCCCATTGGTTTGTTCCCTGCGGAAAAGGAGGACGACCCAATGTGGAATGATCGAGTGGAGCATGCCAAGGATATTTGGGCTATCTACCCAGGCCAGACTGCTCACTTGACGGTGTGGTGCATGAATGCCCTGTATCGTCTGCAAGTGATGCGAGGAGAGGCCATGTCTCATCTGATGGCACTATTGGAGGCTACCAAGATCACTTTGGATAACAGAGAGGAGCTTGTGGTTGACTTGTCCACTGAGATGGTGGAGAAAGATCTACAAGTGGAGCAGTTGTCAGATGAGATCCACGAGCTTGGGGAGCTAGTGGGAACCAGGGAGAACACCATCGAGGTTCTCGAGGATTAGCTTATCAACACTCAACAGCAGCTTGCGGAGGCCAACCAGCATCTGGACATGCACCACCAGGAGATCCAGGGCATGGAGGCTAACGAGGATGTCGATATCGAGGGAGGAGAGGAGCCTGCCTCCAGCTTGGACACTGCTGGCTCGGGGAGACCACCTTCTCCCGAGTCGAGCGTTGCCTCGTTTGCTCACTAGGTCGCAGAAATAGAGTCAGAAGTCTGTGACGGTAGACTCCTCGAGACTAGCTTAGCTTTTGCACCCTTAGGGTACTAGGCTAGATGGAGCTGAGTCTTTTGAGTTATTGATGTAATCATGACAAACTCTTTTGGAAGTATGGATGATGAATGATGCCAGTTTTAATTTAAGAAGAAAAGTTTATGCCATGCGGAATCTGTTATAATTATGCAAGAATATATTGGTTTTACCCTTTTGACTCTTTCACCGCGATGTAACATTGAACCTCGGAAATAAAATATTGAGAATATCCATGATTTTTCAGATGGCAGGGAGAGCGCGTCGTGGACAGAATGAGCGCATTCCTCCACCACCGCCACTGCCTCCCACTCTGCAAGAGCTGATGGCTCAGCAGAACGAGATTCTACGACAGTTGGCGCAGCGTCAGCCGCCACCTCAGCATTATAGTGGTGGTGATCATCAGCGTCACCCGGCGGCAGCCACTTATCAGGAGTTCCTCAGTACCCAGCCACCTTTGTTCACTAGGGTAGATGACCCACTTGATGCTGATGTATGGCTGAGGGTAGTGGAGTCCAAATTCCCACTACTCAATGGAGTTTGTTCAGAGGTGACTAAGGTCAGGTTCGCCACCCAGCAGCTTCGCGGACCCGCACGGACATGGTGGGACCACTTTCTTGCTATGCAGCCAGCTGACCATGAGGTGGAATGGAGAGAGTTCAAGGCAGCTTTCAGGGGGCATCATATACCAGCAGGCATTATGGACCGCAAGCTCAACGAGTTTCTTGCACTCACTCAGGGAAACCGGACAGTGTTACAGTATGCTCAGGCCTTCAATGACCTGTGCCAGTATGCCGGGTATCATGCAGACACCGATGAGAAGAAGAGGGACATGTTCAGGAGGGGGCTTAGCACTAAGCTCCGCGACCGTCTCAACACAGTAAGGGCCAACAGCTATAATGAGTTAGTCAACATGGCCATCTCCCAGGAGGATTGTATTACAGCTCGGCAGGCAGAGAAGAAGAGGAAGACCCCTGTGGCAGGACCTTCAGCTCAGCCGCAGCGCTTCAGGATTGTCTCTGACACTCAGAACAGGGGACCTCAGCAGCAGCAAGGACGTTGGGTGATCCGACCACAGCAGCAGTAGGACCCAACCGCACCCAGTTTCTAGTTCAGATGAACAATCAGCCACAACAGCAGTACCGCCAGGCCAATGACAACAAGTGTTTCACTTGTGGTAACACCGGACATTATGCCAAGAATTGCCCCAGAAACCAGCAGCGGTAGGGACAGAATGCCAACCAAAACCAAGGCAAGAGGCAGAAGGTGCAAGTGAGGCAAGGCAAACTGAACTTCACCACCATGGCTGACATCCCAGAGCGAGCACCCGTCATGACTGGTATCTTTTCAGTTTTGAATTATCCTGCTATTATTCTTTTTTATTCTGGTGCATCACATAGTTTTATCAGTGCCAAATTTAGTGCCAAGTGCCAATTACCTTTTCACCACACCAATGGGGGTATTACAATTTCCACACCAGGAGGCAGGGTTGCCACCTATCAAATCAACAGACATGTGCCTATAAGGTTTGGTAGTCTGATAATTAAAACCACCCTCCTCATATTGGGTTTGGATAGCGTGGATATCATATTGGGAACTGACTGGTTAACAAGGCATCAGGCAGTAATCGATATTGCAGCTTGGGCCATTGAGGTGCACTCGCCGACTTGTGGTGAAACCACGTTGTATTTGCCCGATCAGGGTTGTACCCGCTCCTGTGCATTCACTGTGATAGAGTCCCCGGTTGAGAGAATCCCTGTGGTCTGTGACTACCCAGATGTTTTTCCGAAGGAATTGCCAGGGATGCCACCCGATAGGGACATAGAGTTCGCAATTGAATTGCAACCTGGAACTACACCTATATCCAAGAGACCATATAGGATGCCTCCAGCAGAGTTAGCAGAGTTGAAAAAGCAGCTGCAGGATTTGTTGGACAAGGGATTCATTCGCCCAAGTACTTCACCATGGGGGTGCCCAGCCTTGTTTGTAAAGAAGAAGGATGAAAGTCTGAGAATGCGTGTCGATTACCGCCCTCTCAATGCGGTGACCATCAAAAACAAATACCCACTACCCCGCATTGATGTTTTGTTTGATCAATTGGTAGGAGCCAAAGTGTTCTCCAAGATAGACCTTCGCTCGAGTTACCATCAGATCAAGATCCGTGCCAGTGATATTCCCAAGACGGCTTTCTCTACCAGATATGGGCTTTATGAGTTTTTGGTGATGTCTTTTGGGCTGACCAATGCCTCGGCTTATTTCATGTATCTGATGAACTCAGTATTCATGCTAGAGCTGGACAAGTTTGTGGTGGTTTTCATTGATGATATTCTGGTCTATTCCAAGAATGAAGACGAGCATACTGAGCATCTGCACATCGTGCTTCAGTGACTGCGCGATCATCGTCTTTATGCTAAGTTGTGTAAATGTGATTTCTGGCTGAGGGAAATTAAATTTTTGGGTCACACAATTTCTTAGGATGGAATATCAGTTGATCCTGAGAAGCTACAAGAAGTAATGGATTGGAAACCTCCTACCACAGTGCGGCAGATTCGGAGTTTTCTAGGATTGGTAGGGTATTATCGACGATTTATTCCGGATTTCTCCAGAATTGCCAATCCAATGACTGCACTGTTGAAGAAGGGAGTCAAGTATGAATGGAGCCAGAAGTGTGAGGATGCCTTTCATACACTGAGACAACACTTAACAACAGCACCTGTGCTAGCTCAACCTAACAACACCAAGCCCTTTGAAGTTTATTGCGACGCTTCCGGTACTGGATTGGGATGTGTCTTAATGCAGGACAACAGAGTCATTGCTTATGCCTCCCGAGCACTTAGGCCCCATGAGCAGAACTACCCCACACATGATCTGGAATTAGCAGCTGTAGTTCATGCTCTCAAGAATTGGAGACATTATTTGATGGGAGCTCACTGTAATATTTACACTGATCATAAGAGTCTCAAATACATCTTCACCTAGGCTGACCTTAATATGAGGCAGAGAAGATGGTTAGAGCTAATCAAGGACTATGATTTGGAGGTGCATTACCATCCTGGCAAGGCCAATGTTGTGGCAGATGCCTTGAGCAGGAAGGCCTAGTGTAATTGTATGAACATGGATGCTAGAATCACCACCCTATGTGATGAGTTGTGCAAGTTGAAAATAGAAGTCGTTTCCTCTAGTGCTTTGAGTTATATTTCAGTGGAACCCACCTTACAAGAGCAAATAGTCATGGCACAGATTGGTGACAAGGGTGTTCAAGTCATTAAGGAAATGATCAAACTAAAGGTGGACAAATACAAGTGCTTCTGTCAGGACAGCAAAGGAATCCTATGGTTTGGAGACCGATTGGTTGTTCCCAAGAACCCTGAGCTCAGAAAGAAGATATTGGATGAAGCTCACCTTTCGAAATTCTCCATGCACCCCGGTAGCAATAAGATGTATCATGATCTCAAATCTTTATACTGGTGGACCAGAATGAAGAGGGAAATTGCAAAGTATATATCAGAATGTGACACCTGCCAGAGAGTCAAGGCCAGTCATTTGAAGGGAGCAGGCACCTTACAACCTCTTTCCATACCATCTTGGAAATGGGAGGAGATTTGCATGCATTTTATCATGGGAGACTGAGGATTTTCTACGCTCCCGCTTCCCCGACTTTCTGCCCAAAGGAGTCGGTACGTAACCCAAAACCCCACCCCCACCTGCCCTTTGAATATAAATATAAGAAAAACTTAGATGTTAAAAGTATAGTAAGTTTTGAAAATAACGTGAGAAGGACTTCCTTCTGAAGTTGCAAAGAGGATGACATTCGAAGAGCAGTTAACTAGAGAAACTTGGATAAAGGAAGAAACCACACACCAGCACACCTTCATGGCACCCCTGCAAAGGACTCCACCTAAAATCTCGGGACGAGATTCCTTTAAGGGGGGAGGGCTGTAACACCCTAGGTGTTACTTAGGGTGTTCACCCATGACTACACCATTAAACCTATTATCACATGTGGTTTAGTTTGAGCAAGATACACCAAACTTGGAAATCAAAATCCTAAGTAAGTGCAACCCATCTTAGATGTCATGCCTTGGCTTGTTATGCAAGTATAAAGGGGAGAATTCGCCCAAACCCTAATGCAAACCCCTTTGGACAATGGGAACCCTAGAAGTAAGTATGACCAAAGGGTTATGAAAACCACATGATCATGACTTGGGCCAATTATAAAAGTTGTAGCACACTTAATACCCTACAAATAATAGTAATAAAGCAACCCCAAAAAGATTTCAGAAAAACCCCAAAAGGTTCACAAAAGGGTTGAGCACAAAAGAAAAATCAGAATTTGTCTAAGTCCAAAACCAACCTTTGGCCAAAGATCAAACATGTTCACCCTCATTCAAACTTCAAAACCACTTGACCCAATTGACAAAGTGGCGCCAAAATACCTCTAGAATACCCTGGAAAAGTTTGAACCCAACCCTAAGTCATTTGACATGACTTGGCACAAGTTTTGTCTCGGTTTGGACAGCTCTGACATAGCCGACTTCCCACCCCCGTATCTCTCTAACCCGACCACATCTACCCTTGGAACTCACATGAACTAGGTATCTCTAGGTGCAGGGAAGAGATCTCTCACAGGTCTTAGGGCAAGATACGCACGTTTTGGCCGCTCAATAGAGGGAAGAACAAGGGCAGAAGCAAAGAGCCACGTGTTCGACGCGCTCTGAGCTCGCCAGAGCACGCCCGACGCGCGCCCCCGCGTGCCTTGCGTCGCGCCAAAGCCGAGTCGACGCCGTTGCCCGCGCCCGTGCCTATAAAGGCCCCAGGGACTTCGACTGTACTCATCCGCACGCACTCGACCTCACCGGAGCACCAGCTCACCGGCATTGCCCCGTGCACGGCGTGCCCGCGGCCACCCGATCCCCTGCCACCGTAGACCGGCTAGCAGAGCCTCTCCCAGCCGCGTCCGACCCTCAGAGTAAACCGTGCATGCCCCGGTGAAGCTCCCCGAGCAAGGAATCGAACTTTGCCTCGCCGGAGAAGCCAGTCCATGATCGTCGGGCTTCACCCGATCGCCGGTGAACGTAGACCGGGTAAGTCTCTGCCCCATTTTCCGATTCCCTGCGCACATAGCCTCTACGTCATCCCGTGGAGCTCATCGTGCCGTTTAATTGAACTAGATCGCCGTGGTTAGGCCGGAGCACTCGCCGCCGACGAGATCACCCGCCTGCGCGCGTGGACCGGCCGATTCCGGCCACCCCCGCCGTCAAGCCGTACCTCGCCGTGATCGCCAGGACCTCCCGGAGCCAACCCCGCCCCTCGCCGGACCTCTCTCGCCGCCGGTAAGCCGCGCCACTCTTTTTGTTTCTGCAGGTACTGTTTTAAACAGGGGAGGGACCTCGGGGGAGAAGAAGAAAAGGCCAGGGGGTTTTGTGCACTGTCGGTGACTCAAGAGAATAGTAGCGCAGGGGTATAACTGAAAGAGTTAGTTTAGAAAGAACCCGAGGTCTTCAATGTAAAGTGGATTTCCAGGAAACCTTTTTAATAATCTGATTTAAATCCAAACAGAACTTGAAAAATTCATAACTTCTGTTTTGTTCAACCAAATCGAGTCAAACCAATTTTGCCAGATCCTAAATAATGAAAACTACTTGGAAAAAATATAAAACCCCTAAGTGTTATAGAAAACTTTAAAGTCTTGATTTAAATGATTAACTGATCAAAAGCTAAAAGATATAAGGAAAAATAGCTACACTATTTGACTGGGGTTAAGAAAATTTAGAGAGGTACTTAATCACTTTCTAACCTGTTTAAAAATAATCAACCCCTCTGTACACCAAGTTAAGGTAGAGTTTACCATTTAAATCATTTTTAGCCTAAAGTTAGAGAAAATATGAAAGGTAGTTTAAAATAAGAACCAGGGAGTACCCACATTTTGTTAGCTCCCTTATTCAGTGTAGTTCACTAGAAAAATTTATTATACCCTTGTTTAGTACAAAAGAAAGAAGATACCTTTTAATTTAGAAAAACAAGGATAACCTTAGAAAAACCCTAGAAAAATAACCCTGACGAGAAAACACCCCAAACCTTGGGATAACTAATATTTTGTTATTATAAACATAGGAAAAATATGGAATCTGTTGTTTGATATTTTTCAAATAACATGTTAGTTATAAGCACCTTTTTGGCATAAAACTTTAGAAATTCACAACTAAAAATCCAGTAGGCCTTTTTCTGTGATTTTTAACACAAAGGCCTAATATCACTTATGTATCTGGACAAAAATAAAGTTTGGTACAGAAACCTCAATTAAATCCCAGGTATAGTGGAAAATGCCCTTTTAAAACTTATCTTTGTTAATTTTGCACAAGTAGTATCTGAATCAGTATCCACCTCAAATTTATAGGACAGATTACAGTGACAACTAGTAACCCACTGTAATTTTTACAGAATTTTTGGAAAAAGTTAAATCACTGTTGTAGTTCAAACCCACACTAGGATTCATATATAGAAAATGAAAAAGGGGAATTAATAGTGGAAATTAATGTTACCCTAACCCAACCAGCAAAACCCCTTAAATGCCTACTAAAACATCTAAGGGAAATCCAAGTTTCAATCCACTGTGCTTATCCCTAGACAAAACCCAAACCTAAATTGATAAGCATAAACCACTAAGAGCCCCGTATAACCAGGAAACCCTAAGTTATTAACTAACTTAGTTTTTCTTCACTTAGCATAATGATTACTAAATCCTGCATAATCATAGCATACATATTCTTATTCATTGCATTCGATAGATTGCAACCTCGCTGACGGAGAGTACGTCCTCGTGCCGGAGCAAGGAGTTGCTCAGGAGGTAGCCCCAGATCCAGCACCAGAGCCTGCCCAGAGGATCTGCCTACCCCAGCTTTGGAAGGCAAGCCCCGGTTTATGCATAACCAGTTCTATATATTATTTTACTGCACTTAATGATTGTAGGCTTGTATTGTGCACTTAAGTGTAGGAGTTGTTTGAAACCCTAGTTGCATGATCTCAGGAATCCTTTTGTGATGGATACTAGTATGCTAGGTCGAGTAGCTGCTTTATTAAATAAGGATCTCGGTAGAAGTCGAGTGATTTTTCTAGCACTCGCGCGAGGTCAGGAATTGGTTGTATCCATTTTTTATATCGTAATGATGATAGTCTGTGGACAATGGTCCATGGGGATGCGTTGTCTACGAGACGGAAATTGGAATAAGGATTAAGGTGTGGTACCGTGTGTCAAGCGTTTGAACGTACTAAACACATGCCGAGAAATATGGTAAATCGGTAAGCCTAGTACCTGATTGAACCTGGCAGTGGACTTTACCCCTTACGCGACCTAAGACGTGGTCTCCCATTCCGGTTATGGTGGGTACAAGTGCGGTCACTGCACGACGGCAGTCGGGGTCAGTGAGGCATTGTACGCCAAGGCGGTGAGCCCTGATCTGCTGACGGGGAACTGATGGGGACGGTTGATGTGTGTGGAGACGGAGTGCTTCGCCATGTCGTGTGTTTAGGTTTACCTTGCAAGGATAAAAACTCGATTCGAATCGTCTGCTTCTCGCAGCTAATGAGACTGCTTGATCCATGCTGCTACATTGAGTAACAAGTGGAAATGGGTTGACTTGGCAAAAGTGGTTGATTGCTAAATGTTTGATACCATGTATGATTAGATAGGTATACATTTAGTCTTAAGAGAGTCACACTAAAACTTGACAAAGCTAAAACTTGATTTATAAACTTAGCTAGTGCTTTTGGCAACCAAACCCCTCAGCCAAAAAGCTGCATGTCTAGAGGTAGAGGAGTAGACTCCTCACACCGGGTAAGTCTAGCTGAGTATTAGTATACTCAGCCTTGCTTGTGGCATAATTTTTACAGGTTCTCTGGAGGACATGGTTGCTGGAGTGACTTGGTCGTCCATCTTGCCACCGGGTTAGACAGTCGAGTGGGACCCTTCCTCGGCTGAGGAGGAGCATGAGGAGTGATGGGACCGGCTTCCCCATCTCTCTGTTTATTTACCGTTAGTTTTATTCCGCTGCAATCCGAACAATGATGACTACTTTTGCAAAAACTCCAATGATGATGTAATAAATTTAATACTCCTTAATGTATGGTTTTATGTTTTATTGTATTTGCACTGTGCCTCACCATCGAGTGAGTACGTGGTGCTTGATCCTGTCAGTGGCCTCGTCGGACTAGATCCGAGGGATTGACGGGTTATTCCCATTTAAGTGTGGTCTAGCCTCTAAGGCGGGACTTAGACACTTAAGTTGGAATAATTCGGGCAGTTCCGCCACACAGGTTCACTCAGGTACTAGGCTTACCGATTTACCATATTTCTCGGCATATGTTTAGTGCGTTCAAACGCTTGACACACGGTACCACACCTTAATCCATATTCCAATTTCCGTCTCGTAGACAACGCATCCCCATGAATTGTTGTCCACAGACCATCATCATTACGATATAAAAATGGATACAACCAATTCCTGACCTCGCGCGAGTGCTAGAAAAATTAGTCAACTTCTACCGAGATCCCTAATTAATAAAGCAGTTGTTGGGGGTCTGCTTCGTCGCCGAAGGTCCTGTGAGAAGAAGCACCTTCGAAAGGCCAGAACAGGGACGATGCCGAAGCTACCAGTCAGGGAGCTTCGTAGTATATTTCAAAAGGCACCGACTTAAAGATGAGATGACCAATCGGCCCATGATAACCTGCGTAATGATTGTAATCATTTGTGAAGGACATGAATGTAAATTCACACAGGCTGCACCCTGTGCCTATAAATAGGTGAACAGTACCCCTATACTGTTCACGCTTTTGCATCGCATCTGAATCTTCGTATTCAATCGAGCTCAAGGTATAAATGTAATTTAATTTAACTTTTATATATTCATGATTATTTGACAATAAACATTCATATTTTTGTACTATGTAATTATTTATGTTGTCTTATGTTTCATAACCTTCATCCTCTGATTACATGTGTCATACTTATGAAGGTATGTCTTTTATAACCTTTGTCCGAAGATCATTATGTCCTAAGGGAAGTAATGCTTCGAAGGATGAAGGACATTAACATTTAACATTTTTCTTGTGTGTTGCCTTGTTCTTAATTCATAGCATTTGAGAACAAGTCCCCAACATTAGCGCCCACCTCCGGTGAACTCACTTCCACTGTTGAGCTGATGGCTTCGTTCAACAACCAAGCTGAAGCACCTTCGGCTACGAAGCTGGTGCTCCCGATAACAGGCGGTTCAAGTTTAGAACCAGCTAACAAGAAGCAGAAGAAGGAAGCACAGAGAAGGGTGCAGCATGTTGGGGTGCAGGGACCCTTCATCAAGTCAAAATGGTCTCACATCCCAATCACCTTCTCCCAAGAGGACCTTCAGCTCAAGGACTATCCTCACAATGATGCTATGGTCATATCTTGTGTTATCAAGGGTTTTCTGGTCCACAATGTTCTGGTTGATATAGGCAGTGCTGCGGATATCATATTTGCTAAGGCCTTCAGGCAAATGCAAGAGCCAGAAGATAAGATTCACGATGCTACACATCCCCTATGTGGCTTCGGAGGAAGGCAGATCGTAGCACTTGGCAAAATCACAATGCCAGTTACCTTCGGCTTTGTTCATAATACAAGGACTAAAAATGTTGTTTTTGACATTGTTGACATGGAATACCCCTACAATGCAATCATTGGTCGAGGGACACTTAATGCTTTCGAAGCAATACTTCACCCAGCATATCTATGCATGAAGATACCTTCGGAACAAGGGCCCATTGCTATTCATGGAAGTTAAGAGGCTGCCAGAAAGGCCAAAGGAAATTGGACAGATTCAAAAGCAATCCACAATATAGATGGAGTCGAAGCTTGTGAACAGTATAAGTACAGAAGAGAGAAGGCTGCTTCGGCTGATCAGCCGAAACCCATGCTTCTACGTGAAGATATAGCAGAGCAGAAGGTACTCCTGGGGTCTCAACTATCTGAAGAGTAGGAGAAAACTTTGATAAGGTTTCTATTCAATAACAAAGATGTCTTTGCTTGGTCAGCCAATGACCTTTATGGTGTCAACAGAGACGTCATTGAACATTCCCTCAATGTCGACCCATCTTTCAGGCCAAGAAAGCAAAGGCTTCGGAAAATGTCTGATGATAAAGCCGAAGGTTCTCGAAATGAAGTAAACAGGCTTCTCAGTGCTGGTGTTATCAGAGAGGTAAAATATCCAGAGTGGCTTGCCAACACTATTATGGTGAAGAAGGCCAACGGCAAATGGAGGATGTGTATTGATTTCACAGATCTTAACAAGGCCTGTCCAAAGGAAGAATTTCCATTACCAAGAATAGACTCTCTTATAGATGCAGCAGCTTCTTCAGAACTTATGAGTCTACTGGATTGCTACTTAGGATATCATCAAATATGGATGAAGAAGGAGGATGAGCCGAAGACTAGCTTCATAACTCCTAGTGGCACCTATTGCTATCTTCGGATGCCTGAGGGGCTCAAGAATGCTGGAGGAAGCTTTAGCAGAATGACAGCTAAGGTCCTTCATTCTCAGATAGGCAGAAATGTGCTAACATACGTTGATGACATCATAGTAAAAAACACAAAGCAAGAAAATTACATTACTGATCTACAAGAAACATTTGCTAACTTTAGGCAAGCTGGCCTGAAATTAAATCTAGAAAAATGTGTCTTTGGAGTGAAGAAGGGTAAGTTCCTTGGCTGCCTAGTTTCAACGAAGGGGATTGAAGCTAATCCAAGCAAGATCGAAGCTATCCTTCGGATGGAACCACCAAGCACAAAGAAGGGGGCCCAACGGCTGACAGGAAGACTAGCATCATTGAATAGATTTATATCTAGATCAGCAGAAAGAAATTTGCCATTCTTTGAAATACTAAAATCAACCGAAGTTTTTCAATGGGGCCCAGCTCAACAGAAGGCCTTCGAAGAGTTGAAGCAGTACTTGATTGATCTAACAACATTAACTCCACCTGCGCCAGGGGCTCCATTACTATTATATGTTGCAGCTTCGCGCTCTGCAGTGAGTGTGGCGCTTGTACAGGAGAAGCTTGAAGGCCAAATTAAGAAGCAAGCTTCAGTATATTTTGTCTCTGAAGTTCTAAGTTTATCAAAGAAAAACTATACAGAGTTGGAGAAGGTGTTGTATGCTGTGCTAATGGCCTCCAGGAAGCTTCGACATTATTTTCAAGCATATCACATAATTATTCCTTCATCACAGCCTTTGAAGGATATTATGAGAAATAGAGAAGCTACTAGAAGGATTGGAATGTGGGCCGCGGAGCTTAATGAATTCAGTATTGACTATGTGCATAGGTCCTCAATTCAGTCCCAGGCGTTAGCAGACTTCAGTGCTGATTGGACGCCAGGGGCTCAAGAAGAAGAAGCAAATAAAGATGCCGAAGCCTGGACAGTGCTCTACGATGGCTTCTGGGGAACCTTCGGTGCAGGTGCAGCTGCTGTCTTAGTTGCACCTTCCAAAGTAAGAACATGTTATGCAGCAAGGCTTGATTTCAGTTGTACAAATAATATTGCTGAATACGAAGCATTACTTTTGGGACTTCGAAAGTTAAAGGCAATCGGAATAAGAAGGGCAGTCCTCAAAACTGACTCTCAAGTTATTTCTGGACATGTTGACAAGAGTTGCAAGGCAAAAGATTCGAAGCTTGAGAGATACTTGGACACAGTTCGAAGGCTTGAAGCTTCTTTCGAAGGATTTTCTGTTAAGAATATTCCAAGAGGGGAAATGAGCATGCTAATCTGCTAGCCAAGTCAGCAGCACAGGGGCTTCCTCTACCTTTGAAAGTGTTTTTTGAGACAATAAGAGCACCTTCGGTAGAACTTCTCGAAAGAGCAGTGCTCACAATATCTCTTGTCCATAGTGAAGACTGGAGGACTGAGATTATATCTTCCTCCAAGGTAATCATCTCTCGGATGATGAGGTTTATAACAGAATAATGGAAGCAAGAACAAGACCATATGTCATAATAGAAGGGGAATTATATAAACATGGAGTTTGTTTCCCACTTCTCAAGTGCTTATCCAGAACTGAAGGTATAGAACTTATGAAGGAGATACATGCAGGATTGTGTGGATCTCATATTGGGTCCAGACCTCTTCTGGAAAGGTTTTTCGACAAGGATTCTATTGGCCGAAGGCAGCTTCGGACGCAGCAGATTTGGTTCAAAAGTGTGAAAATTGCCAAAAATGTGCAAGAAATCAGAAACAACCTTCGTCTTTGACTCAGCTAATACAACCAACCTGGCCATTGCAAAGATGGGGACTGAATTTGTTAGGTCCACTTCCACTAGCACAAGGCAATTTAAGATATGTTGTGGTGGCTATAGAATATTTTTCCAAGTGGATTGAGGCGAAGCCTTTGGCCACGATAACTTCGGTCACAGTCCAGAAATTTTTCTGGCAAAACATTGTTTGTCGCTTCGGTGTGCCGAAGGCTATAACTGTGGATAATGGAACACAGTTTGATGCCAAAACTTTCAAGGAATTCTGTGACCAAATTGGCACGAAGATTCATTTTGCGTCAGTCAGACATCTAGAGTCAAATGGACTTGTCGAAAGAGAAAATGGTATTATAATGACAGGAATAATGAAGCTAATCTTTAATCAGCCTAGAGGAAAGTGGCCAGATGAATTGATTAAAGTGGTGTGGAGCCACAATACGACCATATCAAGATCAACAGGTTTCACACCATTTAAGTTATTGTTCGGTGACGAAGCCATAACCCCCGAAGAGGCTAAAACGGGGTCAATAAGAACAGTAGCTTCGGCCGAAGACGAAGCTAATTATTCCGTGACAAAAGATACTATAGAAGGGACCAGACTTCAGGCTGTGGAAAATGTCAACAAATATCAAGCTGAAACAATAAAATGGCACGATAGAAAAGTTCAATTGAAAGACATTAAGCCAGGACACTTGGTGCTTCGGAGAGTAGCCAACCCTGACATAGTAGGAAAACTTCAGCTGAAGTGGGAAGGACCCTTTTTGGTAGTATCTTTGTCAAGACCCGATTCTTATAGGTTAAAGGACATGGATGACAACGACATTCCCAGATCCTGGAATGCGGATGAGCTTCGACGATATTATGTATAAATTGATGTAATCTTTTTTATTTTTTCTATGGCACCCTTTTCCTTTCCAAAGGGGGAGAAAGGTTTTTAATGGGGCCATAGTCTGTAATTTTTCCTTTTTTAATTCAGCCCTACAAGGGCAAAGTCCCCCAAGATATGTAAATGTAAAATCTGAGCATGCACCATCGAGTGCAGAAAAAGAAAAAAACAGGAAAAAGCTCGAAAGTCGTCCCTAAGGGGATGCAGAGCACGACGAAGCTATAAAAGTCGTTCCTAAGGGAGCGCAGCGTAAGTTTTCTGTTCAAAAGTCGTTCCTAAGGGAATGCAAAGCCAAATACCGCCGAAATATAAGGCGAAGCGCAAAAAGTCAACGCGAATACCGCCGAAATAGAAGGCGAAGCGCGAAAAGTCAACGCGAATATTGCCGAAATAGAAGGCGAAGAAGTTCAAAAGACGTTCCTAAGGGGATGCAGAACTTACACCGAAAAATAAGCGGTGCAGCCAAAAAATAAACGGCAAAGAGATCTCAGTCATTCCTAAGGGAATGAAGGTTATGGATGAAGCTTCGTATGTGTGTGACTGGGCATTCACTTGCACGATACATTACATCATACATTAATTGCATTCGTAAACATTCATTTAGGCATACATAGGATCATCATCATATCATACAGATAGACAGTTGCTTCGTCTCCAAGAATACGGCTTCGAAAGCAGATCAATGCTTTGTTGCGTACGAAAAGAAGGGAAGGTGTTTTTCGCCTTCGGCTCAAAAAATACAAGTTTCGTTCACATCAAAGCAGTTCGCACATTGATAGAAAGGTAAAAATATATTACAAGGTATGGACAAATTTACAGAGTAGAGTCCGATTCTCAAATTACAATATTCTTTACAAAAGGATGATACAAGAGTTTTTCTAGAGTTTTTTCACAGCTAGGTTTTAGCTTCATCATCATATGCTAAGCTTCGGATCATCCACTAGGCTTCAGCTCAATGCTCCTCGGCTTCGTCATCTTGTACATATCAAAGCATTATAAGGTAAATTCAAGTTTCAAGGAAAAAGGTAAGCACAAGGTATGAGTTTATTACCAGTTTAAGGTGACTTCGAGCTTCGTCACCAGCCAAGTCTCGCCCGCCCTTTGCCCAGATTTGAGTAACGAATCTGTTTCCAATGCTTCGGGCCAGGCCAGGGATGTCGTTCAAGTCTGCTGGTGACAGGCTGAAGTTTGGTCTGTTTACAATATTTCCGTGTGTACAGCCAGCCTTCATGAAAGCGACAGCTGTGCCTCGAGAAGCTAACAGGGCACAAAAGTCACCATGTCTAGCTATAATTTCGTCGAGAGCATCAACTTAACCTTCAATATGATCAAGTGTCCCCGGCATGTCTTCAACCGAAGGTTTAAACTTTTCAGAGCTAGCCCCAACTGAGTTAAAGACCTGTTTCAGTCGTTGAACGCACTAGGTGCCGAAGCCTAAGCATTTTTCGTGAAGATCTTTGAGTGATTTCTGAAGATTTGAACTTTTTTCAGCCTCAGCTTCGAGTTTTGTTTGGAAATCATTCTTCTCTTGCTAAAAGTTTTTTGACTGCACAGAAAGTTCACCGTTTAACCTAGCGATCTCAGCTTGAGCTTCTGCCAGTGAACCTTCCATCGTTTGAAGCACGAAGTCTTTC
This sequence comes from Zea luxurians, assembly GCA_029449295.1. Lineage (NCBI taxonomy): Eukaryota > Viridiplantae > Streptophyta > Magnoliopsida > Poales > Poaceae > Zea > Zea luxurians. The sequence goes on from JAOPSE010000170.1 coordinate 618,736, forward strand.
TTTTCTAGGGCAGCTTCATGATCTTTAATCTTCTTCTCTAAACCCTCAATTATAACTTCATTTTTCTTGTCCTCGAGGCCTTGTTGCATCCTCAAGGCTTTGCTTAGAAGTAGGCTCTGGCAAAATAACCTTCATTAAAAAACATCTTCATATCAAAACAATAAAAAGCAAAGGGAAAAATTTTACCTTAAAGTTAGAATAAAACAGGCTACCGGCGATATGCTGTCGCTGGTATCTGCTGAGATCAGCTTCGAGCTTCAGAAAACCAACACTTTTCGATAAAGTGCTGACAACCTTCGCCCCAATTCGGTCCTGAAGGCATCCTAAACTCTCTTCGGCAACACCGCCGAAGAGCAGTGCCCCTGGCTGATACACGCACGATATGGCATAGTCCTTCAGTTCTTCTTTTTCAGCCTTTGACAATTCTTGCCCAATTATGTTTTGAAAGTTAAAAATTTCCTCTTCCAAAGAATCTTCAGCAGGCTCCTTCTCTTTTTCAGGCATTTTCCCCTTTTTTAGGCACTGCGGCCGGGGTTTCCTCAGCAGCTGCAGCAGTTTCTTCCTCAGCCATTTTCAAAATCATTTCATCAATGTCATCGAGTGTGGTTTCCAAATCTGTGGCTTCGGCTGCTGCAGCTTCGGAAGTAGCAGCTTCGACTGCTGCTGTTTTCGGCGCTGAGGCTGGTGGCGGTGTTTCTTCAATAGCCTTAATGACAGTAATAATTCTTCACTTTTTTGGTTTAGCAGGCTTCTCGACAGCCGAAGGCTTCTTCTTCTTCTGTAAAAGCTTCATCAGTTCTGGTCCCAGCGGACTTAGCTTATTAGGTAGAGATTCAGTCATTACCTTTAAAATTTCTTCTGCGTCAGTGACAGAAGGCGTTGAGGGAGCTTCTTCTTCTAAATTAGCCTTCGGCTTCGAAGCTGGAGCCTTTCTTTTCTTCGACACAACTACCTTTGGCTCAGGACTAGATTTTTTCTTTTTTGCTAAATTTTCATCCTCTTTTATCATCCTGGCAGCTTGCCTTTGTACAACACTAACAACCCTTCTTCGTTTTGGCCCTTCGGTACCTTTGCTTAACCTTTCATAGTCTGGGTATTCAAATTTCAAAGCGTCCATTACTCGGTTTAGCCTTCGTTTCGGCCGGGTGCCGAAGGCTACTGTCATCAGTTGATCTTCTTTTTTCGTATAATTGCCCAAGATTTCATTGCACATAACTTCAATTGTATCCAACCATTCCTGGCATGGTTCTTTGAAGTGTTTCTTGAACTTAAAATGATAAGGCAACCAAACGAGTTCATTCTTTTTCTTCTCTCCCTTAAGCTTCGGCATATCCCATTCCTTTAACGTTGGAATACCCTATTAGCTAAATATTCCTAAACTAGATCCCTAGTACCAATATGCTCAGACACAACTCTAAAATCACCCACAGCATCTAGGCATGCTGTTCCCGGTGTCATATTGCACTGAGGCCTAGTCAACCCGAAGGTTAGCTCTAGCGGGCTCTGAACTAAATTCTCCTTTTTCTCATCAATCTTAACATAAAACCATTTAGTTTTCGAACCGGTCGGCCATTTGGTGCGGTAGCTAACCACCGGTGTCTTCATGTCTTTACGATAAGCAAAATTATAGCAGCCGAAGTTCTTGTGCAATCCATCTTCCCTAGCCTTCGTCTGATAGTGAAGTTCGTGTACCCGGCAAAAGGCTTCGGCAACCGGCTCCGCTCCTTGGCTTTGGAGAGCCCAGATAAAGACGCTGAGCCTAACGATAGCGTTAGGAGTCAGCTGATGAAGATAAACTTCAAAATTTTCCAAAACATCTGCAATCATCCCATGCAGAGGAAACCTTAATCCTGCTTTAAAGAAGCTTCTGAAGACTACCACCTCATTGTTTTCTGGTTTCGGGGTTGTCTCTTCCCTGCCAAAGCGAACCAGCTTCTTCTCGGCTGCCCCGAAGTAACCTAGTTTTATCATCATCGGCATATCAGCTTTAAAGACAGTCGATTTTCCAAAATCCAAGTGGCTGGGCTTAGATGGCACGGCGGAATAATCATCTATATCTTCCTCGTCAGCCTCACTTTCTGCAATATCTGCCTGCTTAGCTTCGGCAGCAGGTGCATCTTTGTCAGCAGTACCCCTGGCATAACCATTCCCGACTACCTCATTACTTCAGAGATCGGGGCAGTTCTAGTAGCTTCGGCCTCCTCTTCGTCGCGTGTAACCCTAGCTGTTGAATGGACCCTAGCCATTTGATGATTGAATTTCTTGCGAAGTTGAATAATTTTTGTCTTTGCTGAAACTCCCTCTTGTGATGAAGCTTTGGTTTGGAGTATGGTGAATAAGCTTCGACTGTGGTCGAATTTTTCGGCAGCACAACAGTATAATAGTAGTAAATGCTGTGGTAACTTCACACCTACCCGTCTGTATATATAGTGTTGCAGGTGGGAAGGTAAATCGACAGGATGAGTGCACCCGCTGAACAGCCGCCCACACCCATTGAACGGTGGACCATACTGCCCGAGGAGACGAATCACCAGATCGAGTGAACCCGTCCTATGGTGGGACTGCCTTGCACTCGGAATATTTAAATCGTTTGTCGGCAACGAGTTCAGGGAAGGTGTTTTTCGGACCTTCGGCATTCCGAAGCATAAAAGAATTTTTCATGGGTCGAGCTCGTTACGAAAAACGATCTGGCACCATGAAAGGGCTACTGTTGGGGGTCTGCTTCGTTGCCGAAGGTCCTGTGAGAAGAAGCACCTTCGGAAGGCTAGAACAGGGACGATGCCGAAGCTACCAGTCAGGGAGCTTCGTAGTATATTTCAAAAGGCACCGACTTAAAGATGAGATGACCAATCGGCCCATGATAACCTGTGTAATGATTGTAATCATTTGTAAAGGACATGAATGTAAATTCACACAGGCTGTGCCCTGTGCTTATAAATAGGTGAACAGTACCCCCGTACTGTTCACACTTTTGCATCGCATCTGAATCTTCGTATTCAATCGAGCTCAAGGTATAAATGTAATTTAATTTAACTTTTATGTATTCATGATTATTTGACAATAAACATTCATATTTTGGTACTATGTAATTATTTATGTTGTCTTATGTTTCATAACCTTTATCCTCTGATTACATGTGTCATACTTATGAAGGTATGTCTTTTATAACCTTCGTCCGAAGATCATTATGTCCTAAGGGAAGTAATGCTTTGAAGGACGAAGGACACTAACATTTAACATTTTTCTTGTGTGTTGCCTTGTTCTTAATTCATAGCATTTGAGAACAAGTCCCCAACAGCAGCTACTCGACCTAGCATACTAGTATCCATCTCAAGAATCCTGAGTTCATGCAACTAGGGTTTCAGTTAACTCCTACACTTAAGTGCACAGTACAAACCTACAATCATTAAGTGCAGTAAAATATCATATATATAATGGTTATGCATAAAACCAGGGCTTGCCTTCAAAAGCTGAGGCAGGCAGGTCCTCATTGGCAGGCTCTGGTGTTGGCTCCTAGACTACCTCCTGAGCAACTCCTTGCTCCGGAATGAGGACGTACTCTCCATCAGCGAGATTACAATCTATCGAATGCAATGAATAAGATACATGTATATTAATGATATGCCAATTTAATAAATACTATGTATGGTGAAACAATATTAAAACAGTGGGTAAACTAGGGTTTCTTTATCGGATGGTGCCTTAAGTGTTCCATACACATCTTAGGGTTTTGAGTGAACTTAAAACCTTTAATCATCTCCTCTATGTTTTATTGGACTTCTAGGGAGATTTAGTTGTATAATATTAATTTCTTCCACAATTTCCCTTTTACTTTCTATTTATGCTTATTATTGAGTGCTTTTGAACTACCATGGTAATTTAGAATTTTCAAAAAAAACGTTGCAAAAATTATAGTGGGTAGACATTGGTCTCTGGAGTTCATTCTACAAATTTGAGGTTAGAATAATTCAGATAAACCTTGGGCAAAAATGACAAAAATGATGGTAAAAGGTCACTTTGCACTACAGCTCTGATTTAGGTGAGGGTTCTGGACTAAAACTTATTTTTGTCAAGATTCATGTGTAATAATAGGTCTCTGTGCCAAAAATCACAGAAAAAGACCTAATGGTTATTTAGTTGTGATTTTCTAAAGTTTAATGTCAAAAAGGCACTTATAACTAACTTGTTGTTTGAAAAATATCAAACAACAGAACTTATATTTTTCCTAGATTCACCCTAGCATATTATTAGTTATCCCAAGGATTGGGATGGTTTCTCCTGTTTATTTTTCTAGGATTTTCCTAAGTTCTGACTATTTTTATGAAATAAAATGTGGTGCATTTCTTTTGTACTAACAGAAGGTTCAACAAAATTTTCTTATGAACTATGTTGCTTAAGAAAGCTAGGAAAAATGTGGTTGCCCTCTAATTCTTATTTTAAATTTCCTTTTTCATTTTCTTAAGACTATGTTGCTTAAGAAGGCTATGAACTATGTCGCGTTCTAGACAAGCTTTAGGTGTTAATCCTTCATTAACCTAGTATACTGAGGAGTTTAACGTTTTTAACTAGGGTGGTTGGTGGTTGAGCATGCCTCTGATTTTTCTTACCCTCAGTCCAAAAGTATAGCTATTTTCCTTTATTTATTTAGTTTTGGGCAGTTTACTATTTAAATCAAAACTCTAAAAAGTCTTGCAGTACTTAGGGTGTTTGTTATTTTTCCTAAATAGTTTATAATATTTAGGACATAGCAAAATTGGTTTGACCAAATTTGGTTGGATAAAATTCGAGTTATGACTTTTGCAAGTTCCGTGTTCATTTCTTTACTACTCCTTAAGAACATACTGTAGGCATCCACATCTGGTGCGGTTCTGCCTCCCGAGGCTGCGACACCCCATCCCTCACACTGTGCATTGTCGTCTGCTCCCCGCCCATCCCGCCGCCGCGTCCGCCCCCTCCCCCACCGAAGGAATCCCCACAGACTCCGCCTCGGCTCCCTAGAACGCGATCCACTCTGCTCTCTCCCTCAATCCCCTTTTCCTTTCATGGATTGGGATCTCAAGACACCGGTCTCCTGGGACCTGCCTGACCTAGAGCACGACGTCATGCGGCCTGTCTCCGTGGCTTCCCATGAGATTTGGCTTATCCAACACCAAGGATGTTCTGCCTTTCCCCTCCCCCACGCCCCCTCCCCCGCCGCACCCCTAGACCACGCCCCTTCCCCCACCGTAGATCTCGCCCGAAGGCGCCGTGGATCCACTATACCTCCTTCTCTGCCCATCACTGCGTCGCCTGCCCCCGTCGCACACCTCCACCGCGCCCCTCCCCCGTCGTCGAGGACCCCGTGCTTAGCTCGCGAAACCCTAGGAGCAGCAGGAGGTGAGGTTTGGCTAGCGGCGATGGACGTGGACTCACGCATGGCGATGGAGTCCGACTCCGACTCCGACGCGCGCGATGGCAGTGGGTCTGGGAGCGAGACCCCATGGCGTCCCCGTCCCCATCCGTGGTTAGCTTAGCGCCGACAGCTTCCTCATCTCCTTCTCCTTCCACGCGCCCAATGCCGAGGAGGATGGCAGCAAGGTCCAGGCCTTCCTCGCGGAGATGGAGAGCGCCATCAGGGACCACCCGCTCTAGGCCAACGCCACCGACCAAGAGATCGACCACGCGCTCGAGGTGAAGCCCTGCCCTGCCCCTCACTGAATCTCGTGCTCCCTCCTCCCCCCATCAACGCTCCCTCCTCACATTCCCCGCACACCAAGAGACGAATCTGCCCATGCTAGGGTTTGGATTCGTGGGTGGAGCCCGAGGTTAGATCTAGCAGGGGAAGGAAGATAGAGGAGGGGAGGGAAGGGGTTATGATCTCCATGATGTGGAGGCTTATGGACAGGTGGTTTTTAGATTTTACCTGATCTTATTTTGTGTCCGTGGTTAATGTTTAATACAAGTGATTTGATGTAATTAAACATCTGTTTCCCAAATTATCTAGATGCTCATGAATGCTGGTTTTAGTCATGTCATTGCTGAAGACCGAACTGACCAGGTCTACCTATCTAAACAGATGTAATCTGCATGTTCTTATTCCTGTCTAATGCCCTCACCACGTCTGGACATTTGTAACTACTGAGTTCTCTTTGCTGTTCTGTTCTGTTCTGTTCTGACCCAATTCTCTGTGCTGCTTTTAGCTTCGTGGTTCTCTACAACCGCGACTAGCAGCAATTTCGTGTCACTTCCTTCTCCTATCGATTCAGGGTTTAATTCTAGACAACTGATGTGGTCTCAAAATTTTCGTCTGCAGCATGTTCATGAGGTGTGTTTTGGCTTTCTGATTTTTGGTGTTGGGATTTGGGACTGGTATATAATCATCAAGTGTGTAGGATCTATACAATGTTGTTTACTTGTGGAATTATTGGGTTCGGCCATTAGGAATTCATAGACTCAACTAAAAAAAGCATTTGAGTTGGTGTTTTTAGGTCCTACTACTTCGCATCGAGAGTTTGAGTTTATTTTAAAAAAGTACCTATATGGGGGGATCTATTTATTCCTAGCGTTATGTGGACTTAAATCAATTGAACTTTCCAGTCCTTATTTAGCTTGTCATCAAGATTTAATCCTACTTCATTTATGGTTGCATGTAAAATATGTCTATCTCTTAGGGACTGATGCTATTTATAGACTTATATTAGCTATATTTTTCTCTCAGTCACTGGATTGTATGCTTATAAGCAACAGACTGCTGGCTAAAAAGAAACAGAGATGAGCCATCCAACGAAGCTTGCTGGAGAGCCTGCGCAAAGTGGTGCCGACGAGGGGGCGGCAGGTCAACCGGAAAGTCATTGAGTGGTGCCACACTTGTGGGGATTTAAGTTGAGACATCAACTTTTTATTTTTCTAATCTGATAATGCTCTTATGTTTGCTTCTCCTAGCTAATGCGAGACAGTTCCATTTTGGTGTGTGCTAGGTAAATAGTAGTTTTTGTTTACGGTTTGCATGCTTGTTTGGCAGATCCTGAGGAGACATCATGACCATTTTATGGTTTTCGACAGGCACTTGAATTTGTTAAGCATCTATAATTAACTTATATTATTTCGGCTCCAAAAATGCAAAAGCTCAATAATCAGGATTTTGGACCCTCAGGATCTCATTCATCTGGCTAACATTGTAGATGGATTTTCTCTTATGACATACGACTTCTCAAGACCTTAGAATACTGGTCCCAGTGCACCTCTGAAGTGGATACATCGTTCTTTAGCAGCACTTCTTTCAGGAAAAGGTTCCTCTCATAGCAATTCACATTCACAGATGATATTCCTTTACATCAATTTTTATTGTAATGATTTTATATTGTTTGGAGGTACATATATATTATCTTTATCTTTCTCCTCTTTTATTTTGATATGATCAAATAAGCTTCTGTATAGCTTGGATAGCAAAAGTTCACCCATGTTTCTTCTATGTGTTGTTCAGATTTGATGGAGACCTGATGTAACATGCAATGACCCAGAAGATATATCTCAGGACGGTAGCAGGCTTTGGGCTATTGACAAACCCAATATTGCACAACCCCCTCATGGATGGGAAAGGCAGATTAGGATAAGAGGTGAAGAGGGTACCAAATTTGCTGATGTGTAGGTAATGCTTTTCTGTTAGTGTTGTTTTTGCTCTGATCTTATTATCTTTTGTAACACAATTTGGTTCCAGTTTTTATTGGTGTCATCTTTCCTTTCAGATCATCGTTAATGATAGAGAAAATAACATAAAACATAACTGCTTTGACGAGTGTGTTCTGCATTTTGGTTGGAACATTATGTTTTTTCCAAAATGTTCTCCAAAATATCATGGATCTAGCAAAAAACAAAAAAAAACAGACATGTATGTCTGTAGCATCATGGATAAAAATATTGACCTGTGAGACATACTTACACAATTTTACTGCATTTTCTGAACTTAATATGTTTGTGTAACCCTGTTATGGATGGCTACTGTAGTGGTACTGTAGCGGGCCTTCTTGGGCCCTAACAAACCCTCTTCTATTTGCTTTCAGATACTATACCTCTCCTACTGGAAGGAAACTTAGGTCTCTGGTTGAAGTCGATAGGTATGGCATTCTAATTTCTTCAAAACTTCCTTGAATACCATCGTTTATCAGTGAGCTTTATAAGTTTCCTGAAATTGCACTATGAAAAGTTGCAACATCTTGAATTCATGAGCAGAACTTTAACAGCAATTATTGTATGTTGTAAGGCCTTTAATGACATATTATGAATAAATAGTATGCAGATGTTAACTGTACCAAGTCTTAAAGCCTCCATGTCTTACTTTTGACAGGTTCCTCCAAGAGAATCCAGAGTATGTTGCACAGGGTGTAACTTTAGCTCAGTTTTCGTTCCAGATACCTAGACCTCTGTGGCAGGACTATGTCAAAAAGAAACCGAAGTTGATAAGTGCAAGTGATGAAGCAAGTACAATTACCTCTAAGTCTTCTGAACCAGAAGAAGGTCTCTAATTCGGCATCAGCAAACTAATGATTGTTTTCCAGTGTAATGCATGAACTATTGATTCTTTGATGAAGTTCTCCAATTTCCATGTTAATCCATGAATGATATAGCTTGAAACACATGGGCAGACAAGCAGAGGTTTGGAATATGATTGGCTAGGATGATGTAGCTATCCGGCCTCTTACTACTTGATTAGTATGAAGCCTTGGTTAGATATGGGAGTAGTGAATTTATTTAACCTGTTGAAATGCTTTTGTGGTACATAATAATTCAAATGATTTTTTTGTGAGGTTATTTGGGTTATGGGATTTGTTGGGAAAACTTTTTCCACCCCCCATCCCCAAAAAAACTATATAAACAGGCCTTGCTAAGTGTCGTATGTTGGGTATGTGTACTAGAAAATATCCTTTAATGTCCTGGCATCTCTATTGTACTCTCTCCGTTCCAAATAAAAAGATTTTGTCTTTTCTAGACACATTATTTTTACTATGTATCTAAACAGTGTATATCTAGGTGCATGGTAAAAGCTATGTATCTTGAAAAGTCAAAATATCTAATAATTTGGAACGGATGGAGTAGACACTAAGACAAACGATTTTTTTCATCATGGTTACTTACTGCTAAGTGTTAGATTGTGCAGCAAGTTCTCTTCTACATTTTAATAAGAAACTTAATTAACTATGTCATGGTGTTGTTGTATTGCAGTAGTATGTACACTGTTAGACTCACTATACTTTTTTGATTAAACATATTTTCAGTGAACCCTATAGCCTAGGCAGTTCCTACAAAACATGAGGGCGATGCTAGTGAAGAAGCTTCTCTCGCTGATGAGACACTTGCATCAGAAGTAGTGCTAACCCGGAAGAGGAAAATAGGAAGCTCTTTGTCAGTAGAGCCAAACCATCTCTCTGATGAACTTGAACCAAAGTTGGAGGATGCTTAGAACGGGGAGACGTCTAACTGAAAAGTAAAAGTGGGCAGCGTCGTGATGCCAACTTACCCCCTGCCATGGTTTTATTGGTCCTCTGCTTGTTTCTCGTTTTCCTTGGGAGTCAGCTTCTCTGTTTTATGTGGTCGCACACGGCCTTATTTGTAGTATTACAGCACAGAAGCTGGCTGACCCCCACTGAGGGAGAGGTAGGTAATCATTAAAGAATATAATAAAATATCTGCAACTTTAAAGTGTCATTTCTGAGAAGTCAAAATATAATTATTGAACAATTCACTTTGCTTACTGATTGTGCTATAGGTGATTGATGCAAGCATTGTGTATGATCCTTGGACAAGGGAATTGCGGGGGTTTAGTTTTGTCACCATGGCTGCTACTAAGGAGGCAGATCACTGCATCAAATATCTGGACTATTATGTGTTGCAAGGTGAGGTCATAATTGTTGAGAAGGTAAAATCATAAGATTGGGAGCATCTGAATTTCCTTTATTTTTGTCTTCACCACCGAGAATCCGAGATCGCCTCCCATAGCCTCCACATCCACAAGGTCCTGCTTGACTGCGACGACGTCCAGGCTGATGCCCTCATCGTGGATCTACTCGCCTTGCTCTAGAAGGTTTGTTTTTTGGCTCTGCTTTGCATTTTGCACACACAACTCGATCGTCATTTCCATTGTTCCATCACCTCATTCGCTTCGAAGAGTGGTGGGATTGTAGTATGTGACATTCGTAGTGTGTTGTGGTTGTGAACTTATGATTTGTAGTGCACTTGTGTTATTGTATTCAACTCATGTTATCAGGGGAATTCTGGTATGAGTACTGCTTGTGAAAAGTAAACTGAATTCTGGTTGTGAACTACTTGTTTAAGTGAATGTGAGTTTCTATTTTTTGTTGTCAGTGCATTTCTATTTTCACTAATGAAACCACCATTTCTGTTTTCAATGAATCTGTTGAACTAAACTGCAAAAATAGAAATTGTTCTATTTTGTTTGAGTGCATAAACAGAACTCAACGGAACTAGATCTGAATATGTTTGAGTGCACAAACAGAAATTGTTCTATTCTGGTTTCAGTGAACTCCACAAATAGAACTGAATCTATTATGTTTGAGTGTAGAAATAGATACTGAAATGCTACATCTAGCACTTAATCTGGCAGAATCAGAAAATTGAGGCAAATACAAGTTGTTTAAGAGCACAAACAAAAACTGAATCTGTTTGATTGCAGAAACCGATAAAAATAGAAATATATGCTGAAAATAATTCATAAGTAGGCAGTGGTGGTGCTATGGTGCATACCAGGTTCTTATTCAAATGATTTGCTAAAGCCAAATATATGCTTCCGATCTGATTGATTTGTGAAACTGAAATGGATATTTTATTTCGGCACTATGAAATAAACTCACTGTGATCCTGAAACATATCAGTTGTGTTTGTTTTTGTAAATCTTTTATACTACTAGGGGAGAAAATTAGCTTAGTTCAATCGCATCTCATATGTCTAATTACCAGGGGAGAAAATTAGCTTAGTTCATTTTGTTGCTGCCATATGGGTGAAAAAATAATGAGACATCTAAATCAGTAAATTGGAAATATAGCATCTTAAACCTGCAGGTAGTTTCTTAAACCTGATTCTAGCTACAACTTAGTACAACTATTGGTAGTTCCTTAAACCTGATTCTAGCTACATGTTTCATATTGTGGCACAAGAATTTTTAAGAACATATCTGATGCCCACTGTATTTAGTTACTACTTCAAGACCAATTGTATTTTAGTTACAAATGTGTTTTCAAGATTGTAGAAATTTGTAGCTGAAATTATCCACACCATATTTGTGAACTAACATCATTTCTAAGAATATTACTGATTAGAATCTTTCACTTTTATAATGCTTTGCAGGAGTGGCCCCTCTGGAGTTGAATATGCAGTTATAACCAATTTTTACCCCTTTTATCCTAGAAGAGTTGCCAAGACACGGTATAAGACCATGATAATAGACTAAGAGAGGATTTGGCTCTAATTACTATATGTTTTATTTATGCAGTCCCATGAGAACTTTGAGTATTTGCAGATTGCTTTATTAATTTATTAAAGTTAAAGATTGTATGTGTTGAGTATGTATCCACTCTTGTTGGAAGTGTCTTGCAATTCCAATCCAAGGATGTATAAAAGACTGCATGGGCTAAGTATGTGTTTTTTCATGTATTTGGAGTATATATACTTTTTGTTGCTTGAGAACATGTATGTACACTAGAAGCTTGTCAATTGTGTGAACTTGAGTTGATCCCTGTCTAACCTGAGTATATATATATTGTTGCTTGAGAACAAGTATGTACAATAGAGGCTTGACAATTGTGTGAACTTGAGTTGAACATGAATTTTGACAATCACAACTCACCATCCCTTTCAATAAGCTTAGAATATAGCTTTTTATAATTTTTCACCCTACAATACAAAATTGTTCTATGAAGGCCATGGTACATCATCATATCCTGTATTATCAACCTAGGATTTGCCTATTTCGATTAATAATGGCATTGAGTCAAATTTTGGTTGTTTCAAATGATAGACTTCGACATTTGTTATGATTTATGAGTTGATTCTTGATAGCATTACTAAAAAATGACCTATGTATACACAAGTGTCTTCCGTTGCAACGCACGGGAATATACCTAGTAAAAGAATAAAACTTAAAAGGTTTAACGAAAACTAGTTTGCACCGAGGCCCCTCTGGTTTCCTCTAACTATTTCTTTCAACGATGCCCCTGCGGAACTATTCCCCTGAGTCACTGACCTTGCAAAACCCCCCTAGCTTTTCTTTCTTTCAACCCGGGCTCCTTCCCCCTTGCAACAGTAACCGCGGAGAGGAAAAAGGGTGGCACGGCTTACCGGTGGCGAGGGAGGTCTGGTGAAGGGCTGGGTGAGATCCGAGAGGTCCTGACGGTCACGCCGAGGTGCGGGTCGTCGATGGTGATGGCCGGACTAGGGCTGGCCGTGTGCGCAGGCGGTCGGGCTCGTCGGCGGCGTGTGCTCCGGCTTGCTCACGGCGGTAGGGCTCAATCAAATGGCACAGGGAGCTTCACAGGATGTTGAGGATGCTATAGGAACAAGGAATCGGTGAATGGCTTACTGTAGATCTCGGTCTACGTGCGAAGGCGGCCGGTTGAAGTCCAACGACGTCGATCCGGCGTCTCCGGTGAGGTGGTGTTCAATCCTTGGCTCGGGGAGCTTCAATGAGGTCCGGAGAAGCTAACCCAAGGGTCGGACGGGGTGGAGGATGGCTAGCTTGGCCGGTCTACGGTGGCCATGGCTTGCGCGGCCGCTGGCACGCTGTTCTCTGGCTAAACGCCGGCGAACTCGTGCTCGGGCTGGGTTAGGGACGCGCAGGGGTGTACGGTCGAGACTGAGGTGGGCTTTATAGCCGCAGGCGTGGGTGTGGGCGTAGGGTGACACGGCGCGGGGCTGCACACGCGGGCTGAGCGTCAAGAGCGTGCTTTGACATTGTCAGGGTGCGTCGAACACGTGGCTGTGTTCATCTGCCCGAGTTCTTGCGCCTGCAGAGCTCCAAAACGTGCGAATCTCGCCATATGTCTTGTGCAAGATTTCTTCCTGGCACCTAGAGCTAGCTAGTTCATGTGAGTTCCAAGGGAAGATATGCCCTATCTTAGAAGATATGGGGGGCACCAAGTCTTGTCTGTCTACACTGCTCACCAGCGACAAAAAGGATGCCAAACCGTGTCAAATGGCTCTGGTTTGGTTTCAAATTTTTCAGGGGTGTGCCTTGGGTAGTTTGGCCACTTTTTGTTATTTGGTCCAAGTGGTTTTGGCACCAGCACAAGGGTGAACACATTTGATCTTTAGGCTAGGGTGAGTTTTGGGACTTAGAGAAATTTTGAATGGCTCAAGTGTGCTCCCCACTTGGTGAATTGTTTTGGGGTTTTTGTTGGGCCTTTTTGTAATGCCTTCCTTAATACATTTTGTAGATTTATTAATATACTTCATCTTTGGTAAAGGTTCCCTTTTATTATTTGGCCCTTTGCACAATCTTTTCCTTCTAAGCCCATGTTTAGGGTTTAATGGCTTAGGAGGGGATTTAGGGTTTTAGAATCTTTTCATGAGTGAGAATGTATGAAGGCTAGGGTGTCTCTCTTGCTATGATCAATACTTAGCTTAGCCATGATTCTAAGGCTTTTAGTGCCTTCACTTTCAAATTTTTGCATATAGGATAAGCAGGACATAAGTGTGCTCCTTTGGTCAGGGCCTTGGGTAACACCTGGGGTGTTACAAATGGCTTCAGTAAAAACACTCTTATGGATCTCCTCCATGCATTCCACGTTGGCCACACCAATTTAGACAGTACCAACAGATCATGTCACCCTCCTCCCCAAAAAATCTGATGCCCTGGCAGTGGGAGACTACTGCCCAATCTGCCTCCAAAACTGCATCATTAAACTCCTATCTAAAATCCTCACAAATTGCATTAAACATATCCTTGGATCCCTTATCAACCTTGATCAGACTGGCTTCCTCAAAGGGAGATCCATCTTAGAAAACTTCATCTACTCGCTTGAGCTAGTCTAATGTTGCCACAAAAGGAAAACCCCCACCCTTGTCCTCAAGCTTGACTTCACCAAAGCCTTCGACACTATAGCTTGGGACACCTTGTTTGAAATCCTCACTGCCCATGGCTTCAGCGCCGCTTGGCATGGGCGGGTTCAAAAAATCCTATCCTCCTCAAAAACTGTTATCCAGGTGAATGGGTCCCCTAGGCCTCGGTTCACTTGCAAAAGTGGCCTTCACCAAGGGCACCCTATGTCCCCTTACCTCTTCATCCTTGTCGCCGACGTTTTGCATGTGATCATCAACTACGACCCTCACATCAGGCACCCCCTCTCCCCTAGCAAACCCTATGCAGTCCTGTAATATGCCAACTACACCTTGATCCTCCTCAAAGGCCACCCCTAGGATGCCTCTCATATGAAGTAAGTTCTAGACCTCTTGAGCTCCCTAACAGGCCTAAAAATCAACTTCAGCAAAAGTGTGGTCGTCCCGATACATTTGAACCTAGACCACACCCACCAAATATCCTCATCAATTGGTTGTTGTATTGAAAGTTTCCCCCAACCCTACCTTGGCCTCCCACTCTCTCCTACCAAACTCCGCCTACACCTTTTCTCCCCCACCATAGCCAAAACCAATAGATACCTCACAGGGTGGCAGACATCCCTCCTAAACCCCATGGGCCGCCAGGTCCTCGTCAACTTCGTCCTTGATAGCCATCTAAACTACATCATGAGTGTTGTCCATCTATCGAAAGGGCTTGTCAAAAAGCTAGACCAACGCCATCACGCTTCCTTTGGTCGGGCAAGGATATTGCTCGTGGCTCCCGTTGCCTTGTGCCTTGGAACATGGTGCTTGAGAACAAAAATTCCGGTGGCCATGGCATCTGAGATCTTGAGCTTTTCAACAACTACCTCCATCTTAAGCCGATTCACTACCTCCACACCTCATCATGCTCCTCTTGGGCTGCCTGGGTCTGCCGTTGTGTCTGCCTAGCAAGCCTCTCTGGTGACCTCCTAGGCGCGCACTGGGCATCCTTGTGGTCCTTGCTCCCCCTCTACCATGCTATCACCACCTATGTCGTTAATGACGGAAAGAGCATCTCCTCCTGGCATGACATCTGGTGCTTGGATGATGATCTTGCTACAAAATTCCTTGCCCTCAAGTCCCATGCTCAAATGCCAGACGCTTCTATTTCAAAAGTACTCTCCTACCCTCCCACCTTACCCTTTGTCTCCCACCTCTCGGATCAGGCAAAAAGTGATCTTAACAGCCTAAATGCCCTCCTTCAGGACATTTGGCTCTCCGACACACCAGACAGTAGACAATGCATGCTTGCCAAGCCAAACGTCTCCCTCCACTTGGGGCTCTCTATAAAATGCTTAAAACCCATGGGGAGCCTCCCACCCCCAGTCCCCCTTCATCTAGAAAAGCAAAGCACCTTGAAAGGGAAATCGGGTCAACCATTTCCTATAATTAATTTTGGTGGTTGATGATCAACACAAACACATGGACTAACTAGTTTGTCTAGATATTATCTATTATAGGTGCATAAGGTTCAACATAAACCAATAAAGGAATCCGGTTAGGGACACAACCAAGAATGGAGCAAAGAACTTGAGTGTGCTGAAAATTGGGGCACCGGACTATCCGGTGTGCCACCGAACAGTGTCCGGTGCACCATGCCCGTACAACCCCAAACCAGCCACTCTCGGGAATTCCAGGGTAGCCTCCACTATAATTCACCGGACTGTCCGGTGAGCCAGCGGTCGACTCTGCAAGGTGCTACAGTGAGCTACACTACCGCGGCAGAAGTCAGAGCGCAGAAGTCAGAGGGCATCGGACTGTCCGGTGTGGCACCAGACTGTCCGGTGTAGCAAGACGACAGACAGCTCCAACGATCAACTGCTCAGAACCATAACGGACGAGCTGACATGGCATACACAGGACAGTGCACAGTGCCTGTCCGGTGGCACACCGGACTGTCCGGTGCGCCCATCGCCAGCAGCCTTGGCCAACGTCTACAAAGTGGTTGGGGCTATAAATACGCCCCCAACCACCACATCCTTTGGCATCCAAGTTTTCTGAAGATCACATTCAATACAAGAGCTCTAGCATTCACTCCAAGACACAATTCCAAAGATCAAATCCTCTCCAAGTCCCAATTGTTGGGGGCCTTCGGCTTCCGAAGGTCCTCAAAAACATGATTTGACAATGTTTTCCAAGTGAAATATGTGAACAGGTATCTTCGGATTCGGATCATGAGCATACAGAGCATGGCCAGGATGAAGCCTGAGCGAGACGAAAGGTGATTATGACGAAGGACAAGGTGATCACGAAGCTGTGCACAGGAAAGCTTCGGCATGACAGTAGAAAAGGGGAACCGACTTAAAGATGAAAAGGCAAATTAGACCTCGAAGAATTACTATAGAGTTATTAGCAAATATAAAGGGCATGAATGTAATTTTACATGGGCTGCGTCCCTTGCCTATAAATAGATGAACAGTACTCCCGTACTGTTCACGCTGACTTGGCATTTACTCTCACGTCACGCTTGTACCCCTGCTTTCCTTCGAGCCGAAGGTACATTTATAATCTGTCATTGTGAATACAGTAACACAAATAAAAATAAGTTGATAATAACATTTAAAGTGCTTATATTATTTTTTCATATCTTGTGTATGAATCCTTCTTCATCATTAATTGTGCTTGTGAAGGTTTGTCCTTCATGACCTTCATCCGGAATTCATTATATCCGAAAGGAGATAATGCTTCGAAGGACGAAGGACTTTAACATTTAACACTTTTATGTTGCCTTGTTCTTAACTCTTAGCGTTTGAGAACAAGTCCCCAACATTGGCGCCCACCTCCGGTGAACTCACTTCCACTTTTTGAGTTTTGAACACCTTCGGCAAGCATAGACCTTCGTCATGCCGCCAAAGAAAGCTTCAGCAATAGGGGCTGCCGCTCTGCAGCCGCTGGACCCCAACCAGGAGACCCTCTCTCTTCGGGAGGCCTGAAGCCAGAAGAGGAAGGCTATCAGTCCAACGCCTCAGGAGGATGACTTGGACCAAGAAATCAGAAATATGGAGATGCTCCATTAGCAGGTGCAAAGGAAGAAGGAAAAGATGGCTAGGCTGGCTGATCTGCAAAGGCAGATATACGAAGCCTCTGAAGAAGTTCGCCATCTTACTCAAGATGAGCAGAACCGAAGGCCTCAGCACAGAGAGCTTCATCAAGAGGGCTTCTTCAACGAAGATGACTGGTATGAGAATTTCCATCATGGAAATTTTGCTTTTGATGATGCTTCTCCTCTGTCAGCAGAACTGCAGGCTACACCTTGGCCTCCGTCCTACAAGCCACCTCAACTCCCCATGTACGACGGCCACTCAGATCCGAAGCAGTTTCTGATGAGCTACGAAGCAACAATATCTTCCTATGGTGGCAATACTACAGTCATGGCGAAGTCTTTCGTCATGGCTGTCAAGAAAGTTGCACAAACCTGGTAATCCTCTCTTCGGCCAGGAACAATCACATCATGGCAGAAGCTGAAGGATATGCTGATCACCAGTTTCCAAGGGTTTCAAACGAAGCCGGTCACCGCTCAAGCTTTATTCCAGTGCACCCAAGATCACGAAGAATATCTTCAGGCGTATGTCCGAAGATTCTTACGCCTGAGGGCACAAGCGCCAGCAGTGCCCAATGAAATTTTCATTGAGGCCATGATTAAGGGGCTTCGACCGGGACCTTCAGCCTAATACTTCGCTAGAAAGCCCCCTCAGACTCTGGAGAAATTGCTTTAGAAGATGGATGAATACATCCGCGCTGACAATGATTTTCGACAAAGAAGGGAGGAAGCTTACAGGTTCTCTAAAATAGCCAGGGGCTTCGGAGGGAGAATTCATCCCAGACATGTTAGATCAATTCATTCTACTCAGAATGATGACAGGGGAAGCCAGCAGCAGAGGCCGCAATATTCCTCCCAGGCTTCGGGGCAGCAGCAGAGCTATCCTCAGCTCCACCTCCAAGGGGCAGAGGTGCCAGGGGCTTCGGAGGGAGATTTGGGGATCAGCCCAGGAAGATTTATTGCCTATTCTGCGGTGAGGACAAGGGCCATACCACCAGGATGTGCCATGTTACCATCCAGAAACAAAAGGAGATAGCAGAAGCTGCAGCCCAACAGAGCCAGCCGAAGCAAGTTATGCACACTGCTTCGTACCATTCGCCTTATATTCCAGAGTATGTAGGCAACCACCCTGCAGCTTCTGTCGCTTCGGCAAGCCAACCTCAGGCATCCTGGCAACAACCTCCTCCGCCATCACCAATGCAACGAGGCCAGCAGCCAGAAGGGAGTCAGCATACCCACCTACAATGGGACTTCAGAGAAGAGTCCGAAGCTCGCACAGTCAATAGTGATGTGCCAGAATCGAAGCATATTTACTAACAAATATCCTACCTCGGCAGCAGTTTTTACATTCAGTATCATTTTCTTTTTAATAAGGAACAATTATTGAAAGCCTAAGTGTTTTTGTCATTTTTTAATCTCTTGTAATAGTTTCGTTTTCGCCATAGTAAAAATATACCTTCTCCACAGAATAGCGGAGTTGCCGAAGCATAAGAATTTATGGTTACAAGGAGAATTTCCGAAATAACAAAAAGTCGTTCCTAAGGGAGTGCAGCGTAAGTTTTCTGCTCAAAAGTCGTTCCGAAGGGAATGCAGAGCCTACAGCGAAAAATAAACGCTGATATCGCTGAAAGTAAAAGGCGAAGAAGCTCCTAAGGGAGGCTTACAGCGAAAAATAAACGCTGATACCGCTGAAAGTAAAAGGCGAAGAAGCTCCTAAGGGAGGCTTACAGCGAAAAATAAACGATGATTCCGCTGAAGTAAAAGGCAAAGAAGCTCCTAAGGGAGGCTTAGAGTGAAAAATAAACGTCGATCTTCGGCAAATATCTTTTTGCATAACATCACATCATCACATCATTTGCATAGCATAACATCATACATCATATTGCATCAATGACGCAAGAAGGGGATCAATGTTGATATTTGGAGATTGTTTTGAAGAAACAGCGCCAAGGCACAAAAAAGTAAATATTGAAGAAGCATACCTTCGTCAAACTCTGAAATGAAAAGATCTATCAGTTATTTATTTTACGAAGATTGGATGTTTTTATGAAAATACGGATATTATTTACGAAGCATGAAAAGAAGGGAAGGTGTTTTTTTCGCCGAAGGCTCAAAAAACGGTATGTATGTAAAGTTTCATGCATCGTAAAGAATTGAACCATAAATAGCTTATATATTACATTCAAGGTTATAAAATATTACACATGTTCAATAAATATTACATTCCAAATGTTTTTACAATAACATCTAGTCTTCCCTTAGAACTACTTCTGCAGCTTCGTTCAGTAGTTGATCAACAACTTTATCCATGATAGCTTCAGCCATTTTCCTAATTTCGTCGTCCCCCTTCACGTGGGGGTCCGCCGATGGCTTGGCAGGCTCTGAGGGGCGAGAAAGTGCGGCTGTGTTACAAAGCGTAAACAAGTTCGAAATCAAAAAATTACAACAGAACCAAAAACTGCTAGTCAATACCGATTTGCACTTCGACATCCGCACTTTTCTCAGCGGTCTCTGCTACTTTTCTAGCGTCATGAATACCTTTCTCGCTCTTTCGTATAATTTCTTGGGCCATCTCCCGGCCACCATTGTCCTAGATGTCGGTGAAAAATTTTCCACCGACCAGGCTCGCTTTGGCCGAGGGGTCTTTTATATCTTCAGAAGACAAGGCGGCTTTGGATTGTGCCAAAAATTTCACATGGTCACAGCCTTTCCTCTCCAAAATAGTGGCAATCCCCCTGGCACCCGAAAAGGCACATATGTCTCCACGGCTATTTAAAACTTCTTCAAAAGCTTCAGCTTCGTGGTTGATCCATCCAATTGCGCCTTCGGGGTCACCCCTTATGAAGTTCTCCTCACTTGAGAATGCGCCGACGCTGGCGAAGCTGGTTCTTATTTTCTTAACACATTCTATAGATTTTTCATAACACTTTTTCTTGGATGCACGAAACTCTTCAACGTTTTTTTCTAAATGATTGGCCCATTGTTCACTAATTTCTCGTTTTGTTTCTTCAAGTGTGCACTCTTCTTTAGCTCTGACTAGTTGTTTCCGAAGATCTTCAATTTCGCACTTCTGAGCTTCAGCTTGAGCTTTGAAAGCAGCTTCGTCTTCTTTTATTTTATTCAACAACGAGTGTAATATTTTATCTTTTTCGAGACCTTCGTTCCTTAGTTCAATTACTTCGGAACGAAGGTTGCTCAAGGCTATGGTACACCCTTCGTCTTCGACATCTTTTTGTGCCCTGAGGGCATTGCTAAGTATAAGGCCCTGGGAAAAAATGTGTGTTAATAAGTTTAAGCAAATGAAAAATTTTGGTTTCAAGAAATAATACAAAGATCTCATTTTTTCACCTTTAAACTATTGTACGCTAAGCTGTCAGCCAGCTCGTTCTTTGACAACACTGAGAGCCCGTCTTCTAGTGTTGGGAATCCGAAGCTTTTGCTCATCTCCCGACAGACTGAAATCTCCTTGCTGTCAGGGAGACAATACAAGAAGTCTTCTTCTTCGCTGCTGTTGAATATCAACGCCCCCTTGGGATATTTTAGTCTTTGTGCATAGAACTGAGCCTCCTGCTTTTCTTTTTTAGTCAACTCCTTCCCCGAAGCATGTCGTAAAATATAATTGGAAGCTTCGGAAAAGGCTTCGGGGGCGGCAGTGCCAGTTTCTTCAACAAAAATTTGTTCTGCTGTTTCTGTTTCTTTGGTTTCCAAGGATTTTACCTTGGCGGGCTCCAAAGGCCTAGCTTCAGTCTCACCTTGGTGCTTTGAAGCTTCAGCAGCAAAGGCTTCGATTTGCACTTCAGGAGTTTTGGCAATTTTTTTCGGAGTAGTGCTTGAAGACCTTATTGTCTCCAATACATCCAGTACATTAACCATCCTTTTTCTTTTGGGGGTCAATGCTGGACCCTTTTGGCTTTTTGGTACTTCAACTTTTGCTGAAGGACTTAAAATTTCAGATGTCCTTGTTTCTTTAGCCTTCAGTTCTTCTATTTTCTTTATCTCCGGCATTGTGGCCGGCTCTTCAATATTCTTCAGGGGAGTCGGCTCCTTGGCTTCGAGGGCCGAAGAGGATTCACCGACAAACTCGGGCACTGTGGCCGGTTCAATATAACGTGGATGGTGCGTAAGAACCTTTATCTTTTTCCTCTTCGGTGCTGGCTCACTAAGAGCGGCTGAGGCGGCTTCCTTCGCAGACGCCGTATCTTTCCTTTTTTGACCCCGTGTTGGGTAACGGTAGTCAGGATACACGAACCCAATGGCATCAAATACTCGGTTGAGCCTTTTCTTCTTCCGGCCTCCGAAGGCTGCGGACAGTGCAGTATCTTCTGCCTTCGAGTATGGCCCAAGCAGCTCATCGCTTATGGCCTCAATACTTTTCAGCCAGTCGTCATCTGGCTCGACGAACTTATCTCCATATTTGAAGGTGAATTTTAACCTAACTAGTCCACCTTCGTTAGGTTCGCTGACGGTTTCCTTTGGCATTTCCCACTTTTCTGCAAGTGGCCATACTCTGAAGGCAATGTGTTCTTGGATCAAATCCCTTGTCTCGATGAAAGAGCAAACTACTCCGAAGGCTCTCCGGCATTCTTCGACTGCTTCGTCAATTTCCACCTTCGGTTTTCGAAGGCCGAAGCGCTGCCGGATAGGGCGCATAATGATATCTTTAATATCTTCTCGTGTTTTCAAGTCGTTCTTCACATAGAACCATTCCTTCATCCAGTCCCCAGGCCATCTTCTCCGAAAAGTTGGCACGAGACAGCTTGACCCAGAGCGGGCACCGAAGCTATAACAGCCAAAATTGTTGTGATATTGCTCCTTACCCCATGGTTTTGTCTCATACAATAACTCATGCATACTGCAGAAACTTTTTGTATTTGGTTCCAAACCTTGGCTCTTCACGGCCCATATGAAGATTCCCATCCTTATGATTGCTTCTGGAGTAATTTGATGGAGGTAGATTTCAAATATCTTCAAAACTTCTACCACGAAACTGCTCAAAGGAAACCGAAGTCCAGCCTTAAAGAAGCTTCGGAATATCACGACTTCATTTTCCTCGGGAGTCGGACAAGTTTTCTCTCCTTCGTCAGCCCTTACAATAGATAAATCTCAAAAATATCTACCCCTCATATTGACAAGATGGCTTTGTTTAATGCTTGATTTTCCAAAAACTGCATGGCTTGGTCGCCAAGGTCGATCTTCGGAATCTTCACCGCCACTTTCCACATCATAGCTGTCACTGTCACCAGTGTCTTCAGACAAACCCTCTAAAATCTCCCTAGTAATCTTCTCTGTATTTGTCTTTGCTATTGATTCAAGGAAGCCGAGATTCATCTCTTCGGAAAGGCTTAGCTTCGACTTAGCGACAGCTTTCTTGTCTTCAGACATCTTCGAAAATGTTAGGAAAGTGCTCTCAAAGACAAAGCTTAAAAATGTAAAAAGCCAGGCAAGCGTTGGTGTGCAAAGAGCTAAAAATTAGGAAGGCAGGAGCCGACGGCAAGAAAGCGTGCTAAATGTGCTCGCGGTGTGTTCTTATTTATACGCCCAGTACGTTGCAAGTGGTAGGGCCCCACTTGTCATTGACTATTGCTATTCTAGCAAAGGGAAGGTGTTTTTTCGGACCTTCGGCTTAAGGCCTTCGTCTATATCGCAATCTGAATTTATTATTCTAGCAAATTAATATTGCGAGGGGCTACTGTTGGGGGCCTTTGGCTTCCGAAGGTCCTCAAAAACATGATTTGACAATGTTTTCCAAGTGAAATATGTGAACAGGTATCTTCGGATTCGGATCATGAGCATACAGAGCATGGTCAGGACGAAGCCTGAGCGAGATGAAAGGTGATTATGACGAAGGACAAGGTGATCACGAAGCTGTGCACAGGAAAGCTTCGGCATGACAGTAGAAAAGGGGAACCGACTTAAAGATGAAAAGGCAAATTAGACCTCGAAGAATTACTATAGAGTTATTAGCAAATATAAAGGGCATGAATGTAATTTTACATGGCCTGCGTCCCTTGCCTATAAATAGATGAACAGTACTCTCGTACTGTTCACGCTGACTTGGCATTTACTCTCACGTCATGCTTGTACCCCTGCTTTCCTTCGAGCCGAAGGTACATTTATAATCTGTCATTGTGAATACAGTAACACAAATAAAAATAAGTTGATAATTACATTTAAAGTGTTTATATTATTTTTTCATATCTTGTGTATGAATCCTTCTTCATCATTAATTGTGCTTGTGAAGGTTTGTCCTTCATGACCTTCATCCGGAATTCATTATATCTGAAAGGAGATAATGCTTCGAAGGACGAAGGACTTTAACATTTAACACTTTTATGTTGCCTTGTTCTTAACTCTTAGCGTTTGAGAACAAGTCCCCAACACCAATATCATCTCAAACACTTAGTGACTGGTGAGAAAGAGATTTTGTGTTCATTTGCGCTCTTGTTGCTTGGATTGCCTTCTTCCTTTCTCATTTCTTTTCTCAAGTGATTTGTAATTGAAGCAAGAGACACCTAAGTGTGTGGTGGTCCTTGCGGGGTCTAAGTGACCCAAGAGATTAAGGAAAAGGCTCACTCGGTCTAACTGACCGTTTGAGAGAGGGAAAGGGTTGAAATAGACCCGGTCTTTGTGACCTCCTCAACGAGGACTAGGTTCTTTGGAACCGAACCTCGGTAAAAAAATCATCGTGTTCACTCACCTTGATTCTTGTTTGATTTGTTTCCCCTCTCTTCGGACTTGAATTTAATTCTAACGCTAACCCCCGACCTTAGTGTGTGTTTAAAGTTTATAATTTTCAGGTTTCGCCTATTCACCCCCTCTAGGTGACTTTCAATTGGTATCAGAGCCAGTGCTTCATTAAGAGTCTAACCAACTCGAAGTGATGTCTGGAGATAACGCCAAGAGGGAGATCGTGACCGGCGAGAAGGCCACGGGCTCGGGGAGGACTCTATCAAAAGAGTCCAGCAACAAGTACAAGGAGGAATCTTGTTCCTCCATCAAGTCACATCGGAGAGTGACAAGAAGAAGAATATGAAGAAGGTGGTCTACTACGAGACCGACTCTTTGTCACCCTCCATGTCCAGCTCTGAGTCATCGACTACTTCTAAGCGCCATGAGCGCAAGAAGTATAGTAAGATGCCCCTACGCTATTCCTGTATTTCAAAGCGCGCTCCATTACTTTCCATACCCCTAGGCAAACCACCATATTTTGATGGTGAAGATTATTGTATGTGGAGTGATAAAATGAGGCACCATCTAACCTCACTCCACGAAGGTATTTGGGATATTGTTGAGATTGGAGCGCAGGCACCAAAGGTGGTGGACAAGGACTATGACTCGGACCAGGCCGCCCAAATTAGGAACTTTAACTCCCAAGCAACTTCTATACTCCTTGCCTCTTTATGTTAAGAGGAGTATATCAAGGTGCAAGGGTTAAAGGACGCCAAAGAAATTTGGGATGTCCTCAAAACCGCGCACGAAGGGGACGAGGTGACAAAGATCACCAAGCGGGAGACGATTGAGGGCGAGCTCGATCGATTCGTCCTCAACAAAGGAGAATAGCCGCAAGCCATGTACAACCGGCTCAAGACCATGGTGAACCAAGTGCGCAACCTCGGGAGCACAAAATGGGATGACCATGAAATGGTCAAGGTTATTCTAAGATCCCTTGTTTTTCGTAATCCTACTCAAGTACAATTAATACGTGGGGGTCCTAGATTGTAACACCCCTAGTGTTACTAGCACTAAAACTTGAGCATAACATCATGTGCATTGACATTTCATATGTTTGTTACACCTTGAGTGCATTCACTAGGTAAAATCTCAAACAAGTTGTGATGTTATGAGTTGATGTGTGATTAACCCTAAGGTAGAGTACGTAACCCTAAATTGGGATTATGAGTGAACATGAAGCCCAAATAGGTGAAAACCTCAAAAGACATGAGACATGATCATAAAATATCACATTTGAAGGACTTTAGTAACACCAAAACCCTAAAGTGCTAAAAACCCTGAAAAGACCCCTGGAAAACCCTAAATTAGAACCCTAGGTGGCTAAGTGTACATTTTATGCACTTCTGGACCCAAGTGCAAAAACCAAAGTATTAGAACACCACAAATCATATGTTTTACACATTTGAGGATTTACAAATCAAACTATGGGATTTGGACTTATTTGCAAAAAGCACCACTTAAACCCTATTGGGTTATGTCTGAAATTTAGTGAACTAGGGCATCTTTGGAGCCTTATATCTTTTAATCCATAAAGAATTTGCCTAGGGTCAATACATCAAATTTGAAGAGCTACTAAAGGAGTATAACTTTGTTTAAGTCATCAGACACATGTGTTGTGCAAAAGTTGGAGTTAAATGAACCCAAAGTTGGGCTGTCAGTCAGCTCAGGGTCTGAACTTTTACTAACAGTGACATGGGGTGAACTTTGGGAGCTCTTTTGAAGATAATCCAGTGAATGTTTGAGCATGGTTACTATAGCAAGATTGTAACTGGATTATAGGGCTACAACTTTGATACAGAGAGGTGGTCAAGTCAATACATGAAATTTGAAGCAAATCGCGCTGCAAAACGCTCTATCAGAACAACTGAAGCAGCCCCTGATGGTACAGTAACGAAAAGATCTCAGGGTTCAGTCCCCCTCGCCGCTGGTGATTCGCACGCCCGGATTCGCACTGGTCGCTGTGATTCGCGCTTGGCACGCAGTGGATATTCATTAGGAGGTAAAAAGATCTCGCGGGGGCGCAGATTTAGTGACGGCGGAATCTTATCACCGCGCCTATAGCCGTGCGACGTGGCCGGATCGCCGGTGTCGCCGTGGAAATACCGGTGACCTCAACTATGCCACGCCGTGGCTCGTTACTGTGCGGTAGTAACCGTGGCACACTTAGGATTACAATCTTTGAACCGTTGCACCGGCGAACGCCACGACTAAGTCACTAGTGTTCTCCCCTTTCCCCGGCCGCCAGCGCGCCATCTCAAATTCACGGGCCACCGCCCTCGAGTCCTATAAATTGAGCACACCCCTAGCTCCGTTAAGTCATCACGAAACCAAAGTATGCACTACTGCCTCCGATTAGCCACCAGAGAGCTCTAATTTCTTTCTTCCCTAAACACCTCGTCGTGGCCAGATGCCTATAGGTTAGTTCAAGCATCCTTGCTTGGTGTTCTAGCCTCCATTAAGTCCCTGCTACTCATAGACTTGTTTAATTGAACTAGACTGCCCCGGATCACCAAGAACACGTCGAATTGTTCTCGATTTCTGCCGACATCGTGGACACAGAGATTCCAACCCGGATTAGTGCAATTGATGGAGGGGAAATGGTTATTAGGGGTCGAATTAGGTGTCAACTGCTCTAGAGCACCGGTCATTGCGTATCTTGGCCGCTATAGGCTCGCCGGAGCCACTGCTCCGCCGTCCTGGGTCGGGGACCTCACCTTGCGAAGAAATAGAAAGGGGTGGGGCCTTAGTGGAGATGTCATTGAGACAGAGAACCAGTAGAGAGGAGTCTTTACGGGTTTTTCAAACAACCAAGGACCCCTGTGCAAAGTAGACACCACGAGCACATTCTGCCTGTATTGGGCTGACTCGGGCTAAATTGAGCACATTACTGTTGATGTTTTTCCTTTTTCTTTTTCAACCAGACTTAGGAAATCCATAGAAAATTATAGAAAAATGATAAAAATACGAGACCAATTTTGTTAGACTCCTTGATTTCCCTAGTAATTAATAAAAATGGTTCTAAGATTTTTAGTCCAAACCAGGAATTATTTAGTATTTAAAATAGTCGAAACCTAGTCTCCTGGAATTTTAGAAATTATTTAATGACTCCAAAAATCACCAAACTTTTTAGATGAGCTTAATGTGATATTTAGATCCAATGAGTGAAGTTTGACTTGCTTTGGACATTGTTTGATGCCTAAACCAAAAACCCTAGCTCCTTAGGGTAAAAATGTTTAATCCTACTAAGGTATTGACTCAGAAAAACCCTAGTTTCCCTGGAACACCATGAAGGAAAGTTGTATTCAAGATACAACTTAGTGTAGTTTCTCTATTATTGCATTTTCATAAGCATTACATGAGCATTCATGGTTATATATATGGCTATATATAGAAAACGAAGAAGAGATAACTATTGAAGAGGAAGAGACTACTCCATCTACAGAAAATCCACCTGCCGGGAACTGTTTTTTACTTTGACATCTGTGGAACAGAGCTCGACTCTCCTACAACACAAGGCAAGCCCTGGTGCATTTACCACCTCCTTGCTGTTTTAAACTCTTTATCACTTGATTGATGCATTAGGTGATAGGAGTTCAGTGTTAAACCAATTGCTGCATTTCCTTCCTTGAATTGTTTACTATTCCTTGATTACCTGTTTTCTTAAAAGGTTTTTCTGATGCTCAGTCCTGCTTAAGAAAAACAAATGTTTTGCTTTCAAACAAAAGGTAATGCTTCACAGTGGATGGGATGTTTTCAAAAATTAAAACTAGATGGTGGATCCATCATGGCCATGATGGTTTCAACATCGGAAAAGATGTACCTCTATCAGGTACCAAACTTTGGGTTGAAATGATAAAGCTGAGGCCGGGCGGGTGACTTGCACGAGAAGAGAGTCTCCGTGTAGTGTCTCCGTCTGAGTCGATTAAGGACCATCTCGATGTAGGCTTGATGATTGAGGACCTTTTAACTGGTCACATGCCTCATCATGGGTAAGCTTTGCCTTGGGCAAACTAATACCAGAAAAGGACAACACGCAATGGGAGTGGAGAGATGGTGAGAGTAGCGTGTACCCTCTGTGGCAAGAGGCTAGACAGTGGTGTATCTGTGCTCTCGGTTGGCATGAACCCGGTCTGGTCTTAAGAACCCTAGTGGTGAGTTGACATATGCAAGGGTTAAGTGCTACAAATGTCGTGTGATTGGAGATCCCGAGCTGGGTATTAATCGATTCAGATCGCCATTACTTCTCGGATATGAAGACTTGGTCACTGACCTACACGTAGCAATCCAGTAAAGTAAAAGGGTGATAAAAGATGGCTAGTATAGGCCAAGTGCTTGAACAAGGATAGAAAGAACTCTAGCTACAGGTAATGACTGCTAATAAAACTGGATTTTTAAGGATCCACTATTAGTAAGCATTTTTGCAAAACAGAGTCTTGATCCTTGAATAAGCCTTGCCTTGACTCCCTTAAGCCAGCATATCCTTGAGAGTCTTTTATTTTGATGGGTAAGACTTGCGAAAGTACACTTCATACTCAGGGTTTTTGAACCCATGTTGTTGTAGGTGAGGAAACAGCAGACTTTTGTTGTTTTTTTCTAAGGTGGTGCCCAAGGAAGAACCTCAACAGTGAAGTGGTCGCGGGAGGATGATGGCCTCCCTTTTTAAAAACAATATACCTTTATACGGGAGGGGGTTTTGCCTCCCAGTTCTGTAATAATAATACTTATGCACTAATATACCCTAGTTTTGTAATAACCTTAATACTCTTTCTCTATATGTTAATGAATGGAAATTAAGTTATTGTAATTTGCTTCCGCTTATTCGTTCCTTCGATGTGTTGTAATATCTGCGTGACGGGTGAAACGCTCTTGGGCAAGGAAAAGGATACAGATACCGATACCGAACTTGTCGAGTGATTATGTGCATCTACAGGGTTGTCCAAGGTCCGTTGGACAAGGACAACTGTAGGTGGGCCTAATAACTTGGGAGGTTTCGTCACATAGATACAAACTAATGTCTCCCGAGGAAGTTATTGGCAAGTTTGTGAGCTTTGAACTTATGATCAAAGACTGCAAACACATTGTCAACTTGGAGCAAGGCGACACCTCTACACCCGAGGTGCAACCCGTCGCATTCAAAGCAATGGAAGGGAAGAAGGAGGAGTCTACACCAAGTAGGCTTCCAATCGACGCCTCCAAGCTCAACAACGAGGAGATGGCGCTCATCATCAAGAGCTTCCACCAAATCCTCAAACAAAGGAGGGGGAAAGATTACAAGTCCCACTCCAAGAGGGTGTGCTATCGGTGTGGTAAGTCCGGTCACTTTATTGCTAAATGTCCAATTTCTAGTGAAAGTGATAGGGACGAAGACAAGAAGGGGAAGAAGAAGGAGAAGAAGAGGTACTACAAGAAGAAGGGCGGCGATGAGCACATGTGTTGGGAATGGGACTCCGACGAGAGCTCCACCGACTCCTCCGACGAGGACGCCGCAAACATCACCGTCAACAAGGGCCTCCTCTTCCCCAATGTCGGCCACAAATGTCTCATGGCTAAGGACGGCAAAAAGAAGAAGGTACACTCTAGAGCCACCCCCAAATATACAACATCTAGTGATGAGGGTAGCTCTAGCGATAATGAAGATGACTTACTTGCTCTTTTTTCCAACCTTAACATGGAACAAAAGAAAAAATTAAATGAACAAATTGAGACCATTAACGAGAAGGATGATCTCTTAGGAAGCCAAGAGGACTTCCTTGTTAAAGAAAACAAAAAATTTGTTAAATTGAAAAATGCTTATGCTCTAGAAGTAGAGAAGAATGAAAATTTGTCTAAAGAGCTAAGCTTGTGTAATGATTCAATTTCTTGTCTTAGAACAGTGAATGATAATTTAGTTTCTAAGATTGAAAAATTGAATGTTTGCAATGATTCTATTTTCTCTCTCAGAAATGAAAATGCCATTTTTAATGCTAAGATAGAAGAATTAAATACTTGCAAACCCTCTACATCTACTGTTGATCAAGTTACTATTTGTTCTAGATGTAGAGATGTCAATATTGAAGCTATGGATGGTCACCTTGCTATGATTAAACAACAAAATGATAACATTCCTAAATTAACTGCTAAAATTGCCGAGCATGAACTTGAAAATGAAAAGTTTAAATTTGCTAGAAGCATGCTCTATAATGGGAGACGCCCTGGCATTAAGGATGGCATTGGTTTCAAACAGGGGAGCAATGTCAAGCTTAATGCCCCTAAGAAACTGTCTAATTTTGTCAAGGGCAAAGCTCCCATGGTTCAGGATAGTGAGGGTTACATTTTATATCCTTCAAACTATCCTGAGCACAAAATTAGGAAGATTCATGCTAGGAAACCTCACAATGTTTCTCATCATGCATTCATGTACAAAAATAAGGCTTCTAGCTCTAGGCATGTCACTCATATTAAAATGCCTAAGAAGAAAGTTCCTGCTGCATCAAATGAACATAACATTTCATTTAAGACTTTTGATGCATCATATGTTTTAACTAACAAATCAGGCAAAGTAGTTGCCAAATATGTTGGGGGCAAACACAAGAGTCCAAAGACTTGTGTTTGGGTACCCAAGGTGCTTGTTTCTAATGTCAAAGGACCCAAGACCGTTTGGGTACCTAAGAACAAGGCCTAAACTTTTTTTGTAGGTTTATGCATCCGGTGGTTCAAGTTGGATAATCGATAGCGGGTGCACAAACCACATGACAGGGGAGAAGATTATGTTCTCCTCCTATGAGAAGAATGAAGATCCCCAAAGAGCTATCACATTCGGGGATGGAAATCAAGGTTTGGTCAAAGGTTTGGGTAAAATTGCTATATCACCTGACCATTCTATTCCTAATGTTTTTCTCGTAGATTCTTTAGATTACAATTTGCTTTCTGTTTCTCAATTATGTAAAATGGGCTACAACTGTCTATTTACTGATATATGTGTTACTGTCTTTAGAAGAAGTGATGATTCAATAGCACTTAAAGGAGTGTTAGATGGTCAGCTATATTTAGTTGATTTTAATGATAACAAAGCTGAACTAGACACTTGTTTAATTGCTAAGACTAACATGGGTTGGCTCTGGCATCGCGGACTTGCCCATGTTGGGATGAAGAATCTTCACAAGCTTCTAAAGGGAGAGCACATTTTAGGACTAACAAATGTTCATTTTGAGAAAGACAAGATTTGTAGCGCATGCCAAGCAGGGAAGCAAGTTGGAGTCCATCATCCACACAAGAACATAATGATGACGGACAGGCCACTTGAGCTACTCCACATGGATCTATTCGGCCCGATCGCTTAGATAAGCATCGGCGGGAGCAAGTACTGTCTAGTAATTATGGATGATTATTCTCGCTTCACTTGGGTATTCTTTTTGCAGGAAAAATCACAAGATCTACTAGAAAAGGGATTCATCCGACCAAGCTTATCACCTTGGGGTTGCCTAGCCATCTTTGTCAAGAAGAAGGACCAAACACTTCGGATGTGTGTGGATTATAGACCCCTTAATGAGGTCACAATCAAGAATAAGTACCCTCTTCCCTGGATTGACATTCTATTTGATCAACTTACCAGAGCTCGGGTATTTTCCAAGATTGACCTCAGGTCGGGTTATCATCAGATCCGTATCCGCTCTGAAGATATACCCAAGACCGCATTCACTATGCGGTATGGATTATTTGAATATATGGTTATGTCTTTCGGACTAACAAATGCTCTTGTCCACTTCACATATCTTATGAACTCGGTATTCATGCCCGAGTTGGATAAATTCGTGGTGGTATTCATTGATGATATCTTGATATATTCTAAGAATGAAGAGGAGCATGCTCGGCATTTGCGGATCATATTAACGCGCTTAAGAGAGCACCAATTATATGCTAAGCTCAGTAAGTGTGCGTTCTGGCTGGAGGAGATCATATTTCTGGGACATGTATTATCTGCCAAGGGGATTGCGGTGGATCCCATCAAAGTCAAGGATATTTTCGAGTGGAAACCCCCAACCACTGTACATCAAGTCCGAAGTTTCCTTAGACTGGCTAGTTATTACCGCCAATTCATTCCAGATTTTTCCAAGCTTGTGAAACCAATCACAAGTTTATTGAAGAATGATACTAAATTTAATTGGTCTTCAAGATGTAATGAAGCCTTTGAGCAGTTGAAAGTATTATTGACCATTGCTCCGGTATTAGCTCAACCGGACATTGAAAAGCCCTTTGATGTGTTTTGTGACGCATCAGGCAGTGGTCTGGGTTGTGTTCTAATGCAAGAGGGTCGAGTGATAGCTTATGCTTCAAGGCAGTTGCACCGGCATGAGGAACATTATCCAACTCATGACCTGGAGTTAGCTGTTGTGGTTCATGCCCTAAAAATATGGCGTCATTATCTCCTAGGGAATATCTGTCATATTTATACAGATCATAAAAGCTTGAAGTATATCTTTACTCAGTCAAAGTTGAATATGAGGCAGAGGAGATGGCTTGAGCTTATTAAGGATTATGAACTATAGATTCACTATCACCCAGGTAAGGCTAACGTAGTGGCAGATGCGTTAAGTCGCAAGGCTTCCTGCCATTGTCTGACGATGAAGACTTCTGACATTACGTTATGCCAAGAAATGGAGAAATTGAACCTGGAAATGATCCAACATGGAGCCTTAAATCAACTAAAGCTTGAGTCAGTTCTTCTATAAAGAATAATTGATGCACAAAGGAATGATGAGGGTATGAAACACATTCATGAGAAAATGGAGGCCGGTAAAGCTAGCTGCTTCAGAAAAGATAATCAAGGCGTTGTATGGTTTAACAACCGCATAGTTGTGCCAAAGAATGATGAGGTCCACCAACAAATCCTAGATGAAGCTCATCTTAGTCGCTATTCTATTCATCCTAGAAGCACTAAGATGTATCATGATCTAAAACAACATTATTGGTGGACGAAGATGAAGATTGAAATTGCACGCTATGTGGCAAGATGTGACACTTGTAGACGTTTCAAGGCCATACACATGAAAGCTGCTGGTCCATTACAATCTTTACCTATCCCTACATGGAAATGGGAGGATATAAGCATGGACTTTATTGTGGGATTGCCCAGGACAGCAAAAGGGTATGATTCCATCTGGGTTATCATTAATCAACTTACAAAGATTGCCTACTTCCTCCCAGTCGAAGTAAAGTATCCAGTAATCGCATATGCGGAATTGTACATTGCTCGCATCCTCAGTCTGCACGGTGTTCCAAAGACTATAGTGTCGGATCATGGACCTCAATTCGTATCCAAATTCTAGGAAGAACTTCACAAATCCTTGGGTACTAAATTGCTCCACAGTTCGACCTATCATCCCCAAACTAGTGGTCAGACTGAAAGGGTAAATCAGATACTTGAAGACATGTTGCGAGCATGTGTTCTGGAGTTTCCGCAGAAATGGGATGACTATTTACCATTAGCGGAGTTCTCGTACAATAATAGCTATCAAGAGAGCATTAAAATGGCACCCTTTGAAGCTTTGTATGCGTGACGGTGTCGTACTCCGTTAAACTGGTCTAAACTAGGTGAAAGATGTTTCTTCAGGCCTGATATGGTAAGGGAGACAGAAGAGAAGGTTCGGCGAATAATTCATAATCTGAAAGAAGCTCAAGCTTGACAGAAGAGTTATGCAGACAAGCGACGAAAACCCTTGTACTTTCTAGTTGGAGATTATGTCTACCTCAAAGTCTCCCCGATGAAGGGTATATCACGTTTCGGGGTAAAAGGGAAGTTTGCACCCCGGTACATTGGTCCTTTCCTTGTTCTTGAACAATGTGGACCAGTGGCATACCGACTCCAGTTACCCGAAACATTGTTTGCTGTACATAATGTGTTCCACGTGTCTCAATTGAAGAAGTGTCTTTGGGTTCCCGATCGAACCATTGAAGTAACAGATGTTGCCTTAAAACCAGACTTGACATATTTTGAACATCCTATTCGAGTCTTGGATCAAAAGGACAGGATTACCCGAAGGAAAACTCTCAAATTTTACAAGATACAGTGGAACCAACACACAGAAGATGAAGCTACTTGGGAAACTCAAGACTTTTTAGATAAGAATTTCCCAGACTTTTTAGCTTCGTGTAAATTGTAAGATGTATGCAGTTGTTGTAATAAAGGAATAAACCCCATACCACCCCCGCCTTGTACCAAAAATAAAGAAATAAAAGTATGACATGTTTCCTTTTCCATTACTTGCCCTAGGACTTTTAATCTCGGGACGAGATTCTTTTATGGGGGGAAGGATGTAACACCCCTGGTGTTACTTCCACTAAAACTTGAGCATGACATCATAAGCATTGGCATATCATGTGTTTGTCACACCTAGAATGCATTCACTAGGCAAAAATTTCAAACAAGTTGTGTGGATATGACTGGTTGTGGGTAAAACCCTAGAATAGGGTACTAAACCCTAAACTGGACTCAGAAGAGTAAACAAAGCCTAATAAGATAAAACTTCAAAACTCATTAGAAGCAGTCATAAAATGTCACCATGAATAGACTTAAGTGGCATCCAAACCCTAGAAGTACCAGAAACCCTAAATAGACCCCTGGAAAACCCTAGATTGAAACCCTAAGGGGTTATATGCAAAATGTGCACATTTTTGGACCTAAGTGCAAAAACCATGAAATTAGGATACCTTAACTCATATGACTCACATGTACGTGGATTTGCAAAGTAAACCTTGAGATTTGGACTTATTTGCAAAAAGCCCCACTTAAACTCTATTGAGTTGGTCTGAATTTCAGTGGAATAGGCTCAACTTTGAGGCCCTATATCTTCCAAATTATGAAGATTTTGCCCTAGGTCAACACATCAAGTTTGTAAAGCTACTAAAGGAGAACAACTTTGCTGTAGGGGTTAAGCCTTGGTCACATGAAAAATTTGGAGTAAAATGAGCTCAAAGTCGAGCTATCAGACAACCCTAAGCCTGAATTCAGACTGACAGTGGGATTGGATGGCTTAATTTTAAGCAAGATCTTGTGACTTTTTGTGGGGGCACGATGTAGCAAAGTTGGAGCTGGTCTATTAGGCTACAACTTTGCTACAGAACAATGGTCTTGTTGCCATGTAAAATCATGAGGAAATTCACCCCAAACTTGGTCTGTCAGGCTGACTGAAGAACAATCCCATGGTACAGTAACAGATAGGATCAAGTTCTGATCCCATCGCCGCCGATGATGCCGCGCGCGGATTCGTGCTATCGCCGTGATGATTCACGCTCGGATCAGTTGGATAGCACTGTCGGTGTTTTGGGTCCGACCGCACACTCGGGGTTGCCCCTCAAGGTGTTTTTAGGAGTAGGATGGTGTCGACGACTGTAGCAAAATGGTTCATGCCAATTGCACGTGGGACAGTGAACAAGGTTTACAGGTTCGGGCCGCTTAGAGATGCGTAACATCCTACATCCTGGTGAGTATGCTGGGTGAATGAGGTTACAAGAGAGCTCTCTGAATTGAGAATGCCGAGAGTTGAAGTGGGTGGCTAAGTAGTAGGATTGATTGATTTGAAGGGGTGCCCCCTAGGCCTTATATATTCGACCGTGGGGCAATACATGTGGATATGATAGCAATGTGCGCCTAAAAGATAGTGAACGGCTCGAGTCTATCTCCCTATGATTCTGCCGACCTATCCCCTCGTGGCTCCGTTGCATGAGAACTCCAGCGCGGGAAAGTCGGACCTCTGTTGCGATCGCTCGCTCGACATTGTGGACCGTCCAGGTTTACACCGATCCGGCCTCGTGTCAACCTGCCCTGCTGATTATTCTTCTCCAGGCCCACGGAAGAATGGCCTCACGATTTATTGGGCCCTTGGGCCTTTCGTGAGGTCTTTTATTCTTTTAGTGGACCCGGGGGATATCTGTCCCCCACAAGCCCCCGATCTTTGGGTTAATTTAGAAGTAATCAGCCCAAAGATCCCAGGTCCAGCTTGCAGGCGATTTGAAGAGAACAACTTCTTACTGTTTCCTCCTGCTTTTGATCCTTCACAAACCGAAGCTTTATTTCGTACCCGTGCCTTAGAGGTCGGCATTTCGCTTTGCAGGACCCTAAACTTCATTGGGTGCACCGGAGGTGCACCCAATGGGTGTAGCCCCCGAGCTTCGAGTAGATTTTTATAAAATAATCTACTCGAAGGTCTTCACCAGAGATTATTCCCATTTTTATTCCTGCATTTTGGTTGGGTGTCAGATTTGTCTTTAATCTTGTCTCATGCATTAGAAGTCGGCGCTATCTTGGCTTGGAATGATGATTCATGGGGTGCACCGGAGGTGCACCCAATGGGTGTAGCCCCCGACCTTCAAGTGGATTTTTGAGGATAATCCACTCGAAGGTCTTCCTTTTGTGTCTTTTTGCTGAAGATTATCCTTTCTGCTTGTAGAAATCGGCATGATGTCATCCGCATTATGTCATCAATATTATGCTTCAGAGGTCAGCATGTATTTTGTCTTTTGCAGCCGAGTTCGCAATCCATCCATATCTTGCTAGGTAGTGTAATTTATTTGCTCTGTGACCGATTGGACATTTGATGGACGTTCTCTGTCTAGTCTTCAAGTCGCTTCTGTCGACCATATTTTGTACTTCACTGGCTATATTTGGCTTTCCTCTAATCCTCACTAATATCTCATTTTTGTCTTGAGGCATTCACTGCATGCCCTACACGGATGTGACCGTTTTGAAAAATATTTTGGTAATTCCTGGGCGTCCCCCCAATGGGTGTGGGCAAGGGATGGCTTGGTACGCTGAGTGTTTTAGCCGGCTACTTCTGAGTAGTAATGTGATGCGACGGCGAGTGTAATCATATCCTTCGCGCTGTTGACTGGAGTCCCAATGGGTGTTGTGTTGCGTGAAACGGCGTCCGCCGCCTGACGTGTCTTCAGACGGGTTGGAGTGCTTATTGAATGCTTTGCGACTGTTCAGTGACCACTGTTGGAGGTGAGCGGTTGCTTTCTTTTCCCTATAAATAGTGCCCTTGCCTGCCTGGTTTTTTCACATCTCTCGCTGTTCTCCATTGACTGCCTTCTCTCTTCTATCTGCATTTCCACCATGGGCAAGAAACGCAAGCGCGAACCGACTCCTCCGTCTGAGGATTTCGGTGACTCGGAGTATTCAGAGGAGGAGTTCTCCTCTGAATCCGAGGGGTCTCCGGCTCCCATCCCCCTGCGTGAGTCGTCTGACGATTCAGACGACTCCTAGGGGCTCGCGGTGGAGGTCTGGACGTACATCCGGGCCATCGAGCGCTCCGGACTCGAGGGCTCGGATGAGTCGGAGTACTCCTCGGATGAGGAGGACTCGGACGGTGGCGGCGAGGACGAGGACAGCGACGACGACGACGACGACGATGAAGGCGGTGGCGGCGGTGGCGGTGACGGCAGCGGCAAGGGCGGCAGCGGCCAAGGACGGCGACGGCGGCAGCAGCAGGGGCGGCAGCGGCGGTGGCGGCAGCAGCAGAGGCAGCACCAGGGGCGGCAGCGGCGGCGGCAGCAACAGGGCCAGTGGCTAGATGCCACTGGTCTTTTAGATATTAGTATAATATATTTAGAATAATGTAGTAGTAATTACTAGTGTAGAGTAGTATAGTGTAGTGTAGTAGTAGTAGCAGTAATGTAATGTAATGTATTAGTAGTAATAGGGAAGTATCAACTCATAAAGAGTTGATTTGTAAGTATGACATCCTTCCCTTAATGAAGTAATGATGTTGGTTTCTCTGTGGTCATTATCTTGCTTATTTGTGAAGCTGATTTCCTTGAAGTTTCCACGTAAATAACTCTGGCATTGCTCTGACGCTTTTAGAGGTAGCTGCCGAGCAACGTGTAGATGATGTCGGAGTTTTAGAATCAACTGCCGAGCGACTTAAGGGCAACATCAGCATTGTAGAGGTAATGCCGAGCGACGGAACACGATGTCGGGGTTTTAGAGTTAACTGTCGAGCGACTTGAGGGTGAAGTCAGCATTTTAGAGGTAATGCTGAGCGACTGAACACGATGTCAGAGTTTTAGAGTTAATTGCCGAGCGAGTGGAGGGCGATGTCAGTGTTTTAGAGGTAACGTCGAGCGACTATAGGGCGCTGTCGGTGTTTTAGAGGTAACACCGAGCTACTTAAAGACGATGTCAGTGTTTTAGAGGTGACGCCGAGCGACTGGAGGGCGACGTCAGCGTTTTAGAGGTAACGCCGAGCGACTGGAGGACGTTGTCGGCGTTTTAGAGGTAGCGCCGAGTGACTGGAGGGCGACGTCAGCGTTTTAGAGGTAACGCCGAGCGACTGGAGGGCGACGTCGGCGTTTTAGAGGTAACGCCGAGCGACTGGAGGGCGACGTTAGCGTTTTAGAGGTAACGCTGAGCGACTGGAGGACGATGTCGGCGTTTTAGAGGTAGCGCCGAGTGACTGGAGGGCGACGTCAGCGTTTTAGAGGTAACGCCGAGCGACTGGAGGGCGACGTCGGCGTTTTAGAGGTAGCGCCGAGTGACTGGAGGGCGACGTCAGCGTTTTAGAGGTAACGCCGAGCGACTGGAGGGCGACATCAGCGTTTTAGAGGTAACGCCGAGCGACTGGAGGACGATGTCGGCGTTTTAGAGGTAGCGCCGAGTGACTGGAGGGCGACGTCAGCGTTTTAGAGGTAACGCCGAGTGGTAGCGGGCTGCGTGGGCCACTTCGAGGTTAATAGCCGAGTGATGATGTGGCGCGCCGATGTTTTGGAACTAACTGCCGCGTGCTGACTGGGCGCTTTTCTGAAACGGTATCTGGCTCGGGAATATCCCTTAAGTGCTGCGCTTTTAGCCGTCTCTGCTTTCCGTGCCCTAGTTCTTGCCTTCTCGCTTCCAAATCCTCTCTGCATTCCACCTCCTACTCTGCCCGCCGGTAGAATCGAGATGGCGCCCAAGAGGAAAACCTCGAGTTCGTCCGCCATGGTGATTCCTCCAATCGATCCCAACAGCCAGTTGCCTTTCGCACGTAACCACATGTCCGTCATCTCTGAATCCGAACTTCTCCACCTCGTGTCTATCGGGGTTCTTCCTCCGAGGGAACTCTGGTCTTGGCGGATTTGCCATGGGGTTACTGTCCCAACCGAGGATACCCATGAGTCCGTCATTTATGCCCCTTTCCTTCTCCGCGGCCTTGGCCTTCCCATTTCTCCCTTTTTCCGCGGCCTCCTTGATTTCTACCATATTAACTTGACCCATTTGAATCCCAATTCCATCCTGCAAATCTCCATTTTCGTTCATTTATGTGAAGCCTTTCTTGGCGTGCTACCTCATTTCGGGTTGTGGAAGTATTTGTATCACTGTCGCCCCGGGATGGCCGGGGGACAACATCAATTGGTTGGGGTGCCAGCTTGGAGATGCGCCGTGGGAGGAAGACAGAGTATCTCGAAATCCATCTTAAAGATAGTATCAAAGGGTGGCGCTTGGAGTGGTTCATAGTTGAGAACTATGGAAACTCTCTCCCCCCCCCGGTCGGGAAGACAGCCGGACGTTCGCACCCCCAGCTGGACCGAGTCTCCCACAGGTCAGGAGGTAACTGAGGCAGGTGCTTTGCTTGCTGAAGTTGGATTGCTGAAAGAAAGGGGTCTAACCGCTGAAGCCGTGGTTGCTGACTTTGTCTTCAAGAATATTCAGCCGTTAAAAGACAGGGCATACCCAGCTTATCTGTATCGAGGCCTAGCCGACTCAACTCGGGTCACTAACAGAAGAATTCCCTCTACGGACCTGGTGAGCCGACTTGAGATGATCCTTAGAGGCAAAGTGTCAAATGTTGGTGCTCCCGTGGCATTCTCAGCTTGGAACTTGCCTCCTCCCAAAGCTTTCACTCTTTTTGTGTCGAATCCTCCTGATACTGACGGCAGTTTGGGCCTTAGAGTGCGGCCCTCTGCAGAAGAAGTTAGTGCCTTGGTTGCCACACTCGGGGGAATTCCTGATGATGAACGGCAGGTTTATTTTGAGGTGCCCCTGAACCCTAGTGATGCGGAGATAGGTGCCATGCTTGATTTGCTGGCTGAGGACTCTTCTGACGCTGCTCCTGCTGGGGCATTAGTGGTGGCGCCCCTCCCAGAGGCTGGTATGACCTTAGATACTCAGAAACCTGTTGTTACTCGCCCAAGGCGCCCTTGCCGAGCCAATCCATCCGATCCTCCTGCTGATGAACAGAAAAAGAAAAAGAGACGCCTTCGACAGGTACCCAGTTTGGGTCGGGACGTTGGTACTTCGGTTCCTGATGCTAAAGAAGTGCCTGCGACTGAATTTACTGATGCTGATCCCAATGGGTGTCCCGAGTCAGTTGCTGATCCCAATGGGGGTGATGCCTGTGTTGCTAATGTGGATGATGATGAGGGAGAAAATGAAGTTCCTTTGACTCGGAAAAACAGTCGGCAATTCATTGCTAGCGGTGAAAGTAGTGGAGTTCCCTCTCCTACTTTGTCTGCTCTCATTGGTCTGCAAGAACTGTCCCTGGCCAATTTTGATCAGACTCTCGAGGATATGGTTCCAGAGGATTTGTTATTGGAGCCAGCAGATGATGATGTGATGGAGGTTTGCGCTGATGTGCTTGATGCTGGGTTGAGGTCATCCCGTGCCTCGTCGACCTTAGAGCGCGATCTTGAGGATCGGGAGACTGACTTGGGTCGTCCTGGTCTCATGGAAGTAGTTGTGGGCCCATCAGCCTTAGAAATGGCTACCACGGAGAGCTTGGACCCCAAGGATGGTGTTGACACGTGCCTAGCCCCCGAGGATGTTGTCGGGGATGACTTGATCCGGGTGGGAAATGCAAGCCTCTGCCCAGCCCCCGAGGGTGCTGCCGGGAATGATCCGGCTCAAGTGGGCAGTGCAAACTGTGACCCAGCCCCCGAGGATGCCCGAGCGGGGTCTTTCTCTGGTACTTCTATGGACGTTCATGCGGGGTCGCCTCCACGCTCCGGCTGTATGGTGGTAGCCCAAACCTTGGACCAGGAGGTCACTTTAGAGGATAGCGTCCCCACTGACCAAGTGTTGGGTTCTGTTGATGGCACCAAATTGATTCCTGCTGGTTCGTTGCAAGCTGCTTCGGGTGGTGGCCTTATGCCTGGTTACCAATTGATCTCTCCTGATTTGGGGATCCCTTCGTTCTTTTCCAACCTCCAGGTACTGTGATGTATTTTATCTTGGCTTATTACATTACACGAACTGCTGTCATCACATTCATCTGCTTTCCTCATCAGGCTTTGGTGGATGGGATGGCTGGCCAGCTGAGGATACAGGGTGCTTCTATCCCAAAAGTAGCTTCGTCACTTGCATGTTGGAATCCAGTGTCGCTTCAACATCGTGTCTCTGAATTGGAGGCAACCAATGCTGGTTAGTGCCCTTTTGCTTCTCTTTGCCTTCACTGTAGATTACTCTACATTTTGACCATTATTTTGTTTGATTATCTCCTGCTAGGCATGACTCATCAGATTTCCACTCTTGAAGAAAAACATTCCCGAAATCAGGCTGAATTGGCCCAGCGATGCACTGACTTTGAGGAAAAGTACTCTCAGAGTCAGGTTGAGTTGGGTCAGGTCTCCGCTGCTTTAGATGACGCCAATGCACTGAGTTCTTCTCTTCATGCTCAGCTCGACTCTGAAAAGGTGATTTATGAAACTGCACTTTGCCTTGTTGTGCTGCCATTACTTGCTTGGTGTTTGAGGGAGTTGATTTTTGTTTGCAGGAAGAAAAACGCATCCTTGCTGCCTCTCGAGACAATCTTGAAAGGTTGTATCGTGATTCTAGCAACTCGTTGACTATCTTGGAGAGGAGTCATCGCTTCACCATGGAGGAATTAGACCACCAACGTTGTAAGCTGCAGGAATCCATGGATGAGGTAACCCGGCTCAAGCAGTTGATATCAGCAAAGGATGCTACTATCAAAGAGCTCCGAGTTTCCAAGAAATCCATCGCCCAAGAGTTAGAAACTGCTCAGCTAGCTGCCAAGGTTGCCGAAGAAACTTCTGTTACTCTCAGAGCCCAGCGTGATAGAGCCATGGACAAGGCTATTCGGGCGGGGCGAATCTTGATGAGGAGACCCGGCGTGGTTGTTCCCGAAGACATAAGGGCTGATGTGAATGCTGCCCCTGATTCCTCGAGTCGTCCTTCCTCGTCGATTGCTCCTGAGAAAAACATTACGAAATAGAGAAACACTTTGCGTGCTTTGAGCGCGCGGTTAGCATGGTCAGACATTTGTTAGAGGACGTCATTTCAGTATTTGGACGATATTGTTATTTTCATATTGTTTCAGAATTCATAAGATCATAAATTTGTACTAGTAAAATGATGTGTAGTGGTTTGAAATTTGTTCGCGGGATATAGAAACCGTCCATATATGAGTAATTGTGATCTCGTCGAATTGCCTTAAGTCACCACTGACTTAAGTCGATTGCTTCTGCTAATAGGGCGTAGTGGTCACACTGAATTGTGTAGGCGCGAGCATGTTGCACCGGCTTAAGTTGTTGCCGACTTAAGCCGATTGCTCCGTTAGCAGGGCATAGTGGTCACCTTGAGTCAAGAAAGCGTGAGCATGTTGCACCGCCTTAAGTCATTGCCAACTTAAGCCGATTGCTCCGTTAGCAGGGCATAGTGGTCACCCCGAGTAAAGTAAGCGTGAGCATGTTGCACCGCCTTAAGTCGTTGCCGACTTAAGCCGATTGCTCCGTTAGCAGGGCATAGTGGTCGCCCCGAGTTGAGTAAGCGTGAGCATGTTGCACCGCCTTAAGTCGTTGCCGACTTAAGCCGATTGCTCCGTTAGCAGGGCATAGTGGTCACCCCGAGTTGAGTAAGCGTGAGCATGTTGCACCGACTTAGGTCGTTGCCGACTTAAGCCGATTGCTCCGTTAGCAGGGCATAGTGGTCACCCCGAGTTAAGTAAGAATGCAAGTCAACCGTGAACAAACTGAGTATATTTGAAGCCTTTCTTTATTGATGACATGTTTCCATTTTACAGAGTACATCGTCGTCCCGGTAGCTTTCGAAATGCAGCTAGGGATAAAACTTCCTGAGGTGTTCTATGTTCCAGGAGTTCCCGACTTCTGTGCCATCCATCTGAGTGAGACGATAGGATCCTGGCCGAGTGACTTCTGCTACCACGAAGGGTCCTTCCCATAAGGGCGACAACTTGTGTCGTCCCTCCCTCGTTCGAATTCGGCGGAGGACGAGATCTCCTACTGAGAAGGATCGTTGTCGCACGGTTTTGTCGTGATAGCGTCTCAGAGTCTGCTGATACCGCGCCGATTGAATTACTGCATTCAGCCGTTCTTCCTCGAGTACATCGATGTCCTCCATCCTAGTAGTCTCGGCTTCTGCTATGCTCTCGAAGACCAACCTTGGGGCCCCGAACTTGAGATCAGCGGGTAATACTGCCTTTGACCCATAGACCATGAAGAAAGGAGTATTTCCATGCAAAGCCCGGCTTGGCTGAGTTCTTAGGCTCCAAACGACGTAGGGTAATTCCCTTATCCATTTCCCTGCGAACTTTTCATTTTTTTCAAAGACCCTCTTCCTGAGTGCCTCTAGTATCATTCTGTTGGCTCGTTCAACCTGCCCGTTGGCCCTCGGGTGTGCTACCGAAGCGTACTTGATCTGAATGCCTTTTTGCTCGCAAAAATCGAAGAATTCCGAACTTGTGAAATTAGATCCCAGGTCGGTTATAATGTTGTTTGGTATCCCGAATCTGAATATTATGTCTTGTATGAATTCCACGGCCTTGGCTGAGGTTAAAGAGGCAATGGGCTTGAACTCTATCCATTTAGTGAACTTGTCGATTGCTACCAGTACATGAGTATATCCTCCTTGAGCCTTCTTGAAAGGTCCAATCATATCCAGTCCCCAGCATGCGAAAGGCCAGGTTACTGGTATGGTCTGCAGTTGCTGTGCTGGTAGATGTTGTTGCTTCGATAAGTACTGGCAAGCTTCGCACCTCTGAACTAACTCGGCTGCATCACTCTTTGTTGTTGGCCAATAGAATCCTGATCTGAAGACCTTCCCGACTAGTGTTCTGGATGCTGCATGTACTCCACATTGCCCAGCATGAACCTCCTCTAGAAGTTGCTTCCAGGTGGATGAGAGAATGCACTTCATGAAGATGCCCGATGCACCCCTTCTATATAATGTTTCTCCGACGAGTGTGTAGTGGGCTGACTGTCTGGCGATGCGTTCGGCTGCGTTTTTGTCATCTGGCTCCTCTTCATTCTTTATATATCTGATGATCGGCCTTCTCCAGTCATCAGGGTCCGGCCCGGGTTGATCCACGATATTGCATTCTTCTGCTTGATCTGTTGAGATGCTCGGTCGTGGTATTTCTTGCACGAAGACTCCGGGTGGAACCTGAGTTCGGCTGGATCCTAACTTTGACAATAC
This sequence comes from Zea luxurians, assembly GCA_029449295.1. Classification (NCBI taxonomy): domain Eukaryota; kingdom Viridiplantae; phylum Streptophyta; class Magnoliopsida; order Poales; family Poaceae; genus Zea; species Zea luxurians. The sequence continues at coordinate 662,994 of JAOPSE010000170.1, forward strand.
ATCAGCTGCCGTGTTTCGATCTCTCTCCACATGATGAAATTCTAGACCTTCAAACTTATCTTCTAGTTTCCGGACGGCAGTGCAGTATTTTCCCATTGAATCCTTTGAACAGTCCCATTCCTTGTTTATTTGACTTATGACCACCAGAGAATCCCCGTATACCATTAATCTCTTGATGCCCAATGATATGGGAATGTTTAGTCCATGGATCAGAGCTTCATACTCGGCTGCATTGTTAGAGGCTGGAAACAGCAACTGGAGGGCATATTTGAGGTGCTCGCCTCCAGGTGCGGTGAAGAGAATTCCTGCTCCTGCTCCCTGCAGCTTCAGCGAGCCATCAAAATACATCTTCCATACTTCTGCCGTTTCTGGGTTCTCTGGTGTTTGTTGTTCAGTCCATTCTGAAACGAAGTCAACCAATGCTTGAGACTTTATGGCAGTACGAGGTCGAAATTCGATGTCATGAGACCCCAGTTCACAGGCCCACTTAGCTATTCGGCCAATTGCTTCCTTGTTGTGGAGAATATCCCCTATCGAAAAGTCGGTGACTACTATGACTTTGTGGTCATCAAAGTAGTGACGCAGCTTGCGGGCAGTCAGAAGTACTGCATATAATAGCTTCTGCACTTGAGGATATTTTTTCTTCGAGGGACCCAGAACTTCGCTGATGAAATAAACAGGATGTTGCACGAGGTAGGCATGTCCTTCTTCTGCTCGCTCGACTACCAACGCGGTGCTTACCACGTGAGTCGTGCAAGAGATATATAGCAACAGATCTTCAGCCGGTTGGGTTGACGTGGCTCGTCGTGGTGGTTTCAGTACTGGTGGTGTTGTCAAGAATTTCTTCAGTGCATCTAGAGCTTCCTGTGCCTCTGAAGTCCACTGAAACTTATCCACCTTTTTGAGTAGCTTGTAAAACGGTAGACCTTTCTCCCCCAGCCTGGATATAAATCTGCTCAGAGCTGCCATACATCCAGTAAGTCGCTGAACCTTCTTTTGTGATCGAGGTGCTTCCATCTTCATGATAGCTTCAATCTTATCTAGATTAGCCTCAATTCCCCGGTTGCTGACAATAAACCCGAGTAACTTTCCTACCGGTACCCCGAAAACACATTTCTCGGGATTAAGCTTCCATCTATACCGCCTCAGACTGTTGAAAACCAGTTGTAAGTCTTCGATGAAGTTTTCTGAGTTCTCTGTTTTGATAACCACATCATCCACGTAGGCCTCCACACGCTTGCCCCAGTGATCGGCTAAGCATGTTTGAATGGCTCTCTGGTAGGTTGCTCCAGCGTTTTTGAGGCCAAACGGCATGGAGGTATAACAGAAAGCACCAAATGGAGTAATGAATGCTGTTTTTTCTTCATCTTCCTTTGCCAAACTAATCTGGTGGTATCCGGAATAGCAATCCAGGAAAGACAGCACAGAACATCCAGCGGTGGAGTCCACCACCTGATCTATCCTCGGGAGCCCGAAGGGATCCTTCGGACAGTGTTTGTTGAGATCAGTATAATCAACACACATGCGCCAATCCACTTTATTCTTTTTGAGTACAAGAACAGGGTTGGCTAACCACTCGGGATGTAACACTTCTCTAATGAACCCGGCCGCGACCAAGCGGGCAAGCTCAGCACGAATGGCCTCTCTCTTGTCGGGCGTGAAACGACGTAGTTTCTATCGAATCGGCCTTGCTTGTGGATAGACCTTCAGTTTGTGCTCGGCCAGTTCTCTCGGGACTCCCGGCATATCCGCAGGTTGCCACGCGAATACATCTCGGTTGTCTTGCAGAAACTGGACGAGCGCGCTTTCCTATTTATCACCCAGGCTAGAGCTGATGATGGCAGTTTTACGTTCATCAGCAAACCCCAGATTGATCCGTTTAGTTTCTTTAGTCGGCCGCATAGAGGTCACGGCTTGAGCTTCCTTCGCCGGTGCTGTGTGATCTTCCTCAGGCTTAGAGTTTGCCTGGGTCGAAGAAGTCGCCGACGGTTTGGCAGTGAGGGCTGCCTGGATGGCCACTCGGAAACATTCTGCGGCGCCTTGGAGGTCAGCACGCACAGTTATGATCCCTTGCGGTCCTGGCATCTTCAATATCATGTACGTGTAATGCGTAATGGCCATGAATTTTGCCAGTCCCGGCCTCCCGATGATTGCGTTGTACCCGCAGTCGAAGTTCGCCACTTCGAACCTCAGGAACTCGGTTCTGTAGTTTTCCGGAGTCCCGAAGGTGACAGGCATGTAGATATGGCCCAACGGGTATTCTCCCTCAGTTGGCACGATGCCAAAGAAGGGAGTGTCTGACTCATGGAGTTCTTTGAGGTGAACTCCCAAGCCTCGGAGTGTCCGGGGGAAGGTGACGTTGATGCTGCTCCCCCCGTCCACTAACACCTTCTTCACCCGGCTCTCTCGGATCACCGGATCGACGAGAAGCGGGTATTTGCCCGGATGGTCGAAGTTGAGCCATTGATCCGCCCGAGTGAAGGTGATCGGGTGCTCCGACCACTGGTACGGGGCGGGAGGGCCGGTGGTCGCCACCAGTATCTGGCGATCGTTGAGCTTTTGCTGTCTTTTGTTCTCCTGCGCTCTGTGTCCGCCGAAGATGACGTTGACCTCCCTGTCAACGCGTGGGAAGGCTCCTCCTCCTCCCTCCTCCTGCTGCTGGGGTTGTCGTGGTTCTTCTGGTCCTCCTCGCGGCGGAGGAGGGGGTAGAGGTTGGAAGGGTCGGCCGTGCCCAACGGAATGCTTGAAGTTCCGGCAGTTCCGTAGAGTGTGGCGCATGTCCTTGTGGTACGGGCACTAGGCGTCGAGGATGTCGTCCAACGTGCGCTCACCTCCGCGAGGTCCTCCCCGGGCGCGAGAGGCAGGTGGTCCGGCGGCGTGCACCTCTTCGCGCGGTCTCTTCTCCCAGCGTTTGTCAGGTTGCTGGTTCGTGTCGCGTCGTGGTGCTGCCGGTGCGAGTTTTGTTCCTCCGATGAGGTCCTGAGCTCGCTCGTCCGCGGTGATGTAGAGGTCGGCTTCCCGGAACAGCTCCTCGGAGGTAGTTGGCGCCTTCTGTAGTATGGCTCGGACGAAAACCGAGTCATTGGATCCTCTGTAGAAGTCCTCGATCACGGCCGCCTCCATGACCTCAGGGATACGGTTTCTCATGGTTTGGAACCTTTTGAGGTATGATCGGAGAGTTTCATCCCCCCGGCGCTTGATGGATTTGAGGTCCCATGGTTGCGCCGGTTTGTCAGAGAGGGACTGAAAATTAGCAGTGAAGCGCCGACTGAAGTCGCTCCAGTCGTCGATGCAGTGTCGGGGTAGATGTCGCAGCCATTGCAGCGCGTCTTGCCCAAGGACAATGGGTAAGTACGCGGTCATCACGTCTTCGGATGCTCCGGCGGCCCGAGCGGCGGTAGTGTAGACGGCCAGCCAGCCTCCTAGGTCCTGCTTAGGTTCATATTTATCGACATTGGATACCTTGAAGTTTGGGGGCCATTGAATGGCCCTAAGGCGTGGAGTGAGGGCTGACACTCCGCATGTGTCCTCCTATCGTCGGTGATGATGTCTGTCCCGGGGAGGGGAGTAGTTGTTGTGGTTCCTCGACCGTCCCCGGGCAGTTCCACCAGTCGAGGCCGTCGTTGATTCGGTTCTGGTGGCTTGACTCCGAGTGGGGATGCCATGATCCCTGTCGTATTCCTCCCGGCGGCGTATCTCATTCTCATGCCGTCGTTCGCGCGAAGCGTTGATAGAACTTCGCGCGTCCCGACGACTGTTGATGGCATGCCGCAAATCATTCGGCGGGTGAGCGAGAGGCAGAAGATGGTTGGCTGCCTGGGTGAGCAGGCGTCGATAGCCCTCGGCATCTGGAGTTTGAGGGAGTCCGTCAGCTATCCGAGCTAGCACTCCTCCAACTTCACTCGGCGTATTCATGGCTCGGGCGAAGTCGGGGTTCAGGTTATGGCCGAGTAGTGGATTTTCTCGGCGTTGTCTTGCGTCTTGCTCGGCTTGTTCCTGAGCTCGTCGACGATCACGCCGTCGGGAGTTCCTTCGTTCCCTGAAGACACGTTCTTCCGGAGTTCCTCCCATCTCCGAGACCTCGTCTCGTGAGACGGGCTGCTCCGGATCCCGTTCTCTTGCTTGGTGATGTCTCCGGATGTTTCGGCGCCGATTTCTTCGTCGACGGGATTCCCGCTGAGGTGGTTCTTCCCCAGGCGTGGTCGGCTCGTCGTCAGAGACGGGAGGTGACTCCGCTCTTCCGATGAAGAGAACGTCAGGGTAGAATGGCGTAGCTGTGGTGGCGATCTTCTTTCGGGGAGCTGAGGGTGATGCTTCCCCGGTTCTTTCGGAGTTTGTTGGTGAAGGCTTCCTTCCCGACGGATCTGCAACGCGGTGCAGAATTCCTTTTTCATCGGCTATGGATGAAATCGTCCCAAAGCAGAACATGGATCCGGGACGGAAGGTGATCCTGCTGTTGACGATGACGGCCATTGAGCTAGCTTAGATCGTTGACACCCCCCCTACCTGGCGCGCCAGCTGTCGGTGTTTTGGGTCCGACCGCACACCCGGGGTTGCCCCTCAAGGTGTTTTTAGGAGTAGGACGGTGTCGACGACTGTAGCAAAATGGTTCGTGCCAATTGCACGTGGGACAGTGAACAAGGTTTACAGGTTCGGGCCGCTTAGAGATGCATAACACCCTACGTCCTGGTGAGTATGCTGGGTGAATGAGGTTACAAGAGAGCTCTCTGAATTGAGAATGCCGAGAGTTGAAGTGGGTGGCTAAGTAGTAGGATCGATTGATTTGAAGGGGTGCCCCCTAGGCCTTATATATTCGACCGTGGGGCAATACATGTGGATATGATAGCAACGTGCGCCTAAAAGATAGTGAACGGCTCGAGTCTATCTCCCTATGATTCTGCCGACCTATCCCCGCGTGGCTCCGTTGCATGAGAACTCCAGCGCGGGAAAGTCGGACCTCTGTTGCGATCGCTCGCTCGACATTGTGGACCGTCCAGGTTTACACCGATCCGGCCTCGTGTCAACCTGCCCTGCTGATTATTCTTCTCCAGGCCCACGGAAGAATGGCCTCACGATTTATTGGGCCCTTGGGCCTTTCGTGAGGTCTTTTATTCTTTTAGTGGACCCGGGGGATATCTGTCCCCCACAAGCACTGGGAGTAAGTAAATATCACGTCGTGGATACACTCCGGCCACTATTTTACTCCGGCCACCGTACCCGAGCAGACCACGGTCGATTTGGATGGGTTCGTCAGAGATAGCCACATCGCAGCCTTGCGCCACGTGCCTTGGCACATTAATCTCACCGTCGTGACTCACATTAGCTCGTCCTGTGGTCACCAGGGAGCTTGCCACGGTAATTGCCACCAATCGCGCGCGCTAGTAACCTTCTTCTCCGGCCGCCGCGCGTCTCTCTCAAATTCACTAGCCACCGCTCAAGCCTGCTATAAATTGCCGACCCTGCCTGCTCTGCTAAGTAGTTGTGCAACCAGTGAAGCAACCCGTGCCTCGAATCATCCAATAGAACTCCCCAATTTGGGATTTCCCCCAAATCACCCAAGAACATCGAGCGGTGTGACCTCGCCGTGGCCAGCTCGTCTCAGGTCTGTTCATGCCCATTGTCCTCTTGTTTCAGCACCCTTGCTTGCTCCTGATACTCGCTAACCCATCCGATTAAGCTAGGAAGTCCTAGATCACCGAGAACGCGTTTGAATGTCCGTCGTGACCGCTGTCACCGTGGACAGAGCGTGTTAGAGCCTTATTGGTGAAATTGAGTGAAGGGAAATGATTAAGAGGGGTCCAATTTGGTGTTTGTCGCACGGGAGCACTAGTCGTTGCGGGAATCGGCCGGTGTAGGCTCGCCGGAGCTTGGCCCTGCGTTGTTCGCCGTCGTGGACTTCAAACTGTGAAGGAGTAGAAGCGCGGGGGTGTTCTTGCAAATGTCAGTGAGACATCAGAATAGTGCCATGACTTCTTTTTCAGTTATTCAAACCGTGGGGGCATTAATTGCAAAACCAGCAGCACGGGCGCGCTTTTGCCCGCATATGGGCCGATCTAGGCCAGTTTCAGCCCAATCCTGTAGCATGTTTTCATTTTTCTTTTTCTTCTGGACTTTGAGAATTCCCAGAAAATTATAGAAAAATGCTAAAAAATACCAGACCAATTTTACTAGGCTCCTAATTTTCTATAGTATTTAATAAAAATAGTTTCATGATTTCTAGTTCCAATAGGGAATTTTGGGACATTTAAAATAGCTAAAATCCATACTTCTGGAATTTTAGGGAATAATTAATAATTCCTAAATTCACCAAACTTTTAAGGTAAACTTTAAATAATATTTAGAAGCCTTGGGTAAAGTTTGGTATGATTTGGACCATGTTTGGTACTTAGAACCCAAAACCCTAGCCCCCTGCCCTATGAACTTCACTATAGACTCCGAAAACCCTAGTTTCTCGGTGATCCGTGAAGGAAAGTTATATTCAAGACATTAGATATTAAACTTTTATTATCTTTGCATCTTCATGAGCATTACATGAGCATTCATGATTATATATGGTTATATCTAGAAAACGAGGAGGAAATAGAAGTTGAAGAAGCGAGGACTTCACCACCACCACGTGAAGAACCTCAGGCAGGAAACTGCTTTTACTTTGATAACTGCAGAGCAGAGCCTGATTCACCTATCACACAAGGCAAGCCCCGGTGCATTTGCCACCTCCTTGTCTTTTAAAATCTTTATCACCTTGTTTGATGCATTAGGTGATAGGAGTTGTGTGCTAAATCGTTGATGCATTTCCTTCCTTGAAAATTTATTACCCTTTCTTGATACCCTTTTTGAAAAGAATTTTATGATGCTTAGCCTTGCTTTAGCAAACAAAAATGTTTTGTTTTAAAACAAAAGTGATGCTTCAGTGGGTGGGAATGTTTTCGAAAAGAAAAACTTATGATGGTGGATCCATTAGGGCCTTGATGAGTTCAACATCGGAAAAGATGTACCTCTGCCAGGTACCAAACTTTGGGTTGAAAATAATAAAGCTGAGACCGGGCGGTTGACTTGCACGAGAAGGGAGTCTCGGTGTAGTGTCTCCATCTGAGTCGATTAAGGACCTTATCGATGTAGGCTTGATGATCGAGGACCTTTTAACTGGTCACGTGCCTCATCATGGGTAAGCTTTGCCTCGGGCAGACTAAGACCAGAATAAGATAACATGCAACGGGAGTGGAGAGATGGCGAGAGTAGTGTGTACCCTCCGTGGCAAGAGGCTGGACGGTGGTGTATCTGTGCTCTCGGTTGGCGTGAACCTGATCTGGTCTTAAGAACCCCGGTGGCGTGTTGACATATGCAAGGGTTAAGTGCTACATATGTCGTGTGATTGGAGATCCTCAGCTGAGTATAATCGATTCGGATCGCCGTAACTTCGCGGACATGAAGACTTGGTCACTGCCCTACACGTAGCTTTCCAATGAATAAGAAGGGTTGTTAAGAAATTGGCTAGTATAGGTCAAGTGCTTGAACTAGGGTAGAAAGTACTCTAGAACACAGGTAATGACTTAACTTGCTAATAAAACTGGACTTTTAGGGATCCACTATTAGTAAGCATTTCTGCAAACAGAGTCATTGATTATTGAAAAGCCATACCTTGATCCCCAAAGGCCAGCATATCCTTGAGAGTCTTTTATTTTGATGGGTAAGACTTGCGAATGTACATTTCGTACTCAGGGCTTTGTCCCATGTTGTTTAAGGTGAAGAAGCAGCGAACTTTTGTTGCTTCTATTCCAAGGTGGTGCCCAAAGAAGAAAATCAATACTAAAGCTGCGGGAGAAAGGGTCCTCCATTAAGAAAAACTTTTTACTGTTTATCGGGAGGGGTTTTTGCCTCCTAGGTTATGTAATAATCAGCACACTTATATTTGTTCTGGTCTGTAATAAATACTACTCTTTCTTACTTTTAAATAAATTAAGTTATTGTAATTTCTTCTGCATTTTCATACCTCTGATGTATTATAATGTCTGCGTGACGGCTGAAACGCTCTTGGGCAAGGTAAGAAATTCAAATACTGAACTTGTCAAGTGATTAGGTGCACCTGCAGGGTTGTCTGAGGTCCATTGGACAAGGGCAACTGTAGGTGGGCCTAATGACTTGGGAGGTTCTGTCACAGCCACTGTAGCTTTGCCCATGACTTCTGGGCTATTGCCGGCATCACCATCCCCCCAAACATGCACTGCTCCTGCCTCCATGAACTTGTTTTCCTCCATGCTCTCCAGGGACAGGGATTCGATGGATTCACACTCCTATGTTGTTGGCACCTATGGAAACGTTGGAACGCTAGGGTTTTCAGAGGTGAGTCACCCCCCTTGACAAGTGATTTAATCGTGTTAGACTGGCTCTTGGTAGTGTGCACAATGCCTCCCCGCACAATCGAAGGCAGTTGGAGGCCTGGTGTAACATCTTCAGTGTGTAATCCCGTTGTAATCTTTCTAGCCCATATCCTCTTTAACACCCCTGGTGTTACTGGCACTAAAACTTGAGCATAACATCATATGCATTGGCATTTCATGTTGTTTGTCACACCTAGAATGCATTCACTACGTAAAATTTTCAAACAAGTTGTGATGATATGACTTGAAGAGTGCTTAACCTTAGGGTAGGGTACTTAACCCTGGAATTAGGGCCTATGGATGAAAGTGAAGCCCAAATAAGTAAAAATCTCAAAAGTCATTAGAAATGTTCACAAAGTATCACATTTGATGAACTTTAGTGGCACAAAAACCCTAATGTGCTCAAACCCTAAAAACAAACCCTAGAAAACCCTAATTGGAACCCTAGGGGGTAAATGCAAATTCTATGCACTTTTGGACCAAAGTGCAAATATCAAAGTGATAGAACATTACAAACTAAGTAACTTTTATATTGGAGAATTTTCAAGTTGAGTGATAAGATTTGGACTTATTTGCAAAAGGGTCACATGAGCATTATGTGACTAAGTCTGAAATTCAGTGTATTGAAGCCAACTTTGGAACTCTATATCTCCAAATTCATAAGGATTTTGCCCTAGGTCAACACATCAAACTTATAGAGCTATGTTAGGAGTATAACTTTGCTTAAGTTATTAAGCATCGGTGTTGTTCAAAAATAGGAGATAATTAGGCTTGAAGTTGGCCTGTCAGTCTGCCCTTGGACTGAATTGTAGTCACTAGTGAAGCTAGAGAAACTTTGGGATTGAATTCAAGTAGGATCCAATGATTGTTTGGGGATGGTTACTATAACAAAAATAAAGTGGGATTATAGGACAACAACTTTGTTACAGAAGGATTAACAAGTTGCCACATAGAAATCAGAGACCAAAGCCCTGCAAAGTGTTCTATCAGGTACTTTTAATGGGGTTTCCCATTGTACAGTAGACATAAAAAGATCACAGATGCATCGCCCCTCGCAGCCGGTGACCCTCACGTCGTGATCCATGCTGGTGCTAAAATTCGTGCTCTCTGGTGAGGAGATAGTCGCGTCGGAGTAAAGATCTTGGCACCGGATAGCTCGGACCCGGTCACTAGTGGGTTCACCGTACCCACTTGGCCAGTTCGCCTGCGGCCGGCCGAGATGACCCTCGCCGGCGTTGGCCGCTTACTAACCATGTGCCACGTGCCTAGAGGCTTTAACACGTCGCAGTAAACCATTGAAGTAAGGCCGTCCATCACCGGAGGCCTTGCCACGGTGACAGCCACAATCTCCCTCGCTAGTACATTTCCCCTCTCTCCAGCCGCCAGCGTGCCATCTCAAAATTAGTCACCACCGCCATAGGACACTATAAATTGAGTTTGCCGCTAGCTCCGTTTAGTTGTCACGAAGCCAGAGCACTCGCCCTTGCATCCGATCGTCCACCGTAGCGCTCCAATTTGGAATTTCCCCCAAATCCACTTTTCGCGCCGCCGTGAACACCTCCTCCATTGACCCGCTGTTCTGTCCTTCCACCCGCCTTCCTAGCTGCTGTTCTTGAATCCTGGTACGTTGCTAAAGCCTACCGTGTCCCCAATTTGTATGTTGATGTACTGTGTTGCCAGGAACACGTCGGGGTTGTCTCAAGTTCCGCGGTGTGAGTGAACCGCGCTCTAGGATGGCGTTCCAATCAAATTAATGATTCCCAGTGGAGCGCTAAGGGTAGAATTAGGCATAAACCAAAGATGAGCACGAATTATTTGGTATTATGGCCGGTACAAGCTCGCCAGAGTAGCTGCTCCGCCGTCCGTGGTCGGGGACACGGGCTTGCGAAGATGAAAAAGGAGAAGGGCCTCGGTGCACATGTCAGTGACACAGATAAATAGGGAAGAGGATTCTTTAACGGTGTTTCGAATAGTCAGGGTCCTCTGTGCAATTTCGCCAGCGCAAGCGCGCGCGGGCACGTTTGCCTGGTGATGGGCCAGATTGGGTTAGATTGAGCCCAGTACTATTCCTTCTTTTTCCTTTTCTTTTTCTGCCAGGCTTAGGGAATTTATAGAAAATTCTAAAAATGATAAAAATATGAGACCAAATTTACTAGACTCCTAAATTCCTCTAGTATTTGATAAAAATAGTTCCAAGATTTTTAGCCCCAACCATGAATTATTTAGTATTTAGGAAGGCCTAAACCTAGTCTTTTGGAATTTAAGAAATTACTTAATAGCTCCAAAAATCATAAAACTTTTTGGGTAAGCCTAATTTGATAATTAGAGCCCATGGGTGAAGTTTGACATGTTTTGGACATTGTTTGATCCCCAAACCCAAAACCCTAGTTTTCTAAGTAATAATTACCTTATTCTAGTGGAGTACTGACCCGGAAAACCCTAGTTTCCCTAGTATACCATAAAGGAAAGTTGTATTCAAGATACAACTTTATGTATCTCTATTATAGTTGCATATTCATAGCATCACATGAGCATTCATGTATATGTATGATTATGTATAGAAAACAAAGAAGAAGTAAGTGTTGAGGAAGGCGAGACTGCGCCATCAACTTAGACTCCACCTGCTGAAAATAGTTTTTATTTTGATATCTGTGGAATACATCCCAAATCCCCTACAACACAAGGCAAGCCCCGGTGCATTTACCTTTCCTTGTGATTTTAAACTCTTTATCACTTGAATGATGCATTAGGTGATAGGAGTTGGGTGCTACACAATTGCTGCATTCCCTTCCTTGAAATTGACTACCATTCCTTGATTACCTATTATATTAAAAGGTTTTCTGATGCTTAGTCTTGCTTTAGAAAACAAAAATGTTTTGGTTTTAACAAAAGATGATGCTTCAGATGGAATGGGATGTTTTCAAAAATAAAACTTGATGGTGGATCCATCATGGTCGTGATGGGTTCAACATCGGACACCTCTACCAGGTACCAGACTTTGGGATTTTAAATGATAAAGCTGAGACCGGGCAGATGACTTGCATGAGAAGAGAGTCTTAGTGTAGTGTCTCCGTCTGAGTCGATTAAGGACAATGTCGATGTAGGCTTGATGACCGAGGACTTTTTAACTGGTCACATGCCTCATCATGGGTAAGCTTTGCCTCGGGTAGACCAATACCAGAAAGGCCAACACGCAATGGGAGTGGAGAGATGGCAAGAGTAGCGTGTACCCTCCGTGGTAAGAGGCTGGACGATGGTGTATCTGTGCTCTCGGTTGGCGTGAACCCGGTCTGGTCTTGAGAACCCCGGTGGCGAGTTGACATATGCAAGGGTTAAGTGCTACATATATCATGTGATTGGAGATCCCTAGCTGGGTATTAATCGATTCGGATCGTTGTTACTTCTCAGACATGAAGACTTGGTCACTGACTTACACGTAGCAATCCAACAAACTAAAGGGATGATGAAAAGATGATTAGTGTAGGCCAAGTGCTTGAACTAGGGTAGAAAGAACTCTAGCTTCAGGTAATAACTTAATCTAATAATAAAACTAGATTTTTAAGGATCCACTGTTAGCAAGCATTTATGCAAACAGAGTCTTTGATTCTTGAATAGCCTTGCCTTGACTCCCTCAAGCCAGCATATCCTTGAGAGTCTTTTTCTTTTGTTGGGTAAGACTTGCAAAAGTACACTCCATACTCAGGGTTTCCGAACCCACATTGTTGTAGGTGAGGAAACAGCAGAGTTTTGTTGTTTCTGCTCAAAGGTGGTACCCAAGGAAGAGCCCCAGCGGTGAAGTTGGTCATGGGAGGATGGTTGCCTCCCACTTTGAAAACAATAAACTTGTGTGCGGGAGGGTGTTTTGCCTCCCTAATTTGTAATAATACACTATGCACTCGTAATACCCTGGTATTGTAATAAGTACACTCTCTCTATATTTTGTTATTGTAAATTATGTTATTGTAATCCGCTTCCGCTATTTCTTTACTTCGGTTTTGTGATGTAATATCTGCATGACGGGTGAAGCGCTCTTGGGCGAAATGATGAGGATACAGTTACCGAACTTGACAAGTGATTATGTGCATCTACAGGGTTGTCCAAGGTCCTTAGGACAAGGACAACTGTAGGTGGGCCTAATACCTTGGGAGGTTCCGTCGCAGCTGGTATCGGAGCGAAGCCCATCTTCTCAGATATTACGTAACACTTCAAAGGAATTTTCAAATACTTACCTAGGAATATTCTTTCATTCTTACCTTACCACTTTCTGGTAGTCCCTTATTTTGTACAGTTGGGTAACAGAGTGCAATATATAGGGAGTTGGGGAGCAACGAAGGTTGACTCCACAAATTATTAGAATATGCATGCATCATGTTAAGAATATACTAATAAATCTTCCCCTCTTATGGAGATATGGCACGTACTAGGAAAACAGCACGCAAATCTACTGGACCTTTTGGCGTGCAACGACACCAGCTAGCTCCCCAGCACGAAGGAAGTAGTAGTGGCAGCAATGACCCAATTGGAGACCTAGTAGCTAAGGTGGAACAACTCTGGTCAGAGTTACGCCATAGAAACAGGGCACGAGAGTAGGACAGCCAGCGTATAGTTGAATTGTCAGCTAACGTTCGCCGCTTGCAATATGAGATTTCAGAACGGGATTCGGTCATTGATTAGGCTGTCAACTCGCATTCGATCGCTAGGGACCATGAAGCAAAAGCTCGAGCTCGTGTGGTAGAGCTTATCGTGGCACTCGAAAGCCTGCAAGTGTACTGTAATACTTTACATGAAGAAGTACATGTATTGTATGCTCGACTGCACCCGGACGTGCCTATCGATGCTGCTGCAATGGGAGCCGGACCCTCGGGAACAGCAAATGAAGGACCTGATGGGGAGTTGGACCTTTTTAGGCCCCCTCCTTCCATGAAACTTGCTGACGAACGATCTCCTGCAGTAGGAAATGGAGCAACAAAGGATAAAGAAGACTAGAATAGTATAGTTTAGATATTATACTTATGTAAAATAAGTAATGAAGTCAAGTTGTACACTGGAGTCTGTGTAATTATTACATTTTGGTAATGTAATATGATGTATGCTGGCATGTTATATTTTTTCCAAATGTTTCTTTGCCTCAGATGCCACCACGGACTCGTGCACACGATGGTGCGGGGACTTCCCGTGGTGGGGAAGATACTCCCAACCCGCCACCAGTACCATCGACTTTGGCCGAGGCTATCGCTGCCCTGGTCACTGCCACCACTGATAATACGCGCTTCTTGCACAAGATGGTGGCCAACCAATTCCAACCACCGGGAGGAAGGGCTCCTCCTCAAGGACAATGGGATACTACTTACCTAGAATTCTTTGAGACTCGACCCCCGCTCTTTGTTAAAGCAGAAGAGCCTTTAGAAGCCGATGAATGGGTAAGAATTATGGAACAGAAGTTTGGGTTGATTCGATGCACGGAAACACAAAATCCCTTGTTCGCCGCACAACAACTCAAAGGGCCTGCCAGTACCTGGTGGGCAAATTTCTCAGTAATCCAGCCTATTGGACATCAGATTACCTAGGATGAGTTCAAATTGGCATTCCAAGAGCATTATGTTCCACAGGGAGTACTCCAGATGAAGCTAGAAGAGTTTATCCGGTTGAGGCAAGGAGGAGATACAGTGATGCAGTATCTCAACAAATTCAACCACCTCTCTCAGTATGCCATTGACCAGGTGGATACTGACTTAAAGAAAAAGAACTATTTTATGAGGGGACTTAATGACAGGCTTCAGCAGAAAATGGCGACATGTTTGGACCTTACCTACACCAGGGCTGTCAGTACTGCACTAGCAGTCGAAGCCAAAAATGCAGGACATGGGAAATCAAAAGGGTGTGGAGGTGAAAGGTCAAATCAAGGACCTGAGAAGAGAACTAGGTTGGTCATCCAACCTTTTAATCAAAATCGTTCTTCGCCTCGCCCACTTCATATTCATTCAAGCAGCCTGTCTTTATTCGTCATGCTACTGCCCTCGCTCCTACCAATCAGCCGAGTGCCCCTGGTACTCGTTTCCTTGCTCTCCCTAGTTCTTCCACTGGTTGCTTCAATTGTGGAAAGTCTGGACATTTCATCAAGGACTGTCCATACCCAAAGCAAAATAAAACCAATTTCCAACAGAACTCTGGGAACTCCAACCAAGGAAACGGGAACACGGCTAACACCTCAACGGGCGAGAACTTCAAGAAAACTGGACGGATTTATTATACCCAAGTGGCTACACCACCGGAGGGCGAGCCGGCAATGATGGGTACGTTCCTTGTTGCCAATTACCCAGCAGTTATTCTCTTCGATTCTGGTGCATCACATACCTTCATAAGCAAGAATTTTGTAGAAAAGCATTGCATTCCTTACACTGAATCAAGGGAAGGATTTATTATCCACTCACCTGAGGGACGGATATCTACTAAGGAAGTAGCCTTCCACATACCAGTACCGTTGGCCGGACGGGAATTTCCTACCAACATGATTGTTTTAAAGGGGCAAGACATAGATGTAATTCTGTGCATAAACTGGTTAGCCCAGCATAAAGCCATCATCAATACAGACTTAAGGACCATCAAATTGAGTTATGGCCATGAAGAAATTCAATTGTCCATCCCTGTAGCTGTCCCAGCCAAACCATCTGGACGAGTTTATGAAGCTGTCGTGCAAAAAATCTAGGATATTTCGGTGGTACGTGAGTTTCCGGATGTCTTTCCTGAAGACTTGCCTGGATTGCCTCCAAAAAGGGATGTGGAATTTGTGATTGAGCTTAAGCTCGGTACGGCCCCTATTTCTAGAAGGACATACCGAATGCCACCTAATGAATTGGCAGAACTCAAGACTCAATTACAAGACTTGCTTGAGAAGGGATTCATTAGGCCTAGTTCATCACCTTGGGGATGTCCCGCAATTTTCATTAAGAAGAAGGATCAAACGCTTCGAATGTGCATGGACTACCGACCCCTTAATGAGGTTACCATCAAGAACAAGTACCCTCTTCCCCGGATCGATATCTTATTTGATCAACTTACTGGAGCTCGGGTATTCTCCAAGATTGACCTCATGTCAGGTTATCATCAGATCCGTATTCGACCCGAAAATATACCCAAGACCGCGTTCACTACGCGGTATAGATTATTTGAATATTTCGTCATGTCTTTCGGATTGACAGATGCTCCAGCCCACTTCACATACTTAATGAACTCGGTATTCATGCCCGAGTTGGATAAATTTGTGGTGGTCTTCATTGATGACATCCTTATCTATTCCAAAAATGAAGAGGAGCATATTAAGCACTTATGGATCGTGCTAACGCGCTTAAGGGAGCACCAGTTGTATGCTAAGTTCAGCAAATGCACGTTCTAGTTGGAGGAAATCCAATTTCTGGGACATGTATTATTTGCAAAAGGAATTGCGGTCGATCTTAGCAAAGTCAAGGATATTCTAGAATGGAAACCGCCAACTACAGTACATCAAATCCAAAGTTTCCTTGGACTAGCTGGATATTACCGCAGGTTTATTCTGGATTTCTCCAAGATTGTTAAACCTATTATAGGTTTATTGAAGAATGATACCAAGTTTGACTGGTCCTCAAAATGCAATGAAGCCTTCGAGCAATTGAAGGTGTTATTAACCACTGCTCCGGTATTGGCTCAACCGGACATTGAAAAACCTTTTGATGTGTATTGTGATGCATCAGGTAGTGGACTCGGATGTGTCCTAATGCAAGAGGGTCAAGTCATAGCTTATGCTTCAAGACAATTACGCCGGCATGAGGAGCACTATCCAACTCATGACTTGGAACTAGCTGCAGTTGTTCATGCCCTTAAGATATGGCGTCATTATCTGCAGGGAAATACTTGCCATATATATACAGATCATAAAAGTTTGAAATATATCTTTACCCAGTTAGAACTGAATATGAGGCAAAGAAGATGGCTTGAGCTAATTAAAGATTATGACTTGGAAATCCACTATCACCCAGGAAAAGCCAATGTGGTGGCAGATGCACTGAGTCACAAGGCTTCCTGTCATTGTCTTACAGTAAGGACCCCTGACACCACACTATGTCAAGAAATGGAAAAGTTGAACCTGGGAATGATACAACATGGAACTTTGGCACAACTAAAGCTTGAGTCAGTTCTTCTACAGAGAATTATTGATGCCCAAAGAACCGACAAGGGTATGAAATATATTCATGAGAAAATAGAAGCCGGCAAAGCAAATTGCTTCAGAAAAGATGATCAAGGAATAATATGGTTCAATAATCGCATAGTTGTGCCTAAAGATGCTGAGGTCCACCAACAAATTTTGGATGAAGCTCATCTTAGTCAATATTCCATTCATCCCGGAAGTACTAAGATGTATCAAGATTTAAAGCAACACTATTGGTGGACAAAAAATGAAGATTGAGATTGCACGCTATGTGGCAAGATGTGACACTTATAGACGTGTCAAAGCAATACATATGAAGACCGCTGGGCCACTGCAATCCTTGTCCATCCCAACTTGGAAATGGGAGGATATTAGTATGGACTTCATTGTGGGATTGCCCAAGACGGCCAAAGGTTTTGACTCTATCTGGGTTATAATTGATCGGCATACAAAAATAGCTCATTTTCTACCAGTCAAGACATATTATTCGGTCATTACTTATGCCCAGATATATATTGCTCGTATTTTCAGTTTGCACAGGGTTCCAAAAACAATAGTGTTGGACCGTGGACCGCAATTTGTATCTAAATTTTGGGAAGAGCTCCACAAATCTCTGGGTACTAAGTTGCTCCACAGTTCGGCCTATCATCCTCAAACAAGTGGGCAAACTGAAAGAGTAAATCAAATACTTGAAGACATGTTACGGGCATGTGTCCTGGAGTTTCCACAGAAATGGGATGACTGTCTGCCCTTGGCAGAATTTTCTTATAATAACAGCTACCAAGAGAGCATTAAGATGGCACCATTCGAAGCATTGTACGGGCGACGGTGTCGGATGCCCTTAAATTGGTCAGAACCTAGAGAACGGTAGTATTTCAGGCCTGACTTAGTCAAGGAAACAGATGCAAAGGTTCAACGGATAAGGCACCACTTGAAAGAAGCTCAAGCTCAGCAGAAAAGTTATGGAGACAAACGACGTCAACCCTTGTTCTTTCAAGTTAAAGATCATGTGTATCTGAAAGTATCACCAATGAAGGGTGTTAATCGATTCGGGGTAAAAGGAAAGCTGGCACCCCGATATATTGGCCTGTTTCCCATTCTTGAACAATGTGGACCAGTGGCACACCGACTTCAACTGCCAGAAACATTATCTGCAGTACATAACGTGTTCCATGTATCTCAATTAAAGAAGTGCCTTCAGATTCCTGATCGAACCATCGATGTAGTGGATGTTGCCCTGGAACCAGATTTGACTTATTCAGAACATCCCATTCGAGTTTTGGATCAAAAGGATAGGATCACTCGAAAAGGACTCTTAAATTCTACAAAGTACAATGGAACCAACATACTGAAGATGAAGCTACCCGGGAGACTCAAGACTTCTTGGAAAAGAATTTTCCTAGGTTTTTAGCTTCATGTAACCTGTAAGATATGTACATTTGATTGTAAAGGTGAAATAAATCCCATACCACCCCCTGCTCAGTAAGACATGTAAGGAAATAAAGATGTGACGTGTTTCCTTTTCCATTACTTACCCTAGGACCTTAAATCTCGGGACGAGATTCTTTTATGGGGGGAAGGATGTAACACCCCTGGTGTTACTAGCACTAAAACTTGAGCATAACATCATGTGCATTGGCATTTCATGTTGTTTGTCACACCTAGAATGCATTCACTAGGTAAAATTTTCAAACAAGTTGTGATGATATGACTTGAAGAGTGCTTAACCCTAGGGTAGGGTACTTAACTTTGGAATTAGGGCCTATGGATGAAAGTGAAGCCCAAATAAGTAAAAATCTCAAAAGTCATTAGAAATGTTCACAAAGTATCACATTTGATGAACTTTAGTGGCACAAAAACCCTAATGTGCTCAAACCCTAAAAACAAACCCTAGAAAACCCTAATTGGAACCCTAGGGGGTAAATGCAAATTCTATGCACTTTTGGACCAAAGTGCAAATATCAAAGTGATAGAACATTACAAACTAAGTAACTTTTATACTGGAGAATTTTCAAGTTGAATGATGAGATTTGGACTTATTTGCAAAAGGGTCACATGAGCATTATGTGACTAAGTCTGAAATTCAGTGTATTGAAGCCAACTTTGGAACTCTATATCTCCAAATTCATAAGGATTTTGCCCTAGGTCAACACATCAAACTTATAGAGCTATGTTTGGAGTATAACTTTGCTTAAGTGATTAAGCATCGGTGTTGTTCAAAAATAGGAGATAATTAGGCTTGAAGTTGGCCTATTAGTCAGCCCTCGGACTGAATTGTAGTCACCAGTGAAGCTAGAGGAACTTTGGGATTGAATTCGAGTAGGATCCAGTGATTGTTTGGGGATGGTTACTATAACAAAATTAAAGTGGGATTATAGGACAACAACTTTGTTATGGAAGGATTAACAAGTTGTCACATAGAAATCGGAGATCAAATCCCGGCAAAGTGCTCTGTCAGGTACTCTGAATGGGGTTTCCCATTGTACAGTAGACTGAAAAAGATCTCAGATGCATCGCCCCTCACCACCTATGACCCTCATGTCGTGATTGCATCGGTGCTACGATTTGTGCTCTCTGGTGAGGAGATAGTCACGGCAGAGTAAAGATCTTGGCACCGGATAGGCTCGGACCCGGTCACTGGTGGGTTCACCATACCCACTTGGCCTGCGGCCGGCCGAGATGACCCTCGCCGGCATTGGCCACTTACTGACTATGCGCCACGTGCCTAGAGGCTTTAACACGTCGCAGTAAACCATTGAAGTAAGTCCGTCCATCGCCAGAGGCCTTGCCACGGTGACAGCCATGATCACCCTCGCCAGTACATTTCCCCTCTCTCCGGCCGCCAGCGCGCCATCTCAAAATTAGACGCCACCGCCGTAGGACACTATAAATTGAGTGTGCCGCTAGCTTCGTTAAGTTGTCACGAAGCCAGAGCACCCGCCCTTGCCTCTGATCGTCCACCATAGCGCACTAATTTGGAATTCCCCCAAATCCACTTTCCGCGCCGTGGTGAACTCCTCCTCCGTCGACCCGCTGTTCTGTCCTTCCACCCGCCTTCCTAGTTGTGTTCTTGAGTCCTGGTACGTTGCTAAAGCCTACCGTGTCCCCAATTTGTATTTTGCTATACTGTGTTGCTAGGAACACGTCGGGGTTGTCTCAAGTTCCGCGGTGTGCGTGAACCGCACTCTAGGATGGCGTTCCGATCAAATTAATGATTCCTAGTGGAGCGCCAAGGGTAGAATTAGGCGTAAACAGAAGTCGAGCACGAATTATTGGGTATTGTGGCCTGTACAAGCTCGCCGTTGTAGCTTCTCCGCTGTCCGTGGTCGGGGACCCGGGCTTGCAAAGATGAAAAAGGAGAAGGGCCTCGGTGCACATGTCAGTGACACAGATAAATAGGGAAGAGGATTCTTTAACAGTTTTTCGAATAGTCGGGGTCCTTTGTGCAATTTCGCCAGCGTGGGTGCGCACGCGGGCACGTTTGCCTGGTGATGGGTTAGATTGAGCCCAGTACTATTCCTCCTTTTTCCTTTTCTTTTTCTGCCAGGCTTAGGGAATTTTTAGAAAATTCTAGAAAATTATAAAAAAATATGAGACCAAATTTACTAGACTCCTAAATTCCTCTAGTATTTTTTAAAAATAGTTCCAAGATTTTTAGCCCCAACCATGAATTATTTAGTATTTAGGAAGGCCTAAACCTAGTCTTTTGGAATTTTAGAAATTACTGAATAGTTCCAAAAATCATAAAACTTTTCGGGTAAGCCTCATTTGATAATTAGAGCCCATGGGTGGAGTTTGACATGTTTTGGACATTGTTTGATCCCCAAACCCAAAACCCTAGCTTTCTAAGTAATAATTGCCTTATTCTAGTGGAGTACTGACCAGGAAAACCCTAGTTTCCCTGGTATACCGTAAAGGAAACTTGTATTCAAGATACAACTTGATGTATCTCTATTATAGTTGCATATTCATAGCATCACATGAGCATTCATGTATGTGTATGATTATGTATAGAAAACGAAGAAGAAGTAAGTGTTGAGGAAGGAGAGACTGCACCATCAACTGACTCCACCTACCAGAAATACTTTTTATTTTGATATCTGTGGAACAGATCCCGAATCCCCTACAACACAAGGCAAGCCCCGGTGCATTTACCTTTCCTTGTGATTTTAAACTATTTATCACTTGAATGATGCATTAGGTGATAGGAGTTGAGTGCTACACAATTGCTGCATTCCCTTCCTTGAAATTGACTAACATTCCTTGATTACCTGCTATATTAAAAGGTTTTCTGATGCTTAGTCTTGCTTTAGAAAACAACAATGTTTTGGTTTTAACAAAAGATGATGCTTCAGATGGAATGGGATGTTTTCAAAAATAAAACTTGATGGTGGATCCATTATGGTCGTGATGGGTTCAACATCAGACAAGATGTACCTCTGCCAGGTACCAAACTTTGGGATTTTAAATGATAAAGCTGAGACCGGACGGGTGACTTGCACGAGAAGAGAGTCTCGGTGTAGTGTCTCCGTCCGAGTCGATTAAGGACCGTGTCGATGTAGGCTTGATGACCGAGGACCTTTTAACTGGTCACATGCCTCATCATGGGTATGCTTTGCCTCGGGCAGACCAATACCAGAAAGGCCAACACGCAATCGGAGTGGAGAGATGGCGAGAGTAGCATGTACCCTCCGTGGCAAGAGGCTGTACAGTGGTGTATCTGTGCTCTCGGTTGGCGTGAACCCGGTCTGGTCTTAAGAACCTCGGTGGTGAGTTGACATATGCAAGGGTTAAGTGCTACATATGTCGTGTGATTAGAGATCCCCAGCTGGGTATTAATCGATTCGGATCGCTATTACTTCTTGGACATGAAGACTTGGTCGCTGACTTACACGTAGCAATCCAGCAAACTAAAGGGATGATGAAAAGATGATTAGTGTAGGCCAAGTGCTTGAACTAGGGTAGAAAGAACTCTAGCTTCAGCTAATAACTTAATCTTATAATAAAACTTGATTTTTAAGGATCCACTGTTAATAAGCATTTATAAAAACAGTCTTTGATTCTTGAATAGCCTTACCTTGACTCCCTCAAGCCAGCATATCCTTGAGAGTCTTTTTCTTTTGTCGGGTAAGACTTGCGAAAGTACACTCCGTACTCAGGGTTTTCGAACCCATGTTATTGTAGGTGAGGAAACATCAGAGTTTTGCTGTTTCTGCTCAAAGGTGGTACCCAAGGAAGAGCCCCAGCAGTTAAGTTGGTCACGGGAGGATGGTTGCCTCCCACTTTGAAAACAATAAACTTGTGTGCGGGAGGGTGTTTTTCCTCCCTGGTCTGTAATAATACTCTATGCACTCGTAATACCCTGGTATTGTAATAAGTACACTCTCTCTATATTTTGTTGTTGTAAATTATGTTATTGTAATCCGCTTCCGCTATTTTTTTACTCTGGTTTTGTAATGTAATATTTGTGTGGCGGGTGAAGTGCTCTTAGGCGAAATGATGAGGATACAGTTACCGAACTTGACAAGTGATTATGTGCATTTACAGGGTTGTCCAAGTTCCTTAGGACAAGGACAACTGTAGGTGGGCCTAATACCTTGGGAGGTTCTATCGCATCCTCCCTACCCCCAACTTTTGTCTGAAATGAACCCTATATCGTATGTAATTCCTCTCCGCCATGGTGGACAATTAATGGAATCATTAGGTGGGGGACCCTCCTCCCCCCTAACAAGCTAAAAACTATAGTATGTATTTTTATTATTAATCTGTGGTAACCTAGAGACCGAAGGTTGACAAATCAATTTTCATCTATCGACAAACAATTTAATGTACTATATGGGTTCAAATAAAATTTTACGTAGCTTTTTCAATCTTATTAGGGTGTATGCAATTAAATTTTGAAATTATTTGCATGTATAAATTGATTTAAATAGTGCAAGTAATAAACTATTTCTAAAAATTTGAAACTCACTGACGACCATTGTTGAGGGTTATTTGGCAGTGATTTAATGGTGTAGCTCGCGAGATCGAGAACTGAAAGTAAATCATATAGGAGACACATGATCTGTACATGTATGCTAATGGCTATTGCTTATCACCTAATGTTCTACTCTCGTGGGGTGTTTTCTCCCCTCCCTACCGTAACCAAATAAGGTTACATACTAGATACGTTTTAGGACACATACCAGCTTAACCAAGACTAACTAGGACTCATTGTTACATTTCTAACATGTTTTCTTTACCATCTAAACTATACATTATTACACAATTATTGTCAGTAGCTAATTGATCCAGTGAGATCCTACGCCTCCGTCATTTCTGAATAGTTCTAGTATCTTCCTAGCATGTGGGTCGAGTCTTAGAACAATATGACCCACCAAACGGTCCCTCTTGTCATGGTCTTGTATATTAAAATGTCTTTGGGTACCTATAGTATATATGTCCTTTATAGTAACCCCCGAGTCTGATTTCGTTGAGTTACCAACTCTGATAGATTGAATCAAGAGATGTGTATTACTCACCCGGTTGCTATAACCCACATGTGCGTTGCAACACATGCATATGACAACTCGAGAGATCAATGCACATCTAGCATCCTACTTTACATGTTTAGGATGTATCACCTCTTTTAGATGGACTTTTTTAGAGTTTCGGATCCATGTTCACGCGCGTGAGCCTTGGCTCAGGGTTTTGAATGTTCCTAGGGTTATATTGTTGAGGTGCATTATAGATTAGTTTTGGGATGTTCCTATAAACAGATGTTTTGTTTATCTGGCCCTTAGATTAGTTTTCGATGTGAGTAGTTAGCGTGGCTCCCTAGTCCAATGTTATGCTTCATTGACATATGCAACATATATCAACCTTGGATAGTCAGTCGATTTAATCATGCTTTAAGTAGGTTTGTACCTTTTGGTCACCTTCACTATACACCTTACATTTTTTTACCCGACCACAAGAGAACAATCAGCTTAAGAGAGCTGATCTATGTGACTATCATGACTGATGCGCACGATCAGGCTAGGAATTTAACTTTTCCATCTATTTGTTTGTGTACTTGCACGGTGATCCACTAACCACAAAGCCCTCCCTAGCTAGCAGGACAAGACAGGAGGCATGCCTAGACTGAATGTCTCCAACACTCAGAGTTGATCAGAGCTGCATCATAGGAGAGTTGATCGCAGTAGTACCAGCAAGATCTCCTGGATCCTTCGTGTTGACCACCCCGACAAATGCCAGCGAGTTTCCTTGTACTATATGTGGATAATGTCCTATTAGCATGCAGTGATAAGAAACTTCTACTAGAAACTAAGAGGTTTCTGTCCTAACAATTCGATGTAAAAGATCTTGGAGGTGGTGTATATGTCTTGGGAATTAAGATTTATCGAGATAGAGCAAGGCAAGTATTAGTCTATCAAAAAAGGCATACATACAAAATATTCTAATGAAATCCAATATGCATGTGTGTAATCGAACACCTACTCTAGTAGTCAAGGGCGACAAGTTGAGGAGTAATTAGGGCCATAGGGAGCAGTATGAGGCCGATCGAATAAAAATGGTTCTATACACTTTTGTTATCGAAAGCTTAATGTATGCTCCAATATGAATTCACCTTGACTTGGCATTTATAACTAGGATGCTTGGCTTGTTTCAGAAAACCTGGGATAGAACACTAGAAATCATTAAAAAGCCTTGTGATATTTTCAAGGTACAAAAAGCATCATATTGACATATATAAAGTCGAGTAGCCTAGAGATTGTGGGCTACTTTGATTCAGATTATACGAGATGTGAAAAAGATAGAAATTTCATATTAGATTACATATTCACACTCACAAGACGAGTTATATCATGAAAAAGTTCAAACTAAACTATCATTGCGTCGTCGACAATGTATGTTGAGGTTGTTGTATGTTTTGAGGCAACGAGTGCGCTATATTGCTAAAGAAGTTTGTACCTAGTTTAAAAGTAGCAAACATCATAACAAAACCACCAAAGTTATATTATGATAATGAACCAACAATATTATACTTATACAACATGAAGTCAAGTGCTATTGCCAAACACATTGACATTAAGTGCTACATGATAAAGGAGAAAATCTAGTATCAAACAAATGAACTTGAGCATATAAAGGCAGAGCAAATACTAAACAATCTAATCACTAAATTACTTTCACCCAACATATTCAGAAAACATGTAGCTGGTGTAGGTTTAAGGGAGTACATATTATTCTGGATTAAGAGGTCATCTCTCTCAAGAATAAGTTCCCTATTTTAAGAAAAAAGTTGCACTGTAGTCATTAAGTTTAGTAACACATAACTAGTTGTCGTAATGCCTTAATCTAGGTTTACTAATATATTGAGGAGCATATATCATAATTTAAGAAATTAAGTAGTTAAGAAATTTTGTCTCGAGTATAAGCAAGTAATTTTAAGATCAAAGAGGGACAATGTTAGATTGATCTCACGTCGGATTCGCTGAAAGTACTTAACATCACTGAAGGAAATAGGTGACACCTAAGAGGGGGTGAATTAGGACTTCTAGAACTTTCTCTAAACTAGGCCACAAATCAATCCCTAGAGCAAAACCTATACAAATAAACAATCTAGATTGTGCAAACTAGGTTTTGTCTAAGTGTTGCTATCTCTGCTGCAAAGGCTAAGTTTCAATCCTAAACAATATAATTATAAAGACAAGATTGAAACTTAAATGCTTAATATAAATGCGGAAGCTAAAGAGCAAGATAGAGATGCAAACTATCGTGGATGACGCCGATATTTTTATCGAGGTATCTGGAACCACGCAAGGTCCCGACTACTCCTCGTTGGTGCCCCTTCGCAAAGGGAAGCCCACGCGAGGGCCAAGCACCACGGTCGAGTAACTCCGTAGAGAGCTGCGGGCCTTCTCCACGCGCAAGTGGTGCTCCACTTCTAGCTCCTCTTGAACGCTCCCCACCTTCTCCACTATCGAGCTTCCGGCCGAAAACGCTGCGTGCCTTGTTCCCTCTGGAACACGGTGGCGGCCGTGACACAAACGCGGTTGTCACGGTCTCGCAAGACTCTCGCCCCACTCGGTACAATTACAACGTCTCACGCAAGAGCCGAGGGATTATGTGGGTTTTCTAAACTCACTCAACTAACTAGGGTTCACTTAGAGCAAGCGCTAAAGCGGTCTAACTAACCTAAGCACTCCGCAAAGAACCTACGCTAATCACCGAAGGATTCTATTAATCACTTTGGTGTATGAGCTCTTGGAAATGTTTATACTATGCCTTGGTATGTTACTTGGGCTCGCACACCTTGAAATGGCCGGTTGGGGGTTATTTATAGGCCCCAACACAATTCTAGTCGTTGGAGAAAAGTCTCTGCTCTCTGCGACACACCGGACAGTCCGGTGGAGGCACCGGATAGTCTAGTGTGCCTAGCCGTTGGATCTGACACCGTAGGTGACCGTTGGTGCTGCAGGCTTTCACATAAGACAGTCCGGGTGTCACACCGAACAGTCTGGTGGCTTCTCTCCTCCAGTGCCACCAGGAACTAGTCGTTGGGCTACAGTTCCCTAGTGCACCAGACAGTCCGGCGTGTGGCACTGGACGGTCCGGTGTCCTTGACTAGACAGTCCGCCCGTGGCATCACTTTTCTTTGTTTCTTGGACTTTTCTTGATACTTGTTGATCTTCACTTGTGATCTTCGTAATGTCTTCTTTTGAGGTGTGGCTTTCCTCAATGCCTTAGTCCAAGTCACTTTAGCATCCGGTGAACTACAATCATAAACACTAGCAAACACATTAGTTCACAGGTTATGTTGATCATCAAACACCAAAATCTTTTGAGCCAAATGGCCTGGGGTACATTTTCCTTACAATCTCCTCCTTTTTTGGTGATTGATGACAACACAACCAAAGCAAGAAAATATAACAAACATTTGAATGAAAATATGCAATCTACTTGCTAGGATGCATGAGTGTCCCCACAATGTGAGATTATGGACTTAAGCCTTCCCCTAACTCCATAATTCACTTACTTCCTATTTTGGACCAAAACCAATTGCAAGATCAATTTTTTTAATTTGGTGGTGTTTGGTGTTTGATATCTTTTTCATTGCTTTGGTCCCTAAAACTTCTCCCCCTTTGGCATCAACCACCAAAAAGGAAGACATTAAAAGCATTTAGGAAGCAAATAAGACTTGCCTTCTTAAAGGATTTAATAATTTAAGCACTAAAAGTTACTCCCCCAAAATGAGTGTTCTCCTTTGAAAGAGTTTTCTCCCCCTTTAGAGACGAAGAAAATACTCCCCTTGATAGAGATCTTCTACTTAGGAAAAAGCATGTGAGAAATAGAGGTGCAAGACATTATTTGAGTAGACTCACTTCCCTTATGCATAGGTAACAGATAAGATTTGATAGCATATGCATTAATAGCAACATGGGAAGTATAGGATGTGAAATATAGTCTAATCAAATATTGGAGAAGACATGTAAATGATACCAAATATAGTCTCAAAGATACCAATTAAAGGCCAAATGAAGGTCAACTGTAGACTTGTGAGACATAGGAATACTTGTAGATTTGCAGTGGAAGCCTATTGTCGTTCTCCGGGGACTCCATTTTCCTTCAACGAGACTACTACATATAATAGACTTGAAAATGGGTATTAGCCTCAAAGACTTAGATTATAGAGTAACCTCCCCCTAAAAGTGTGCATACAAGTATTGAACACTTGTAGGAGACATTGTAACACTCCGGGTTCCACAAACAACCCGGAATGCTACTGAACTACACTTCCGACGTCCATATATAAAATTTCGGCAGCATCCCCTTTGCAAGATTGCATAAAAGAGGGGGCAACAGAGTGTAGACATGTATCATGACTAAAACATACTAAGTATTATTAATCAGCTAGCAAGGGAAGATAAACATACGACCCGAACTGAATTAACCAGTGCGCACGACCATATAAAGAAAACAAACTTCCTTTGACAATAAGTTTCTAGTTAAATCATGGCTGTGCCTCGGCAGCGTGATTGTGAGAGTAAAAGTGGACGTGCTGCTACTCCCCTCATTCCCAACATGTATCAAGTACCTGCATTGAGTAATGCAAGAGTGAGATGACACATCTCAGCAAGTAAAATAATATCAAACAGTTTAACCACATAAGAACATTGTTTTACCACCACTTGATTCCACAACCTTCTTATTACGAAGGTGCAGCACGTATACAACGTACAACACACCTAGTTACCACACCTCGCAGGTAGAAACCACAATAGTAACATAGTAATGTCACACTTCATATATTCCTCATGAGTGCAAATGTCTGCAAATGCAAGGATGACTTCTGCCTTCATGCCACTAAGGATATGAAGCCGCATCGTACCCCTCCTCGGGCAACGTACGATGCTAAAAATATACCGGTACGGTCGGACCATAAGATCACGACATAACTTCAAAATGCAAGATGGATGATGCGATGTGCATGTCATGCCTACAACACTTCATATAACATGATTCAAAAAGATACTTCAACTTCATCCAAGATGGGATTCAACCACATACATCATTACCAAATTATGATCATCCACAATATTAGACAATTGAGAATTAATACTTCCAAACAAATAAACTTCATCATAGAATTCAATGATTAACATAATTAAAACTTATGCATACTCAATGACAGAAAATAGGATGCAAACCAAACGGTAGCAACCACCACTGTATTTACTTGCCTTTACCGGAAGTTCGGGCAAATCCCTAAGTACGATCCGGAAGTCCACCACCTGTTTTTGACACCCAACTAAGTGCACCAATTTCACATAATCAGGCTCATAAGCGACGCTGCAACTACGCACAAACTCAAACCCCGCCGCGGGTTACATCTCTCCCTACACCCACCAAACTGCAGCGGCGCTGCTTAATAATTTCATAACTTTAAAATTATGACAGCAGTGGTAACATAAAAAAACTCCAGAGGCATCTACATAAAATTCCCCACAAGTTTTGTATACAATTTATAATTAAATTCCAATATCTAATTAGCCCAAAACAGTCCACAAGATGAACCCTGTAATCTGTTTTTCTTTGTCTTTTGGACAGCGACATACCCGGATTCAAACAGCGATATCTTTTAAAATATAATTCCAAATCAAGCGCATAAGTACTCATTGGAAAGATAAGACAAATCCCTACATCATTATCATATTGATTAACACTAATTACTCCCGAAAAATCCCCAGAAACTGCTAATACTGCTGCTGTTCATCCCCCTGAAAATCTGTTTTTTTGGACAGCCACCTACCCGGTTTCAAACGGTGATAACTTTTAATTTATAACTCCAAATTGA
Source organism: Zea luxurians (assembly GCA_029449295.1). Taxonomy (NCBI): domain Eukaryota; kingdom Viridiplantae; phylum Streptophyta; class Magnoliopsida; order Poales; family Poaceae; genus Zea; species Zea luxurians. The sequence goes on from JAOPSE010000170.1 coordinate 691,894, forward strand.
GCGCATAAATACTCGTTGGAAAGGTACGCCAAAGTTCTACATGATTCCCAAACTGATTCCCCTTAATTCTCCACGAAAAATGCCCAGAAATCACTAATTCTGCTGCTGTTCGTCCACCCCCTTAAAATTCTGGATAGCCCTTCTACCAAATCGCACACGCAACATCTAAACAATTGGATTGCCGCATAAAATGAACAAGAGATAAACACAAAAATCACCTTGGGTTCTCCCCCTTTTCTTCCTCCCTTCCTCCCTCCACCGAAAACCGTTGAAGATTTGCACCACGCGACGGAGATCCGAGCGGCAACGAATGGCACCATGGGAGGAGGAGATGGGGGGGCTAGGGTTTGATGTGTGGCTGCAAGTGCTTGTGAAAGGAGGAGATGGGAGGGGGCGGCCAAGAGGGTAGGGGAATGGGGGGCTGCACAAAGAATGGGGGGGTTAGGGAGAGGGCGGCTAGGGTTATGGGGGTTAGTGGGCCGAAACGAGATTTGCGGCCCAACACGCCCACGCGACGGCTCCCGACCCCGATGCAAGCACCTAACCAAAGAAATTCTACTGCCCTACTGGTGAATGTTTTTCCTCAAATTCCAAATTCCCAAAACGCAACCACCGAAAGAGAGAAAAAAAACAAAAAGAATACCCTCCAACTTCTCTTCTTTGCAAACCGGGTGTCACACTCTACCCCCCTTAAAAAGAATTCGACCTCGAATTCCGACACTTCTATCGGAACAACAAAAGAAAGATTAATGAATCAACAAAACTCACACATAAAGAAAAGTTCGAGTACTTCTGCTGCATCAGCTCCTCAAGCTCCTAGGATTCTAAGATACGCAGCATACGACACTCTATAGTCTGCTCTTGCTACACAGGAATCGGCTCTAGCTCGATTTGATGGTCTGGATTCCGCAAATACTTCCTCAACATAAAGACATGGAATACTTGGTGTACTCTGATCATAGATTCCGACAATTACATGTGCTAAGCCCAACTGCCAACTCGGCCAAGATAGTAGACGGTCCTATATACCTCGGACCAAGCTTTCCTGACACCAAATCAATCATTGACATATGCAAGTACTTCAAGGAATGTATATATGAATGCAAGGCATATAATTTTCCTATAGCCTAAACCAAACTTAGCCAAACAAGAGCAACTTCAAGAGAGCAACTTAATGCTTGCATATTTCTAGATAGCAGCACAGCGGTTAATTGTTTTGCTCCTAACTCACAAAATATGCATCAAAAATTAGTAAACTAGGACTTTATGGAAAGCTTATAAAGTCCACTATACCCTTGGTATTAACATCACAACAAGATTTGACACTTAGAAAGGTTAAACAATGCTAAACGTAAATTCTGTCCAGACTTGGACATAATTCAACTACTCAATTCAAAAATCCATAATTGGAGTCTCAATCATCAAATTCAGGTGCTCCCAGACTTTTTAGAAAGCTAGTAGAATTGTCTATAATTCATTTATAAACATATCAAGTTAATTCAATGCATATTAAGGTCAAAAGACACGAGAAAGGCTCTACTGTCCAAATTTGGACAGATTCAGAGATCACACTTAAAACAGTTGTAACTTAACTTATAGATCTCCAAAAAAATTAATCCAAAATTTGTTCAAACGATTAAGAAAAGTACTACAACTTCTTTATAATTTATAATAAGTTATTCGAAGTTTAAATTGGGCAAACAAGGTCAGCTTCGAAATCTGTACAGAATCTGCACAGATTTCAAGACTGGACTTGAGAAAATCATAACTCCCAAACTACTAGACCTATGGTCATGAAATTTTTACACAAGTAAGATAAAGAAGTTGGCTATAACTTTTATATATAACATCTCTACATAAAATATGGTTTACTTCATTGAACTAGCTGCATAACTAAAACTGGTCATGCAGTCCCAATAACAAGCAATAGATTTTATCAGGTTCATTACTCTTCTAAGATTAAGCGTTCATTGAAAGACTAATAACTTTAGGTTCTTCATTACGAGACACCTAGAACAAATATAAGTATAGAAGCAATATGATAACTTTTTAAATCATTTAAGCCTAATCTCACATCATGCAAACAAGAATCAATTTAAGCATGTTATGTCTGCCCACATATTCATCCAAGCACATTCTATACATGATATCATAACTCTCTGTAGCTAACAAAATTTTGCAAATATAAACTCATTGAAAAGATTATAACATTCCCTAGAACTTTTATTATAATGAGTGTCTCGGAATTGGTTTCCAAACCGATAAAACAATGCAACTCTTTTGTTGCAAAACTGATAGGATTGAAACAATGGACAACTAAAATTCAAAAACCTATAACTCCTGCTATACTCAACTTAAACTACAACGAACACGCGTTGGAAAAGTTTTGAAAATTGTCCACGACTTTTGCAATAAAGTTGCACCCAAATTAATCCTTATAGCCCTCAACTCTGCATGACCTACAGCTAAACTCAGCCTGAGATACTACACATTAGAGATTCGACTTATATTCGGGCAACCACCTCTCCAGATCTATTTAACAGACAGTTACAAGTAAATACCCATTAAAAAGGTACTGAAAAGACCTACAAGTTTTGCTTAAAGAGAATTCGCAATTTTGTGCTCTGCAACTATCAAAACGCGGTCGATTTATTGGTGATTATAACGACGCCTAACGTTCAGATACAACAGTGCAACAACTTCAGAGCAACCTAACTCCAATTATATGCAATGAGAATTAGAAACCCATACTCTTTGAAAAGATCATGAAATTACTAAAACTTTCATAATCCACAAAGACCAAATTATACCGTCTTCAATGTCTACTCTTCCGTACAAAATTAAAGACTCACTCTGCTAGAGACACCAACAAAGATGTTTTAAGAAACCCATATCTCTCAAATGTTTAGACCAATCATGGTGATTAAGCATCCTATGGAAAGATGAAGAAACATACTACAAAACATTCTAGATACGTGAAGCCTGATTCAGCCTCCAACTAATTTAAAATGCCTCCCGAAACCAAACAACACATTATCAACAATAAAAAAACAATATAAAATGAAACCCAAGTCATTGGCAGGTGCAATCAACACTAGGATTTTCCACTACCAAACTGGGATGCAACTCCACAAAGTCTTTAAATAACACTCTACCAAATAGGTTAGAACACTAAGCACAACAATCAATGAATTCAACAACCCCGTTTGTTAATGCCACTAAGGTCAAACATCCATGTATCGACAATGTATGAAACACCTGACATACCCGTCTCCAGCACTATAAAACATGGTTGTTATTACACTAGAATCCAACTACTAGAAATCTCCAAAACTATTCTGTTGACGTGAAGCAAATGGTGCTCATGTCATATAACATCTTTTTCTCCTCTCAAAAGAGATAAAATTTGCAATACTCATAAAGCAATGGAGGGATAACAACAAGAAAAACTAATGTACTTCTTGACACAGACTCATGCAAAAGCTTCATAAATATTACTTTCAACACTAAAATAATAACACGATATTATGCTCAACAGGAGTAATTGGACTTCAATAAGACAATCCACCTAACCAAACTACCTTGATTAACCTCACATACAACAATACCTCCTATTATTGCACTTGAACAATTTGTACCTAGTGATGACATAGGATGAATTCAAAGTAGTAGACATACATGATCTATCAAACCATCATTCATATAAAAAAGTCTCCATCTGATGCAACAACCACATCATTATAGAGATAGATGACTTACAAACATAAGCAACTTCCAGTTAAACATTGACTTTGTTTAAGATAAAGCGGTCCAAATAATAATTCAACAAGCATGCATAGAGAACTGATCATATAAAAAAACTACCATATATCATCGGCGATTAAAAACAATATAAAACGGGTTGTCCATATCGTCCACATGACTAGCCTCCAACAAATAAAAATTATGCATAACGTTTTTGGCTATAGAAACAAACCATAGAAGGAAAACATGCATACCTCTTCAACTATAATATAGACATAAAATCCACATGAAATCACCCTATTTATTATTAAAGATAAGGTTGCACACAATAAGAAAACCTATCATGTAAACATGGTTGAACTTATCTATCCACGTCATCTTACAAATTCACTTGAGTTCTACCAGTCTCAAGATTTCATAGACAGTACAACATTGCCTTTGCTCTATGGAGACAAACCTATTGTACTCTAAGATCAAGTTGGCAAGTAGCCACACTAGCCCAAAAAAAAAGGTGAGGTGTAAAGCACTGCACCCATGGAAATATTACATTGATAAGTTGGGTTGTAACCCAATAGTCAATCAAACTCAACAACACCATAAAACTACATTGTATAGTGTTTTCACACTACACCAAGTCGGATTAGATCCTCTATACACAAGCTCAATAAACAATCGGTCCTACAAGTACTAGAACCCAAGAATCCTTTTGGGAAAAAAAACATCCACAGTCAAGCATATAGAAATATATGATGGTAATAGCTCAGAGATTAGTAAACATTGCATCCCAAAAAAACATCATGACGATATGTATATAAAACAAGTACATTAGTAGCTTCATTTGCATAATAATTTCAATAACAACCACATCAAGAAACCAATATTAAATAGAAGTAACATTTCATATCAAGCATTACGTCGTTAACGACATACCCCATCAAACCATAAAGGGATTTGGAGTAAGGAAATTCTACTCACCTATACAATAAAATAATAATATGAAAGATATATGAACCCATACCCTTCCTATATGTGCAAGTGTGTCAAATTTATCTTCAAATTGCGTAGAATCTAAAGCCTATCCTCTGATACCAACTGTAACACTCCGGGTTCCACAAACAACCCGGAATGCTACTGAACTACACTTCCGACGTCCATATATAAAATTTCGGCAGCATCCCCTTTGCAAGATTGCATAAAAGAGGGGGCAACAGAGTGTAGACATGTATCATGACTAAAACATACTAAGTATTATTAATCGGCTAGCAAGGGAAGATAAACATACGACCTGAACTGAATTAACCAGTGCGCACGACCATATAAAGAAAACAAACTTCCTTTGACAATAAGTTTCTAATTAAATCATGGCTGCGCCTGGGCAGCGTGATTGTGAGAGTAAAAGTGGACGTGCTGCTACTCCCCTCATTCCCAACATGTATCAAGTACCTGCATTGAGTAATGCAAGAGTGAGATGACACATCTCAGCAAGTAAAATAATATCAAACAGTTTAACCACATAAGAACATTGTTTTACCACCACTTGATTCCACAACCTTCTTATTACGAAGGTGCAGCACGTATACAACGTACAACACACCTAGTTACCACACCTCGCAGGTAGAAACCACAATAGTAACATAGTAATGTCACACTTCATATATTCCTCATGAGTGCAAATGTCTGCAAATGCAAGGATGACTTCTGCCTTCATACCACTAAGGATATGAAGCCGCATCGTACCCCTCCTCGGGCAACGTACGATGCTAAAAATGTACCGGTACGGTCGGACCATAAGATCACGACATAACTTCAAAATGCAAGATGGATGATGCGATGTGCATGCCATGCCTACAACACTTCATATAACATGATTCAAAAAGATACTTCAACTTCATCCAAGATGGGAATCAACCACATACATCATTACCAAATTATGATCATCCACAATATTAGACAATTGAGAATTAATACTTCCAAACAAATAAACTTCATCATAGAATTCAATGATTAACATAATTAAAACTTATGCATACTCAATGACAGGAAATAGGATGCAAACCAAACGGTAGCAACCACCACTGTATTTACTTGCCTTTACCGGAAGTTCGGGCAAATCCCTAAGTACGATCCGAAAGTCCACCACCTGTTTTTGACACCCAACTTAGTGCACCAATTTCACATAATCAGGCTCATAAGCGACGCTGCAACTACGCACAAACTCAAACCCCGTCGCGGGTTACATCTCTCCCTACACCCACCAAACTACAGCGGCGCTGCTCAATAATTTCATAACATTAAAATTATGACAGCAGTGGTAACATACAAAAACTCCAGAGGCATCTACATAAAATTCTCCACAAGTTTTGTATACAATTTATAATTAAATTCCAATATCTAATTAGCCAAAACAGTCCACAAGATGAACTCTGTAATCTGTTTTTCTTTGTCTTTTGGACAGCGACATACCCGGATTCAAACAGCGATATCTTTTAAAATATAATTCCAAATCAAGCGCATAAGTACTCATTGGAAAGATAAGACAAATCCCTACATGATTATCATACTGATTAACACTAATTACTCCCGAAAAATCCCCAGAAACTGCTAATACTGCTGCTGTTCATCCCCCTGAAAATCTGTTTTTTTTGGACAGCCACCTACCCGGTTTCAAACGGTGATAACTTTTAATTTATAACTCCAAATTGAGCATATAAATACTCGTTGGAAAGGTACGCCAAAGTTCTACATGATTCCCAAACTGATTCCCCTTAATTCTCCACGAAAAATGCCCAGAAATCACTAATTCTGCTGTTGTTCGTCCACCCCCTTAAAATTCTGGATAGCCCTTCTACCAAATCGCACACGCAACATCTAAACAATTGGATTGCCGCATAAAATGAACAAGAGATAAACACAAAAATCACCTTGGGTTCTCCCCCTTTTCTTCCTCCCTTCCTCCCTCCACCGAAAACCGTTGAAGATTTGCACCACGTGACGGAGATCCGAGCGGCAACGAATGGCACCATGGGAGGAGGAGATGGGGGGCTAGGGTTTGATGTGTGGCTGCAAGTGCTTGAGAAAAGAGGAGATGGGAGGGGGGGCGGCCAAGAGGGTAGGGGAATGGGGGGGCTGCACAAAGAATGGGGGGGTTAGGGAGAGGGCGGCTAGGGTTATGGGGGTTAGTGGGCCAAAACGAGATTTGCGGCCCAACACGCCCACGCGACGGCTCCCGACCCCGATGCAAGCGCCTAACCAAAGAAATTCTACTGCCCTACTGGTGAATGTTTTTCCTCAAATTCTAAATTCCCAAAACGCAACCACCGAAAGAGAGAAAAAAAACAAAAAGAATACCCTCCAACTTCTCTTCTTTGCAAACTGGGTGTCACAGACATGCACATTGATTTGATGTCAAGAGGGGCAAACTATCTATGATCCGAACTTTGGCACATATAAGTTAAATGATACCAATTGAAATACAATTGAAGTATTATACCACTTGTAGTATATCAATTGTAGTATATGTCATATGAAAATACCAATTGATGTATCATTTTCTTAGGAATATTAAACAAGATATGTGTCGTGCTTAATTAAACATTTTAAACCATGTAGGTTTGCTCAAGAATGTGAATTCAAAACGAGCAGTCCTACCATATTATTGACCTAGTATGCATGCATTTTAAATCAATGGTAAATACCAATTGTAGCACTAGGTATGAAAGGTAAAAACTAGATATTGAAAATAGATATGCATATCTAAAAACAAGAAATACAACAAATCTAGTTACCTTAGTCATGGGTGGGGAATTTGGGTCCAAATTATTCACTAACCCACTTGGCAATAGACTTGATCCAATATGATGCATCCCATGATATACATCCCAATTTTGCCAAGTCTCCAAATTCTTCGACGTCCTTCGGACTCCTCACTTCCCTCTCGGGATCCAAACTTTCTTGGTGCTTTTTCATGGTTGAAATAATTTCTTTTGGCACCCAGATGTGTTTGGCCCCTTTTCCTTTGTTGGCTTGCTTGTTGGCCTTGATTGCTATCACCTTCCATTCTTTTTCTTTTTGATCAAGTATGGTGTAGCAGCCTTTTTATCCACCTTGTTGATGTATGTGTTGGATATTTTGCTTATTGGCTTTCGCTTGAGCTTTTGCTTATCCCCGGTCTTCGCCTTGCATTGGAAAGACTTGTGGCATTCTTTGTGACATAGCCTACAAATCACAGTTTCGCCCTCCATAGGCTTGTTCACTCCCGCAGTGGTGTTATCCTGAGGAGGTTAGATTTGTTTGGCTTTGTCTTTCTTATCATACAAGGCTTTGCCAAGGCGAGCCACCTCTTGCTTTAATTGCGCATTCTCCATTGCAATCTCATCCGAACATGTTTCTATAACAACATTCTTAACAAGGACTTGATTGCAGGGATTAGAATCATCAATTAAATCAAAGCAAGAAGTAGAAGCATCATTCTTAATAATTTCAGGCATTTCAACCAAAGATACTCCTGGGGTGCTACCAATGTTTTCTAGCTTAGTAGTTAGCTCATTATTGTGTATGCTAAGAATTTCCATTTTCCCTAGCAAATTTTCAATGGCTTCTTGGGAGCTAGCTAACTTAGCCTTAAGTTTTTCATTCTTTTTAATAAGGCCATCATCGGTAGCTGAGGATGGAGCACTAGACTATAATTTCTCTAGTAGACCTTTATAATCATTTTTAGAGCTAATCAACTTATTTTTCAAAGTTTTAAGTTGTGTATACATCTTGAAAAAAATTAATGGCTTCCGCAAGCTCATCTACGGAGGGCTTTCCCTCACCTTCATCATCACTACTGCTATCATCACTAGAGGATGGGATACTCATTTTACCTCTTGCCATAAGGCACTTGTGTGATGACCGTGATGAGCGTGATGAGGATCGGTGGCTGCGCGTCCTTGGAGGTTCATCTTCGCTTGAAGAATCATCCCAAGTTTTGACACTTGTAAGCGCCTTGCCTTTTCTCCTCCCTTTTGTGGGTTCGGCCATATTTGGATAGCTATCCCTAAAGTGGCCCTTCTCCCCGCATGCGAAGCATCCTCTCTTTCTTTGCTTTTTCCTATCAATGTTAAAGAGAAGATCCTCGACCTACAGGGGCACACCCATTAGATCAATCTTACAGATCATCCCCATTACCTTTCCGACGCGTCAGATTGTTTCTTCGTCCTCGGAGGATGATGTTGATTATCTTCATCATCATCACTTTCTTCTTCTTCCTCTTCTTCACTTGAGGAACTTGGAGTGGGAGCCTTCTTTTTGCCCTTCCTTTCATCACATGCAAAAGCATATGGCCTTGAGGAAGTTGGCTCCTCTTGTCGACCCATTTTTCGTGACATTTCAAATGCCGCAATTTTTCTGATCACAATGGTCAGGGTCATTGTACTCAGGTCCTCCATGTTGTGAAGAATACTAATGATGCTCCCATATCTTTGTTGTGGTAGTAGGGAGATAATCTTTCTCACAATGTCCGCATCACCTAGCTTATTAATGCCAATAGAATTGAGCTCATTTATGATTATATTCAAGCGAGAATACATATCTCTAACAAGCTCATTATCCTTCATAGCAAAAGAATTATACTCATTTAAGACTAGGCAATGTTTTTGCTCATGGACATTGGATGTGCCGTCATAGAGCTCATGCAATTTTAGCCAAATCTCATTAGCAGTTTTTAATGTAAAAACTTGATTAAAAATATCCATGCTAAGAGATTCATACAAGCAATTTTTGGCTCTAATATCTAAATGAATTTGTTTTTCCTCACTCGTGGTGGATTTCTTGGGATTCTTGGGTGGTTTCATCCCATCACGAGTGACTCTCCAAACACCTAGATCAACGGCCTCTAGGTAACAAGCCATTCTAGCACTATAATATGGGAAGTTAGTGTCGTCGAAGTGTGGTGGCCTATGGGTATCCATCCCCTTTATCTAAACAACGTTGGCCCTTTTAGCGGTGAAGCTAAAGTGTTTCAAATGAGCCAAATCAGGCTTTGATTCCAATTGAAGGAAACGGGTGATGCCTAAGAGGGGGGTGAATTAGGACTTCTAAAACTTTCTCTAAACTAGGCCACAAATTAATCCCTAGAACAAAACCTATACAAATAAACAATCTAGAATGTGCAAACTAGTTTTTGTCTAAGTGTTGATATCTCTACCGCAAAGGCTATGTTTCAATCCTAAACAATCTAATTATAAAGACAAGATTGAAACTTAAATGCTTAATATAAATGCGGAAACTAAAGAGCGAGGTAGAGATGCAAACTCTTGTGGATGATGCCGGTATTTTTACCGAGGTATCCGAAACCACGCAAGGTCCCGACTAATACTCATTGGTGCCCCTACGCAAAGGGAAGTACACACGAGGCCCAAGCACCACGGTCGAGTAACTCTGTAGAGAGTTGTGGGCCTTCTGCACGAGCAAGTGGTGCTCCGCTTCCGGCTCCTCTCGGACACTCCCGGCCGTCTCCACTATCGAGCTTCCGACCGAAAACGTCGCGGGCCTCGTTCCCTCCGGTACACGGTGGCGGTCGTGACACAAACGCGGTTGTCACGGTCTCGCAAGACTCTCGCCCCACTTAGTACAATTACAACGGCTCGCGCAAGAGCCGAGGGGTTGTGTGGGTTTTCTAAACTCACTCAACTAACTAGGGTTCACCTAGAGCAAACGCTAAAGTGGTCTAACTAACCTAAGCACTTAGCAAAGCACCTACGCTAATCACTGAGTGATTCTATTAAGCACTTGGGTGTATGAGCTCTTGGAAATGTCTATATTATGCCTTGGTATGTTGCTTGGGCTCCCACGCCTTGAAATGGCCGGTTGGGGGATTTATAGGTCCCAACACAATTCTAGCTGTTGGAGAAAAGCTGCTGCTCTCTGCGGCACACTGGACAGTCCAGTGGATGCACCGGACAGCCCGGTGCCCCTGTCTGGTGCGCCTAGCCATTGGGTCTGACACCGCAGGTGACCATTGGCGCTGCAGGCTTTCACACCGGATAGTCTGGGTGTCACACCAGACAGTCCGGTGGCTTCTCTCCACCAGTGCCACCAGGAACTAGCCACTGGGCTACAGTTCCCTGGTGCACCGGACAGTCCGTCTGTGGCAACACTTTTCTTCATTTCTTGAACTTTGCTTGATACTTGTTGATCTTCACTTGTGATCTTCATAATGTCTTCTTTTGAGGTGTTGCTTTCCTCAATGCCTTAGTCCAAGTCACTTTAGCATTCTGTGAACTACAATCATAAACACTAGCAAACACATTAGTTCACATGTTATGTTGATCATAAAACACCAAAACCTTTTGAACCAAATGGCCCGGGGTCCATTTTCCTTACAATCACTCTAATTGGGGGCGCAACACTCTACTGGTTGCGGTCTCTCTTCACACCATGTACAAAAAAGGAGACGATGCAAGCACATGAATCGACATTGGCTTGTACCATGTCACTCTTATAAACCTACTAGTCGATTGCCCATGCGTTGCGACGGCTCACAACAATACCCACGTAAACTACCCACCAAAAAGATCTCAAGATTTTTTATAGATTGTCTCCGCTCTTCGCATATTTTTTTATTTGACTAACTAATATTGTTGTTTACTCCATCCAATATATCTTGGTCCAACACGGCCAATAAAGGGAGCGATTAAAAAAGAGTTCACAACGACTAACTGAACGAACAGAGATTATAGAATGACATAATTCCACCAGACAAAGACCGAATAAGAGGAAATTTGTGAGCTCAAGTTTCTAAAATAAGTCACATGAACTCAACTTATAAAAAAGATAGATCAAAATATGGAGTGGTTGCTAAAGTCAGGCATCAATAAAACCTGGATGTGATCCATACAAATTATGGTACTTCGTAGCAATTACTAATGTTTAAAACCAACAAATAACCTTTTATTTTACTGTTAGCGTGACAAATCATTACTGCTACATCCAATTCAACAACCTCAAACACCATGGAGTCCATTGCGCCAATGTGGTCTCAGAAACGACCTAATGCATGCAAGAGCCAAGAACACAAGGGTGAGCACCCTGTGGTAGTGCCCGCATGGATCTCCAAATCCTAACACATATTTTGTAGGATCCATGAGCCATCATCAGAAGAACACAAACCATGTGCTGACAACAAATAAAGTATTAACACACCTAAATTATGTTCAGTCCTTAGCACAACAAAAACTAACACCCAAAACAACAGAGGAACAAAATAATAATTTTTGCAATGACAGAAGGATGGGTGACAGGTACATAGAAGTGGTAGAAGCATACCGAGTCAACACCGTGGTAAGGGAAAGGCCACGTAGACAGGCGATGCCAAGCCATCGAATAGGTACCATAGGCAGCAAATCAGGGACCCCCATCCCACACCTCCCCCACTTCCAAGGTTTTGTAGAGCGGGAAGGGAAGGGAAGAGATAGGCATAACTGTTCGTTGCCAGAGAAGGACACAATGAAGACCTAGGCATCTGGAGGCGACATAGGTAGTATACCGCTAAATACATATAGGGAGAGAGCACGCAAGTGGAGAAAGAAGCCCAGCCAGAGTAGCTCTAAACTGAGAGGCACCTGCACTAGGCGTCAGTCCGAGAAGGGCGAGAGAATACGAGTGCCTTCCCAGCCCTGGACCCGCCGAGGCGACACAACACCACCACCAACTCCATAGCATATGCCGACTGCTACCATGCTATGGGCCTTAGCTATCCAATATCTCAGACTTGGACTCCTCATCGCCAAGATAACCTAAGTGTGGCAGGCGCCACCATGTCATCCTCGGCGGCACGCATGGAGAAAGGCCAGGAGCAAGACCGACTCGCCCCATACCCGCGTCGACAAGCATAGGTCGGCTCACGACTACGACCGTGGGTGGGGGCAGCAGGTTGGGGAGGAAGAACAGGGCGAAGGCTGGGAAGACGAACGAGACGTCTGACGATGGTGAAAACGATGGTGCGCGCATGATGTGAAACGTCCTCGTGGGCGTGCAATAGCCACTGCATGGGTTGGTGTCGAGGCTAGTGTCGGACGAATATGGGGAGGAGGTGCCTGCTCCTATGCCCTCTGTCGAGAATGGGGTGGCTTGGAGGCAGAGGCATGAGGGGAGAGAGAAAAAAAAGCAGGATGGTGAACGAGGTGGCGGCAACTGAGGCGAGGACCATCATTTTCATGCGGAGGTATAGATGGTAAAATGGGCCATGTCTGGCAGGCTGGCCCGAGGCATGGCCCAGTTAATAGTGTTTGGGCCATCCCGGCATGAGCGTCGGGCCGTGCTTAGGTCATAGCCTCGGCCCGTAGTGCTAGCCCGGCCTGGCACGATTATTTTTTTATTTTACAAAAAAAATTGTATATACATATGTACAATTTATATTCAATATTAAAAATACCTGAGTATGATATTCTACTGGTTAGACAGCTTCACCTAATGTCTCACATCCTTCTTCCATCAGGGCATGGGTTCAAACCCCACCTCCTGCACCGATTTTAACATTTTACGTTGATTTAACCAAATGGCTTGACAGGCTAATGGGCAGGCCCGGTACGGTCAGCAGGTCGGTGTGTCGTGCACGGTCAGCTAGCCGGTGTGTCGTCCTCCGATGTCCTATTATTTATTGTTTTGGACAAGGTTTGAGTGAAACTTATAAAATTTTGAGTACAAATAATTGTTTTGTTATTTAGTTTTGAAACCTAATATTTATATGCATCAATTTGTCTTAAAAGTACTTTTATAAAAGTATAAATGCATTAAGAGATTATGCATCACCTCACATCATCGTCATCGAGCAACATCCCCTGACGTAGCAGCTTCGACTTCACGCTACAACCTGCACCTCCACCCACATATCGGACGCCGAGAAGGAAAACCATCAACCAAAAGGCAACGTCGTGGCTGAGACAAAACTTCAAAAGCGACGCCTTCAGGAAGGGAGTGACGTCGGGGATGCCGCCGTTACGTGTCCAAGATGAATCAGGCTTTCACCCATGGAAGACAGTGTTAGGGAAAGCGACACCCTCAATAGGGTAAACGGCACCCACGGGTGTCACTGTCGCCGAGCCTTTCACCCAAGACGTCCCCCAATACAACGTCAGGCCAAGACCCCAGGTCAAAGAAAGAAACCTCTGTTGTCATTGTTGCTCTGACATCCCACACAAGCCCTTCCAGAGGAGCATCGACGTGCCGGCTGCAGTAGTAGCCACGAAGCTGTGTCGACTACCACCCCTCCGACTAGGCACATAGAATCATGCATCACCATCACGAGGTGCACCATCGTCACCGCTGAACCACTCCTCGCATCCACCACCTTGCGTGCACGAAGCCGCAGCCACACTTGCACAACGCAGCCATATGCCCCCTCGCAGACTGCACATTGATGCCGTGAACCCCCTCACCTGTGTGCAGATGCCTCAACTCACCAGCAGATGTCCCAGCAGCTACAACTGCCCAATCGTGGCCAGCCAGCCGACCAGCCTAGCCACCACCGCGGGACACCGAAGCTGTCTCATGGCCCTCCTCCACATCCAGTCAAGGGAATGCCCTGGGGCCAGATCCGGCGGCCTCCACACCACTCCAGCACCACAGGCCCTAGACCTGGCAACCGCCCCCGTCCGGAGCATCTGCAAGGCCAGCACACCAGCGGCACCACGGCACTGGCAGCGCACGCCCTATAAGACCTTGTTGGCCCAGAGCCGGTCCTGACATTTCGGGCCCCAAGCGAAAATTTACGTGGAGGCCCTATACGAAAGTTTGAGTCTGCTATTTTTTCAACTTTTAAATAATATCTGAAAAATAAAAGAAGTTGATGATTTACACAATTTTATTCAAAATGATATGACTGGAGATAATATTACATTATTTTATGAGTCGTAAAATTATACAAATTATGTAATATAACTCTGCATTTGTTTTGACTTTTGAGAGAGTATTTTTACTTTGAGAATGTATCTAGTGCAAACCAACCCCTCCATGCAACCGTGCAAACTTCTAATCTGGACCACGTGATGTTTATCCAAGGGACACAGAGACGTGGATAATTTTACACTTAACCACCCGATGCTAATCGCACTTTTTGAAATCCCCCCTCCCACTCCCCCCGCACGTGCCTTTGGATCAACATCATGTGGTTCAGATTAAGTTTGCACGGTTGCACGGAGAGGTTGGTTTGCACCAGATACATTCCCTTTTACTTTTAATTTGTCAAACTTGCATAAACCTTAAAATGCACAGTAAACCAAATCTAAATACATTAGAGCAAATTTTCTGAAAACAAAATCCAGCAAACTAAACTAGGATTAAGCAATGTAGATTATTAGAGTCGTCCATCCGGTAGGCTAGAATTAAGCAACGCGACAGACACAGGTGTACAACACCTTCCGTCCTTCCACATCAATTTTAGTATTTGTCATTAAGCAGATTGTTGCGCGACCTCGAAGAGATGATTGCCAGAAAATCAAAGAGACGCAAAAAAAAGAATGAGAATAAATATTTATCTGTAATGTATATGTATTTAGATACAAGATGGATAAACGGGAGCCCTACGGACCTTGGGGGGCCTGAGCGGTCGCATACCCTGCACACCCTCAGGGCCGGCCCTGTGTTGGCCCCAGAACCAAGAATTTTCCACCGATAGCCGACGCCCCAACGTCGGGACGGGGACCACGCCAGGTGCCTACCCGAGCACCTGCAGCCCACCGCGTGCTCGCCACTGATTCGCACCACGACTCGCCTCCCACTGAGAGCTCAATGTACGCGACCGGATCTAGACAAAGGACCTCACCGTTGCTGTCCTAGGGTCCCGAGCTGGCTTCCGATGGTTCCCTCCGGCAACGGTGAGGGAGAGGAGAGTGGGAAAAGGTGCGACGACTAGGGTCACGAGCGCCTCCCGAGTCGCCCGAGCCGAAGGGGCGACGCGGGGGCTAGGAATCCACACTCTGTTACATTCATGTTTTGTTCCAAAGCTGAAGCTATATTTTGGATACCGTGTCATTCTCATAAACGACAAATAATAGAACACCGCGGAAAGTAAATCTAACAATACCTTCAATCTTGGAGAGGGGTGTTTAGCATGGCTCCATAGCAAAACTTCAAGGAAGAGCTAGCCAGATCTAGCCAAACACTCCAACTCCATAGTTGCAAACTCCATGGAGCTTTGAGAGTTGTAGTACAATTTTTAGAGTGTCAATTTTTCTACTCTGACATCCTTAAAAACAATCTAGGCATGGAGTTTGAAGTTATTTACTCGCCCCTACCATTGATTATGAGAAAGTAATCTAGACCTTCGTCTGGAGTTTTAAAGCAGAGCTGCTCTAAAGTGGAGCAAAGTTAGATCAATTGTCAAACACGCCAACTAAACAACTTCGGTGACCTTCAAATCTACGTACGAGTCACACTTCCATACAAAGCCTACCCGCCTGTTTGGTTGGCCATATTAGAAGAGCTAGACTCCTCTCATACATTAACTACGACATGGCGCGTGTTTTGGTTAGCTGTATCTAGAAAGCTGGGCTCGCACGTTAGGCTTATTTGTCTCCATCCACAAATACGTGGGTATGTGGCGGACCAAGCTCTCGTGCGGCACGCGGACACGTAGCCTGTATGGTAAAGGAGAAGAGATTCTTACTGTACGGTTCTGGTTGCCGCCAATCACCCAGTAGGAACACCACATATCCGATTGGCTCACACGCGGCTTGGATTTACATGCTCCTCTTTTCGAAACAATTCGTTGTCCGAAAGATCTGCATCAATCATAAATGAGCCGGAGGACTAGTACTGCCTACTACCAGGATGACCTCTGCTTCATTACTACCTGTTGGGAAGGAATAGCCGTCAGAAGAAGCAGGAATAGCCGGTGGCATGGCAATGGCGGGTCGGCAACGTGCGCCTGAAGCAGCTTCTTCGTATTTGCCGCCAGTGACGGCAGCGGCTTTGCTTCTATGGGTCTTTATTAGCTGTAAGTTCTTGGTATAAACGCGGAGCTCTATATCCTTAATCTTCTTATATTCCACTTGTTCCAGAAGAATTGTTGATTTACGGGACAAGAGTCGTGCTGTGTTACTATTATTGTGTTATGCGAAGGTGCACATGTGGAGGCAAGCATTGATTTTGCCAACCTGACTGCTCTTCAGAAGCATGCTGAATTCTTCGACCGGAATAAGGATGGTATTATTACAGCCTCAGAGCTCTTTGAAGGTGACTGGTTAAACTAGTAGCTTTTTTACGATTATGAACAAATCTTGAGTTTTTGTTAGTCAGATTCGAACTTCGACGATGTAGGGTCTGTTGGATTGCCAACCATAATTTGACACAAGTCACTTCATCTAAGCCACAAAAAGAAATCTTAATTTCTGTCGAATTTTTGCTGTCACAATTAAAAGAGGACAAAAGAATGAACCTTACTCTCACTTAGACTAGAATCGGCATATCTTAACGAACCTATAGTTTCCCGTTATTTTTCCCTCATCATTTTCACATATTAATTCCTAAACATTCATGTATATATGTGTTACCCTCACACTTCCTATATCATGGGAATTTTAAACATGTGTCTTGTTTCTCATAAAAGTCACTCATTTGAACATGTTTGATGTTTTACGTGTACAATTACTGTATGAAATTTCCTATTATACTTTGTACTCTCACTTGGTGGTGTTGTAGGATACGTTGCAATTGGATGCGATGCCGAATTTGCCAGGGTTACAGCCGCATCCATCAGTGCTGGTGTTGGTCCTATAACAAGCCCTGTACAGCATCTCTCTCTTACACACACATTTTTTTGTTTAACAATATATACATACTAGTCGCGTGTTTGTGGCAGATAAATAGCAACCTGAAATTCTAGAGTGTGGATCGGAGTAGCCAACGGGTCCTCTTGCTAGAATTGTCGCTGGGTTCACTTAAACTATAGATTATCCATCTTTATATCCATATTCAAACTCCACTCTGTGAACAGTGTTAGTGCAAAACAGTATAAAAATAATATTTTGGAAAAACTATGGATAAACTGTTGTAGACGGTCTTAGACCACCCTTTAAGTCAGGAATGCAATTTTGTCTATTAGAAAACTGGATAGGAGAGCTGCCAATTATATTGATAAAGAGCAAGGCCCAAAATAGGCAAACAACAACCTCCCGAAGAGAACTACAACAAAAACAATTGCTACAACAAAAACTACGTCAACTCTACCAACAACACCAGCACCCTAGCAATAGAGCGCATAACAAGGCTGGTTACACGAGCAGACAACAAAAAACGCCCAACACAACAAACACAAAATCTAAAGAAAAGTAAAGAAACTTCTGCCACACTCCCAAAAGGCACGACCTTTTAAACTCAAAAGCTTCTTGAGAAGGTCTGGCGGCAACAACTCCTTTAAATGGTCTGCGCAGGCTTGAATTGAACTCTCGTTGGGCTTACCATCAATCCCAACAATGCCCAGATATTTAAACACACCACGTTTTGCAAGAAGGACACTTTGACGAAGCGACGAACTAATATATGACTTACGCCGACGCCTAACTATCGTAGTCGATGGTGTGGGGGAGCTAAAGAAGGGCATGCAAGGTCTTCATCCTCTCTAGCTCTAGTGGTTGAAGAAGACATTGTCTCTATCGGAGGATCCTTTACTAGTTGAGGTTTTGTATTGTCTTCAACCATAGCAAGAGAAGGGACATCTTTGATGGTCATAATAAAGATGGGGTCCTCAAATGTTGTTTGTGCAACCAAGGTAGCTCCCTCATCATCTGATGCATCCTCCATCAAAACAGATTCAGTATTGTCCTCAACCATAGAATGAGAAGGACTGTCTTTGTTGGTGGTAAGAAAGATGGGGTCCTCAAATATCGTTTGCGCAACCAAGGTAGCTCCCTCATCATTTGATGAGTCCTCTACCAAAACAGATTTTGTATTGTCCTCAACCATAGAATGAGAAGGACCGCCTTTGATGGTGGTAAGAAAGATGGGTCCTCGATAGTAGTTTGCGCAATCAAGGTAGCTTCCTCATCATCTGATGCATCCTCCACCACAACAACATCTTCAACAGAGGTGACAGCCTGAAGCAACGTGGAGGTCTCTAAAGGCACCTCAATGGTCTACCCTGTGGACATCCTTTGGTGAGAATCTGCTTCAAATGCCCCTGCAACCACCTCATTAGTGGTAAGGTCCGTCTCTCTATGAATCTCCATACCAGAGATCCTTATGGGCATCTCGCCAAGGACGGAGACTAGGTCTTTGCACTGGTGTCCTAACACACCAAGGAGTCGATGACCATGCAGGCTGCAGTGAGAGAAGCAAGGATCAACGATGGTGAATCGTGCTTCACTAGAGAACAGGAGCCAAAGAACTCGACCATGTCAGAGACAGAAGCATGCTCCCCATGCGTCTCTGCATGCTCCACACATGCTAGCCACAACTTGATGATAGAAGCCTCCTCCTTTAGAGGTCGGACCACTTCCTTCAAACAAGCTGAAAACATATGTTGAAACTCTGCTCGCAACGACTCGACCAAAGGTGTGATCAAAGACTGAAGGTTCAAAGGTGTCGAGGCAAGAGAGGCACAACAGCAGCTATGACAAACAGGATCGACGTACTTACCACGCAAACCGATGGGCTGAGAAGCCGACGATCTATAGTTTCTATAGAGGAGATTGTAGTGGAAATAACAAAAGTTATTGGTGTCAGCATACTACTGTGGAACAGTAGAGCTCTATAATTGCTCAAATAGTATGCCCCTCTAATAATAAGAGTGCAACCTGTTGGGGCATATATTGCCGAAGATCCTTAAAACCCTTTGTTTTTAGGTTGAGTGTGCTTCATGCACATTACAAAGAATAGACGAAGTTAACCTTCGGCCGAAGCGTCTAGAGAGGAGCTTCGCCTGAAGACATACGTGGTGAAGGAACATACCGAGACCACTAGCTTCGGTGTCGAAAGGCTTCATGCACAATGCAAGGAAGAGGGAAATGTTGAAGACTTGTGCAATAAGAAAGAAAGAGAAAAGGCAATGCTGCCCCTGTAGTACATAAGATTCATATGTGTAAGTTTCATGGGCATGCTTATAATTTCATACGAAGTTGTACCTCACTCCTATAAATAGAGAAACAATGCTATGCATAAATTCACCTTTTCGAGGGTTAACAACTTTGTTTAACTCAGCATTCGAAGTACCTTCGCGCTGTTTCTTGTGTCAACCCGAGGGTACGTTTGTAATTACATGTTATATTGAAAAGGATGAAGTGATAAGTGATAACATGTCTTACTCTATAATGTTCCTTTCTTACATTCTGTCTCATATTTATCCCACTCCTATATCTTCTCCCTTTAATTATCTTTCGAAGGAGTGATTAAAGGGAGAAGGTTGCAATCTTTTAACTTATGTTGCCTTGTTTTTTATATTATATAGCAATCAAAAGCAAGTGACCAACACAACTTATGACTTAAAATCTTTGTTTTAAATAACATCCTCCGTTTTTATTTATCGCCCGTTAGTTCAAAAATAATTAGTGGACGACAAATATTCGAGAACGGAGGTAGCATAAAATAAGAGTTTTGAGAAAATGGTACAACAAAAACGATAGTTTCAATTCCACATGAGGATGAATATTTATAGGGAAAATAGGATTAAAAAATGGGAGTAAAATTCTAGACTCATGCCACTGCAGACCCAGAATCCGATTGGGCTCTACAATTAGGACTCTGGCATGAGTCAATTCCTCTTATGCCATTAAAATTGTAGCTCTTCTTATGTGGTTGAGAAAAAAAAATTTAGATCTTTTTAGTGTCACTGATTTAAATTTATATCCCTTTCACGCCACTCATATCAAATCCTTGACATTATCAAACTAGAAGTTTAGTGTTTTCCACAAATGGCCAAAAATGTCCCCTTAAATCACCGCCTTCTCTACTTGTTTCTAAGGTGTTGTTTGGTTCACATATTTATAATGTAATGGATAATTTAAATCATGTTTGTTTTCAGTTTAACCGTAATCAAATACCATACTAGAAATTGATATCGGTCTATTTAAACTTGTTACTACTGATACTTGAATGTGAATTATTATCGTTGTCATTTAAGCCACCTAAATTCAATGCAGGCTGATGCACCACTGCCTCACACATCCATATACGTAGAGTATATCCATAGGGCGATGCATGGAAGTGATACGGGTGCATACGACGCTGAAGGAAGGTAACTGTATATACAAGTGACACAATGCATTGTTACGTCAGATCAACATTACACATACAAATGAGTAATGACAGAGTGCATCATTATTATAGGTTTGTTTACCTGCATAGGAGTACTAAACAAGCCACGCTGTTATTATAGGTTTGTTCCTGCAAAGTTTGAAGAAATATTCACGAAGCATGCGAAGGTCAGGCCGGATGCGTTGACGTCCGAGGAGATTGAGGAGATGATTCTAGCAAATCGAGACCCATTGGACCCTGAATCATGGTAACATGCATTGATTATCGTTACTAATAAGCTGGAACAAGACACTACACAAGATTTAAAGTATAGCATTAACTCCATTCATCTGAATTTTCTTTCCCTGTAACTAACATAACCTATACTGCTATCTATCTATACAGGGCTGCGCCTGAAGGAGAATGGGGACTAACATACAAGCTTGCAAGTGATAAGCAAGGCTTTCTTCACAAGGACTCTGCAAGAGGCATATATGATGGCAGTGTGTTCTACAAGCTGGAGGAACAGAGGACGTCTGCAGCAAGCGAAATGTGATGGAGTTCAGCATTCAGCCAGATGCAATCAGCATATATAATAAACACGAAAATGTGTTAGGAAATTACTAGACTGTTATTTGAATCAGATAATGTACTGTTGGGGACTTGTTCTCAAATGGTATGAGTTAAGAACAAGATAGCACAAAATGTTAAATGTTAATGTCTTTTGTCCTTCGAAGCACTATTTCTCTTAAAATATAATGATCTTCAGACGAAAGTTATGAAGGACATACCTTCATCAATGGAATATATGTTAATAAAAGGAGAAGCATATGAAATATGAGAAGCAACATAAATAATTATATAACATTATTAATTCATCCTCCTTTTATTATCCTGGAAAGACAGAAGCAATATTGAATTACAAATGTACCTTTGGCTTGACAGAAGGTAAAAGTACAAGCGTGACGCAAAAGCGAATACCAGTCAGCGTGAACAGTACGGGGTACTGTTCATCTATTTATAGGCACAGGGCGCAGCCTGTGCAAAATTACATTCATGCCCTTTATGTTTACTATTGACATTAAGACAATCTATCGAGGACTAAAAAACATTTTCCTTTTTAAGTCGGTTCCTTTTCTGCTACTGAGCCGAAGCTCCCTTGCGCATAGCTTCGAAACTAGTTCGACCTTCGTCCCAACCATGCTTTTCATATTGTGAACAGCTTCATTCCGATTTCGAAGGTTCCTGTACATATATTACACTTGGAAAAACATTGTTAATCATACTTTTTTGAGGACCTTCGGAAGACGAAGGCCCCCAACAGTAGCCCCTCGCAGTATTAATTTGTTAAGATAACGAATTCAGACTGCGACATGGACAAAGGCCTTAAGTCGAAGGTTCGAAAAAACATCTTCCCCTTGCTAGAATAGCAACAGTCAATGACAAACGGGGCCCCAATTTGGAGCGTGCTGAGCGTATAAATAAGAACTCACACCAGCTATACTTGATACGCTGCTTGTGCCATTTGTTTTACTTTCTCAATTTCGCAGCACTTGCTCACTAACGCTTGCTAGTTTTTCAAGCTTTCTGAGCTTCGGCTAAAAGGACGCATTTTCGTCCTTCCTGAAGGAGAAATGTCTCAGGATAAGAAGGTTGCTGCTGAGACGAAGCTGACTGAAGAGGAGAAGCTTTTTGAGGAGAAGAAGGTTGTGAATCCCTACATTGCTGGATTTATCGAGTCAATGGCAAAAACAAATACAGAGAAGATTACTAAGGAGATACTGGAAGGTCTGTCTGAAGATACTGGTGACAGTGACAGTTATGATGCAGAAAGCGGGGGCGAAGATTCTGAGGATCGGCCTTGGAGGCCAAGTCATACAATCTTTGGGAAATCAACAATTAAACAGAGTCATCTTGACAATATGAGAGGAAGGTACTTTCGGGATATGTCTATTGTAAGAGCTGGTGGAGACAACAATGTCCCTGCCCCCAAGGAAAACGAAGTTGTGATTTACCGAAGTTTCTTCAAAGTTGGGCTTCGGTCCCCACTGAGCAGGTTTGTAGTTGAAGTGCTGAAAACTTTCCAAATCTTCCTTCATCAGATGACCCCCGAAGCCATATTGAGGATGGGAGTCTTCGTCTGGGCAGTAAGAAGCCAAGGGATAGAGCCAAGCGCGAAGTGCTTCTACAGCATGCACGAACTTTTGTATGAGACGAAGGCCATGGGTAAAGAACAGTATCACAACAACTTCGATTGTTATGGATTTATCGCCCGCCCCAACGCAAGTCACCCGGTACCAACATTCCGAAAAAGGTGGCCTGGAGCTTGGATGGAGGAATGGTTTTATGTGAAGAATGATTTTAAGGCAAGGGAAGATATTAAGGAAGTCATTATGTGTCCCATTTGGTCCCGCTTCGGCCTCCGAAGGCCGAAGGTTGAAATTGATGATGCTGCGGAAGCGTGTCAGAAGGCCTTCGGCACTGTTTGCTCTTTTATTTGCACAAGAGATTTAGTTCAGGAGCACATAGCCTTCAGGGTGTGGTCGCTTGCGGAAGGCTGGGAAATGCCGAAGGAAACCATCAATGATTCTAGCGAAGGTGATTTGGTCCGGCTGAAATACACCTTCAGGTTTGGAGATAAGTTTTGATGAACCAAATGATGATTGGCTGAAGTGTATTGAAACTACTAGCGACGAGTTACTTGGGGCGTACTCCAAAATCGAGGACAATGCCTTGTCCGCAGCCTTCGTTGGCCGGAGAAAGAAAAGATTAAACAGAGTTTTCGACGCCATTGGCTTCGTATACCCTGACTACCGCTACCCACTGCGGGAATAAGGGAAAAAGAGGAAAACTTCTGCTTCGGACAGCCCAGATAAGCCTGTGCCGAAAGGCAAAAAAAATTGAAGGTTCTTACCCACCGGCCTCGTTACATTGAACCGGCCGTGGTTCCTGAGTTTGGCGCAGGGACATCTTCTGCTACCGAAAGAAAAGAAACTGCTTCAACTACACATAATACTGTAAAGCCAGCTACAATGCCGAAAGTACCTTCGGTTGAGCTAGTTAAAACGAAGGTTGACAAAGATAAGGCTGAAAGGTCAAAAACTGAAGAAGTAACAAAGATGCCAGGGATTTTAAGTCCTTCAACAGAAACAACAGTTCTGAAGGCACAAAAGAGTTCTGCCACAACTCCTAAGAGAAGGAGGATGGTAAATGTATTAGATATATTGGAAACGACCAACTCCATAAGTCTTCCTCCCATAGGGAAGGTTGCCAAAGCTGACAAAACGCAACCCAAAGCTGATACTAAGCAAATAAAAGTTGAAGCTACAAAAACCTAGGCTGAAACCGAGGCAGGGCCCACAGTGCCTGCTGAGACGAAGCTTGCCACAACCGAGCAGGAGGCCAAAAGAATAACTCCAGATACTAATATAGCTTTTGAGAGAAGTGTGGCCAAAGAAGCCAAATCCCTTACTCCCGAAGCATTCTCCAAAGATTTTGATTATGTCATTCGACATGCTGCGGGAAAAAGATTGTCCGAAGAAGAAATTTTTTAAGCCAAACACTATGCCTGGGAATTGAAGTACCCGAAGGGGGCCTTAGTGTTCAACGGTACGGACGAAGATGATTTCTTGTACTGTCTCCCGGACAATAAATAATTATCTGTCTGTCGGGAGATGGCAAGAAGTATGGGCTTCCCGAAGCTCGAAGCTGGCCTTTGTGCCATGACGAAGGCCGATCTCACATATAGTCTTGCATACAACAGTCTGAAGGTACATAAATTGTGAATTTTAAAGCTTATGAACTCTGGAATGAAGTCTTTTACTCTCATGTTAATCCTTTTATTCTTTCTTGCAGGGCTTAATATTTAGCAACGCCCTAAGGGCGCAAAAGAATGCTGAAGACGAGAGCTGCATTATAGTTCTCAACAACCTTCGAATAGAGGTTATCAGGCTGAGAAATGAAGCCATAGAAAAAGACAAAATTCTACTTTCATTGGTGGATAAGGTAAAAGAAGATGAAGCAAGTTTCAAGGCTCAAGCTGAAATTCAAAAGAATGAGATCGAAAACCTTCGGAAACAGCTGGCCGAAGCCAGAGAAAAATGTGGGCTCGCAGAGGCCAACCGAGATATTAGTGAATATTGGAAAAACTATTTAGAAAAAACAGTTGAAGAACTACGCGCATCCAAAGAAAGATGCTTCGAAAAATCCCTAGGCTGCGTGGAGAAGATAAAGGCTAGCTTCGCCAACGTGGGCGCCTATTCCAACGAAGATAACTTTATATGAGGCGACCCTGAAGGTGTTATCGAATGGATAAGCGGAGAGGCCGAAGCTTTTGAAGAAATTTTAAGTGGTCGCGGGGATGTCTGCGCGTTCTCCGATGCAAGAGGAATTTCAGCCATCCTGGAGAAGGCAGGTTGCGATCATGTCAAGACCCTAGCCCAAGCCGAAGCTGCCTTCTCCATGGATGACACAAAGGATCCTTCAGCTGAAGCAAGCTTAATGAGCGGAAAATTTTATAGTGACATCTGGGCAAATGGTGGCCGAGAAATAGCTCACAAAATTATGAAGAAGAGTGAAAAAGACATCCATGACGCCCGAGTACAAGCTAAGCAAGCTGAAGAAGCTGCAGAGCGCGAGAGACGCATAGGTATTGTTTCGCGGCATCTAGCTTCGGCATTTGTTTTCGTGACTTCGAAATGATTAATTTTTTCTACTGTAGCTGAACTATCTCCTCCACTAGAACCGTTCGACCCCCTGGCCAACCTAGAAATGAAGAAAGCAATAGAGATCGTCAACATGGCCGAATCTATTGTTGACGAAGTTGTTAAAAAGTTGTTAAATGAAATTGCGGAGAAGGTCCTAAAAGAGGACTAGTACATATTGTAAAAACATTTTTAGATGATCAATGTAGCTTTGCTGTATCAAGACTGTAATATTTGATGTGCATATTTTTGAATCTAATATGTTAATTATTTGTAATTCAGTTCTTTGCGATGCATGAAACTTTATATACATACCGTTTTTGAGCCTTCGACGAAAAAACACCTTCCCTTCTTTTCATGCTTCGTAAAGAAAACCCGTGCTTCGTGAAAATATCCATGCTTCGTAAAAACATCCCAGCTTCGTAAACAAAGGATCCCTTCTTTTGCAATAGAGATGACGAAGCTGTATTTCTCAGCTTACTTTGTGCCTTAGCACATTTTCATTTTTTTATAAAGCAGTCTCCGAAGGTCGACATCGTATTCAACTCGTGTCATCGGTGCAATATGATGTATGATGTGATGCTATGCGGGATGATGTGATGATATGATGTGAAGGATGATGCTAATGCCGAAGATAGGCACCCACACACCCACACTGGAACACACCATCTCTGTGTCCCCTTAGGAACGATCGGAATATCTTTGCCGTTTATTTTTCGGCTTCACCGCTTATTTTTCGGTGTAAGTTTTGCATCCCCTTAGGAACGTCTTTTGAACTTCTTCGCCTTCTATTTCGGCGGTATCACTGTTGACTTTTTGGTGTAAGTTCTGCATTCCCTTAGGAACGTCTTTTGAACTTCTTAACCTTATATTTCGGCGGTATTTGGCTCTGCATTCCCTTTGGAACGACTTTTGAGTAGAAAACTTACACTGTGCTCCCTTAGGAACGACTTTTTTGTAGCTTCATCAAAACTTACACTGCGCTCTCTTAGGAACGTCTTTTTCTTATAGCTTCGGTATTTATCTAGTGTTGTATTCCCTTTGGAACGACTTTTCAGCTACGGTAATTTTTGAGCTTCGTAAATCTGTGAAGAAGATATATTTCATTTTAATAGAAACGAAACTATTACAAGGAATTAAAACTAGATTTACATTACTTGTTCTTTGTTGAAAAACAAAAATGGCATAGAATGTAAGAAATTTTTCAGAGGTAGGATATCTCTCAATAAATGTGCTTTGATTCCGGCACAGTACTGTTGACTATGCGAGCTTCGGATTCCTCCCTGAATTATCGTTGCTGTTGAGAGTCCTGGTGCCCTTCTGGCTGCTGGCTTTGGGAATAGGTCGGTTGTAGTGGTGGTGGGGGTGGGAGTTGTGGCCAAGAAGCCTAGGAATGGCTAGCCGAAGCAACAGAAGCTGTAGGATGATTGCCCACATACTCTGGTATGTAGGGAGAATGGCACGAAGCAGCGTGCAAGACCTACTTCGGCTGATTCTGCCGAGCTTCGGCTTCTGCTATCTCCTTTTGCTTCTGAATGGTGATTTGGCACATTCTTGTAGTATGGCCCTTGTCCTCACCACAGAATAAGTAGTAGATCTTTCTAGGTTGATCCCCAAATCTTCCCCCGAAGCCCCTGGCACCTCTGCCCCTTAGAGCTGGTGGCCTGAAAGAGCTTTGTTGTTGCCCCAAAGATTGTGAGGTGTATTGCGACCTCTGAGGCTGATTCCCTTTGTCATCACTCTGAGTGGAATTATGGATTGACCTGACATGCCTCAGGTGGATTCTTCCTTCGAAGCCCCTGGTCATTCCGAGAATCTGTAAGCTTCCTCCCTTCTTTGGTGGAAGTTGTTGTCAGCCCGGATGTACTCATCCATTTTCTGGAGCAGGTTCTCCAGAGTTTGTGGGGGCTTCCAAGCGAAGTACTGAGCCATAGGTCCTGGTCGAAGGCCCTTAATCATGGCCTCAATGACAATTTCATTGGGCACTGTGGGCGCTTGTGCCCTCAATCACAAGAACCTTCGGACATACGCTTGGAGGTATTCCTCATGATCTTGCGTGCATTGGAACAGGAACTGAGCTGTGACTGGCTTCGTCTGAAAACCTTGGAAACTGGTCACCAGCATGTCCTTAAGCTTCTGCCACGATGTGATAGTCCCTGGCCGAAGAGAAGAATACCATGTTTGGGCTACATTCTAGACTGCCATGACAAAGGACTTCGCCATAACTGCAGTATTGCCCCCATACGAAGATATAGTTGCTTCGTAGCTCATCAGAAACTGCTTTGGATCTGAGTGCCCATCATACATGGGAAGCTGAGGTGGCTTGTATGACGGGGGCCATGGGGTAGCCTGCAATTCTGCTGCCAAGGGAGAAGCATCATCAAAAGTAAAGGTATCATGATTAAAATCATCATACCATCCATCTTCGTTGAACAAGCCTTCTTGATGAAGCTCCCTGTGTTGGGGCCTTCGATCTTATTCATCTTGAGCAAGATGACGCACTTCTTCGGTAGCTTCATCGATCTTCCTTTGAAGATCAGCCAACCGCGCCATCTTCTCCTTCTTCCTTTGTACTTGCTGATGGATTATTTCCATTTCCCTGATCTCTTGGTCCAACTCCTCCTCCTGGAGTGTTGGACTGGTGGCTTTCCTCTTCTGGCTTCGAGCCTCTCGGAGAGAAAGAGTTTCCTGGTTTGGGTCCAGCGGCGGCATGACGAAGGTCAGTGCTTGCCGAAGGTGGTCGAAAGAGTTCACCGGCGGTGGGCGCCAATGTTGGGGACTTGTTC
The DNA here is from genome assembly GCA_029449295.1 of Zea luxurians. Lineage (NCBI taxonomy): Eukaryota > Viridiplantae > Streptophyta > Magnoliopsida > Poales > Poaceae > Zea > Zea luxurians. Next base: position 720,335 of record JAOPSE010000170.1, read on the forward strand.
TCAAATGCTATGAGTTAAGAACAAGGCAACACAAAATGTTAAATGTTAATGTCCTTCGTCCTTCGAAGCACTATTTTCTTTAGGATATAATGATCTTTAGATGAAGGTTATGAAGGACATACCTTCATCAATGGAATATATGTTAATAAAAGGAGAAGCATATGAAATATGAGAAGCAACATAAATAATTATATAACATTATTAATTCATCCTCCTTCTATTATCCTGGAAAGACAGAAGCAATATTGAATTACAAATGTACCTTCAGCTTGACAGAAGGTAAAAGTACAAGCGTGACGCAAAAGCGAATACCAGTCAGCGTGAACAGTACGGGGGTACTGTTCATCTATTTATAGGCATAGGGCGCAGCCTGTGAAAAATTACATTCATGCCCTTTTTTTCATGTTTACTATTGACATTAAGACAATCTATCGAGGACTAAAAAGCCTTTTCCTTTTTAAGTCGGTTCCTTTTCTGCTACTGAGCCGAAGCTCCCTTGCGCATAGCTTCGGAACTAGTTTGACCTTCGTCCCAACCATGCTTTTCATATTGTGGACAGCTTCATTCCGATTCCGAAGGTTCCTGTACATATATTACACTTGGGAAAACATTGTTAATCATGCTTTTTTGAGGACCTTCGGAAGACGAAGGCCCCCAACAGTTATGCCTTTTTGTGTTAAGCCTTCGAAATTTGAAGTTCATAAAGCACAATGTCATTGGCATGCGACTAGACAATATGAATAGAAGTTACCAAGTTCAACAGTATGAACCCTCTTGCGAACACAAGGTTGACTTATTCATTTTGGTTCGAATTGATTATAAGTGATTGTCAATGGATAGCACTCTAGGGTAGTCAGCGAGCTGACCAGAGTGTGAAATTATATATGCGCAACCATGTTGGTCGGTTTGTGGTATACAGGTGTGGAGCACAGGGACGGTGGTCGACGTCTAAGGTGAAGGACATGCGAGCTAGTGCTGATCGGCCGGGAGCGGTGATGGACGTGTGTTGGATATTGGCTAACAGATTGCAGCAGCCGGGTGACCAGTTGTGGTGGCTGACACCTGGGATACGCAATCACGCGAGGACATGGTGGAGCAGGTCGTATTATCGGCACGGTCGAGGACTGGCGGGACACGTGTCCAGGACATAGATGACATGCCCGAGGTGCGATACTCACGACGGTTTGGTGGTTTGGTTCTCAAAACCACCAAACGCTATGCATGGCGGGTTTTACTATGTTTAGGTCTCAAAACTCAGCAGCGGCGGTTCCAATGGGAATCGGTGGCGCCATGTGACATCACAGCAAAGGGTGCATAAGGGAAGTAACTTCGTGTGGAGCGCGTGGCCGTCGAATCGAAAATCTAGAAGTTGGTTCATTTCGCCCCCGGTGGAGCTAATAGGCACGTGTAAGGAAAATGGACCCCAGGCCATTTGGCTTAAAAGATTTTGGTGTTTGATGATCAACATAACCTATGGACAAATGTGTTTGCTAGTGTTTGTGTTTGTAGTTCACAGGATGCTAAAGTTACTTGGACTAAGACATTGAGGAAAGCAACACCTCAAAAGAAGACATATGAAGATCAAGTGAAGTCCAAGAAACAAAGTGTTGCCGGTGGACTGTCTGGTCTGGAGCACCGGACTGTCCGGTGGCACACCGGACTGTCCAGTGCCACACGCCGGACTGTCCGGTGCACTAGGAACAGTAGCCCTAACGGTTAGTTCATGGTGGCACTATGGAGAGAAGACCACCGGACTGTCCGATGTGACATCCGGACTGTCCGGTGTAAAAACCCTGCGTGCCAACGGTCGGCTGCAGTGTCAGACCAACGACTAGGCACACCGGACAATGAACAGTGTACTGTCCGGTGCACCACCAGACTGTCCGGTGTGCCACAGAGAGCACAACTTTTCTCCAACGGCTAGTTTTTGTTGGGGCTATAAATACACCCCCAACCGGCCATTTCAAGGTGTGGGAGCCCAAGCAACATACCAAGGCATAGTATAGACATTTCCAAGTGCTCATACACCTAAGTGCTTAATAGAATCAATCGGTGATTAGTGTAGGTGCTTTGGAAGTGCTTAGGTTAGTTAGATCGCTTTAGCGCTTGCTCTAGGTGAATCCTAGTTAGTTGAGTGAGTTTAGATAAAACACACAACCCCTTGGCCCTTGTGTGAGCCGTTGTAATTGTACTGAGTGGGGCAAGAGTCTTGCGAGACCGTGTACCGGAGAGAACGAGGCCCGCGGCGTTTTCGGCCGGAAGCTCGGTGTAGACGGCGGGGAGCATCTGAGAGGAGCCGGAAGCAGAGCACCACTTGCGCGTGGAGAAGGCACGCGACTCTCTACGGAGTTACTCGACCGAGGTGCTTGGCCCTCACGTGGTCTTTCCTTTGTGTAAAGGCACCAACGAGGATTAGTCGGGACCTTGCGTGGTTCCGGATACCTTGGTAAAAATACCAGCGTCATCCACGAGAGTTTGCATCTCTACCTTGCTCTTTAAGCTTCAGCATTTATATTAAGCATTTAAGTTTCAATCTTGTCTTTATACTTATATAGTGTAGATTGAAACTTAGTCATTGCGGTAGAGAAAGGAATACTTAGACAAAACCTAGTTTGCACATTCTAGTTTGATTATTTGCATATGTTTTGATCTAGGGATTTATTTGTGGCTTAGTTAAGTGAAAGTTTTAGAAGTCCTAATTCATCCCCCCTCTTAGGCGTCACCTGTTTCCTTCAATTGGTATCAAAGCCTGGTTTGGCTCATTTGAACACTTTAGCTTCACCGCTAAAAGAGCCGACACTTTTTAGAGGAAAGGATGGATACCCATAGGCCATCACACTTCGACAACACTAACTTCCCATATTACAGTGCTAGAATGGCTTGTTACCTAGAGGCCGTTGATCTAGGTGTTTGGAGAGTCACTTGTGATGGGATGAAACCACCAAAAAACCCGAGAAACCCACCACGAGTGAGGAAAAAGAAATCCATTTAAATGCTAGAGCCAAAAATTGCAGGTATGAATCTCTTAGCATGGATATTTTTAATCAAGTTTTTACATTGAAAACTACTAATGAGATTTGGCTAAAATTGCATGAGCTCCATGACGGCACATCCAATGTCCATGAGCAAAAACATTTCCTAGTCTTAAATGAGTATAACTCTTTTGCTATGAAAGATAATGAGCTTGTTAAAGATATATATTCTCGATTGAATCTAATTATCAATGAGCTCAATTCTATTAGCATTAATAAGATAGGTGATGTGGACATTGTGAGGAAGATTATCTCCCTGGTACCACAACAAAGATATGGGAGCATCATCACCATTCTTCACAACATGGAGGACTTGAGTACAATGACCCCGACCATCGTGATTGGGAAAATCGCAGCCTTTGAGATGTCACGAAAAATGTGTTGGGGAGAGGATCCAACTTCCTCAAGGCCATATGCTTTTACATGTGATGAAAGGAAGGGTAAAAAGAAGGCTCCCACTCCAAGTTCCTCAAGTGAAGAAGAGGAGGAAGAAGAAAGTGATGATGAAGAAGATAATCAACCATCAACATCATCCTCCAAGGACGAAGAAACAATCCGACATGTCGGAAAGGTAATGGGGATGATCCACAAGATTAATCTGATGGGTGTGCCCCTGCAGGTAGAGGATCTTCTCTTTAACATTGACAGGAAAAAGCAAAGAAAGAGAGTATGCTTCGCATGCGTGGAGAAGGGCCACTTCAGAGACAGCTGTCCAACTATGGCCGAACCCAAAAAGGAGAGGAGCAAAGGCAAGGCGCTAACAAGTGTCAAAACTTGGGACGATTCTTCAAGTGAAGAAGAACCTCCAAGGACGCGCAGCCATAGGTCCTCATCATGTTCATCACGGTCATCACACAAGTGCCATAAGGCAAGAGGTAAAATGAGTATTCCATCCTCTAGTGATGAAAGTAGTGGTGATGATGAAGGTGAGGGAAAGCCCTCCGTAGATGAGCTTGCGGAAGCCGTTAAATTTTTCCAGGATGTTTGCACTAAGCAAAAGGCTCAACTTAAAACCTTGAAAAGTAAGTTGATTAGCTCCCAAAATGATTATAAATGTTTGCTAGAAAAATTTGAAACATTTCCAAATTTGAATTGTGAGCTAACAACTAAAATTGAGCAATTAGAAACTAGTGCTCCATCCACTGCTACCGATGATGACCTTGTTAAAAGGAATGAAAAACTTAAGGCTAAGTTAGCTAGCTCCCAAGAAGCTATTGAAAATTTGCTAGGGAAAATGGAAATTCTTAGCATACACAATAATGAGCTAACTACTAAGCTAGAAAACATTGGTAGCACCCCAGGGGCATCTTTAGTTGAAATTCCTGAAATTATTAAGAAAGATGCTTCTACTTCTTGCTTTGATTTAATTGATGGTTCTAACCCTTGCAACCAAGTTCTTGTTGAGAATATTGTTGTAGAAACATGTTCGGATGAGGTTGTAAAGGAAAATGAGCAATTAAGGTAAGAAGTGGCTCGCCTTGGCAAGGCTTTGTATGACAAGAAAGGCAAAGCCAAACAAATCCAACCTCCACAGGATAACACCACTATAGGAGTGAACAAGCCTATGGAGGATGAAACCGTGATTTGTAGGTTATGCCACAAGGAAGGCTATAAGTCTTTCCAATGCAAGGCGATGACCGGGGATAAGCAAAGGCAAAAGCTCAAGCAAAAGCCAACAAGCAAAATCTCCAACACCTACATCAAAAAGGTGGATAAAAAGGCTGCTACACCATATTTGATCAAGAAAAAAGAATAGAAAGGTGATAGCAATCAAGGCCAACAAGCAAGCCAACAAAGGGAAAGGGGCCAAACGCATCTGGGTGCCAAAGGAAATAATTTCAACCATGAAAAGCACCAAGAAGGTTTGGATCCCGAAAGGGAAGTGAGGAGTCCGAAGAAGTAACGGGAAATTTGGAGACTTGGCAAATTTGGGATATATATCATGGGATACATCATATTGGATCAAGTTTATTGCTAAGTGGGTTAGTAAATATTTTGGACCCAAATTTCCCCACCCATGACTAAGGTAACTAGATTTATTGTATTCTTATTTTTAGATATGCGTATCTATTTACCTATATCTAGTTTTACCTTTCATGCCTAGTATTTCATTTGGTACATAGTTTAAATTAACAATGCATGCATACTAGGTAAATCACATGGTAGGATTGCTCGTTCTCAATTCATATTCTTGAGCAAACCTACATGGTTTAAAATGTTTAATGAAGCACGACACATAGCTTATTTAACATCCCTAAGTGAATGAAACTAATGATTCAAAAGCTTATATCCTACAATTAGTATCATTTAAACTTATATGTGCCAAAGCTCAGTTATAGATAATTTGCCCCTCTTGATATCAAAATCAAAGTGCATGTCTCCTACAAGTATTCAAAACTTGTATGCACACTTTCAGGGGGAGGTGACTCTATAATCTAAGACTTTGAGACTAATAGCTTTTTCAAGTCTATTTCATGTAGTAGTCTCATTGTAAGGAAAATGAAGTCCCTGGAGAAAGACAACAAGCTTCTAGTACAAATCTACAAGAATTCTTAGGTCTCACAAGCCTGCCATTGGTCTTCAATTGGTCCGCAATTGACTTTCAATTGGTATCTTTGTGTAATACTCAAAATTGTATACAAGAAATATATAGTGGTTCCCCTATTTTTGTGTGCCATATATTTATCACGACAAGAGCATACATACAATTGAGAGTGATTAATTAAAACAAATGATATCAAATTAAAAGAATGTGCATCATGTTGGAGTTTATATGTTTGTGCATTGAATAAAAATAATAAGGATAATAATAAAAATATAATAATGACTAAGTTGGATTAAACCATAAATTGAAATTAGGGTTTGAAAATAAAGAAAAAGAGAAGGGATATGAAAATATAAGTAATACATATAAATAAAATCTTTAGACTTAGTATTCCTAATTTCACAAATATGATGTGCAAATGGTGAGCCACAAGGTTTGAATTTGAAGTTGAATTCAAAAAAATTGAATTGGGAAATAGAGAAAAGGAAAGCTCACCGCGGATTGTACCACCGATGCTCAAAACCACGGTATGGATGCTTCCCCGTGCTTCGCAATCCTCCATTAGATGCGTAGCAAACCTCGTCTGTTCGATTTGGGGCCAGAATCGTCGGGTGGCCACAACTCGGCCATGGCGCCATCGTTGAGTTGTGGGCGCTGTCGTTGGTGCTGTCAGAGGAAGAAGGTGAACTCGTGGCCGTTCGATCCATTACTCGCGTTTAGGATTAGATCGGTGGGGTGTGTCATCGTGTGCCGTTGATGCTAGGAAGGTCGGCCACGATTGCACACTGGCATACCGATTCGGTAGGTGAATATTGACCATCCGATGGGGATCTGAGGGACGTAGTTTGATCCGGTGTGAATTAAATCTCGACCCCTGATCACTAATCCATTGGTCGAAAGCACACGCCGCTTGGGTTAAAGAGTAAATCTAATCCGCACCACTGATTTTGGATCGGGTGGCTGGGGTAAGCAGATACCCCTTCGGGCGTGCAATTATTCAAAAGAGCCCTCAGACTTCATTTAAATGAACCCACCATCCACTGATGGCGTAAGATTGTTACGGTTAGGCCCTGAAATTTATGAAAACAACCCCAACCTCTCTAGAAATCTTGTCCGCAGTCCAAAATTATTAGAATTATCCATAATTAAGTCAGAAAATGAATTTTAATATAAAAATAAATCCAGAACTTATATAATTCATAGAAAATTCATCTTAGCTCCTTTTTAATCAATTCTAGTGGCATTAATTTTGTTCTAATATTATTTATAACCTAGTAACTCTGCATAGACATGAAACAGAGATTAAAAATTGTTTAGTTAATTTATCCTGTGCCAAGTACTTAGTAACTTTGGAAATCCATAACTTCTTCGTTTTAATTCCGATCTGGTCCGTTCAAGTCATGTTAGTTTCATATAAATATTTACTATGCAATAACAACACTTATTGTACCAAGTTTTCATTCTTTTATAATTAGATCTTTATTTAACTTAGGTTGGTTAGTCTTGTTAATTTGCTTATCATTATAAACTACTAGAATATGATCTATGGTCAATATTTAATCTAGATTAAAGTTGAATTAATTACTACTTTAGGTTATATTTTCTCTGTAATTATAAAATAAACATAGAACCTGGTGTTAATCATTTAATCGCATCATAACTCGATGACCACGACTCTGATCTTAGTAGTTCTCGATCCCGCGATCTAGTAGCGACGCGTAGACTATTATTATGCAGTATGTTCTTATGTTTGGTGTGATGTTAATTATGTCTATATCATGTCTGTTTGTATTGCTACGACTAGTGCGAGGTTGCAAGGATCCGAAGAATCACCCTGGTAACTAGAATCTCAAGTGCCAGGCAAGTTGTGCCCTTGATCACTTCTTTTACCCATTCATGTTCTTATTAATCATAATGATCTGCATAGGTTAATTTTGCTAGGACCCAATAGGTTACCTTAGATTTTGACTATCTTTATACCTTTTTCACCACTGGTTTTACTACTAAATTTTTGGGTAGTACATGCTATTGCTTTATGTGGCTTTGGGTATAGAGATATTCATCACTCATTGTTATACTTTTTATTATCTGTTTATAATTTACTATTTATGATAAGATCATTATGTTAATGGAAACATGGAGAACCACCCGGGAAAACAGTGCTACCACAAGGGTTTAATGGGACGCCCTTGGCTGATTAACTAGGAAAGCTAGTGGATGACTACCTTACCTGAAATGGGCAAGGGCAGTAGGGGAGTGGTCAGTGTAGGGAGGTCCTTGGGTTGATTTTGCTGCGATGGCGGTCAGGCGAGGGATTCCTGCACTGGAGCTTCCTATAAACTGTAGTGGGTTTTCTAAAGCTAGTGGAACTTTGTAAAGGCCTCGTAGTGGTACCCTGCCTCGCTTCCTTGGTAGAGGTGTATGGGGTCTGATCAACTCCATGGCAAATGGGTAACACGACTTGTTGATAAAGATGTGTAACCTCGGCAGAGTGTAAAACTGGTATACTAGCCGTGCTCACGGTCATGAGCGGCTCGGACACTCACATGATTAATTTATGGAACTTAAACTCAATTTGTCATTTCATTGCATCTGGGATTATTTTATTATTACTTTTATTTATTATTACTATGGTTTGGTATTTACTTACACTTAGTAACTGCTAATAAAATTTTGACCAACTTATAAAAGCAATGCTCAGCTTCAACCTTTATTTCATTGATTAGCCTTACACTTCATGAACTCCCACCTTTGGTGAGTTCATGCCACATTATTCCCCACAACTTGTTGAGTGATGAACATGTGTGTGCTCACTCTTGCTGTCTCACACCCCCCCCCACAGGAGAAGAACAGGTGGTCGAAGAGGAGCCGCCTAACCCTGAGGCATTCGATTTGATCTAGGTGGCATCTCCCAGTCAGCTTTCTAGCGCCAAGGATAGATTTTAGTTCCTGCTATATTCATCTTTTATTTTGTAAGACTTCCGTTATGTAATAAGTACTCTGATTTTATTGTGACATTTATCTCTATACACTCTGTTATTATATATGTTGTCTTCTTTGGCGCATGTATGAGATGCACCCGGCTTTATTTCTTAAAACCGGGTGTGACAGAAGTGGTATTAGAGGAAATGTTGACTGTAGGACGAAACCTAGATAGAAATGGACAAACCCTTACCTACTTACCTTATTGTGATTCTTCCTATACTTATCTTGATCCTGTCTCACCTTCTACTGTTCTGCTCTGATCATTCTTACCTTTTCTACTCTGAGACAAGATGGATTTCACACCTTGGAATCCTACATGTATGACCTTTTTAGCAGATAGGAGGCCTAAGACAAAATTAAAACTATTTTCTCTATTTAAAATGTTGGTTGATTGTTCTGATGATCAATGCCTTATTTGCTTCTTTGATTGATTGAAATAGTATAGATGGACAACTTAGCATGTACCACCATAAGGTAATGAATTAGCTTAGTATGTAAAATACCAATCTGCTTAGCTAATAAATCCCCCAAAGTAATATGCTTCGCAATTACATGCCTTGTCTACAATCCTTTCTTTCGTACCCTATGTTTCTAACCCAGATGGGCTACCCTTATAGTGTTAGAAGAAAGCACTATAAACGTAATCCTTGGTATGTCATGGTTAAGAAAGGGAAAGGCAGTTTATGCACTGTGCTAAAGGAACCATAGAACTCACCAGTTCCAAAGAAGAAAGATTTGAAGTTGAAACTGCAGTAACTACCACCATCAGATCAGCGGCATTCTTAGTAGATGGGAAGTTTGTTGGTGACAGCATCCGTGTGGTTAGAGATTTTCCGGATGTCTTTCCAGAAAAGTTACCAGGGATGCCACCAGATAGGGAAGTTGAGTTTGTTATTGATCCCTTACCTGGGACTGCCCCTATTTCTAAATGGCCATACAGGATGTCCATAGAAGAGTTAAAGGAACAAAAAACAGTTAACTGAGTTACAAGAGGCAGGGTACATTCGTCCGAGTTCCTCACCTTGGGGAGCACCAGCTCTGTTTGTACAGAAGAAGGATGGATCACAGCGGATGTGTGTGGATTATAGATCACTTAATGATGTTACTGTGAAGAACAAGTATCTGTTACCCCGCATTGAGGATTTATTTGATCAGATGAGAGGTGCTAGGGTATTCTCGAAGTTTGATCTCCGATTGGGTTACCATCAAATGAAGATTAGACCATCGGATATTCCCAAGACGGCTTTCTCAACCCGATATGGATTATATGAGTTCACTGTTATGTCGTTTGGATTAACCAATGCACCAGCTTATTTTATGAATTTGATGAATAAGGTGTTTATGGAGTATTTGGACAGATTCGTTGTGGTGTTCATCGACAATATTCTTATCTATTCTAAGAGTGAAAGTGATCATGAAGAACATCTGAGATTGGTGCTATAGAAGCTACGAGATAATCAACTCTATGCCAAGTTCAGTAAATGCGAGTTCTGGATTAATAAGGTGTCATTCCTTGGACATATCATTTCTAATGGAGGAATAGCAGTGGATCCTGCTAAAGTGAAGGAGATAATGGAGTGGAGCATACCCACTACAGTTACTAAGATTCGGAGTTTCTTGGAACTTGCAGGATATTATCGGAGATTTATTGAAGGATTTTCTAAGATTGCTAAGCCTATGACCTCACTTCCGGAGAAAGGAAGAGAATTTAAGTGGGATGAGAAATGCCAAGAAAGCTTTGATCAAATAAAGAAAAGATTGATGTCACCACCAGTATTGGTTATGCCAGAATTACAAAAGGGATTTGACATTTATTGTGATGCATGTGGCCAAGGATTGGGATGTGTGCTCATGCAAGAAGGACATGTGATCGCCTAAGCGCCTCGTCAGTTGCGGAAACATGAATTGAACTACCCCACTCATGATTTAGAACTAGCAGTCGTTGTGCACGCACTTAAGATTTGGAGACATTACATTATGGGAACCAAGTGTCAAGTATACACGGATCATAAGAGTTTGAAGTATATATTCACTCAGAAGGATCTCAACCTTAGGCAACGCCGTTGGTTGGAGCTTATTAAGGATTATGATTTGGAGATTCACTATCACCCAAGCAAGGCAAATTTGGTTGTAGATGCCTTGAGTTGGAAGGAGCATGTTCATTCCGCTATTGTTGTCCAGCTACTCGATGAATTAGCAAAAGATTTTGAGAGACTCAACCTGGGAATTGTTACACATACGGAAGGAGTTACCATTGAATTGGAACCTACCTTGGAGCAAGAAATTCGTAAAGGTCAGGTTGGTGATGCAAAAATTCAAGAGATTAAGGATCTGATTACTGAAGGTAGAGGTCCAGAATTCATGGAGGATGAGCAAGGTACTGTATGGTTCAAAGATCAGATATGTGTTCCGGAGATTGATAGCCTTCGTGAGACTATATTAAAAAGAAGCTCATGATTCTGATTATTCTATTCACCCTGGTAGCACTAAGATGTTTCAGGATTTGAAGCAAAAGTACTGGTGGTATGGACTGAAAAGATATGTTGCTGCACATGTAGCTAAGTGTGATGTGTGTCAAAGAGTCAAGGTCGAACATCAAAGACCAGCTGGACTATTGCACCCATTGAAGATACCCGAGTGGAAATGGGAAGAAATAGGCATGGATTTCATTGTTGGACTACCCCGCACCCCTGCTGGGTATGACTCCATTTGGGTGATTGTGGACAGATTGACAAAAGTGGCTCATTTCATACCTGTGAGGACAAATGACACGGGAGCCAAGCTAGCAGAGTTGTATATGACTCGAATAGTTTGTCTACATGGAGTGCCTAAGAAGATCGTGTCTGACCGAAGATCACAGTTTACTTCTCGATTTTGGAAGAAGTTGCATGAGAGCTTGGATACACAATTGAATTTTAGTTCAGCCTACCATCCTCAGACTGATGGACAGACAGAGAGAACTAACCAAGTGCTGGAGGATATGTTAAGAGCTTGTGCTCTTAAACATGGTGGAAGTTGTGATAAGAGCTTACCATATGCGGAGTTCTCTTACAATAATAGTTACCAGGCCAGTTTGAAGATGTCACCGTTTGAGGCTCTATATGGCAGAAAATGCAGGACTCCTTTATATTGGGATCAGACTGGAGAAAGACAGTTCTTTGGGCCTGAACTTATTCAAGAGGCAGAAGAACAAGTGCGGATGATAAGAGAGAATTTGATGATTGCACAATCAAGACAAAAGAGCTATGCTGATAATAGGAGAAGACTGCTGGAGTTTAAGGAGGGTGATCACGTGTATCTGAAGGTGTCATCAATCCGGGGTATGAGGAGATTTAAAGTTAAGGGAAAGTTGTCCCCTCGCTTCATTGGACCTTTCGTGATCTCAAAGCGAGTGGGAGAAGTTGCATATCAACTAGAACTACCCAATCACCTTGCGGATGTACATGATGTATTCCATGTATCCCAACTAAAGAAGTGCCTCAGGGTACCTCAGGAGCAACTACCAATGGAGGACCTTAGTGTTCAAGATGATCTGACGTATGCGGAATATCCTATCAAAATCCTGGACACTTTGACTCGAGTTACAAGAAATAGGGTGATAAAGATGTGCAAAGTACAATGGAGTCACCATGGAGAAGATGAAGCTACTTGGGAAAGAGAAGAAGAGCTTCGCATAGATTTTCCCCATCTTTTCTCTAGTCCTTCCTAAATCTCGAGGACGAGATTCTTGTTAAGGGGGGTAGGATTTGTAATACTCAAAATTGTATACAAGGAATATATAGTGGTTCCCCTATTTTTGTGTGCCATATATTTATCATGACAAGAGCATACATACAATTGAGAGTGATTAATTAAAACAAATGATATCAAATTAAAAGAATGTGCATCATGTTGGAGTTTATATGTTTGTGCATTGAATAAAAATAATAAGGATAATAATAAAAAATATAATAATGACTAAGTTGGATTAAACCCTAAATTAAAATTAGGGTTTGAAAATAAAGAAAAAGAGAAGGGATATGAAAATATAAGTAATACATATAAATAAAATCTTCAGACTTAGTATTCCTAATTTCACAAAACTGATGTGCAAATGGTGAGCCACAAGGTTTGAATTTGAAGTTGAATTCAAAAAAAATTGAATTGGGAAATAGAGAAAAGGAAAAGAGAGAAAAAGAAAAGACTAAACACAACATGGGCTGACCGACCCCCCTATTCGGCCCAACTTCGAACCAACTCCTCGCTTCGTGTGGCCCATACCAGCCGGCTCCAGTCCGTAGGCGTGATCTCCAGCTCCTCGGTTGGCTGACCATGCGGGCCCGCTGCTCAGTATCTCCATCGGCGCTTACGTGTGGGTCCGGATCGTGGGGGGGTACCTCCTTCTCCCTTGCGCATGCGTCAATCGGATGGTGGGAACCGTCCGCAGCATGTGCGGACCAGATGACCGCCTAGGCTCCGAGTCCACCTCCCTCTCCTCAGCTGGTGCAGTATAAGTCCCCTGGCGCTTCTCCTCTCACCCGGGTGCGCGTGCCGAAACAACACATGCCACTGTGATCCAAGTTCACCATGGTGGAGAGAGAAAGGTTGTGGCCGCTATGCCGTTATGCTGGCAGAGCGAATCGAGAGAGAGTGAGAGAAACCACATGTTGTGTTGTCGTTCGGCTGGGTCGCGGACCAGAGCACGTTCACCAGTGCTGGTTGCGTACACCGCGCCGTGGCCATGTGCAAGGACGGTGCCGTCGATCCACTGCTCGCTGTGGACTGTACCACCGACGCCCAAAACCACGGTATGGATGCTTCCCTGTGCTTCGCAATCCTCCATTAGATGCGTAGCAAACCTTGTCTGTTTGATTTGGGGCCGGAATCGCCGGGTGGCCGCAACTTAGCCATAGCGCCACCGTTGAGTTGTGGGTGTTGCCGTTGGTGCTGTCGGAGGAAGAAGGTGAACCCGTGGCCGTTCGATCCATTACTCGCGTTTAGGATTAGATCGGTGGAGTGTGTCATCGTGTGCCATTGATGCTAGGAAGGTCAGCCACGATTACATACTGGCATACCGATTCGGTAGATGAATATCGGCCATCTAATGGGGATCTGAGGGACGTAGTTCGATCCGATGTGAATTAAATCTCGACCCCTGATCACTAATCCATTGGTCGAAAGCACACACCGCTTGGGTAAAAGAGTAAATCTAATCCGCACCACTGATTTTGGATCAGGTGGCTAGGGTAAGCGGATACCCCTTCGGGCGCGCAATTATTCAAAAGAGCCCTCGGACTTCATTTAAATGAACCCGCCGTCCACTGATGGCGTAAGATTGTTACGGTTAGGCCCTGAAATTTATGAAAACAACCTCGACCTCTCTGCAAATCTTGTCCGCAGTCCAGAATTATTAGAATTATCCATAATTAAGTCAGAAAATGAATTTTAATATAAAAATAAATCCAGAACTTATATAATTCATAGAAAATTCATCTTAGCTCCTTTTTAATCAATTCCAGTGGCATTAATTTTGTTCTAATATTATTATCACCTAGTAACTCTGCATAGACATGAAACATAGATTAAAAATTGTTTACTTAATTTATCTCGTGCCAAGTACTTAATAACTTTGGAAATCCATAACTTCTTCGTTTTAATTCCGATCTGGTCCGTTCAAGTCGCGTTAGTTTCATATAAATATTTACTATGCAATAACAACACTTATTGTACCATGTTTTCATTCTTTTATAATTAGATCTTTATTTAACTTAGGTTGGTTAGTCTTGTTAATCTGCTTATCATTATAAACTACTAGAATATGATCAATGGTCAATCTTTAATCTAGATTAAAGTTGAATTAATTACTACTTTAGGTTATCTTTTCTCTGTAATTATAAAATAAACATAGAACCTGGTGTTAATCGTTTAATCGCATCATAACTCGATGACCACGACTCTAATCTTAGTAGTTCTCGATCCCGCGATCTCGTAGCGACGCGTAGACAATTATTATGCAGTATGTTCTTATGTTTGGTGTGATGTTAATTTTGTCTATATCATGTTTGTTTGTATTGCTACGACTAGCGAGGTTGCGAGGATCCGAAGAATCACCCTGGTAACTGGAATCTCAAGTGCCAGGCAAGTTGTGCCCTTGATCATTCTTTTACCCATTCATGTTCTTATTAATCATAATGATCTACATAGGTTAATTTTGCTGGGACCCAATAGGTTACCCTAGATTTTGACTATCTTTATACCTTGTTTCACCACTGGTTTTACTACTAATTTTTTGGGTAGTACATGCTATTGCTTTATGTGGCTTTGGGTATAGAGATATTCATCACTCATTGTTATAATTTTTATTATCTGTTTATTATTTACTCTTCATGATAAGATCATTATGTTAATGGGAACATGGAGAACCACCCGGGAAAACAGTGCTACCACAAGGGTTTAATGGGACGCCCTTGGCTAATTAACTAGGAAAACTAGTGGATGACTACCTTACCCGAAAGGGGCAAGGGCAGTAGGGGAGTGGTCAATGTAGGGAGGTCCTTGGGTTGATTTTGCTGCAATGGCAGTCAGGCGAGGGATTCCTGCACTGGAGCTTCCTATAAACTGTAGCGGGTTTTCTAAAGCTAGTGGAACTTTGTAAAGGCCTCGTAGTGGTACCCTGCCTCGCTTCCTTGGTAGAGGTAATAAGTATGTATATACACTCTGTTATTATATATGTTGTCTTTTTTGGCGCATGTATGAGATGCACCCGGCTTTGTTCCTTAACCTGGGTGTGACACTTTGAGACTACATTTGGCATCATTTACATGTCTTCTCCAATATTTGATTAGACTATATTTCGTATCATATACATCACATGTTGCTATACATGCATAAGTTGTTAAATCATATTCGGTTACCTATGCATAGGGGGAGTTAGTCTAACCAAATCATGTCTTGCACCTCTATTTCTCACATGCTTTTTCCTAGGTAGATGATCTCTGTCAGGGGGGAGTATTTCTTCGTCTCTAAAGGGGGAGAAATTCTTTCTAAAAGAGAACTCTCATTTAGGGGGAGTAACAATTTGGTGCTTCAATTGGTGTTAATTAACAAATCCTTTATGAGGGCAAGTCTTATTTGCTTCCTACATGCTTTTAATGTCTTCGTTTTTGGTGGTTGATGCCAAAGGGGGAGAAGTTTAGGCACCAAAGCAATGAAAATTGTATCAAACACCAAACACCACTAAATTAAAATTTTGATCCTTCAAATGGTTTTGGCTCTTTGGTCTAAAATAGAAAGTAAGTGAATTATGGAGTTAGGGGAGGCTTAAGTCCATAATATCACATTATGGGGACAATCGTGCATCCTAGCAAGCAGATTGCATATTTTCAATCAAATGTTTGTAATATTTGCTTAGTTTGGTTGTGTTGTCATCAATCACCAAAAAGGGGGAGATTGTAAGGAAAATGAACCCCAGACCATTTGTCTTAATAGATTTTGGTGTTTGATGATCAACATAACCTATGGACTAATGTATTTGCTAGTGTTTGTAGTTCACGGGATGCTAAAGTTACTTGGACTAAGACATTGAGGAAAGCAACACCTCAAAAGAAGACATATGAAGATCAAGTGAAGTCCAAGAAACAAAGGAAGTGTTGCCAGCGGACTGTCTAGTCTGGAGCACCGGACTGTCCAGTGCACCAGGAACAGTAGCCCTAACGGCTAGTTTCAGGTGGCACTGTGGAGAGAAGACCATCAGAATGTCCGGTGTGACATATGGAGTGTCCGGTGTAAAAAGCCTGCGCGTCAACGATCGGCTGCAGTGTCAGACCAACGGCTAGGTGCACCAGACTGTCCGGTGCACCACCGGACTGTCCGGTGTGTCGTAGAGAGCACACTTTTCTCCAACGGCTAGTTTTGTGTTGGGGGCTATAAATACACCCCAACCTGCCATTTTGTAACACCCCGGGCTTTAAGGGACAAAGCCGGGTGCATCTCATACATGAGCCAAAGAAGATAACATATATAATAACAGAGTGTATAGAGATGAATGTCACAATAAAATTAGACTACGTATTACATAGCGGAAGTCTTACAAAATAAAAGATAAATATAACAGGATCTAAAATCCATCCTTGGTGCTAGAAAGTCGACTGGGAGACGCCACCTAGATCAAATCGAACTCCTCGATGTGGCTCCTCTTGAACCACCTATTCTTCTCCTATTGGGGGTATGAGACAGCAAGGGTGAGCTCACACATGTCCATCGCTCAACAAGTTGTAGGGAATAATGTGGCATGAACTCACAAAAGGTGGGAGTTCATGTGAAATGTAAGGCTGATCAATAAAATAAAGGTTGCAGCTGAGCATTGCTTTTATAAGTTGGTCAAAATTTTATTAGCAATTACTAAGTATAAATAAATACCAAATCATAATAAATAATAGAACAAAATTAATAAATAATCCCATGCAAATGCAAATGACAAATTGAATTTAAGTTCCATATTTAATCATGTGAGGGTCCGAGCTGCTCATGACCGTGAGCACGGCTAGTATACCAGTTTTACACTCTGCAGAGGTTGCGCATCATAACCCACAAGCCGTGTTACCCATCTGCCAAGGGGTCATGAATCCCATACACCTCTACTAAGGAAGCGAGGCAGGGTAACACTATGAGGCCTTTACAAAGTTCCACTAGCTTCAGAAAACCCGCTACAGTTTATAGGAAGCTCCAGTGTAGGAATCCCTCGCCTGACCGCCATCGCAGCAAAATCAACCCAAGGACCTCCCTACACTAACCACTCCCCTACTGCCCTGCCCCTTTCGGGTAAGGTAGTCATCCACTAGCTTTCCAGGTTAATCAGCCAAGGGCATCCCATAAAACCCTTGTGGTAGCACTGTTTTCTCGGGTGGTCGCTCCATGTTCCAATTAACATAATGATCTTATCATGAATATAAATAACATAACAGAATAATTGGAGCATGGATATAATGAAATATTAACCCAAAAAACAACATAATGCAATAGCATAACTACCCAAGTGAATCAGGGGTAAACAAGGTAAAAGATAATCAGACTAGGGTGACCTATTGGGTCCCATCAAAATTAAACCTATGCATGAATAAGTGATATTAAAGAATATTATTGGGTAGTAAATGTGATCAAGGGCACAACTTGCCTGGCACTTGAGATTCCAATTACCAGGGTGATTCTTCAAATCCTCGAAACCTCGCACTAGTCATACCAATACAAACAAACATGGTATAGACAAAATTAACATCACACCAAACATAGGTACAAACTGAATAATAATAATCTACGCGTTGCTACGAGATCGTGGGAACGAGAACCACTAAAATCGGAGTCATGGTTACGAAGTTATGACTTATGGGGGATCTATGTGATTTAACCATTAAACTATATTATAAATTAGTTAGTATGAATCATATGAGAGTTTATTCTATAAATAATTATCTCAACTTTTAATCTAAGTTATAAATTTACCATAAATTATATTTTGGTAGATAATGGTGAGCACATTAACAAGACTAACCAACATAAATTAAATAAAGATCTAATTATAAAAGAATGAAACATGGTATAATAAGTGTTGCTATTGCCTAATAATTATTTATACGGGACTAACGCAACTTGAATAGATCCATTCGAAGTTAAAATGGGGAAGTTATAAATTTCCAAAGATTTTATGTATTTGATATGATATTAATTAGGAGAACAATTTTATTATTGTTTTCATGTGAAAACAAAGGCAATAGGTGATAAACAACAATATTACAAAATTATAGGAATTGGACTGGATTAATTTGGACTTGATATGACTTTTCTAGGAATTAATCAAGTTTCTAAATTTATTTTTGCACTAAAATCAATTTCTATAATTAATTATATGATTTTCCATGACTTCAGGACTGTGCGCCAATTACTGGAAAACGCAGGGTCTGGCGCACAAGTTTTCCTATGACTCAGAACTCCTTTATTGTGTACTGCGGGTTACTTAGTAAGTTCCTTGGGGATTCTTTTGTAAATGTACGAGGCCGAAGGGTTACGGTTAACTCTCGTCCACAGGATCCGCTACGGACGACGCAGATTAGATCGTGCTAGCTACTCCTCCGCGCTCTCCCCTAGCCACCCGATCTAGATCGTACGGACTGGATTAATCCCGCGAAGGGCTATTCCCCTGATCCATCCGTAATCGTTAGATGCGGATCTAACGGCCTGCACATTGTCTTCTACCTTGGCTGCTACCATTTCTCAATACGTATGTGATACCGGCCTGTGGCCTCTACCGTAGACCTCGCAGTGGCAACCAGGGCATGGGAGAGAAGGGCCTCACCGTGTCTCCTTCATCCTCCCGACAGCGCCCGGCGTCGGTGCCCATTGCCGCCACCCCAAATCCCCAGGGCAGCGGGCGCACGGGCAGGTGAAAAACGAGCACTGATTTATACCCCGAGCTAGACTGGAGAGATATGGACGCGGTCGGAGATTTTCGCACTACACGGATGGGTTCGGCGCGATTTGCAACCGTACATGGATTAGGGACGACCCGTCGTGCCTACCCCACCGTGCAGAGTTACAAGCGCGTGGGGAGGGTGAGTCTGTAGCCGCACGAGACTCGGACGAGGCCACGACGAAAACCCCGGGTGGATCGAGTTTCTGTTGAGTGATGCCCAAAGCCCACGGCGTCTGGTCTACGATTACGCGGATTCTACGCACCAGGCATGCATACCGCTTACGGTGAACAGTGGTGAAGGACTCATCTTGGTTTGTTGCGACCTGAAGGGAAGGTGAGATTGGTTCGCGCCTCCGCGGGCCTGCACGCGCTTAGAAATCACGACCACCTGGGGATGAAGATGAATCCGACCACCGGGCCCCAAATCAGTGGTCTATGGTGATCCCATGCCATCCCCACACTCACTGCCAGCCAGTACCGGCGGCGAGCCAGTACCACCGTGGTGCCATTTCTAGCGCATGCGCCCGGGACCCTACCTTACGACAGGCTGTAGACGTATGGCCTTCGCGCCATCAAGTACGTCGAATCACCCACCGATGAGCCTAAACGCACACAAATGCATGGGGGTGTTGGTAGAGGTCCTTACCGAACTAGACCGTGGTGATGCTCCACGAGCGCGAGGGTGGAGAAAGGGCGGCGTCGAACTTGTCTGGTCGGTCAACGAAGAACTGCTCCCTCGCTCGATCTGCTTGGTCCGCCATTGCCGCACACCACCTGTTCGCACCGCTGACGCCGAGGGGAGAGCTGGAAGAGCATGAGGTCGAGCGGCGCGTGGGCCTCCATGGCGACCCCCGCCACTGCTACTACCGCCGACATCCCCGGTTCTGGTGGATCCTGGACACGAGCCCCTCGTGCCCAATGGTACCTCTCTCCCACGCGGCATGCACGAATGGCCACCCGGGCGGGGTCAACCGCGGATGGCGGACTCGATTTCCTCACTGTGTTTCCTCTCTGTGTTTCCTCTCTACACGCGGTTTTATACCTAGGATGCTAGGATCTGATTCCTACGGCACACGATCGAAGATATCCCGGGAGCGTCGGGTGATTTAGTTGCGAGGACGGAGTGGTGCTGAGCAAGAGGATGCCTGACTCGAGGAACCCACATGTAAGTGGCTCAACGGCAAGTGCAGGACTGCAAGCGCGACTGAGGGGAAAATGGGCCGGCTGGGCGACGGAACTGATGGGCCAGAAGGTGGAATCGTCCCATGACGCAGGTGAGTGTTTATTATTTTTTCTATTTCAAATTTCAATTAGATTTAAATTCAAACAAAGTTCTAATTTGCATAAAAAATAGATATATTATAACATTAATGCAAGGTTCATGCATTAAGTTTATTTTTATTACATTATTTTTTTACAATGTTTTCGATATAATATTTATGTTACGAAAGGATTTCGAAGGTGTAGTCTATTAGAAGTTTATTCCAAAGCTTCAATATTTATTAATTATTTTATTTATGAGAAGATACTTTCTAATATGTAATCTCCAAAGGTTTCGTAATCCCAAAACGCTTTTATATAAATATATGTATTTATTTTATAACTATTTTTTATTATTATACAAATTTTAGGGCTTTACAAATTCTACCCCCTTAAGAGAAATCTCGTCCTCGAGATTAGTAAGAAAAGGGATATACCAAGATTGGTTTGTAATTGAGATTGTAGTTTCTAATTGATTCAAAAATTAAGAGTCTCTTTTTTGTCTTTAATACTAATTAGGCGGTGATTAGAAAGGCATGGGTATCTTCTATGTTTAGACACATAGTATAGGCAAGAAGAGAGATGGTTAGTGTGAGGTTAGATGATGGTAAGAAGAACTTGGTAAGAGAAGGCTCCATCCAAGGTGGTAAATCTTGAATCATCTCGAGATCTGATTTGACTCCTATTCTTCAATGTCGAGGTTGATCTCCTCCTTCTTGCTCTTTGGTGTCTCTATCCGGGTTTGGGACAAGAGGTTAAGATAGATCTGTATGTAATACGTAGGTAGAGTAACTGGTTTAGTAGATGGCTATGAGTTTAATGAGATTAGTTAGAATCTGGTTTGGTCGTTTGCTTCTAGATGGGTGGGATAGGTTATGTAACCTATTATGTAGGTCAAGTTGTTGGGTATGGCCAAGTTGATCTAAGTCACCAATTTAGGTTTTAAACCCATTTATAGGAATATGGTTTAGTTAATACTTGAGGTAGAATAGAATTTTTCATTTAAATTAAAACAGAGGAGTTATGCAACCATCAGATGGTTAAGGTAGTTGCATAAGGCCGAGTTGGTCGGTTATTCTTAATTCAGTGCCGAGTGAATCACGTTAGAACAGGTGGATAGGGTCTAATCCATGTTACAAGTATTAACTAACCTGTTTGAGTGGGTCACACTGGGTTAGTTCAGATTAGATGGAAACTAGATTAGTTTAGCATAACTAGATTTGACTAAATAAGACCTAATTAATTTTGGATCAGTTTAGGTTGAATGGGGTCTAGGCATGACCAGATTAATATGGATAAGATCTACTTAGTTTATTTTAGAATAGATTATGTCGGTCACACCATTATGAGATAAGCAAAGTGGTGGAGATAAGTATGCTTATTAGAACAAGATGAATCTCTAAGATCATGGTAGAATCTTTTGAGAATAGTTAGATCTATTAGGATAAGATGAGAATCCTTTCAAGATGAGATGAGTCTATTAAGGTAAGAGAGTATCTTTTAAGATAGGATGGATCATTTAAGATAAGAGAGTCTTTAAGATAAGAGGGATCTCTATGAAATAGATACATTTTAATGGAGGATAATCTAAGTTGTTTAGTTATCTTATGAATTCTATTTATGCCTATACGTATATGTAGATGTAATTGTGGACATTACTCCACAACTAATCACACTCAATCAAAGATCAAAATCAAACAAGTGTCATAAGAACAAACACTCAAGCGTATAGATACCTATAAAAATAGTTTTTGTTTTTGTTCCAAGGAGTAGGTCTCCTATTCCTAAAGGTCACTTTAGGCACAGGATTTCAAAGTGCGAAATCCACATTTGTCTTTTAGAAAGAACAGGTAAGAATAATCAGAGTAAAGCAGAAATAGATGAGAAAAGATTAAGATAAGTTTAAATAAGAATCAGAGTAGCAAAGATGAGGTTAATCAGAGTAGAACAGTAGAAGGTGAGACAGGATCAAGAAAAGTATAGAAGGAATCAGAGTAAGGTAAGTACGTAAGAGTTTGTCCATTTATATCTAGGTTTCATCCTACAGTCAACATTCCTCTGATACCACTTTTGTAACACCCCGGGCTTTAAGGGACAAAGCTAGGTGCATCTAATACATGCGCCAAAGAAGACAACATATATAATAACAGAGTGTATAGAGATGAATGTCACAATAACATCAAAGTACGTATTACATAGCTGAAGTCTTACAAAATAAAAGATAAATATAACAGGATCTAAAATCCATCCTTGGCGCCATAAAGTCAACTAGGAGACGCCACCTAGATCAAATCAAACTCCTCGATGTGGCTCCTCTTGAACCACATGTTCTTCTTCTGTGGGGGTGTGAGACAGTAAGGGTGAGCTCACACATGTTCATCGCTCAACAAGTTGTAGGGAATAATGTGGCATGAACTCACAAAAGGTGGGAGTTCATGTGAAGTGTAAGGCTGATCAATAAAATAAAGGTTGCAGCTGAGCATTGCTTTTATAAGTTGCTCAAAATTTTATTAGCAATTACTAAGTATAAGTAAATACCAAACCATAATAAATAATAGAACAAAATTAATAAATAATCCCATGCAAATGCAAATGACAAATTGAATTTAAGTTCCATATTTAATCATGTGAGGGTCCGAGCTGCTCATGATCGTGAGCACGGCTAGTATACCAGTTTTACACTCTGCAGAGGTTGCACATCTTTACCCACAAGCTGTGTTACCCATCTGCCAAGGGGTCATGAATCCCATACACCTCTACCAAGGAAGCGAGGAAGGGCAACACTACGAGGCCTTTACAAAGTTCCACTAGCTTCAGAAAACCCGCTACAGTTTATAGGAAGCTCCAGTGTAGGAATCCCTCGCCTGATCGCCATCGCAGCAAAATCAACCCAAGGACCTCCCTACACTGACCACTCCCCTAATGCCCTTGCCCCTTTCGGGTAAGGTAGTCATCCACTAGCTTTCCTAGTTAATCAGCCAAGGGCGTCCCATTAAAACCTTGTGGTAGCAATGTTTTCCCGAGTGGTCGCTCCATGTTCCAATTAACATAATGATCTTATCATGAATATAAATAACAAAACAGAATAATTGGAACATGGATATAATGAAATATTAACCCGAAACCACATAATGCAATAGCATAACTACCCAAGTGAATCAGGGGTAAACAAGGTAAAAGATAATCAGACTAGGTTGACCTATTGGGTCCCATCAAAATTAAACCTATGCATGAATAAGTGATATTAAAGAACATTATTGTGTAGTAAATATGATCAAGGGCACAACTTGCCTAGCACTTGAGATTCCAATTACCAGGGTGATTCTTCAAATCCTCGAAACCTCGCACTAGTCGTAGCAATACAAACAAACATGGTATAGACAAAATTAACATCACACCAAACATAGGTACAAACTGAATAATAATAATCTACGCGTTGCTACGAGATCATGGGAACGAGAACCACTAAAATCGGAGTCGTGGTTACGAAGTTATGACTTATGGGGATCTATGTGATTTAACCATTAAACTATATTATAAATTAGTTAGTATGAATCATATGAGAGTTTATTCTATAAATAATTATCTCAACTTTTAATCTAAGTTATAAATTTACCATAAATTATATTTTGGTAGATAATGGTGAGCACGTTAATAAGACTAACCAACATAAATTAAATAAAGATCTAATTATAAAAGAATGAAACATGGTATAATAAGTGTTGCTATTGCCTAGTAATTTTATTTATACGGGATTAACGCAACTTGAATAGATCCATTCGAAGTTAAAATGGGGAAGTTATAAATTTCCAAAGATTTTATGTATTTGATATGAGATTATTTAGGAGAACAATTTTATTATTGTTTTCATGTCAAAACAAAGGCAATAGGTGATAAACAACAATATTACAAAATTATAGGAATTGAAATGGATTAATTTGGACTTGATATGACTTTTCTAGGAATTAATCAAGTTTTTGAATTTATTTTTGCACTAAAATCAATTTCTATATTTAATTATATGATTTTCCATGACTTCGGGACTGTGCGCCAATTACTAGAAAATGCTGGGTCTGGCGCGCAAGTTTTCCTATGACTCAGAACTCCTTTATTGTGGACTGCGGGTTACTTAGTAAGTTCCTTGGGGATTCTTTTGTAAATGTACGAGGTCGAAGGGTTACGGTTAACTCTCGTCCACAGGATCTGCTACAGACGACGCAGAATAGATCGTGCTAGCTACTCCTCCGCGCTCTCCCCTAGCCACCCGATCTAGATCGTACGGACTGGATTAATCCCGCGAAGGGCTATTCCCTTGATCCATCCGTAATCGTTAGATGCGGATCCAACAGCCGGCACATTGTCTTCTACTTTGGCCGCTACCATTTCTCAGTACGTATGTGATACCGGCCTGCGGCCTCTACCGTAGACCTCGCAGTGGCAACCAGGGCATGGGAGAGAAGGGCCTCACGTGTCACCTTCATCCTCCCGACAGCGCCCGGCGACGGTGCCCATTGCCGCCACCCCAACTCCCCAGGGCAGCGGGCGCACGGGCAGGTGAAAAACGAGCATTGATTTATACCCCGAGCCAGACTGGAGAGATAGGGACGCGGTCAGAGATTTCCGCACTACACGGATGGGTTCAGCGCGATTTGCAACCGTACATGGATTAGGGACGACCCGTCATGCCTACCCCACCGTGCAGAGTTACAAGCGCGTGGGGAGGGTGAGTCTGTAGCCGCACGAGACTCGGACGAGGCCACGACGAAAACCCCGGGTGGATCGAGTTTCTGTTGAGTGATGCCCAAAGCCCACGGCGTCTGGTCTACGATTACGCGGATTCTACGCACCAGGCATGCATACCGCTTACGGTGAACAGTGGTGAAGGACTCATCTTGGTTTGTTGCGACCTGAAGGGAAGGTGAGATTGGTCCGCGCCTCCGCGGTCCTGCACGCGCTTAGAAATCACGACCACAAGGGGATGAAGATGAATCCGACCACTGGGCCCCAAATCAGCGGTCTACGGTGATCCCATGCCATCCCCACACTCACTGCCAGCCAGTACCGGCGGCGAGCCAGTACCACCGCTGTGCCATTTCTAGCGCATGCGCCCGGGACCCTACCTTACGATGGGCTATAGACGTATGGCCTTCGCGCCATCAGGTGAGTGTTTATTTTTTTTCTATTTCAAATTTCAATTAGATTTAAATTCAAACAAAGTTCTAATTTGCACAAAAAATAGATATATTATAACATTAATGCAAGGTTCATGCATTAAGTTTATTTTTATTACATTATTTTTTGACAATGTTTTCGATATAATATTTATTTTACGAAAGGATTTCGAAGGTGTAGTCTATTAGAAGTTTATTCCAAAGCTTCAATATTTATTAATTATTTTATTTTATGAGAAGATACTTTCTAATATGTAATCTCCAAAGGTTTCGTAATCCCAAAACACTTTTATATAAATATATGTATTTATTTTATAACTATTTTTTATTATTATACAAATTTTAGGGCTTTACACATTTCAAGGTGTGGGAGCCCAAGCAACATACCAAGGCATAGTATAGACATTTCCAAGTGCTCATACACCCAAGTGCTTAATAGAACCACTCGGTGATTAGCGTAGGTGCTTTGCGAAGTGCTTGATTAGTTAGACCGCTTTAGTGCTTGCTCTAGGTGAATCCTAGTTAGTTGAGTGAGTTTAGATAAACCATAAAACCCCTCAGCTCTTGTGTGAGTCATTGTAATTGTACCGAGTGGGGCAAGAGTCTTGTGAGACCATGACAACCGCGTTTGTGTCACGGCCGCCACCGTGTACCGGAGGAAATAAGGCCCATGACGTTTTCGGTCGGAAACTCGATAGTGGAGATGGTGGGGAGCGTCCGAGAGGAGCCAAAAGCGGAGCACCACTTGCGCGTGGAGAAGGCCCGCGGCTCTCTACGGAGTTACTCGACCGAGGTGTTTGGTCCTCGCATGGGCTTCCCTTTGCGTAGGGGCACCAACGAGGATTAGTCGAGACCTTACGTGGTTCTAGATACCTCGGTAAAAATACCGGCGTCATCCACGAGAGTTTGCATCTCTACATTGCTCTTTAAGCTTCAGCATTTATATTGAGCATTTAAGTTTCAATCTTGTCTTTATACTTATATAGTGTAGATTGAAACTTAACCATTGCGGTAGAGATAGAAACACTTAGACAAAATCTAGTTTGCACATTCTAGTTTGATTATTTGCATAGGTTTTGATCTAGAGATTTATTTGTGGCTTAGTTAAGTGAAAGTTTTAGTAGTCCTAATTCACCCCCCTCTTAGGCGTCACCTGTTTCCTTCATGTAAATAGGGGTAGTTTAGAAAGTGAAAATAACCCTATATAAATAGAGGGGGTTGTTGTTACAACCATCTCTTGACTACCATTTTGTTGAGACTTCACATTTTAGAGCTCCTAGTTTTCTCTCTAGGTAGACACTGTTGAGCCGAGAGATCCACAGCGATTTGTAATCTACGACTGTGTTTTTCATCTGCAAGTTTAATCAGAGGAATGGTCGCCAGTATGGCCTACAGCGTTCGTTCTCTTCTCTATCTCAGTTTTGCGTCCTTTCAAAAATTTGGAGTTGTTTTGGTCTCTTGTTCTTCCTTTGGCCTTTTTTGTGTTTTTTTGGAAACCCTTCAATCTCTTGAGAGGATTTGGTTTGGTGATTTGATGGTGGGTGAGATATACTCCAATACTTACGTCCTATTGGTGTAGTTTGTGGTTGTGATATTAGATGATCTCGTTTTGAGTTCTTTCTAAAAAAAACCCTACAAAACCCCCAATTCTATTTGTATTTTCATATTTGCGGTTAATTCACAAATTTAATTAGGCTCACAATTTCTGGAGAACTTGGAAACATATTTTTCCAAGTGTGTGTAAAATTTCATCTCGATCGTAGTTCGTTTGCTTCAGTTTCGCATACGAGAACAGAATTTCATGCTGCTAAAATCATCACTTGTTCATGACACGGTGTGATACCCCAATTTTCTGAAAAGAAGTTAAACTTATTTTCTCTTTTCTTTGATGTTCTGTGGCATTGGAGTTTCAGGAGGCATTCCTCAGAAAACAGTAGATCTTTCGGCATTTTTTCCACTGGGGTCGGGAGCTCAAAGGAGAGAGTGAGTTTGGGCCATTGATCTCGATCCGGTGGATGGGAGCCCCCCTCTCCTCCCCAACCCTAGCTGCCCCCCTCTCCTTCTCCCCAATTGGGTTGCAGCCGCCCCCCCCCCCCTCCCTCTCTTGCTCTCCTCTCCATTGGCAGCCACCCCTACCCTCTCCATGGCTCCCTCCTCCCTCTAGATCCCCCCCCCCCCACGCAGAAAGGATCGAGAAGAGGAGGAGCACGTTGAATTAAAGACGAAAAGAGGATAAAGGAGATGTTCTTCCCCATCTCTTCTTGAAGATTTTCTTGGGGAAACCCTAGGTATGGATGAAATCCTTGTTCCTCCCTATAATTATGTGCTTTTGGAGGTTGTGGATCATGGGGATTAAAGGATTAGAGGTTGGATTAGATGTGGGGTTAGGTTTTGATCTCGAATTTAGTTTTCTGCGGAATGGCAGATTCGATAGTTTCTGTTCATGCTAGTTTTCCATGGTCTTATTGGCCTCAAAAAATGAAACATCTATAAATGAGTCGTAGATAATTTGTAGATCTTTCCGTGGCCGTGAAGAACACCTCAATCGGATATCAGATCAGAAAGTTATTGCAGTTTTATTATAGCAGTTTTTCAGTCTTATAATTCTGTGCAGAATCTGTTCTCTTAAGATTTAGGCAATTTTATCAACAGAATTCAACCTTGGGTTTGTAAGAAAAGTTGTAGATAATTTCATAAGCTTTCCAGATTGTTAAAAATTGCATTCATATGAATTATGAAACTCCAGTTATGTTTGTTTTACTGTGGCTGTTCCTGTTTGCCTGACAAAAATGAGCGAGTCTGTTCACTAGTAGGTTTCATCAGGTAAATGGCCGAATTGGCTCTTCCAACTATGGAGCCTTCTGTAGAGGGATACAAGTTCTTACTGCCAGTAGAATTTCATGATTTTTGGTTGAGTGGTTTGTGAGATATCGAATTTTGAAGTTAACTACGCTGCTGTCTGAAACAGATTCAGTCAGTTATCTTGTCAGATGTTTTAGAACTTATAGATGGCAGAATTTAATTATCCATTGAATACCAAGTTGTAGGGTATTTTGTGTAGATACTCCTAGATTATTTGTTTGATATCACCACTGTTATAATTTTAAAGATACAAAATTAACAAACAGCGATGCTGCTGTATGGCATGTGGTTCAGGGTGGGAGGCTTTCCACCAGGTCTTGGTTTCAAGTGTAGGAGCGATTTGTTGATTGTTGGAAAATGTTTGTGAAATATTTGTACTAAGTTTTATGCTCGCTAGCAGGTGGCTACACTCCAGATCACGCCTAGTACATTTCTTCTTCTTCGATGAAGGCAAGTGAATGTAGCGGTGGTTGCTTCCGTTCTGACCTGTTATTTCTATTGCTTACACTCTAATATTCAGAAGTATTAGATTCTTTCATAATTGGACTCTATGGTGATGCTTTACTTGCTTGCATTATACTGACGCTCAATCATATATTGATGATGATTATGATTCGAGTATGGCTCATGAGATTAATTCACACCCCTGAAGGTAAATGAAGTATTATTTGAGGTTGGTATTGTATCTGGAGGTAAATGAAGTATTATTTGAGGTTGTGTTGTATGTGAAGGAAGTGAAGTATATTGATAAATACAGCATGCCATATACATTGCATCATTCACTTGCATCTAAAGTTGGGTCGTGACCTATGGTCCGACTGTACCGGTACAACTTAGCATCGTACGTTGCCCGATGAGGGGTACGATGCGGCTTCATACCCTTAGAGGTATGAAGGCAGAGGACATATGCATTGCATTCATTGAAGTGATATTTG
The DNA here is from genome assembly GCA_029449295.1 of Zea luxurians. NCBI lineage: Eukaryota > Viridiplantae > Streptophyta > Magnoliopsida > Poales > Poaceae > Zea > Zea luxurians. The sequence continues at coordinate 749,569 of JAOPSE010000170.1, forward strand.
CAGACGATGTGGTTTTATACCTTCAGAGGTATGAAGACAGAGTACCTACACTTTGCATTCCTATGCATACATTGAAGTGATATTTGCAGGTTTTGTTGACGCAAAGAAGTGTTATAGAACCTATGGTTGTTGTTCGAGGAAATGAGATGGTATTGGTTATATTGGGACTACTGAGTTCTATATCTACAAGTATTTTTAATCTTAATTGTGGTTCTTTTAAAATGTTGATTAATTCAATTTGTGGTTTAAATACCTCGTCAAAATAATTCGCTTGCTGAGATGCTTCATCTCACTCTTGCATTACTCAATGCAGGTGCTTGTTGCTCATCTAGGGAAGTGGGAAGTAGCAGCACATCCACCTTCACTCTCATAATAACGCTTCTTAGGCGTAGTCATGATTTAATTAGAAGCTTCTTGCCAAAGGATGTTTGTTTCTAACTAGTTATGCGCACTGGTTAATTTAGTTCATGTCGTTATGGTTGTCTTCCCATTGCTAGCAGATTATTAATGTCGATTATGTTTTCTTATCATGATATCTTTATACTTTGTTGCTTCCCCGTTTATGTAATTTTCAAAGGAGATGCTGTCGAAATTTTATATACGAATGTTAGAGGTGTAGTTTAGTAGCATTCTGGGGTGTTTGTGGATCCCGGGGTGTTACACACGGTTTTGGACAGATCCGGGATTTTCGGTGCGGGTTCGCAATCCATTTGTTTTCCTGGTCTCATGAAAGTATTAGAAACATTTTGAAATCATGAGATCACCGGTTTGCTGATGTGAGTTGAGTTTGAGCGCTTACTATATTTCAATTGAAATGAAGTGCTCATTTTTAGTGTTTGGCAGCAAAATTTTGATTGGCTCCCATTCACCCCCCCCCCCTCTAGTCGCCTCATCGGTCCTTTAATTGGTATTGGAGATGGTTAAGGATTTCCTTCCCCTAATCGGTTCGAAATCCACGAAGGCAACATGAAACGTGGTGCTGGCAAACCACCATTCTTCGATGGGAAGAACTACCCATACTGGAAGATCCGCATGTCGGCATATCTTCAGAGTATAGGGTACAAAGTTTGGGAGATTTGCCTCGATGTTGCGTTCAATGTTGCAAGTGAACGAATCACTCCAATTCAAGTGGAGTTGCATGATTCGAACAACAAAGCTCGCAACGCTTTATTCTCGTGCCTCTCACTGGGTGAGTTTGAGCAAGTTGGAAATTTAGCTATAGCTCACGAGATCTGGTCCACCCTCGAGAAATTCCATGAGGGCAATGATCATGTGAAGAGCAAACTTTTTAAGACGTACTAGGTGAGTTTGGAATTTGGCTCTGGCAAGACAAGGTTTCACATAGCACTAAATGGTTTTGGCATGGAGTAAACATGTCACACATGTGAATTGATATCAACAGCCAATTAGTAGAGATTGGAAACACAGAGGCTAGAAACCTAAATATGCTTGTGACATACACGAGAAATGCTCAACAAGAAGTGTCAACCATAAGGAGGAGTACTGGGAGTACATATGGTCCACTGGAGAAAACGGGGGTTGATTTGAGCTTGGAAAGCTCGTTGTGGAATTTTACCGAGCACGTGGTGTGTAGGGTTTTAGCAAAGGAGGAAACAAGCAATTGGAGTGGAAGAACCCCATAGAGATGTGAATACCTACAAGAGATACTACCAAGAGCTCATAGAACAAACTAGATTCACTAGGATATGCACTGAATTCATAGGATTTGCATGGATTGAACACAGGAGTGGTTTCACTGGTGAGAAATGGCAATCAGAGAAGGGGGATACTCAGGTCAGGGCATGCTCACCAGAGAGAAGAGGAGAGCACCGAGCACACGGGATTGGCCACTGGCGATGAGCGCACAGGCAACATGAGCGCGGTAGTGGGGAGGAGCACGGCGGCGGTGTTGGAGAACAGAGAGGAGACCGTAGCGGGGTGGGCTGGGGAAGAAGAGAGCAGCGCGAGGCTTAAAAGGATATGTGTGACTGACATGCGGGCCAGAGCGAGAGAAGAGTTGCAAAACGAAGGTTATGGGCACACCAGACAATGAACATCACACTGTCTGGTGCACACCGGACAGTCTGCATAGAGGCAGAGCAAGCTTAGGCCAAGCCGGAGCACTAGACAGTGCACAATGCAGTGTCTGGTGCACACCGGACTGTCCGGTGAGCCCAGACTGAGGGAGTTTTGGAATTTCGCTAGGAATTTTTGCGCCAAACAAAATCCCAGCTTATAAGCACACAAAAGAATACCAGTTGGGACAAGTATTGGCACACTCACATATTCTCTCATAGTTTTCATAATATTTTGCCATAAGCTATGTAGTTTTTAGATAAATAGGCAAATGGTGAGAAGTTGCATTTGAGTGATACACTAGGGGTTTCAAGTGTGAATTGAGTTGTGAATACTCCTCCTAAGTGCAGTAACAAGTACAAATCTCAAGAACCAATATTTGAATAATAAAGAACATTTAAGTACAAGAAAAGCTAAAAAGCTAGAACTTGTCAAGTTTGAGCCTGAGTTAAGCTTTTTCACACGCTTTTCGGGCGGTTATCTAAACTATGTTAGATGCAATACATGAAATTAAATATGTAATGCAAGCATGACACCACCATATTGGATTCATGTGAAATTGCTGAGATCAAGAATATTAAGCTCATTCCTTAACTTAAAAAAGCGGGATTCATCTAATGATTTTGTGAAAATATCCGCTAGTTGATCATCCGTCATCACTCCTTCTAGTGAGATATATCCCTTAGCAACATGATCTCTAAGGAAATGATGATGAATGTCAATGTGCTTGGTACGAGAGTGTTGCGTAGGATTATTAGTAATTTTAACTGCACTCTCATTATCACACAATAAAGGTACCTTTTCTACAACTACACCATAGTCTAGAAGGGTTTGTTTCATATAAAGATTTTATGCGCAACAAGCACCCGCGGCAATGTATTCTGCTTCGACGGTTGACAAGGCAACACTATTTTGCTTTTTTGAAGTCCATGACACTAGTGATCTTCCAAGCAAATGGCACCCTCCGGGTGTACTTTTCCTATCAACTTTGCATCCAACATAATCAGATTCAGAATAGTCAACTAAATTAAAAGTAGCTCCTTTGGGATACCAAAGACCAATGCTTGGTGTGTGCTTTAGGTACCTAAGGATTCTTTTAACAGCACTAAGATGGGCTTCCTTAGGATTTGCTTGAAAGTGAGCACACATACATACAGTAAACATGATGTCAGGCCTAGATGCGGTAAGGTACAATAAACTATGAATCATAAAACGGTAGTGAGTTTGATCAACAGGTTTACCTCCCTCATCTAGGTCGAGATGTCCATTAGTAGGCATTAGTGTCTTGATTGACTTGCAATCCTCCATTTTGAATCTTTTTAACAGGTCTTTGGTATACTTCTCTTGAGAGAGAAGTTCTCTTCTTTCATTTACTTGACTTGAATGTCAAGGTAGAATGTGAGCTCACCAATCATTGACATCTTGAACTCCTTCGACATTATCTCACTAAATTCCTTGCAAAGACAATTATTTGTCGAGCCAAAGATTATATCATCAACATAAACTTAACAAATGAAAATATCACCGTTATGATTCTTGGTGAATAATGACATGTCAACGACCCCGATCTTGAAGCCCTTCTCAATGAGGAAGTCACGAAGACACTCATACCTGTAAACATGATTAGGATATCTAGGGTCTTCAAACCCGAGGGGTTTCTCAACATATACAAGTTCATTAATGAAGCCATTTAAAATGCACTTTTAGATCGAATTGATATAGTTTAATGTTATTGTTGGATGCATATGCAAGAAGGATACGGATGGCTTCAAGTCAACCAACCGGTGCAAAGGTCTCTCCAAAATCCAATCCTTCAACTTGAGAGAACCCCTTTGCAACTAGTCTTGCCTTGTTTCGCACAATTACTCCTTGATCATCTTCCTTGTTTCTAAACACCCACTTTGTTCCAATGACTCTTGTGTTTTGTGGAGGCTATTCAAGGGTCCAAATTTGATTTCAAGTGAGGTTGTTTAGTTCTTCATGCACGACGTTCACCCAATCTGGATCCTGTATTATCTCATCTATACAAGTAGGCTCAACACAAGAAACAAAGGTGTGATGTTCAACAAATAAACAAAAATTTTGTGAACGGGTAATAACCCCTTTTGAAAGACTCCCAATGATGAGATCTTATGGATGTGAATGTAGTATAGATGAATTCGTTTTGTCAACCACTTGGGGAGGAGGTTGTGGATTATCAACATCTTCGGCTTGCACCATTGCTTGTTCATGAGAGACAAATGTGTCTTCATTTGCATGCCTCTTATCTTTCTCATCAATTGAAAGGAACAACATGGCTCCAATACCAATTGAAATGATCATGATGCTAAGAGGGGGTGAATTAGATTTCTCTAAAATTCTTACGAAAGATTAAACCCCAAACAAGAGCCCAACTTTACCCAATCTACTAGCTAGAATGTAAAAGTTATGAAACGGAGAACAACCCTAAGTCATAATGGAAAATACTAGCAAAGCAAATACACAAAGTAAATTGCTCAAAGTAAATGTGGAAAGTAAAGTAGGGACAAGAAAACTCCTCCAAATTTTCCCGAGGTATCGAAGAGCTGGCATAATCCACTAGTCCTCGTTGTAGCTCCAGCGCAAGGGTATCACTCCCCCTTGGTCCTCGCAAGAACCAAGTGCTCACTATGAAATGGTCCTTTGCCTCTTCGGTGCAGTGGATCCCTCACGACCACGTACAATCACCGAGTCAGATAACCAACAAATCCTCCGGGGTGATCACCGAGCTCCAATCGCCACCAAGTCGTTTAGGTGATGCCGATCACTAAGAATAATAAGTCATAGGCTTTCACTTGACCAAGAGAAGGCTAATGCATGCGATGTGTGCTCTAGATGGCTCTTATGCGCACTAATGAGGTCCTAACATGGGATTATGATTTTGCTAATTACCTCACTAGGCTTTGTGGACTTGCAATGCACTAGAAATTAATTCTAGTAACACCACAACTATGGCTGGTGGAGGGGGTATAGATAGCCCAACCACCCAAAACTAGCTGTTACAGGGTTTCCTGCTCATGGCGCACAGGACAGTCCGGTGCGCCAACAGTGCGCTCTCAACGGCTAGTTCTTACACCTAGTTGTTGCTCAGAGTCACGGCAGACATAGCACAGTGGTTGTCTGATGCACACCGGATAGTCTGGTGCCTAGCTAAAAATCGGCTGGTGCTAAGGGTCTACTCTCGGGCCCAAGTGCGCTCTCGGGCTGCTCTCGGGCGCTCTCCAGTCTGGTGCCCCCAGGGCAGCACCACTCTATTTTTTCTTAGGTTTTTCTAAACCAATTTTGATTCTAACTTGTGAGTGAGATCTTGAGTGACACCTAGCACTAGTTTTGAGTGTGAACATGTGGCGACACTAAATTAGTTATCTCTTAGTCAAACTACTCATCCACAACCACTCTTTATAGTACGGCTAAAATAAAAATAGAAGTCCTAACTCTATACCAAGTTTTCCACAACTCCTTCGACACTTAGGATATGAAGTCCTTCATCTTTTAATTTGTCTTTTTCATTCGTCGCTTCAAATTCTCATCTGAAAGTTTGTTTTCACGGTTGCAGCGCAACTTCCTGCATTGTGACCTAAATACCATTTGCTCTGTAAAACACACGTTAGTCACAAGTAATCTTACGTTGTCATTAATCACTAGAACCAACTAGGGGCCTATATGCTTTCATGTATAAATAGCCCAACCACCCCAAACTAGCTGTTATAGTGTTTTCTGCGCATGGGCGCACCGGACGGTCCGATGCGCCAACGGTGCGATCCCAACAGCTAGTTCTGACAACTAGCCGTTGCTCAGAGTCGCACCGAACACAGCACAGTGATTGTTCAGTGCACACCACATAGTTCGATGCCTGACTAAATTCGGCTGGCGCTAAGTGCTTGCTCTCGGGTTTTTGGCCTGTTATCGAGAGCTCTCTCTCTCTGGTCTGCTACCTAGGGCACCACCGGATAGTCCAATACCCCTAAGTTAGCAACACTCTATTTTCTTTGGGTTTTTCTAAACCAATTTTGATTCCAACTTGTTAATTAGATTTTGAGTGACACCTAGCACTAGTTTTGAGTGTGAACATGCACAGACAATACACTAGTTATCTTTTGTTCAAACTACTCATCCACAATCCTCTTTATAGTACGGCTAAAGTAAAAATAAAAGTCCTAACTCTATACCAAGTGTCACACAACTCATCTGATACTTAGGATATGAAGACCTTCATATTTTGATTCGCCTTTTTAGTCGTCGCTTTAAGTTCTCATCTAAGGGATTGTTTTCACCTGTTGGAGCACAACTTCCTGCATTGTGACCTAACTTACCATTTGCTCTACAAAACACACGTTAATCACAAATAAATTTATGTTATTATTAATCACTAAAACCAATTAAGAGCCTAGATACTTTCTTGGGGTATCATCATACGAGACCACATCAACCACGATGGTGTGATCGCTACCGTGTACCGGAGAGAACGAGACTCATGGCGTTTCGACCGAAAGCTCGACAGTGAAGACGACGACAAGCGTTCGTGAGGAGCCAGAAGCGGAGCCCACTTGCGCGTGGAGAAGGACCGTAACTCTCTACAGAGTTACTCGTTCGTGGTGCTTAGCCCTCGCGTGGAGGATTAGTTAGAACCTTACACGGTTCTAGATAGCTCAGTAAAAATACCGGTATCGTCCATGAAAGTTTGCATCTCTACCTTTACTCTTTAGCTTCCATATTTATATTCAAGTACTTAGGTTTCTTTCTCTCCATTTCTAGTTTAGTTTTGTTAAGATTGAAACTTATATTGCAAAACTCATTTTGCAGGAGAGATGGCAACGTTTCCACGACGACTCATTTACATCTGCAGCTGCCTTCTTGCTCCTTGAAACCGAAGCTTCAAGGAAAGCTCCACTAAATATCAGAGTCTTGCAAGTTGCAAACATATTAACAAACTTTTCACAAAATATAAAATTCACTAAGGGAATAGGATGATATGTCTGAACTAAAACTTCAACAATAACATCCGACACATGGCAACTAGAAAAAGGATGAACCTCGTACTGATTGCATTTTCTGTCAAAGAAAGGCATATCTAAGAGCATCAGAACATGACTGCACTCGTTCTTTTGTTTCAGGATGAGATAAAATGCATCCCGATTTTCTAGAAGAATCCTACAAATTTAGGGCTTGTTCGGTTCTACCCCAATCCATATGGATTAAGGGGGATTGAGGGGGTTTCAATCCCTAGTAAGTCAAAATCCCCTTCAATCCGTATCAATCCCCTTCAATCCATATGGATTGAAAATAATCGAACAAGCCCTTAAAGGGAAAACAATAGTTTTGCGTGGTCAGATTAAACTATCAAAATGTTAAAAATGAAATAAATGTGTTGGTTCAAGAATAACAAGTGCCCCAATACAGGAAACATTCTCAAAAGCAGCTTCTTTCCTGAAGGGTCACTTTGTCATCTTTTTGAGGCTTAGTTGCACCATAACAATGATCAGGCTTGTTATTATGCATCACATACATGATGCTAGTTTTCAGCTTTCTTTAACAGTGAAGTCTCCTGCGTCTTCATAGCCCTGGATAGTAGGAACTACAGCCCTGTTTGAAGACATAAAAACAAGCCTTGTTTAAAAATAACAGTTTCAATACAAATGTTCAGAAGAAACACTAGTGCATCCAATAAAAATTGTGACGGAATATGCAAGTGAACACTAACTATGATTGTAGAAGAGAACTAAGGGCCTGTTTGGTTCAGCTTTTCTCTGACCAGCTTTTCTGAAAATCTGGCTGTGGGGAGAATCTGAGTATCATTACGACGATTACGTGTGGAGGAAGATAAAGTTGTTCATAGGGATCAGGATCTAAAAAGTGATGGATTCCTACTATTACAATGACTCAACCGATTATATGTTTATGTTGATTTTGGATGGTTTTTGCCCCAACGAATTTTATAGAAGCTGGTTGAAAAGCTGAGCGTTTGGCAGTCTGCAGCAGCTTTTGGTGGCCAGAAGCTGCCAGAAGCCGAAACAAACAGGCCCTAAGTTTACACTGAGCTGCCCTACTAGAAAATGAGTATGCTATAGCAATACATTCAGCATTTCAGCATAAGATTGGATACCCTGAAAATCTAGCAGCTAATATAGGTTGTATTACATGAACAGGAAGATAACTTTTCCAGCATTTTTTCCTTTCTGCAGACCATATAATGCATAGCCAATGCTTTCCCAAGTACCAACCTAGTTTGGATAAAGCTAAAAGAGTTGCATTGATGCCCAATGATGGAGCAGCAAAGAAGACAGATTGCACATTTTGAAAAAATAGTACTAAAATCGTGGTTATAACTGGAAATGGATGTGTCACTGCCAAGTCGTAAAATAGATGTATTTTCTTTGTTTTTTATGACACTAAGAACTGGGAAATGCAGCCATCGGGCGGAACTTATGCAAGACATGTTCATAGCATACTATGTTAGGATAAATGTGCTCCAATAAGACCGGCTCCAAAAGAATCCAATGGCACCCTAACTGGGGATTTTTACACAAGGACAACTGATATTGTTATGGATCTCGGATTTTCAGTGCTTGAAAATATAGGGGGGAAACAAAATACTCTTGTATATGTTAACTGTTCGGAATCCCTTCTGGTATATAGGACAGACAAGTAGACAACGATACAACAAAATGTTTACCTTCAGTATAAAATGGTAATGCATTTTATTAACCTTCTTCGGTGCTTACTCTCTGTCGACTGCGGACTGTGATGACCGGTGTCCGGTGACTCCAGTGGCCGGGGGGCGCCGGTCGCCGTAGATGACGGCGAGCGGCCGAGCGCCGTGCCGGCCTGTCGACTTGCGACTGTCGAGCGCGAGCAGGGCCGCACGGGAAGAGCTGGGCGCCTGGGCCGCGCTGGGCGATCTGCCGACTCGCCGAGGCCGGACGCTGGTCGGAGCCCGGAGAGAGCCGAGCGCGCACGGGTGAGGAGGGAGTTTCTGGCGGCGTCGATTTTGGGATTTTAGATTTGGGTGGCGTACGGTGCTTGACGGAGAGAGGGAGGGGGAGAGCGCCGGAAGAAAAGGGCTCATATCCTACGTGGCCACGTGGGCCTTTTAAAACTAATCTACTAAAACATTATTACTCCTCATGTCCAACAAAGTTCATAAACGGAATATACCTAGCAAAAATAGTATTCTCTCTATTTTAAAATATAGTACTTTCTAGCTCAGTTTTTTCACATTCATTCAAATAATAATAAATAGAAACATACATACAAACTGGATCTATATGTTATCTAATAAATATATGATTAGTATAAAGTGAATTATATTTTGGAGCGGAAGGGATAATAGTGGAATAAATAAGAATATCCAAGATCCCTAATGTCAGTTATCATTCCCTCAAAATCCAACCCAACAATCTTGACGACCTATCTAGTTAGGGCTAACCGCGGGCGACAGCTGGAGGATGGCGAATGGTTCACCACGCGTCTCGAAGGTGGAGGCAAGGCGTGCATATGCGTAGGTAGAGGAAATCCCACGCGAGCAAGGTTGGGAATTTGAGATCATAGAGGTAACGCTCTATGTCAATCTAATGAAAAAAGTTGGATCTAGTTGATTAAGAGGGTGTTTAAATATACTAGAGTTAATAGTTAGTGGATAAAATTAGTTGGAGACATCCAAACACCCTAGTTAATAGTTCAACTATTAGCTATTTTAGTAAATTAGTTAATAATTATATATTTATTTGTTAGCTAGCTAATTCCACTAGCAATTTTTTAGCTAACTAACTATTAGTTCTAATGCATTCAAACACCCCTAAAGTCACTAATCCTTGAAAATTCTTTGTTCTTTTCTATATTTCTTTTTCCATTTCTACAAATTAGCCCATCAATATTTAATTTATTCTAATTAATATTTAGTTATTTTAAATTATTTTTTACTTTACTATATTTTTTAATAACGATCTTTCCATCTAATTTCTTGTGATATATAAGTTAATCATCACTACCGAAATGACCCTCTATCTATAGCGACCCACCATTGGTCCCAACGGTCTCTATAGCGACCCACCATAAGTTATTAATTTTCTAGACTTTTAGTGACCAATAGACTGTGGCTACAAATATATTTAGCGGTCAACCATAAGTCCATAACTTTTAGCAACCAATAGTTGGTACTTAATAAGGGTTGCTAAAACTCAACCGTCGTGTAGTGAATACTTAGACAAAACTTAGTTTACACATTCGAGTCTACATATTTGCACAGGTTTTGTGCTAGGGTTTTATTTTTGTGGCCTAACTTAGCGAAAGTTTTAGAATTCCTAATTCACCCCCCTCTTAGCCACATGTGTTCCTTTGATCGAGGACATCCCTGAAGAAGAGGAGGAGCTCCCTCCGGATAAGACAGTACATAACAGTGGCCATGGTGTTGCTATAGGGTCCTGGGAAGAGCCATCTATATGTCCACCCGTCAGCCAAAACACCGAAGGACGTGGGTGGTACGACGATGCCAGACCCGTAGGATGCATGTAATGGGATCTCGCCTGCCTTGGGTTATAAAAGGCAGAAGAGAGTCCCAGACTAGGACACAAGAAACATGAGCACAACATTAGATGGCACTAGCTTGTAGTCCACCTCACACCACCGACTCTCTCAATATGAGGCTTGGGCATCCAGCACTCCATTGGCTTTACAAGTCGAGCATAGGGTATACGAGATACTCAACTAGACGTAGGGACATTTGGCCAAAACTAGTATAAAAATCTTGTGTTTCCCTTCCTCACCATCCGCATTGGACGCGTGGAGTACTCAGAATCACTAGTCAGTGTTTTCATAACATCGACAGTTGGCACGCCAGGTAGGGGCCTTTTTGCGTGTCACATCGCAAGTTACACCATGCAGTTGCGGATGGCTACTCACACTGTTTGCTAGGTCCTATGCGCAAACATGTGCTTCAGCACCCTCGACTTTGTCGTTACCCTTAAAGGGAACCTAGAGAGGGTGGAGGCGACCATCGAATCTACTTTTCCTATCAACATTGATGCCTCCTCCCTAGGGTTTAGGGTTTAGGGTCTGACATTCGATGTCGACGTACTCGGGAGCATCAGCAATAGAAGGCCTTAGGGCAAGTAGGATGAAGCGTAAGGCACGGACTCCATGCACTCCTAGGTCCCCAATAGACCTAGGAAAGCCTACACTTCGCGTTCTGCTCGCTCACGACCGTATGGACGCAGATCTATGGGGGAGACACCATTCGGTCAAAATTTCTTGTCGGGAATGCCCAGATAGCATTCTCGCAAGATTTGATGGGCAATGTCAATCTCCTTGGCAATGATCTAGAGAGCTACATCTCAAGCCCCTATGGGGACGATGAGTCCTCCAAACCCGAAAACTTCATGTTGAGGTCGACCACGAACGACCACTCGGGTAGGTCCTAGAGTTTCCTAGCTAATGTCCCAAATGAAAGAGATAGCCACCCTCTATGAGAATGCTTCATGGCTGGGTCGCTTGAAGGACACCTCGTGGACATTCTCAAAGTAGAAGAAGAGCTCCCTCCGGAGACCTCATCACGATGAGACCAATTAAAGGAACAACAAAGAGCTCGAAGTTACCCGTCAACGGATCGAACAAGAACATGTTGTGCTCGAGTGAGAGCTTAGGGAATGCCATGATGGGGGAAAGGCTCAGGCGAGCACCCGATACACCCCATAGACGAATCATGGAGGACGCCCCGAACCCCTCTGCCCTTCCCGCGGTCAAGCTAGAACGTTACTGCGGCAACATCCTTGCTATGGGGACTCCCCCCTTTGACCATGCTCGAAGAATGGAGGCCTTGGGAGGGGGTGCGGACACTCCTTGAGCACACAGCGGTCTAGCAGGCAAAGAGTTCCACGTGATAGCGAGAACCCAGCGCGAGTCGGTGGACGACCGCGTCAATGGATGGTGCAGGCGCTACGTCACGACTGGCTTGGAGCACCAATGATAGGACCATCTATGTCCCCATGCAGGACGCACTACCGGAATCAGCTCCTTTGCCGTGTGTCTCAGACACACGGCAAAGGCAATCTTACACTCGGCAAATGCTTTGCCGAGTGTTACACTCGGCAAAGAACGCTCGGTGAACTGTACATCGGCAACAGCCTCTTTGCCGAGTACTATTTGTCGGGCACTCGGCAAAGACTTTGCCGAGTGCCAAATGGCACTCGGCAAAGAAAAGTCACCGTCACGGCGCCAAGTAACGGTGACGGATCCTTTGCCGAGTGCCGTCTGTGGCACTCGACAAAGAGGTTAATGTTGCCGAGTGTTTGCTCGAGAGGCCCTCGGCAAAGACTGACCCAGTGGGCCCCACTGCCAGTCCCTGTGCCGAGAGCTCTAGTAGGCACTCGACAAAGGAGGCTTCTTTGCCGAGTGTCTGTTGGACAGGTACTCGGCAAAGAACCCTCCAGTGGGCCCCTTTGCCAGTCCCTTTGCCGAGTGCCTTAGGAATGGCACTCGGCAAAGATGTCTTTGCCGGTTCCCAGGTTTCCTTCTTTGCCGAGTGCCATTGTCAGCACTCGGCAAAGATGGCTTTACCAGTTCCCAGGTTGCCTTCTTTGCCGAGTGCCATGGTCATAGCACTCGGCAAAGCGCCCCTTTGCCGAGTGTTACACTCGGCAAAGTGACCAGAATGTCCCTTTTTTATTTGCTTTTGTTGTTCCATCCAAACAAACAAAAGATATATATGATTCACATCACATTATATATCAATCACATCATAGAATGAACACATTTATCATCAACACCATATATATCACAAAGTCTCACTAAAGTCTCACAAATATAAGTAAGGATCATCACAAAACAGATATAAGTCTGCGTCATCACTAACATCACCAAGTATCTCACAAGATAAAGTTTAACTAACATCACCAACACTCATAAAGGTAAGTCTGGATCATCACAAAACAGATCATCAACGAGGTGGGCATCTGGACTGGTTCGGCGAAGGGCTGGACGAAGCATGAGGGTTGTTCGACGCCGCCGATTGACCCTGCACAGAGAAGAGATTGTATGTGTGAGAACATATGAATAAATATCATGCAATACTAAAATTTTGATACTCACAGGAGTAGTGAACTCTGTAGGGTCAGCTGCAGGGAACAACGGAGGTGGTGGAGCATGACCCTGTGCGGCGCCAAGGCTCTGCATGTACGCGAACATCTCCGCCATCCTCTTCTCCAGCTCCTCACGTTGCCTCCTCTCATCATCTAGCTGAGTCTGTAATATTTCGCCCTAATGTTACGATAATGCAAAGAGAAGATATATAAAAATCAATGAACGATGAATAGATAAGGAATAACCTGGAGTTGCTGGATACGATGCTGTGAGGTGTCCTGCCGAGGTCGTATGGCTGGGCTCGCGCTCGTGCTCCTTGCTCGCACCTAAGAGAGAGTGGGAGTGGAGGACGAGTCGATTGCCCCGTCGGCAATCCAGTACCGCCCATGCCTCTTGCCTCCTCCGACCCTCATGAGGACATCTCCGTCGATGTCCTCGGTGTACTCACTGAGTCGGCTGTGGATGGCGGGGTTGGTGTATGCCTCGGGCCCGTCATCCGGGTTGTAGGTGACGTCGGACGTTGCCTTCCCCTTGTGGGCCATGGCATATGCCGAGAACGTGGAGCAAGGCGCACCACCATGTGCCGCCGACTGCGAGAAAACCAACGATATGGTTAGAAATCATGTCTAATCGAAAGTTATATACCTAAATAAAAAAGAGCGCGTACCCATGCTTCCGCGTATTTGCCCAGGCTACGGCTGCCTTGATGGTGGGAGGGACCTTGCATCAGCAAACGCCGTTCCCGGCTAGCGTTGTGCGCCTCGTCCCACTCAGCCGAGCACCACCTCTGCACCATCTTCTCCCAGCACTCAGGATGTGCGGCGCACCAATGAGGAATCATCTAAAAAAATATAAGTACACCGCATATCAGAAGATAAGAATAAGCATATTTAGTACCAATAATAAAGTTTTGTATTTACTTGCAAGTACTGGTCCGCAGTCAATGACATGGTTCGGGCGTCCTTCTTGTTCACCTTCTCCCCAAGGACGGAGCCGTGGTAAGTGACGATGGCCTGGATGCGCGCCTCGTAGTGCATGTCCACGACGAGCTTCTTACAGCACGTCGTAGACACCACATCCGCCCTGGCCTCGTATCCAGCATCGCACCTGAAGAAATCCTACATACAAAGACGATGTATCCATACATTATTTCAAGAATATGCAACAAATGCGACTTATTAAACAATATAGTGCGAGGAAGACTTACCCACAGCTCTTGCTTCACCCGCTCCGCCTTGTTGTTGAATTGTCTGCCGTCCTGATCTACTGCATCGGGGGCGACGGCGTAGTGGTCGAAGGTGTATGCTGGGCTCATCACTCCGGCATACTCGACAAGTCCAGGGAAGTGTTCCTGGCATAGAAGGCCGAGGATGCCATTGGGGTTGCGGCCGTGAACCCCTGCAGTCTCCAAAACCATCCAAGACCTGTCGAAGTGATTAAGATGAAGTATTAGTTTCTATTATTAATTTGAACATATAATATGAAAAAGCAGCAACAACATCTAAAGTTACCTACCTCTCTCCATCGGGTCGTATCAGCGGACGTCTGTCACGAAGTATGGGTCGCTTAGGTAGGCTCGCGGGACCTCGCAGGTAGATACTCCTCGAACCTGAGGAGCCAGAACCTGAGACGTCCTGCTGAGCGGCGGCGTCGTCGTCGTCGTCCTGCTGCGCCGCATCGTCGTCGTCCTGCTGTGCCGCATCGACAGCGGCTTGCTGCTCCACCTGCTGCTGTACGGCGTCGTCCTGCTGTGCCTCCTCCTCCGTCCTACGGGTGCTCCTCCTCCCCCTCCCCCTCCCCCTCCTCGTCCTCGTCCCACCGCCCACCATCTTTGTCCAACAACCTGCAATTAAGAGTAAACAATTAAGCACAGATAAAAAAATATGTATTTAGAAACATATGCAAAATAAATGAAATATAGCATTACATCGATTAAAAATAATCTTCATATGTGTCCGGGTTAGCCGGATCATAAGTGTCATCATCACTATCAACCATTTCATAGTCAACATCATCTGAAGGCG
The DNA here is from genome assembly GCA_029449295.1 of Zea luxurians. Taxonomy (NCBI): domain Eukaryota; kingdom Viridiplantae; phylum Streptophyta; class Magnoliopsida; order Poales; family Poaceae; genus Zea; species Zea luxurians. The sequence continues at coordinate 764,760 of JAOPSE010000170.1, forward strand.
CAATTTCGTCATTGGCATTGCCTTTAAGTATTTCTAAGTCATTCTCATTTTGCACCTCATCATCCTCGTCATCAACAACCATTTCAATATCTACTTCCATTCCGATCGCTTCGGTTAAGTCTATCTCAAATTGCCCTTCGAGCCCATCTTCTTGGAAGAACTCTCTGTCATATGTGTCCGGGTCTAAGTTATAATCTTCATCGTTTGGAACAGGTAATTTAGCGTGCGGTGATACCTTATACACAACATCCCAACCCTTAAGATGTTGTTTCGTTTGGCATGCATATGGAAGATAATACACTTGTGTGGCCTGTTGGGCCACAATATAGACATCGTCTCCTGTTAAGGTGGAATCCTGTCGAATTTCGACTATCCCAAGATTAGAATGTGTCCGTCTCGTAACTTCAGGGTCAAACCAATGACTCATGCTATACTGCGACTTGAACGCCATTATACGCCCAATGGCATCCAGTTGAGAAACCTTTGTCTTGCCGTGAAGGGGTTTCTGTGCCGCGTCAAACATGTCGTAGAATGCCTTTGCGGTCGCCTCTGGCTCGTCCTCCGTACGTCCTTCGGCGAACTGTGCCTCGTGATAGTCGTTCAACATGTCTCCTACCCCGGCATCAGTATCGTAATCCTCGACGCGTTGTCTCACCACCTCCTCTCTCGTGCGATGCGCTTCACCATGGAAGATCCACCGAGTATAGTCCGGCGTAAATCCATTCTTCCAAATATGTTCTACCATGGCCTTCTTTGGTTTTCTTTTCCGGTTGTCACATTTGCTACACGGACAAGGGACTAGGCTAGCTCCTTTAGCAGCTTCGCCATATGCCCGTTCCACGAAAGCATCGGTCTTCCTAATCCATTCAGGGGTGACATCATTACGTCGAACGCGGCCCATGTACATCCACTCACGGTCCTCCATCCTCTAACATATATAACCGAGTATAGTTTAATATAGACATGTAATGCATGTACACTACGTTCCTACCTTCTAATAGGTGACGATAGGTCCTAATCCCACCCGCGGTTGCGTAGATGGAGTTAGTTTCCATGCTCTACTCCGATCCGAGATAGAATTTCGGCAGCACCTCCCCGCTGTTCTCCGGATACACGTCCTGGCAGGGAGAGTGTACTGTCCGGAGAACAACAGGGAGGTGACGCTGAAACTCTATCTCGGACCGGAGTAGAGCATGAAACTAACACCATCTACGCAACCGCGGGCTGTCCAAAAAACGTGGACAATTCGAAACTGATACATTTGTAGATATGCAAAGATCTGCATATCTACACCGTATCTCTTTCGAACGGGAGACGCCTAACTGGGTTACGTGATCTACGACCATGATGCGGAAATAGAGGTTATACCTAGGGTGTTGGTGGAGTCAGGCTAGTGGGGCTGTGGCGGGTCGGTGCAGTGGCGACGCGACGCGGTGCAGGCAGACCCGCAGCGGCTAGGAAGACAAGTATCTTCTCTGTAAAAAAGAAACACAAGTCTATTAATACAAAAAAAAATATTGCCAAACTTTGTTCATATGAATTCACATCAACGACCGCCATCCTTAGGACCACGCATGCCATCGGCAAACCTACCACTACTTGTGCCTATCTACCGCTATCTAACATATATCGACAAAAAAAATCGGCAGCACCTCCCCTGCACGGGGAGGTTTCCAAAACCTGCAAATAGAAGTAGCAGCACGATGGCTGATATTCACAGGTATATCAACGACACTATGGCATATATGCAATGCATTGGACATCATATATACAAGTAGTCGAACCACATCTATCACAAGGTTTATGATTTTAGACTCCAATTAGTTGTGCAATATTTCGAACATCATATATATACAATTAATTGTAGAGTAGTAGTACAAGCTTTGATCAAGAAAAAAAATTATACCTATTCGAGGCCGAGGCCGGCGACGATGGTGGACGCGCGGGTGGCCGGACGGCGGTTGCGCGTGGACGGCCGGGCGCAGGGAGTAGCGTAGGCGACCGGGCGGCGGCGGGCCGAGCTCGTGGGAGCCACCGGACGACCGGGCGGCGGCGGCGGGCCGAGCTCGTGGAATCGGTCGTGGACGGCTGGGCGGCAGCGGGCGCAGGGAGGCCGGCGGCGGTGGTGGCCGACCAGCCGGCCGAGCGCGTGGGGGCGGCCGTGGATGGCTTGGTGGCGCTCGGGCGGTGACGGGCGCTCGGGCGGCGACGGGCGACGGGCGCGTGGGGGCGACACGGTGGGAAAGTGAAAGAAGAACGAAGGAGAAGAAGAGCCCGCAGGTCGGTATAATTAACTTCTTTGCCGAGTGCCCGCGATCTGGCACTCGGCAAAGATTTTTTTAAAATTAAAAAATATACTTTGCCGAGTGCCTTGGATCGGGCACTCGGCAAAGGCTTCTTTGCCGAGTGCTTGTCAGTTGGCACTCGGCAAAGACTAGAATTAGGGTTTTTAAAACACTTTGCCGAGAGCCGCACGACAAGCACTCGGCAAAACTTTCTTTGCCGAGTGTCCTAGCTGGGGCACTCGGTAAAATATATTTAAAATTTTTTATTTTGTTTATGAAACTTTTTGTGGTATGTTCCTACACTATGTAGACCTACATGTACCATTTTATAACAATTATAACCGTGTTTTCAATAGCTAGTAGATTTAGTTCGTTTATTTGAATTGCTTCGGAAAATTTAGATTTGAATTGCAAGTCACTCGAAACTTGGAAAACCGTGCATGCAAAAATGATATTCATGCTACTTATCACAAGTTACGACCGATTTCAGGAGCGGACCGGAAACTTCGAGCAACATGCTCACTAAACATGGCCGTAAACTTGTCATCCATATGTTTAAAAATTGTATAAAACACAAACAAAGTCAGAAAATCATGAAACTTGTCCACGCGTTATGATATCATATGTACAGGCTGCGATAAAAATTTTAGAATGTTTGGAGAAAGGAGTGCGGCACTATGTGTAGAAACCTAAGAGAACTACACATGAAATCATAGAGTTTCAATGTGGATCTCTTAGGTTTGTACACATAGTGTCCCACAACTTTCTCCAAACATTCTAAAAATTTTATCGCAGCCTGTACATATGATATCATGACACGTGGACAAGTTTCAAGATTTCCTGACTTTGTTTGTGTTTTATATAATTTTTAAACATGTGGATGACAAGTTCACGACCATGTTTAGTGAGCATGTTGCTCGAAGTTTCCGGTCCGCTCATGGAATCGGTCGTAACTTATGCTAAGTAACATGAATATCATTTTTGCATGCACGGTTTTCGAAGTTTCGAGTGACCTGCAGTTCAAATCTAAATTTTCCGAAGAAATTCAAATAAACGAACTAAATCTACTAAAGATTTAAAACTCTGTTAAAATTGTCCACAAATGATACATGTAGGTCTACATAGTGTAGAAACATACCACAAAAATTTTGGGAGACAAAATCAAAAAAATTAAAATAAACTTTGCCGAGTGTCTATAGTAGACACTCGGCAAAGTATGCTTTGTCGAGTGTCTACTATGTGGCACTCGGCAAAAAGGTTCTGTGCCGAGTGCCAGCCATTGGCTCTCGGCAAAGACTGACGGCCGTCAGCTTTGGGACGGCCGCTGACGGCCGTTTGCCGAGAGCCTCCTTTGCCGAGTGTTTGACACTCGGCAAAGTTGTCTTTGCCGAGTGTCGTCCTGTACCGAGTGTTCAGCGCTCGGTAAAGCTCGCTTTGCCGAGTGCCTAACGTTACCGAGTGCGGCACTCGGCAAAGACTTCTTTGCCGAGTGCCCGACAAAAGACACTCGGCAAAGAATACAACACTCGGCAAAGCCTACGATTCCGGTAGTGACGGCTTGGGGCAGAATACGACATACAGAACACCCTGGACGCATGGCGAGGCATCCAGAGAGATGGATTTTAGCCCCTCAACCCGCTCCAATCTCCTTGCTCCTAAACAAGCCCCTAGAGTGATGAATAATATATACATATATACACATTATACACAAGTACATATATATATTCATTATTGTAAATATGTACATATCAATTTGTAAATATATAGAATAAAAAGTTTCTAAATATTTTAGTATCGATTTACAGATACTAAACGTCTATCTTTAACATCGGTTAATGTCTAAATTCGATACTAAAATTCTATCTTTAGTACCAGTTCAAACCTATAATCTCTATCTCTGTCTGTATTATATAAAAGCACTAGTTTCGACCGTCATCGTGCCCCATTTAAGTGGCAAAAAGGATAAAATTTTGTGTAAATAAAGATTTGGATCATGGTTGTTGGTTCTAAACCCACGTTTACACCCACCTAACAAATAGAACACGCATATCTTTATGTTTTATACTATATGCTCAAGTATAAATGAAAACCGTAGCAACTAGCAATATACGGACGCTTTGCTAGTCGGTACTATACTAAAAAGGAACGTTTTAGTATCAATTTGAGCTAAGAGCCTACCGGACTATGCCACTAGTAGAAAAGAGCTCTAAGGTGGCGACACGTAGAAATTTATACTGGCGGTTTTAGTTACAGCACGCCATTGAAAATAAACAGGTGGGCCAGCCTTAAGGAACTGCCAGTGTAAACACTTAACTGGACCATCAGTGGAAAACAAATATTTACACTAGCGGTTATTTTAAGTGAACCGCCAGTGGAAATATCATATACACTGACGGTTCACTTAACTAAATCGTCAGTGGAAAGGATATATTTACACTGACGGTTTAGTTAAGTGAACCGATGTAACACCCCATCCAATCCCTGGACCGGCGGTACTTACTCCTGGCAGCTCTCTAGGATCATTTATTGTCCCTATAGACCAACACGGGTCTTTTGTGCACACTTTGTCCTCACTCATGCGTACCCGAGAAAACTTCCCGGTCGGTCACCCATCCCAAATTGCTCCAAGCCAAGCACACTTAACTTGGAGGTTCTTTCAAGATAGGCTTTCGAAAAATAAGATGCACCTTGTTGGTATGGATACTCTATTAATTCTATTAAGCCTTGGGCCAGTAAATCACCATCCTAGGGGCCCAGATATCACAATCCATCCCCCTTAGAAAACTGACGTCCTTGTTGGTCAACCCTAATCCAGGAACCTCCCCTCTTAGCCACGTCTGTGTCTAGTGTCGTCATATGCCATGCCATGTGACCACTTCGGACTCACATGCGCTATATATCCGAACCCCCTAGCCCACACACGCACGTGAAACCTCGAGGGTCGGCTCTGATACCACTTGTAACACCCCGTCCAATCCCTAGACCGGCGGTACTTACTCCTGGCAGCTCTCTAGGATTATATATTGTCTCCATAGACCAACACGAGTCTTTTGTGCACACTTTGTCCTCACTCATGCGCACCCAAGAAAACTTCTCGGTCGATCACCCATCCCAAATTGCTCCAAGCCAAACACGCTTAACTTGGAGGTTCTTTCGAGATAGGCTTCCAAAAAAGAAGATGCACCTTGTTGGTATTGATACTCTATTAATTATATTAAGCCTTGGACCAGGAAATCACCATCCCAAGGGCTAGGATATCACAACCGCCAGTGTAAATATCATATACTGAAAGGGAAATGTGTCCTTGGGCCATTTCTAAGTGTTTTGGTGATTTAGTGTCCAACACAAGTGCTTAAGTGTAAAGTGGTGAACAAAGTACAAATCAAGGATAAAGGTATGTTTCTCAGACTTAGTACATTGTTTTATGGACTAATGTATTGTGTCTAAGTGCTGGAAACAGGAAAAATCCAATTGTAAATGTCTTGGCTCGAGCAGCCAAGACTCTGTTGAGTCTGGGAGCACCGGACTGTCCGGTGGTGCACCGGACAGTGTCCGGTGCGCCAGGCTGGCTCGGGCAAAGTGGCTGCTCTCGGGACTTCGACGGTGGTGTACGGCTAAAATTCACCGGACTGTCCGGTGTGCACCGGACTGTCCGGTGGGCCGCTCACAGGCGAACTCGTCGCTCTCGGGAAACCATCAACGGCGTACGGCTAAAATTCACCGGACTGTCCGGTGTGCACCGGACTGTCCGGTGAGCCAACGGTCGGCCGGACCAACGGTCGGCCGCGCAATCTGCGTGGGACATGTGGCCGAGCCAACGGCTAGTAGATGGCACCGGACTGTCCGGTGTGCACCGGACATGTCAAGTGCACCAACGGCTCCCAGGCTGCCAACGGTCGACTGTGCTGTTTATGGAAAGAAATCGGGCGCCAGACATGTCCGGTGTGCACCGGACTGTCCGGTGCGCCAGTCGACAGAAGGCAAGATCAGCCTTCCAAGATTGCTCCCAACGGCTCCTAGCTGCCTTGGGGCTATAAAAGGGACCCCTAGGCGCATGGAGGAGGACACCAAGCATCTCCTAATCATTTCTAAGCACCAAGACATCGATTTCGCGCATTCGTTTCATTGTGATAGCATATAGAGCTCTAGTGGAGTTGTGAACTCATTGAGTTGTGTTGCGAGCTCTTGTTGCGACTTGTGTGCGTGTTGACACTTTGATTCTTGTGTCTTGTGTGCGTTGCTAATCTCTCCCTTGCTCCGTGTTCTTTGTGAATTTCAAGTGTAAGGGCGAGAGGCTCCAAGTTGTGGAGATTCCTCGCAAACGGGATTGAGATAAAGCAAGCAAAACACTGTGGTATTCAATTGGGTCTTTGGACCGCTTGAGAGGGGTTGATTGCAACCCTCGTCCGTTGGGACGCCACAACGTGGAGTAGGCAAGCGTTAGTCTTGGCCGAACCACGAGATAACCACCGTGCCATCTTTGTGATTGATCTTTGTTGGTTATTGTGTTTTGTTGAGGATTTCTCTATAGCCACTTGGCAATTATTGTGCTAACAATTAACCAAGTTTTGTGGCTTAAGTTTTGAAGTGTTACAGGATCACCTATTCACCCCCCCCTCTAGGTGCTCTCAATTGGTATCGGAGCCGTTCTCTTCACTAAGGGACTAACAGCCCGAAGAGATGGATCCTAAGGGGAAGGGTATCGTGATCAACGACAAAGAGAAGGAATCCTTCGTCAACGAGCCAAAGGACGACAAGCCTACCGACTCTGGATCGGGTCATAGACGAAAGGAAGGGAAGAAGAAGAAGACAAGGCGCATCAAGGAGATCGTCTACTACGACGACAGCGATGAATCTACTTCTTCCCAAAAGGACGATGACCACAACGACTATGAGAGAAGGAAACCGGTTAATTCGAACTTTTCTTTTGACTACTCTCGTATTCCGCAAAGTTCAAATTCACATTTGCTCTCCATTCCACTCGGCAAGCCCCCACACTTTGATGGGGAGGACTACGGATTTTGGAGCCACAAAATGCGTAGTCACCTATTCTCTCTCCATCCTAGTATATGCAAGATTGTAGAGAGTGGAATGCACTTTGATAGTTCGGATAGTCCCATGTTCATTAATGAGCAAATCCATAAGAATGCACAAGCTACTACTGTTCTTCTAGCTTCATTGTGCAGGGACGAGTATCACAAGGTGAGCGGCTTGGACAATGCCAAGCAGATCTGGGACACCCTCAAGATCTCTCATGAGGGGAACGACGTCACCTTGCTCACCAAAATGGAGTTAGTGGAGGGCGAGCTTGGAAGGTTCGCAATGATAAGGGGCGAGGAGCCAACTCAAACATACAACCGGCTCAAGACCCTTATCAACAAAATAAGGAGCTACGGAAGCACGCGATGGACGGACCACGACGTCGTCCGACTGATGCTAAGGTCCTTTACCGTTCTTGATCCTCATTTGGTGAATAATATTCGTGAGAATCCCAGGTACACCAAAATGTCGCCCGAAGAAGTCCTCGGAAAATTCGTTAGCGGGCGAATGATGATCAAGGAGGCGAGGTACGTGGACGACGCCTTGAATGGTCCGATCAACGAGTCACAACCCCTTGCTCTCAAGGCAACAAGAAGCAAGGAGGCGCTACCTAGCAAGGTGGCACAGATTGAGACAGCCGGACTTAATGATGAAGAGATGGCCCTAATTATCAAAAGATTCAAGACGGTGCTTAAGGGTCGCAAGGGACAGCCAAGCAAGACCAAAGCCAAGGGGAAGCGCTCATGCTTCAAATGCGGTAAGCTTGGTCATTTTATTGCTAACTGTCCCGACAATGATAGTGAACAGGACCAAGGGAGCAAGAGGGAGAAGAAGAAGGCATACAAGAAGGCAAAGGGCGAGGCACATCTAGGCAAGGAGTGGGATTCGGATTGCTCCTCCTCCGACTCCGACAATGAAGGACTCGCCGCCACCGCCTTCAACAAGTCATCTCTCTTCCCAAACGAGCGTCACACTTGCCTCATGGCAAGAGAGAAGAAAGTAAGCACTCATAATACTAGTACTTATGCTTCTTCAAGTGAGGATGAGTCTAGCGATGATGATGAGATAGATTACTCATGCTTATTCAAGGGATTAGATAGAACCAAGGTAGACAAAATTAATGAATTGATTGATGCCTTGAATGATAAGAATATGCTTTTAGAAAAGCAAGAGGATTTGTTGTATGAAGAGCATGATAAATTTGTAGAAGCACAGAAATCTCTTGCTCTAGAAATTAAGAGGAATGAAATGCTCTCTAGTGAATTATCTTCTTGTCATGAAACTATTGCTAAGTTAAAAAGTTTTAATGATGATTTAAATGCTAAACTAGAAGTAGCTAGTAAATCTGATTCTTGTGTAGAAATTGTTGAAACTTGTAATAGATGTAAAGATTTTGACATTGATGCTTGTAGTGATCATTTAGTTTCAATTTCCAAATTAAATGAGGAATTAGCCAGTCTTAATGCCCAACTTAAGACTAGCAAGAATGAATTTGACAAGCTAAAATTTGCAAGGGATGCCTACACGATTGGTAGACACCCCTCAATTAAGGATGGACTTGGTTACAAGAGGGAAGCCAAGAACTTGACAAGCCATAAGGCTCCCATCTCCGCCAAGGAGAAAGGGAAGGCCCCTATGGCTAGTAGTGTGCAAAAGAACCATGCCTTTATGTACCATGATAGGAGACAATCTAGAAATGCTTATAGGAATTGTAATGCATATAATGCCTTTGATTCTCATGCCATGTTTGCTTCTAGTTCTTCTTATGTGCATGATAGAAATGTTGGTGGGAGAAATGTTGTTCATAATATGCCTAGGAGAAATGTTGTCAATGTTCCTAGGAAAGCAAATGAACCTTCTACAATATATCATGCTTTAAATGCTTCTTTTGCTATTTGTAGAAAGGATAGGAAGATAGTTGCTAGAAAATTAGGGGCAAGATGCAAGGGAGACAAAACTTGCATTTGGGTCCCTAAGGATATTTGTGCTAACCTTGCAGGACCCAACATGAGTTGGGTACCTAAAACCCAAGCCTAAATTTGCCTTGCAGGTTTATGCATCCGGGGGTTCAAGCTGGATTATTGACAGCGGATGCACAAACCATATGACGGGGGAGAAGAAGATGTTCACCTCCTACGTCAAGAATAAAGATTCCCAAGATTCAATAATATTCGGTGATGGGAATCAAGGTAAGGTAAAAGGGTTAGGTAAAATTGCAATCTCAAATGAGCACTCTATCTCTAATGTGTTTTTAGTAGAGTCTCTTGGATATAATTTGCTATCTGTTAGTCAATTATGCAATATGGGATATAACTGTCTATTTACAAATGTAGATGTGTCTGTCTTTAGAAGATGTGATGGTTCACTAGCTTTTAAGGGTGTACTAGACGGCAAACTTTACTTAGTTGATTTTGCAAAAGAAGAGGCTGGTCTAGATGCATGCTTAATGGCTAAGACTTGCATGGGCTGGTTGTGGCATCGCCGCTTAGCACATGTGGGGATGAAGAACCTCCACAAGCTTCTAAAGGGAGAACACGTGATAGGTCTAACCAATGTTCATTTCGAAAAAGATAGACCTTGTGCAGCTTGTCAAGCAGGTAAACAAGTGGGAGGAGCACATCACAGCAAGAATGTGATGACCACGTCAAGACCTCTGGAGCTACTGCATATGGACCTCTTCGGACCCGTCGCCTATCTGAGCATAGGAGGAAGTAAGTATGGTCTAGTTATTGTTGATGACTTTTCCCGCTTCACTTGGGTGTTCTTTTTGCAGGATAAGTCTGAAACACAAGGGACCCTCAAGCGCTTCCTAAGGAGAGCTCAAAATGAGTTTGAGCTCAAGGTGAAGAAGATAAGAAGCGACAACGGGTCCGAATTCAAGAATCTTCAAGTGGAGAAGTTCCTTGAGGAGGAGGGGATCAAGCACGAGTTCTCCGCTCCCTACACACCTCAGCAAAATGGTGTGGTAGAGAGGAAGAACAGGACGCTCATAGATATGGCGAGGACTATGCTTGGAGAGTTCAAGACCCCCGAGTGCTTTTGGTCGGAAGCCGTGAACACGGCTTGTCACGCCATCAACAGGGTCTACCTTCACCGCCTCCTCAAGAAGACCTCATACGAGCTGCTAACTGGTAACAAACCCAATGTATCGTACTTTCGTGTATTTGGGAGTAAATGCTACATTCTAGTGAAGAAGGGTAGGAATTCTAAATTTGCTCCCAAAGCTGTAGAAGGGTTTTTATTAGGTTATGATTCGAATACAAAGGCGTATAGGGTCTTCAACAAATCATCGGGTTTGGTTGAAGTCTCTACCGACGTTGTATTTGATGAGACTAATGGCTCTCCAAGAGAGCAAGTTGTTGATCTTGATGATGTAGATGAAGAAGACGTTCCAACGGCCGCAATACGCACCATGGCGATTGGAGATGTACGGCCTCAGGAACATTTGGAGCAAGATCAACCGTCTTCCTCAACTATGGTGCATCCCCCAACCCAAGATGACGAACAGGTACCTCAAGTGGAGGCGCATGATCGAGGGGGAGCACAGGATGTTCAAATTGAAGAGGAAGAAGCACCTCAGGCACCTCCAACCCAAGTTCGAGCGACGATCCAAAGGGATCATCCCGTCGACCAAATTTTGGGTGATATTAGCAAGGGAGTAACTACTTGTTCAAGATTAGTAAATTTTTGTGAGCATTACTCTTTTGTCTCTTCTATTGAGTCTTTCAGGGTAGAAGAGGCATTGCTAGATCCGGACTGGGTGTTGGCCATGCAGGAGGAACTCAACAATTTCAAGCGCAATGAAGTTTGGATACTGGTGCCTCGCCCCAAGCAAAATGTTGTGGGAACCAAGTGGGTGTTCCGCAACAAACAAGACGAGCATGAGGTGGTGACAAGGAACAAGGCTCGGCTTGTGGCAAAAGGTTATGCCCAAGTCGCAGGTTTGGACTTTGAGGAGACTTTTGCTCCCGTGGCTAGGCTAGAATCAATTCGTATCTTGCTAGCATATGCCGCTCACCATGCCTTCAGGTTGTACCAAATGGATGTGAAGAGCGCTTTCCTCAACGGGCCGATCAAGGAGGAGGTGTACGTGGAGCAACCCCCTAGCTTTGAGGATGAACGGTACCCCGACCACATGTGTAAGCTCTCTAAGGCGCTCTATGGACTTAAGCAAGCCCCAAGAGCATGGTATGAATGCCTTAGAGACTTTTTAATTGCTAATGCTTTCAAGGTCGGGAAAGCCGATCCAACTCTTTTTACTAAGACTTGCGATGGTGATCTTTTTGTGTGCCAAATTTATGTCGATGACATAATATTTGGTTCTACTAATCAAAAGTCTTGTGAAGAGTTTAGCAGGGTGATGACGCAGAAATTCGAGATGTCGATGATGGGCGAGTTGAACTATTTCCTTGGGTTCCAAGTGAAGCAACTCAAGGACGGCACTTTCATCTCCCAAACGAAGTACACGCAAGATTTGCTAAAGAGGTTTGGGATGAAGGACGCCAAGCCCGCGAAGACGCCGATGGGAACCGACGGACACACCGACCTCAACAAAGGAGGTAAGTCCGTTGATCAAAAAGCATACCGGTCCATGATAGGTTCTTTGCTTTATTTATGTGCTAGTAGACCGGATATTATGCTTAGCGTATGCATGTGTGCTAGATTTCAATCCGATCCTAAGGAGTGTCACTTAGTGGCTGTGAAGCGAATTCTTAGATATTTAGTCGCTACGCCTTGCTTCAGGATCTGGTATCCAAAGGGGTCTAACTTTGACTTGATTGGGTACTCAGATTCCGACTATGCTGGATGTAAGGTCGATAGGAAGAGTACATCGGGGATGTGCCAATTCTTAGGAAGGTCCCTGGTGTCATGGAACTCTAAGAAACAAACCTCCGTTGCCCTATCCACCGCTGAGGCCGAGTACGTTGCCGCAGGACAGTGTTGTGCGCAACTACTTTGGATGAGGCAAACCCGCAGGGACTTTGGCTACAATCTGAGCAAAGTCCCACTCCTATGTGATAATGAGAGTGCTATCCGAATAGCGGAAAATCCTGTTGAGCACAGACGCACAAAGCACATTGACATCCGGCATCACTTTTTGAGAGACCACCAGCAAAAGGGAGATATCGAAGTGTTTCATGTTAGCACCGGGAACCAGCTAGCTGATATCTTTACCAAGCCTCTAGATGAGAAGACCTTTTGCAGGCTACGTAGTGAGCTCAATATCTTAGATTCGCGGAACTTGGATTGAAGTGTAGCATATATGTGTTTATGCCTTGATCATGTTCATTCTGCATTTTGTGGTGCTCAAGTTGTACAAACACTCCCTAGACCTCACAAGTCCTTTTTGCAAGTGATGCACATATTTAGGGGGAGCTGTGCTACAACTTGACCCTTTGAGACTAACCATGTACTTGAGTTTGGTTGTTTTAGTCTCCAAGGAGAATTGAAAGGGAAAAGGTGGACTTGGACCATGCAAGACTTCCACTGCACTCCGATGAGAAAGAGTAACTTTTCCAAGTTCATCTTTATACTCCTATTGTCTTTGTGTTTTTATTTGAAAATTTTGGTGAGGCAATGGGGTTAAAGGGCCAAGATTGATTCCGTTTTGGTGCTTGATGCCAAAGGGGGAGAAAATAAAGGCCAAAGCAATAAATGGATCAGCTACCACTTGAGAAATTTTGAAAATAGAAGATTAGAGCTTTTGGTTTGACAAAACTCTTTTATTGTCTTTTATGTCAAAAGTTGGCCTCTTGTGGGGAGAAGTGTTGATTATGGGAAAAAGAGGGAGTTTTTGAAATCCTTGATCAAATTTCTTTGGAAAACCTCTCTTTATGTCTCTACAAGTGGTTTTGACTTAGAGATAGGAATTTGAGTTTGATTTGCAAAAACAAACCAAGTGGTGGCATAGAGTGATCCATATATGTCAAATTGAATCAAAACAATTTTGAGTTCTAATTTGAATTGTTTTTGTACTTGTTCTACTTGCTTTATGTTGTGTTGGCATAAATCACCAAAAAGGGGGAGATTGAAAGGGAAATGTGCCCTTGGGCCATTTCTAAGTGTTTTGGTGATTTAGTGTCCAACACAAGTGCTTAAGTGTAAAGTGGTGAACAAAGTACAAATCAAGGATAAAGTTATGTTTCTCAGACTTAGTACATTGTTTTATGGACTAATGTATTGTGTCTAAGTGCTGGAAACAGGAAAAATCCAATTGTAAATGTCTTGGCTCGAGCAGCCAAGACTCTGCTGAGTCTGGGAGCACCGGACTGTCCGGTGGTGCACCGGACAGTGTCCGGTGCGCCAGGCTGGCTCGGGCAAAGTGGCTGCTCTCGGGACTTCGACGGCGGTGTACGGCTAAAATTCACCGGACTGTCCGGTGTGCACCGGACTGTCCGGTGGGCCGCTCACAGGCGAACTCGTCGCTCTCGGGAAACCATCAACGGCGTACGGCTAAAATTCACCGGACTGTCCGGTGTGCACCGGACTGTCCGGTGAGCCAACGGTCGGCCGGACCAACGGTCGGCCGCGCAATCTGCGCGGGACACGTGGCCGAGCCAACGGCTAGTAGATGGCACCGGACTGTCTGGTGTGCACCGGACATGTCAAGTGCACCAACGGCTCCCAGGCTGCCAACGGTCGACTGCGCTGTTTATGGAAAGAAATCGGGCGCCGGACATGTCCGGTGTGCACCGGACTGTCCGGTGCGCCAGTCGACAGAAGGCAAGATCAGCCTTCCAAGATTGCTCCCAACGGCTCCTAGCTGCCTTGGGGCTATAAAAGGGACCCCTAGGCGCATGGAGGAGGACACCAAGCATCTCCTAATCATTTCTAAGCACCAAGACATCGATTTCGCGCATTCGTTTCATTGTGATAGCATATAGAGCTCTAGTGGAGTTGTGAACTCATTGAGTTGTGTTGCGAGCTCTTGTTGCGACTTGTGTGCGTGTTGACACTTTGATTCTTGTGTCTTGTGTGCGTTGCTAATCTCTCCCTTGCTCCGTGTTCTTTGTGAATTTCAAGTGTAAGGGCGAGAGGCTCCAAGTTGTGGAGATTCCTCGCAAACGGGATTGAGATAAAGCAAGCAAAACACCATGGTATTCAATTGGGTCTTTGGACCGCTTGAGAGGGGTTGATTGCAACCCTCGTCCGTTGGGACGCCACAACGTGGAGTAGGCAAGCGTTGGTCTTGGCCGAACCACGGGATAACCACCGTGCCATCTCTGTGATTGATCTTTGTTGGTTATTGTGTTTTGTTGAGGATTTCTCTATAGCCACTTGGCAATTATTGTGCTAACAATTAACCAAGTTTTGTGGCTTAAGTTTTGAAGTGTTACAGGATCACCTATTCACCCCCCCCTCTAGGTGCTCTCATATACACTGGCTGTTCACTTAACTAAACCGTTAGGGGAAAAAGATATTTACACTGGCGGTTCACTTAATGAAATTGTCAATACATTGCATGATTACTCAATAAGTGATCAGTACCCCAATATATTGCATGATTACTCAATACCAAAGAGTGATCGGTACCCCAATACATTGCATGATTTCTCAGTACTAGAGAGGTCATCACTACCAACGTCATTATCCCAATACATTGCATGATTACACAATACTACTCAGCAATCTGAGATACACTACATAGATATATTACTTCTTCATTACATATAACTACTCCATTACATACACTACATCAATGATACTCCAGCAGCGATCCAATCTCTCACTAATATCATTTCTTGACTTGCATTTACATTCACCCAATCTGACACATCGTAATCAGCTTGGCCATGTCAACTACTCCCTGGTCCTCCTATGTGGCCTCAATCCAACAAATAGTTATGCAAAGCAAAACAAACAAATATAAACTTCACTTGCATGCTTCTTTCGTAAAATGGGAGTCCTCGTAGCACATGCCACCTTGATTTGAGAAGTCTAAAAGCCCATTCAACTACATTTCGTAGACTCGAGTGCTGGAAATTAAACTTTTCCTGCATAGTCTCTACTCCTGTTTGATTAAAATCTTCTAAGTGATGTCTCTGATTCCGATATGGTGGCAAGTAACCTTCGCGAATTGAGTAACCGACATCCATTAGATAATACCTCCCTGTACACAAACCAATAAACTCAGAAAAAGATTTACTAGATCATAATGCATGAATACAATGTACGCAATGCCAACATAACATGCATGCCACCATACCCACTGGTGGGTGTGGATAGTTCGCTTCTCCCATACAACTCCTGAGCACTGCCATGTCATGGCAAGAACCAGACAACCCAGCACCTACAAAAGTAAACCGCATATCCATGTCCACTATACCTAATACATTGTAGCTAGGCCACCCATTTTCTATTTATGTGTTCAAGCCTCGACTCATGACATACATGAGCTAGAATGTGTGTACCATCTAAGGCTCCTATGCACCCATCAAAGAAGGGGCATAAGGTCTAAGCTTGTTATGCACTTTAGAAAATGTTGGATTCTTTGGACATATAATAGTTTGTGCAAAACCATACATAGCATCTGCCACCATAGCCATTTTCTTGGTATCCAAAGACCTTTTGAATCTGTCTCTAATTTGGCGTATCGCTTGTTGTGTCCCACATGCCCATAAGAACATCCCTAATGCCTCACATGACTCCACCTCTTGTGTTGACCTTAACCCGTGATACCTCACTAAAGTATCATGCAATTCTATAAAAGAATCTGGAGTCATACGAAAATTACCATGACACTTCCTAAAGTCCCTCATACCTATTAAGTTCCACCCATTGTTGTCCTGTCACGTGCGGCAATGGAGTAGGAAGATTAATCATAGGAGCAAGAGTATACGAACGAGAAGTGAAAGCAGCTAGAACCGCCGCTGCACCAGCTTGCTGGAATATGATGGAGCTATCATCACTTGTCGTGTCGCTATGGCCGGAGTCTTCTGCACTACTCATCTCGGAGTTGCCTACATTTAATAGAAATGCAATACTCATCTTGAACTTGATTATAAATCATTCAAAACAGAAATGAAATACTTAACTTGTATGTTATAAAACTGAAGTGCACAAGCACATAAATAAAACTGAACTGCAATATGTCCACAAACATCAAAGCGACCAAGAATTATTACAACACACACATTCAAAACTAGATTGGAAAACTTAACAGTGTGCGTCAAAGCATTATTACAAGACCACACAGACAAGCTACTTCGAAATATGATTCCATTGGAACCTAATCCAATGGAGGCGTCCCTCTTTAGTATTCAAACGAAGGAAAAAACCTCCTATCTATATCATTTATGCATAGAATATTTGCCATGCAGTACAAATCAGAGTCTTCTTCAAGTCCATCTTGCTTTAAGACTCGCACAACTTCGTCAACTTCTTCTTGTTCACGACTAAGAGTTCTCCGGTTTCTGATGCAAATGGACTCAAAAATATTATCAATGTGCCCTTCCAAACTCATCTTTTTCTTAGGAGGGCTATCCACTATGGCTTCCTTGATTGGCCTTTTGGACGATGATCTAATATTAGAGCAACCCACACCGTCATCAGGAGTATCCTGGCTGCCATAGCTTCGCGGGGGCTCACGGACACCTCCAGCACTAATCAAATTGCCCCTGTCGTGTGTGGTTCGACCAAACAAAGTGTAAAGCTCATCATGAAAGGGTGGTGGTTTTCCTCGACTGCCCTGAGTACTAGGATCTTGCGTTTGAACATAGTGCAGATTTAGTATTGGTCTACAAAATAAAAAACTTATAATCATTTCATGAGCAATGTACCCCTTCCTAGGTCCCCCAGTACGAATCATCAGCCGCTATACCACCAGTACTTGAGTTAAGGCCAAGCCCAGTATGGTTCTACAAGTATTGCCAATGCTGGAAAGACCTTCGGAGCATGTTAAATTTGTTTTGCAGTTTTTTGTTTTCATAATCAAGACCAGTCTGCTCTTTGAAGCTGCAATACACTTGTTGCCATCCATATTTAGTTAAGCCCATGATATTGAAGTTATTAAGGTTCTTCTGAATGATGCATAGGTCAATGAATATTTTAGTTGTCATCGCATCCCAGTTGGCACGGTCCGAACTCATCTGTGGGCAAGTTGCACATGCATGTAACTATTTGGAACAGAGGACATGTAGTAAAAGAAAAAGAACTTGCCGTGGTAAAAGAAACAAGATAAAAACTTGTTGTATGTCAATGAATACAAAGGCGCATTTAACAATTTATGAAATAGAGGACATATATTAAAAGAAACAAGATAAGTTATGCACATACGAACTTACCGTGGCAC
The DNA here is from genome assembly GCA_029449295.1 of Zea luxurians. Classification (NCBI taxonomy): domain Eukaryota; kingdom Viridiplantae; phylum Streptophyta; class Magnoliopsida; order Poales; family Poaceae; genus Zea; species Zea luxurians. The sequence goes on from JAOPSE010000170.1 coordinate 782,376, forward strand.
TTGTTTTGGCACGCTTCTGGCGTAGGTTGTACTGAGTAGGTGCAGTTGTCTTGCCACGCAGGTTATACTGAGTAGGTTTGTCCGGGGAACAAGAATCAGTGAATGAAGATGCCAGATTGGGCAAACTTATGCAGGAACTGCGCCGAAAAAGAAGAGTGATTTAAGACATTAAAATGGAGGCATGAGGGCAGATAGCAACAGTAAAATGGAGGAACTAAACATTTCTAGTGGCGATAACATTTCACTAGCGGTTTCCAGCAATCGGCAAGTGAAATAACATTAGCACTGGCGGGGTGCTTAGTGCTAATGTTATTTCCATTGGCGATTGCTTAAGAAAACTGCTAGTGAAATCTTGTTTCCACATGTGGTTTTCTTAAACACCCTGCCAGTGCTAATGTTATTTGCACTGGCGGTTGCTTAATAAAATCGCCAGTGGAAATCTTGTTTCCACAGGCGGTTTTTTAAGCACCCTGCCAGTGCTAATGTTATTTCTACTAGCAATTGCTTAAGAAAACCGCCAGTGAAAATCTTGTTTCAACAGGCGGTTTTCTTAACCATCCCGCCAGTGCTAATGTTATTTCCACTGGCGGTTGCTTAAGAAAATCGTCAGTGAAAATCTTGTTTCTACATGCGGTTTCTTAAGCACCCCGCTAGTGCTAATGTTATTTTCACAGGCGGTTGCTTAAGAAAATCGGCAGTGGAAATCTTGTTTTCATAGACGGTTTTCTTAAGCACCCCACCAGTGCTAATGCTATTTCCACTGGCGGTTGCTTAAAAAACCGCCAGTGAAAATCTTGTTTCCACAGGCAGTTTTTTTAAGCAAACCGTCAGTGCTAATGTTATTTCCACTGGCGGTTGCAAAACAACCATCAGTGAAAATGTCAATTTCTACTGGCCCCTAGCACTGGCGGCACTGAAAAACGCCAGTGCAAATAGCTCTAGGACCGCTACTATAGAGCTTCTGTGGACTAGTGTGCAATGACTAAAAAATAACGTCTTTAATCTTGATTATCCGATCGAAAATTCAGTATTGTAGCCGGTTCGGAACATGTATTGATACTTCTGACCTGGCACCACACAATACTTAGAAAAAAAAATAACAGACCTATGTAAGACCGGCTCCAATAAGTACTCTAAAAGCTCATGTACCCTAAATATAAAGGATTAAATGGTCATCTACGCTCTCCAGCAGCGTCCTCTAAACGATCCTCTAAATTTAGAGGACGTTGTTGGATTCTCTATATATAGAGTTTCTCTAAACGATTCTCTATCCATTTGAATACTTTAAATAACCGGTTTAGCAAAACTAAAATATGTACAATACATTTGAGAGTATGATAAATACGTATGGACAAAAATAAAAAATAAAAATGTCTCTAATATAGGTATTTAGGTATAGAGGATATGATTTAGAGGACGTTGTTAAAGAGGAAGTAGATATAGATGATAAAATCTTTTAAGGAAGACTGTAAAAGACGAATATAGAGGATGAATATAGAGGACGTTGCTGAAGACAGCCTTAAGTACTCTGTACACCTATATAAACCCTTAAGCCCATCACTGAGAGACACTTCGCTGCTTCATTTCTTCTTGTTGGTCTTCTTTCCTTTGGGCACCCTCGGCTAGCTAGTTTCGAAAGCTGTACGTGCAGGAATTAGCAAGAAGAGAAGGAAGCAAGCATGTCGAAGCCTGTTGCAGCAGCAATGGTCCCCGCGGTGGCGCTGATCGTACTGTGCGCGTGCACGATGCCCGCGCGCGGCGGGGACGACTACACGGCGTTCGTGTACGCCGGGTGCTCACAGGGGCGGTACGACCCCGGGTCGCAGTACGCCGCGGACGTGGACACGGCGCTGTCGTCCCTTGTGAACAGCGCCGGCTTCACCGCCTACGCCAACTACACCTCGCCGTCGCCGTCGGGCCTGGAGGGCGTGTACCAGTGCCGGTCCGACCTGCCCGCTGCGGTGTGCGGCGTCTGCGTGAAGTCGGCCGTGTCGAAGCTGGCCTCGCTCTGCAGGGCGGCGGCGGGCGCCGCGGTGCAGCTGCGCGCCTGCTTCGCGCGGTACGGGAACGACTCGTTCCTGGGGAAGCAGGACACGACGGTGCTGTTCAAGAAGTGCGGCGGCGGCGGCGACGACGCGGGCGTGGCGGCCATGCGCGACGCGGCGCTCGGCGCGCTCGTGGCCGCCGGCGGCGGCGGCGACGGGGGCTCGTACCGCGCCGGCGCGGCGGGCTACGTGCAGGCCATGTCGCAGTGCGTGGGCGACCTCGGCGCCAAGGCCTGCACCGACTGCGTCTCGGCCGCGGCCTCGCAGCTCAAGGCCGGCTGCGGCTACGCCTCCGCCGCCGAGGTGTACCTCGGCAAGTGCTACGCGCGCTTCTGGTCCAATGCCGGCGGCGGCACCGGCGGAGGAGTGCCGGTCGGAGGTGGCGCCGGTACCGGTGGCGGCGGTGTGGGAGGAGCTGGAGGCAATGGATACGCGTATGGTGGATTCGTTCCCAACACGTACGGGCAGCACGGTACGTAAGCAGCTGGTCCTTTCTCGCTCATACAATGCACTCTATTGCTGCTATTCTTAGTTCCGCGTTCTACGTCGATCATCCATAGCGACGATCTGCACGTAAAACTGCGAAGGGAGATGAGCCCTCGTTCGTTGGCAAGTGCGCCCCCGGCCAGCTGGTCGTGAATATTTTGTTGTATCTTGCTATAGATGGTCAATAAGCACGAGGCCCGTGAGCCCGGCACGAAGCCCGCTTTTTGGGCCCGGTCCGAGCCCGGCCCGCTTTTCGTGTCGTGCCGGGCTTGGACAGAAAACTAGGCATGGCGGGCTAGCCCGGCACGGCCCGTTTACCTCTAAGCCCGCTTTTTTACACTAAAACATGCTTACCGGCCCGTTCAGCCCGCTTTTTTCGTGCTAAACGGGCCGGCTCGGCCCGTTTAGACCCGCTGCGGGTCGGACTTGGACAGAAAATTGAGCCCGCGGGCTCAGCAGGCCCGACCCGGTTTTCGGCCGGGCTTCATCGGGCCCGGACCGGGCCAGGCCGGGCGGCCCGTTTCACCATCTCTAGATCTTGCACATTGCCACAACAGGGATGACCAAGTGCATACCCACTAGTGTATATAGTATATACGCTTACGATTCACTTTGTTATATATAAAAAAAGAATATACCAGTATGCAATCACTGAGAATAGATAGGGTTTCTTTCTGTCTTTTTTTTTGTACACACTTGCTTTGATCATGATGTGAGTGCACGGACTGCAAGGCTCAGCGCATCTGCACAGGATTTTAGGCGTTCTAGAATTGCAAGGCAGTGTTGTTTTTATAGTAGTACTGTAGTAGTAGCACGGTTTGGTTTGCTTTCCCTCTTCTGGTTCATTTTTATTCACGAAATTGCGGAGGGACTTTTTTGAAAATAGGGACGCGGTTTCAGAATCACATATATAACATGGCGGAAATAACCGCCTTGTTTGGGTTTTACACAAGGTATGTAAACAGGGCCGGGGCTAGCTAGAGAGTAAAGACACAAGTTTAAGTGCATGTTTGGAAGGGCTCCCAAACTTTTAGAGTAACCCTCCCAAATAGTCTAAAAAAGCTTCCAACAAAAAGTACCGAGTAGCCGGAACCATTTTTATAGAGAGGAGCCAGAGCAAAAAAAAATGGCTCTTAGTGGCGGCTCCTCTCCCACCTCTTCTCTCGTGTGAAGAGGAGCTGTTTTACTGAACGATTTGTTAAAACCACTGGCTCAGGAGCTGTTCTTAAAGCAAGGCATTTTTAGGGAAGTCAGAGCCGTGCCAAATGAGCCCTAAGTGTTTAACCATCACAATCATCTGAAACTACACATATGCATAGCTTTTGATAGATAGATAGATAATTAAATTTAGGTAGTATATATTATGTTTACGAAGGTGACGCGCTACCCTCTCCGCCAGCAGATTTATTTGCTGAGATTGGGGGTTTCCATGCATGCATGTAGCCTGTGCAAGCCTCTAGGCGCGCACACTAGAAATTTGACATGATGGCTTACATGTGCAGCTGTGCTAGCCCTGGTCCCCACATCTACCAGGGTACATGTTGATCGTATAAAATGACAATATAAATAACCAATAATGAAGCATTATCTTTCAATTTAACAGAAAAAAATAATTAACCTGGCTAGGTTACTGCATTACAACGAGTACTCATTTGTGATGCCACAGGACCATTTCGATAATTGCACACTATACGGTCTCCAAAAGGAATAATTGCAAAACGGCTAGGGGCTTCTCGAGAGAAGTTTTACAGGACGGAGCCTTACCAAAGTGACCCTTAAATGCAAATAAACTGCGTATGCATATGGTGTGTCCCCCAAGTCCAAACTGCATGCATGCCAAGGTACCTTTGAACCGAAAGTAGACCAAAAAAGATGGGGAAAAACTCTTTTTTTTTTTTGCCTTTCACTACTTTGCTCTCCTCTGCACTTTTAGCTAGGCTTTGGAACGGATCCATCCCCTCTCCCTTGCGTTGTTAATTAACCATGCCCTGAGAGGCCCACAATTGTACCAAAACGATCCAGCTTTGCATGCATCATCGGAATCCGAAGCACACACCGGAGGATATCTCTCTGGTATCCCCCACCCCCCACACTGTCGTACGTGCCGTCTCAGCAGTAGTGTACTGCACACCGCCTTTTTCTGCTTTTAGGGTAGCTCCTCCTTTAAACCCTTTTATTACCACCAACACCATACTTTGCACAAAAGCTACAGCTATGTACTTATGTAGGAGTGAAATATCTTTTTAGCAGTTTAGTTTGACTTTTTACTCTCCATTGGCAGTTCTCTTAACTCAGCGTGTCAATGTATTTATGTTCATCAGACGAGTCCGGGAAAACCCTCGCCATCATCATCGGCCTGGTGGCGGCGGTGGCCATTGTCATCGTCTTCCTCTCCTTCCTCCGCAGGGCCGGCGCCGTCGGCGGTAAGATCTACACGAGCTTGAAACCGCGTGTCGTCCATGGCATTCATCTTCATGTCTTATTACCTGAAGTCCCTGAACTATATGTATATGTGTATGCAGGAAAAAGCTAAGAGCGCGCAGGATTGGTCACCACTTGCCTCGATCGGACTGGGATCGGTCGGTGCAGGCTCGAAAACCGCTTTGCTCCATCTGCCTCCTTTATTTTTCGTCTTTTTTTTCGGACACTTTTTGCCACTTCTTTTATCTCTCGAAACAAAGGGGGGCGAAGCCGTACGTGCTGAAACGGTGCGAGCGAGCTGAAAAGGCGGCGTTCCCAGTGCAGACATGTGAACGTGAAGATTCCGTCCAGTACCAGCTACTCGTAAAGCCACGATGCGATAAACATTTTCTGGCAAAAAAAAAACAGATCATGTGGACTCTCTGCCCGTTATTATATATATGTATACTTATATAGAGAGTGTACTCCCTCCGGTGCAGTAAAAGAAGTCATCCTGCGCGTGACCGAGCGTGCACAAAAAAAGTCATAGCGCGCGTGGGTCTGTGATTTGGACGTTGTTGCCCCTAGTAATTGCACAAAAAAAGATGCACTCAAGAAGAATTGAACTTGAGACCTCTAGTCTAGAATGCCTTGGAGGTGCTGCAGCAACCAATCAAGCCTAATTGTTTTAGTGACATCAATGCACCCATATCCCTATTTAATAGGGGCAAACAGGGAAAACTCTATGATAATTAATCACTCCTTGGTATGCACAATCATGTCCTAAACGACTACCTTTACTGCACTGGAGGGAGTACTTATTATGGAGCATGAGATTCAGCATATATATATTGTCCAAGTTTATGTGTCGAATTAATTACGCTTGCTGATGTGAATCTATGTATATCATCATCATCATCATCTCTTTAAGGCACGTCGTCGTCATTATCATCATCATCTCTTTAAGGTAATTGGCTACAGAAACTGCAACTTTTAGAATGGCATATCATATATAATGTGATTGGTTGGGTGTACCTCTCTAGCATGGCTTGTCAACATGCGTTGACTAGCTTCTAGGACATGTTCACTTAGCTAGATATGCATGTGCAGATACAACTCACGTATTTGCTTGCGCTAGCTTTTTATTTGCTTGCATGCGCGGATATGGATACCACGTGATTGGTTCCTGTGCCCACGAGCACTAGGCTCGCGCCAGCCTAGACCACCACAGATAGAGTTGGAAAATAAGCTCGAGGCTCGCGAGCCGGCTCGAGCTCGGAGCGGCTCGATTTTGCAGCGAGTCGAGCTGAGCCGGCTCGTTCCGGCTCGCGAGCCTTGCAAAAATGATCAATTTATAGAATAATAATAAATATTAGATAATTTTATGGATAATAACTCATTTTTTAGTCTTTAATGATGAATATATTATAATTTATAATTTAAATTACTCATAATGTTGAATGATGATTCCATATTTCAAATTTATATAATGTTAATTCACTAAATAATGCAACAAAAAGTACCAGAATATGGCTCACGAGCCGAGCCGGCTCGCGAGCCAATGTCGAGCCGAGCCGAGCCTCTTTCGCCAGCTCGTGGAATGGACGAGCCGAATCGAGCCGAGCTCGTTCAGGCACCGAGCCGAGCCGAGCTGAGCTTGGCTCTGAGAGCACCTAGAGGGGGGGGGGGGTGAATAGGTGATCCTGTGAAACTTGAAAACTTAATGCCACAAAAACTTGGTTAAGCGTTAGCACAATAATGCCAAGTGGCTAGAGAGGAGTCTTAACAAAACACAATAACCACAAGAGATCAACACAGAGATGGCACAGTGGTTTATCCCATGGTTCGGCCAAGTACAAAACTTGTCTACTCCACGTTGTGGCGTCCCAATGGACGAGGGTTGCAATCAACCCCTCTCAAGCGGTCCAAAGACCCACTTGAATACCACAGTGTTTTGCTTTGCTTTACTATATCCCGATCGCGAGGAATCTCCACAACTTGGAGCCTCTCGTCCTTACAAAGATGTTCACAAAGAAGCGTGGAGTAAGGGAGGGATAAGCAACTCACACAAGAGACAAAGATCACAGCAAATACGCACACACAAGACCCAGACTTGAGCTCAAGAGACTATCACGAGTTTCTCACTAGAACGGAGCTCAAATCACTAAGAATGTCGAACAAGTGCGCAAGAACGAAGTGTGAGTGATCAACTATGCTCAAAGAATGCTTGGATGTCTTCTCCATGCGCCAAGGGGTCCCTTTTATAGCCCCAAGACAGCTAGGAGCCGTTGAGAGCATTGTAGGAAGGCAATTCTTCCCTTCTGTCGACTGGCGCACCGGACAGTCCGGTGCGGATTTCTTTCCTTGTTTGGCGAAGCCGACCGTTGGAGATTCAGAGCCGTTGGCGCACCGGACACTGTCCGGTGCACACCGGACAGTCCGGTGCTCCAATGTGACCGTTGGCTCGGCCACGCGTCACGCGCGGAATCCTCGGCCAACCGTTGCCCCGGCTGACCGTTGGCTCACCGGACAGTCCGGTGCCTCACCGGACAGTCCGGTGAATTATAGTCGTACGCCGTTGATGGCTTCCCGAGACCGACGACTTCGCCTGTGAATGGCTCACCGAACAGTCCGGTGCACCATCGGACAGTCCAGTGATTTATACCGTACACCGCCGTCGAAGTCCCGAGAGCAGCAAGTTCGCCAGAGCCAGCCTAGCGCACCGGACACTGTCCAGTGCACCACCGGACAGTCCGGTGCACCCAGACTGCGCAGACTTTGGCTGAACAAAGCCATCTCTTTTCCAATTCGATTTCTTCTATTTCCAGCACTTAGACACAATACATAGTCCATAAAACAATGTACTAAGTCTAGAAACATACCTTTTGACTTGATTTGCACTTTGTCCACCACTTTGCATAGATTAACACAAAAGCACTTGTGTTGGCACTCAATCACCAAAATACTTAGAAATGGCCCAAGGGCACATTTCCCTTTCAATCTCCCCCTTTTTGGTGATTTATGCCAACACAACAAAGAGCAACTAAAAGAAGTGCAATATCAATGCAAATGAGAACTTAAAAAGGTTTTGATTCAAATTTGGTATATATGGATCATACTTTGCCACCACTTGGTTTGTTTTTGCAAATCAACCTCAATTTCCTATCTCTAAGTCAAACACACTTGTAGAGACATAAAGAGAGTTCTTCCAATAGAAATTGATCATAGTATCAAAAACTCCCCCTATTTCCCATAATCAACCATTCTCCCCACAAGAGACCAACTTTTGACAAAAAGGAGCCAATAAGAGTATTTTGACAAAACAAAAGCTCTATTCTATTATTTTCAAAATTCTCAAGTGGTAGCTGATCCATTTATTGCTTTGGCCTTATTTTCTCCCCCTTTGGCATCAAGCACCAAAACGGGATCAATCTTGGCCCTTGAACCCCATTGCCTCACCAAAGTCTTCAAATAAGAATACAAAGGCAATAAGAGTACATGAGATGAACTTGGAATAAGTTACCCTCTCATCGGAGTGCAGTGGAAGTCTTTCATGGTTCAAGTTCACCTTTTCCCTTTCAAACCTCCTTTGAGACTAAATTAAGAAAACTCAAACACATGGTTAGTCTCAAAGGGTCAAGTTGTAGCACATCTCCCCCTAAATATGTGCATTACATGCAAATGGACTTGTGAGGTCCGGGGAGTACTTGTACAACTTGAGCACCATAAACAACAAAATGCATAAGGAACATGATCAAAGGCATAAACACATGTATGCTATAAATCAATCCAAGTTCCGCGAATCTAAGACATTTAGCTCACTACGCAGCCTGCAAAAGGTCTTCTCATCTAGAGGCTTGGTAAAGATATCGGCTAGCTGGTTCTCGGTGCTAATATAGAACACTTTGATATCTCCCTTTTGCTGGTGGTCTCTCAAAAAGTGATGCCGGATGTCAATGTGCTTTGTGCGGCTGTGCTCAACAGGATTGTCCGCTATGCAGATAGCACTCTCATTGTCACATAGGAGTGGGACTTTGCTCAGATTGTAGCTAAAGTCCCGGAGGGTTTGCCTCATCCAAAGTAGTTGCGCGCAACACTGTCCTGCGACAACATACTCGGCCTCAGCGGTGGATAGGGCAACGGAAGTTTGTTTCTTAGAATTCCATGACACCAGGGACCTTCCTAAGAATTGGCACGTCCCCGATGTACTCTTCCTATCGACCTTACATCCAGCATAGTCGGAGTCTGAATATCCAATCAAGTCAAAGTTAGACCCCTTTGGATACCAGATCCCGAAGCAAGGCGTAGCGACTAAATATCTAAGAATTCGCTTCACGGCCACTAAGTGACACTCCCTTAGATCGGATTGAAATCTAGCACACATGCATACGCTAAGCATAATATCCGGTCTACTAGCACATAAATAAAGTAAAGACCCTATCATTGATCGGTATGCCTTTTGATCAATAGACTTACCTCCTTTGTTGAGGTCGGTGTGTCAGTCGGTTCCCATCGGAGTCTTTGCGGGCTTGGCGTCCTTCATCCCAAACCGCTTTAGCAAGTCTTGCGTGTACTTTGTTTGGGAGATGAAGGTGCCATCCTTGAGTTTCTTCACTTGGAACCCAAGGAAGTAGTTCAACTCGCCCATCATCGACATCTCAAATTTCTGCGTCATCACCCTGCTAAACTCTTCACAAGACTTTTGATTAGTAGAACCAAATATTATGTCATCGACATAAATTTGGCACACAAAAAGATCACCATCGCAAGTCTTAGTGAAAAGAGTTGGATCGGCTTTCCCAACCTTGAAAGCATTAGCAATTAAAAAGTCTCTAAGGCATTCATACCATGCTCTTGGGGCTTGCTTAAGTCCATAGAGCGCCTTAGAGAGCTTACACACGTGGTCGGGGTACCGTTCATCCTCGAAGCCAGGGGGTTGCTCCACATACACCTCCTACTTGATTGGCCCGTTGAGGAAAGCGCTCTTCACATCCATTTGAAACAACCTGAAAGAATGGTGAGCGACATATGCTAGCAAAATACGAATGGACTCTAGCCTAGCCACAGGAGCAAAAGTCTCCTCAAAGTCCAAACCTGCGACTTGGGCATAACCTTTTGCCACAAGTCGAGCCTTGTTCCTCGCCACCACCCCGTGCTTGTCCTGTTTGTTGCGGAATACCCACTTGGTTCCCACAACATTTTGCTTGGGACGAGGCACCAGTGTCCAAACTTCATTTCTCTTGAAATTATTGAGCTCCTCCTGCATGGCCAACACCTAGTCCGGATCTAGCAAGGCCTCTTCTACCCTGAAAGGCTCAATAGAAGAGACAAAGGAGTAATGCTCACAAAAATTAACTAATCTAGAACGAGTAGTTACTCCCTTGCTAATATCACCCAAAATTTGGTCGACGGGATGATTCCTTTGAATCGTCGCTCGAACTTGGGTTGGAGGTGCCGGTTGTGCTTCTTCCTCCATCACATGATCGTCTTGTACTCCCCCTTGATCACACGCCTCCTTTTGATGAACCTGTTCATCGTCTTGAGTTGGGGGATTCACCATTGTTGAGGAAGAAGGTTGATCTTGCATCAATTGTTCCTGTGGTCGCACATCGCCAATTGCCATGGTGCGCATTGCGGCCGTTGGAACGTCTTCTTCATCTACATCATCAAGATCAACAACTTGCTCACTTGGAGAGCCATTAGTCTCATCAAATACAATGTCGCTAGAGACTTCAACTAAACCCGATGATTTGTTGAAGACCCTATACGCCTTTGTATTTGAGTCATAACCTAATAAAAACCCTTCTACAGCTTTGGGAGCAAATTTAGAAGTTCTACCTTTCTTCACAAGAATATAACACTTGCTCCCAAATACACGAAAGTAAGACACATTGGGTTTGTTACCGGTTAGAAGCTCATACAAAGTCTTCTTGAGGAGGCGGTGAAGGTAGACCCGGTTGATGGCGTGGCAAGCCGTGTTCACGGCTTCCGACCAAAAGCGCTCGGGGGTCTTGAACTCTCCAAGCATAGTCCTCGCCATATCGATGAGCGTCCTATTCTTCCTCTCTACCACACCATTTTGCTGTGGTGTGTAGGGAGCGGAGAATTCGTGCTTGATCCCTTCCTCCTCAAGGAACTCCTCCACTTGAAGGTTCTTGAACTCGGACCCGTTGTCGCTCCTTATCTTCTTCACCTTGAGCTCAAACTCATTTTGAGCTCTCCTGAGGAAGCGCTTGAGGGTCCCTTGGGTTTCAGATTTATCCTACAAAAAGAATACCCAAGTGAAGCGGGAAAAATCATCAACTATAACAAGACCATACTTACTTCCTCCTATGCTTAGATAGGCGACGGGTTCGAAGAGGTCCATATGCAGCAGCTCCAGGGGTCTTGACGTAGTCATCACGTTCTTGATGTGATGAGCACTTCCCACTTGTTTACCTGCTTGACAAGCTGCACAAGGTCTATCTTTTTTGAAATGCACATTAGTTAGACCTATCACGTGTTCTCCCTTTAGAAGCTTGTGAAGGTTCTTCATCCCCACATGTGCTAAGCAGCGATGCCACAGCCAGCCCATGCAAGTCTTAGCAATTAAGCATGCATCTAGACCGGCCTCTTCTTTTGCAAAATCAACCAAATAAAGTTTGTCGTCTAGTACACCCTTAAAAGCTAGTGAACCATAACACCTTCTAAAGACAGACACATCTACATTTGTGAATAGACAATTATATCCCATATTACAAAGTTGACTTACAGATAACAAATTATATCCAAGTGACTCAACTAAAAACACATTAGAAATAGAGTGCTCGGACGAAATAGCAATTTTACCTAACCCTTTCACCTTGCCTTGGTTCCCATCACCGAATATTATTGAATCTTGGGGATCCTTGTTCTTGACGTAGGAAGAGAACATCCTCTTTTCTCCCGTCATGTGGTTTGTGCATCCGCTGTCGATAATCCAGCTTGAGCCCCCGGATGCATAAACCTGCAAGGCAAATTTAGGCTTGGGTCTTAGGTACCCAACTCTTGTTGGGTCCTACAAGGTTAGTCACAATAGTCTTAGGGACCCAAATGCAAGTTTTGTCTCCCTTACATTTGGCCCCTAACTTCCTAGCAATTACCTTCTTATCCTTTCTACAAATAGCAAATGAAGCATTGCAAGCATGATATATTGTCGAAGGTTCATTAATTTTCCTAGGAACATTAACAACATTTCTCCTAGGCATATGATGAACAACATTTCTCCTAGACATATCTCTACCATGCATATAGGAAGAACTAGAAGCAAACATGGCATGAGAATCAAAAGCATCATAACTTCTATAGGCATTCCTAGAATGTCTCCTATCATGATACATGAAAGCATGGTTCTTTTTAGCACTACTAGCCATAGGGGCCTTCCCTTTCTCCTTGGCGGAGATGGGAGCCTTATGGCTTGTTAAGTTCTTGGCTTCCCTCTTGAAGCCAAGTCCATCCTTAATTGAGGGGTGTCTACCAATCGTTTAGGCATCCCTTGCAAATTTTAACTTATCAATTCACTCTTGCTAGTCTTAAGTTGGGCATTAAGACTAGCTAGTTCATCATTTAACTTTGCAATAGACACTAGGTGTTCACTACAAGCATCAACATTAAAATCTTTACACCTAGTGCAAATCACAACATGTTCTACACAAGAGTTAGATCTATTTGCTACTTCTAGTTTAGCATTTAAATCATTGTTAACATCTTTTAAACTAGAAATTGTCTCATGGCAAGTAGATAGTTCACAAGAAAGCATTTCATTCCTTTTGATTTCTAAAGCAAGGGATTTTTGAGCCTCTACAAACTTATCATGTTCTTCATATAAAAGATCCTCTTGCTTCTCTAATAATCTATTCTTATCATTCAAGGCATCAATTAATTCGTTAATCTTATCAACCTTGGTTCTATCTAGACCCTTGAATAAACAAGAATAATCTATTTCATCATCATCACTAGACTCATCCTCACTTGAAGAAGCATAAGTAGTATTGTCTCGAGTACATACCTTCTTCTACTTCGCCATGAGGCATGTGTGACGCTCGTTGGGGAAGAGGGATGACTTGTTGAAGGCGGTGGCGGCGAGCCCTTCATTGTCGGAGTTGGATGACAAACAATCCGAGTCCCACTCCTTGCCAAGGTGTGCCTCGCCCTTAGCCTTCTTGTATGCCTTCTTCTTCTCCCTCTTGTTCCCTTGTTCCTGATCACTATCATTATCGGGACAGTTAGCGATAAAATGACCAATCTTACCACATTTGAAGCATGAGCGCTTCCCCTTTGTCTTGGTCTTGCTTGGCTACCCCTTGCGACCCTTTAGCGCCATCTTGAAGCGCTTGGTGATGAGGGCCATCTCTTCATCATTGAGCCCTGCCGCCTCAACTTGCACCACCTTGCTAGGTAGCGCCTCCTTGCTCCTCGTTGCCTTGAGAGCAATAGTTTGAGGCCCTTGGATTGGTCCATTTAGTGCATCGTCGACGTATCTTGCTTCCTTGATCACCATCCGCCCGCTTACAAATTTCCCAAGAATTTCTTCGGGCGACATCTTGGTGTACCTAGGATTCTCACGAATATTGTTCACAAGATGTGGATCAAGGACAGTAAAGGACCTTAGCATTAGGCGGACAACGTCATGGTCCGTCCATCGTGTGCTTCCGTAGCTCCTTATTTTGTTGACAAGGGTCTTGAGCCGGTTGTACGTTTGGGTTGGCTCCTCACCCCTTATCATCGCGAATCTCCCAAGTTCGCCTTCCACCAACTCCATTTTGGTGAGCATGGTGACGTCGTTTCCCTCATGAGAGATCTCGAGGGTGTCCCAGATCTGCTTGGCATTGTCCAAGCCGCTCACCTTATGGTATTCGTCCCTGCACAATGAAGCTAGAAGAACAGTAGTCGCTTGTGCATTTTTGTGGATTTGCTCGTTAATGAACATGGGACTATCGGTACTATCAAATTTCATTCCACTCTCTACTATCTCCCATATGCTCGGATGGAGAGAGAACAAGTGACTACGCATTTTGTGACTCCAAAATCCGTAGTCCTCTCCATCAAAGTGAGGAGGTTTGCCAAGTGGAATGGAGAACAAATGAGCTTGTACTTTGCGGAATATGAGAGTAATCGAAAGAAAAGTTCGAATTGACCGTTTTCCGTTTCTCGTAGTCATAGTCGTCCTTTTGGGAAGAAGAGGACTCGTCGCTGTCGTCGTAGTAGACGATCTCCTTGATGCGCCTCGTCTTCTTCTTCTTCCCATCTTTTCGTTTGTGGCCCGAGCCCGAGTCGGTAGGCTTGTCGTCTTTCGGCTCGTTGACGAAGGACTCCTTCTCCTTATCATTGATCACGATCCCCTTTCCCTTAGGATCCATCTCTTCGGGCGATTAGTCCCTTCGTGAAGAGAACAACTCTGATACCAATTGAGAGCACCTAGAGGGGGGGGGGGGGTGAATAGGTGATCCTGTGAAACTTGAAAACTTAATGCCACAAAAACTTGGTTAAGCGTTAGCACAATAATGCCAAGTGGCTAGAGAAGAGTCTTAACAAAACACAATAACCACAAGAGATCAACACAGAGATGGCACAGTGGTTTATCCCGTGGTTCGGCCAAGTACAAAACTTGCCTACTCCACGTTGTGGCGTCCCAACGGACGAGGGTTGCAATCAACCCCTCTCAAGCGGTCCAAAGACCCACTTGGATACCACGGTGTTTTGCTTTGCTTTACTATATACCGATCGCGAGGAATCTCCACAACTTGGAGCCTCTCGCCCTTACAAAGATGTTCACAAAGAAGCGCGGAGTAAGGGAGGGATAAGCAACTCACACAAGACACAAAGATCACAGCAAATACGCACACACAAGACCCAGACTTGAGCTCAAGAGACTATCACGAGTTTCTCACTAGAACGGAGCTCAAATCACTAAGAATGTCGAACAAGTGCGCAAGAACGAAGTGTGAGTGATCAACTATGCTCAAAGAATGCTTGGATGTCTTCTCCATGCGCCAAGGGGTCCCTTTTATAGCCCCAAGGCAGCTAGGAGCCGTTGAGAGCATTGTAGGAAGGCAATTCTTGCCTTCTGTCGACTGGCGCACCGGACAGTCCGGTGCACCACCGGACACTGTCCGGTGCGGATTTCGTTCCTTGTTTGGCGAAGCCGGCCGTTGGAGATTCAGAGCCGTTGGCGCACCGGACACAGTCCGGTGCACACCGGACAGTCCGGTGCTCCAATGTGACCGTTGGCTCGGCCACGCGTCACGCGCGGAATCCTCGGCCGACCGTTGCCCCGGCTGACCGTTGGCTCACCGGACAGTCCGGTGCATCACCAACAGTCCGGTGAATTATAGTCGTACGCCGTTGATGGCTTCCCGAGACCGACGACTTCGCCTGTGAACGGCTCACCGGACAGTTCGGTGATTTATACCATACACCACCGTCGAAGTCCCGAGAGCAGCAAGTTCGCCAGAGCCAGCCTGGCGCACCGGACACTGTCCGGTGCACCACCGGACAGTCCGGTGCACCCAGACTGCGCAGACTTTGGCTGAACAAAGCCATCTCTTTTCCAATTCGATTTCTCCTGTTTCCAGCACTTAGACATAATACATTAGTCCATAAAACAATGTACTAAGTCTAGAAACATACCTTTTGACTTGATTTGCACTTTGTCCACCACTTTGCATAGATTAACACAAAAGCACTTGTGTTGGCACTCAATCACCAAAATACTTAGAAATGGCCCAAGGGCACATTTCCCTTTCAGGCTCGGCTCGTTTCCAGCCCTAACCAGAGAAGCCTTCTCCCCTCCTCCCCATGTCCCCATGCATGCAAGTGGGAGCTGAAAAAATCGACTATGCTGCATGCGCGTGGGCAGGCTCTCCTCGTCCTATGCAGGGAATCAATCACGTGTGCGGCCACAGTCAATGCACCCGCTAAGCCTGCACATAGCCGGTCGGGCTACCAATCACGTGGATACACTACCGGAATACGGGCCTTTGCCAAGTGCTTTTTGTCGGGCACTCGGCAAAGAAGCCTTTGCCGAGTGCCGCACTCGGCAAAGTCCTGCTCTCGGTAGCGACGGCGTTTGCCGAGAGCAGGACTCTCGGCACAGGAAAACTCTCGGCAAAGACTCTGTAGGAAACGGTTGACGCCTAAGAGGGGGGTGAATTAGGACTTCTAAAACTTTCGCTAAACTAGGCCATAATTAAATCCCTAGAGCAAAACCTATGCAAATAATCAAACTAGAATGTGCAAACTAGGTTTTGTCTAAGTGTTGCTATCTCTACCGTAATGACTAAGTTTCAATCTACACTAAATAAGTATGAATACAAGATTGAAACTTAAATGCTTAATATAAATGCGAAAACTTAAAAAGCAAAGTAGAGAAGCAAACTCTCGTGGATGACGCCGGTATTTTTACCGAGGTATCCGGAACCACGCAAGGTCCTGACTAATCCTCATTGGTGCCCCTACGCAAAGGGAAGCCCACGCGAGGGCCAAGCACCATGGTCGAGTAACTCCGTAGAGAGCCGCGGGCCTTCTCCACGCACAAGTGGTGCTCCGCTTCCGGCTCCTCTCGGACGCTCCCCGCTGTCTCCACTATCGAGCTTCCGGCCGAAACGCCGCGGGCCTCGTTCCCTCCGGTACACGGTGGCGCCCGTGACACAAACGCGGTTGTCACGGTCTCGCAAGACTCTCGCCCCTCTTGGTACAATTACAATGGCTCACGCAAGAGCCGAGGGGTTGTGTGGTTTTACAAAACTCACTCAACTAACTAGGGTTTACCTAGAGCAAGCGCTAAAGCGGTCTAACTAACCTAAGCACTTCGCAAAGCATCTACGCTAATTACCGAGTGATTCTATTAAGCACTTGGGTGTTTGAGCTCTTGGAAATGTGCACTATATGCCTTGGTATGATGCTTGGGCTCCCACACCTTCAAATGGCCGGTTGGGTGAAGTATATATAGGCCCCAACTCCAAAATAGCCGTTGGAGAAAAGCTGTTGTTCTCTGCGGCACACCGGACAGTCCGGTGGTGCATCGGACAGCGCACTGTAGCCTGTCCGGTGCGCCTAGCCGTTGCCCTGTCAGAGCAGGTGACCGTTGGCGCCGCAGGCTTTTCACACCGGACAGTCTGGTGCTCACACCGGACAGTCCGGTGGTCTTCTCTCCGGGTGCCACCTAGAACTAGCCGTTGGGCTGCAGTTCCCTGGTGCACCGGACAGTCCGGCGTGTGGGCACCGGACAGTCCGGTGCTTCACGCACAGACAGTCTGCAGGCAGCACACTTGGACTTTTCTTGGATCTTTTTAATGTCTTCTTTTGAGGTGTTGCTTTCTTCAATTCCTTAGTCCAAGTAGATCTTGCATCCTTTGAACTACAAACACAAACACTAGAAAACTTATTAGTTCACGGATTGTGTTGATCATCAAACACCAAAACTCAATTAGCCAAATGGCCCGGGGTCCATTTTCCTTACAGACTCCTTTGCCGAGTGCCAAAAACTCGGTGAAGGGCGACTCTCGGCAAAGGACCGTCAGCCGCCGTCTAAAGCTAACGACCGTTATTTTTGCCGAGAGCTGAGTTCTAGCACTCGGCAAAGAATCTTCTTTGCCGAGTGCCACCCGTGTGACACTCGACAGAGAAAGCTGTGCCGAGTGCCTTCCTGGGGCACTCGGCAAAGTAGATTTTTATTTTTTTATTTTGCCAACCAAACTTTTTGTGGTATGTTCCTACACTATGTAGACCTACATGTCCCATTTTGGGAGAATTATAAAAGTTTTTACAATAACTATTGGATTTAGTTCGTTTATTTGAATTTCTTCGGAAAATTCACATTTGAACTGCAAGTCACTCGAAACTTGGAAAACCGTGCATGCAAAAATGATATTCATGCTATTTAGCACAAGTTACGACCGATTTCAGGAGCGGACTGGAAACTTCGAGCACCATGCTCACTAAACATGGTCGTGAACTTGCCATCCAACTGTTTAAAAATTGTATAAAACGCAAACAAAGTCAGAAAATCATGCGACTTATCCACATGTCATGATATCATATATAGAGGCTGTGATAAAAATTTGAGAAAGTTTCGAGAAAGTTGTGAGGCACTATGTGTAGAAACCTAAGAGAACTAGATTGAAACTCTATGATTTCATGTGTAGATCGCTTAGGTTTCTACACATAGTTCCTCACAACTTTCTCTAAACTTTCTCAAATTTTTATGACAGCCACTATATATGATATCATGACCTGTGGACAAGTTTCATGATTTTCTGACTTTGTTTGCGTTTTATACAATTTTTAAACAGCTGGATGGCAAGTTCACGACCATGTTTAGTGAGCATGGTGCTCGAAGTTTCTAGTTCGCTCCTGAAATCAGTCATAACTTGTGCTAAATAGCATGAATATCATTTTTGCATGCACTATTTTCCAAGTTTCGAATGACTTAGAATTCATATGTGAATTTTCCGAAGAAATTCAAATAAACGAACTAAATCCAATAGTTATTGTAAACACTTTTATAATTGTCCCAAAATGGTACATGTAGGTCTACATAGTGTAGGAACATACCACAAAAAGTTTGGTTGGCAAAAAAAATAAAAATCTACTTTGCCGAGTGTCGGCCTTTGGGCACTCGGTAAAGCTATGTTTGCCGGGTGTCATACGATGCACACTCGGCAACGCTTTCTTTGCCGAGTGCCCAACGACCGACACTCGGCAAAGATGCCTTTGCTGAGTGTCCGTGATCTAGCACTCGGCAAAGTATATTTTTAAATTAAAAAAACTTTGCCGAGTGCCAAATCGCGGGCACTCGGCAAAGACTGTTTACATAGGCAGAAATAACTTCTTTTTCACTCGCTTCTCCACGGCGCCGCTACCGTCGTTGCTCCCGCCGCGCCCAGCCTTCGCCACTGCGCCCCGCCCACGTGCCACCGCGCCCCACCCGCGCCCCGCCGCCCACCTGCCGACGCGCCACCATGCCCCCCTTCACGCCCCCGCGTCCCCGCGTCCCGCCATGCCACCTTGCCTCACCCATGCGCCGCCATGCCCCGCAGTTCCGCCGCGTCCCGCCCCCGTGCTCCGCCGCCGCCCACCGTGCCCGCGCCTCGCTGACCCTGGCCACAACCACCGGCCCCGGCCGCCACCACCGCCGCCCCCGACCTTGGTACGTAAGTTTTATTCTATGATTGAATTATTTACCCATAAGTATAGTATAAGTTATGTTCTCTAAATTTGCTATAGTGGTAAGAATTCTTTGGATTGGAATGATTATCATTACTGTGAAAAAATCATATAGTGTGATGGTGAATATGTTTAGTAAAATATAGTGGTAATGATGATTGGATGTCGATTAGATGTGATTCGCGACCATCGTGTCATTTGTATATCTATGTGTCGGCCATCGTGCTGATACTTGTATTTGCAGGTTTTAGAAACCTCCCTGTGCAGGGGAGGTGCTGTCGAAATTTTCTATTGATAGGCTTCTGTTAGAGGATGGAGGACCATGAGTGGATGTACATGGGCCGTAGAGAAAGGAATGATGTCACCTATGAATGGATTAGAAAGACCGATGATTTCGTGGAATGGGCATATGGCGAAGCTGCTAAAGGAGCGAGTCTAGTCCCATGCCCGTGCAGCAAATGTGCCAACCGGAAAAGAAAATCAAAGAAGGCCATGGTAGAACATATTTGGAAGAATGGATTTACGTCGGGCTATACTTGGTGGATCTTTCATGGTGAAGCGCATCGTACGAGAGATGAGGTGCTGAGACAACGCGTCGAGGATTATGATGCTGATGCGGGGGTAGCGGATATGTTGAACGACTATCACGAGGCACAATACTCAGGAGGATGTACGGATGATGAGCCAGAGCCGACTGCAAAGGCGTTCTATGACATGTTTGACGTGGCACAGAAGCCCCTTCACGGCCAAATAAAGGTTTCTCAACTAGATGCCATTAGGCGTGTAATGGTGTTCAAGTCGTAGTACACATGAGTCGAGACGCATTCGATGGCTTGTTGACGGTTATTGGGAGCCTGCTTCCGGAGGATCACGTTTTGCCAAAGAGCATGTACGAGGAACAGAAACTCCTTCGTGCACTCAAGATGATGTATGAGCAGATACATTCTTGTCCGAAGGGCTGTGTGCTATTTAGGAAAGAATACGTGGAGGCAAAGTACTATCCGAAGTGTAAATCGTCTAGGTTCATGGAGGTAGACTTTGGTGATGGACAGAAGAGGCAGCTCGACATCCCCTTGACAATCCTACAACACCTTCCGTTCATACCGAGGATCCAGCATCTATACATGACCGAGGAATCCATGAAACAGATAACATGGCACAAAAATAGAAACGATACAATCCAGACAAGACGGTGCACGCATCCGATGGTGAAGCATGGAAACACTTTGATGCCATTCACCGTGAGAAAGCCAAAGAGGCTCGTAATGTACATGTTGTGCTGGCCACAGATGGGTTCAATCCCTATGGAATGAGTGTTGCCCCGTACACATGTTGGCCCGTGTTTGTTATCCCAATCAATCTCCCCCTGGTGTGTGCTTTCAAAGGCAGAATATATTCGTGTCGTTGAAAATTCCCAGACACCCGGGGAATAAAATGGGCGTGTACATGTAGCCTTTGATCGATGAATTAGTACGTGCTTGGGAGGAAGGGGTATGGACGTATGACCGAGTTACGAAGATAAACTTCAGAATGCATGTTTGGTACCAGTACTCCATGCATGACTTACCGGCATATGGGCTATTCTGTGATTGGTGTGTTCACTGTAAGTTTCCAGTTT
Source organism: Zea luxurians (assembly GCA_029449295.1). Taxonomy (NCBI): domain Eukaryota; kingdom Viridiplantae; phylum Streptophyta; class Magnoliopsida; order Poales; family Poaceae; genus Zea; species Zea luxurians. Next base: position 803,109 of record JAOPSE010000170.1, read on the forward strand.
GCAAGGAAGCTCTTAGGATCATTTGGTTGAAAAAAGGTGGCAAATATTTGTCCTTCGATAAACATCGACAATTTCTCCCTCCTGACCATCCATTCCGCCTAGACATCAAGAACTTTACGAAAGATGTCGTAGTGACAGACCGCCCACCTGCAACGATGACTGGTGCCAAAATTCATCAACAGATAGATGGGCTCGTGGCCAATACAGAAGGTGGTTTTGTAGGATATGGTGAGCAGCATATGTGGACACATAAGTCAGGCTTGACTCGGCTCCCCTATTATGACGACCTGCTCCTTCCACACAACATTGACATGATGCACACTGAAAAGAATGTTGCCGAGGCACTTTGGGCAACAATTATGGACATTCCTGATAAGTCAAAGGATAACGTAAAGGCAAGAGTGGATCTGACAGCATTATGTGATAGACCAAACCAAGAGATGAAGCCGCCAAGTGGTGGAAAGACATGGAGAAGTCCTAAGGCCGATTTCGTCCTAAGCAGGGCCCAGAGGAAGGAAGTACTTCAGTGGATCAATATGTTGATGTTCCCTGATGGGTATGCAGCTAACCTGAGTAGGGGGTGAACTTATGTACTTTGCGAGTCTTAGGGATGAAGAGTCATGACTTCCACATATGGATTGAACGGATTCTTCCTGTGATGGTTCGAGGTTATGTCCCTGAGCATGTCTGGCTAGCGCTTTCAGAGTTGAGCTATTTCTTCCATCAGCTTTGAGCAAAAGAGTTATCTTGGACCGTAGTTGCAGACTTGGAAAGATTGGCACCCATGTTTCTATGTAGGCTTGAGAAGATATTTCCACCCGGCTTCTTCAATCCAATGCAGCATTTGATTCTTCATCTCCCCTCTGAGGCACTGTCACACCTGGTTTTAGAAGGCAAATCGAATGCGAACCATGTACGTGCCAGGATCAGCAATTCACGTACACAATAGTTACATAACTGGACATCATCACACAGTGCTCAAATCATAATATAAAAGGGGAATAATAGTTGATTACATCATATGTCTAAGACATCCACATAGTCTTTACAATAATCAAAGTGCGGAAAAGAAACATAGATACACGCGGCCTTCACAGGCAGCTGACTGGGGGGTTGCCGCTAACCCACGCCTAGAACTCGTCGTAATCTTGGAACTTCTGCAAGTCTCCTTCCACGGCTTTATCTTCTCCTGAGCAGTGGTTACAATGCGGACAACCTGGGGGGGGGTTGGTGTGTAGAGCAAGGGTGAGTACACATCAACATACTCAGCAAGTGTCCTGTTTGGCTGTAGTGGACTAGCTTTATGTGGGGGTAAGTCAAGCAGTTGCTTTTAGTTGGTCAGATTATTATTGCTAGTAGAGAAAGCCAAGTTTTAGATTTAGCCCACGTTATCAACCCAAACGTACCCTTTCCAAACGGAAAGAATACCACTTACCATTACCATAATCAGTACCAAAACCATCATTCTCATCACCACCTGTAATCCGAACATCTCTGATCAAGTACCACTAATCACTAGAGCTCCCTTGGCCGCTCATAACCGTGAGCACGACTGATATATCAGTTTCATAACACTCTGCAGAGGTTGCGCACTTTACCCACAAGCCGTGATTCCCTCTTGCCTCGGGCCGATCAAACCCTTAAACACTACCAAGGTGAATAGGCAGGGTCTCACTACGTAGCCTTTACAAAGATTCTCCGGGGCTGTAGCCGCCCGTTAGGTTTCCTAAATGTACCACACTCCTCCCCAAGGGGCAAACCAAAATTGGCAGAGCGAGCCGCATACACCGAGCCCCATTGACGGCACGACGGCTAAGCAAACTACACCCCAGTTCCTCTAATTATTTAGCTAAGGGCGTTCCACTCCACCCTCATGGTTGCACTGTTTTCCCGGGCGGTCATCCAACGAACACGTCCTTATGGAGAGGCACTCGAGAAACCGCTCGAGCCCCCTTAAATGCCATAAGTATAATATCATGAATAAGAGGGAAAACAGTGTATCATAGATAATTCTCATCATGTTCATTGATTAATGTTGAGCAATAGCATAAAGCTAACAATAGTAATCCAACCCAAATAGGTAAGCAAGGACAGGGGTAACAAAAGCTAGTCAATCCTTAAATATAACTGTGTAAATGCGGGAAGTGAATTAAGGATGTATAGGACAAAGATAGGTCAAGGGACACTTGCCTCCACCAACCAGCTGTTGCTCAGGGGCTTCTCCTGCGAGTTCTTCGGGCTCTTCAACCAGATCGTTCTCTATACGAGTTCAAACATACATTCCACACATTTAATACCAAAAGAACAGTACACCATACAATAGAATGCAGTAATTAAACAGACGTTCCACGCGGGGCTCGCAATTACGGTTAAGAGAGAAAGAGGAAATGACAGTCGAGTCTACGGTCGAGAAGCGATCGCGTTACACAATTATAAATTAAACTACTCATTTAAACAGAAGGGTATTAATTGGGACACTGTGTTTAGCATAAAGTAAGGTCATGTTCTATGTTTAGTCGTTATAAATAGATAAATATGAATGAAAGGGAGTGGTCGTACGGCGAGACGCGCGACATAGCATTTAAATTAAATTAAGAAATCAACGACTCGGCGCGCGACAGAGCGCACAACGAGATTCTTGCATTAATTATTATAAATAAACGCTAAGCGTTGCGTGACAAAACGTATGACGGCTTACGTCAATAGAACTGAATTTAAAACGAATCGTCGCGCGACGAAGCGCGCGACACAGCGCCTTAATAAATATAAATTTAAGATGAATCGTCGCGCGACGAAGCGCGCGACACCGCACATTTAATAAAGGTGAATTTAGAATTAATCGTCGCGTGACGAAGCGCACGACGCAACACATCGACTAAACTAAAATTAAAATAAATTAAGACGGGGATTGAACGCCGGGCGCGGACGCGTAGGGGGCCGCGGGCGCAGAGACACAGGCGCGGGGCCAGACTGCCGCTGGGCACGGGGCGGGCAGCCGAGCCACCGGCGCGCAGGGGGCCACGGGCGTGGGGCCGAGCCGCCGCCGGACGCGGGGAGGGTGCGGGGGCGCGGGGCTAGGCGCGGGGACGTGAGGGCCGGGCGCAGGAGGGCGCGACACGGCTGAGCCGCCGCCGCCGGGCGCGGGAAGGACGCGGGGGCACGGGGCCAGGCACGGGGGTGCGAGGTCGAGCGTGGGAGCGCAGGGGCCGGGCGCGGGAGGGCGCGACGCGGCCGCGCCGTCGTCGGGGGCGCGCGACGGGGAGGGGAGGGCGCGACCAAGGGAAAAAGAAAGGGAGGGGGAGGGAGAGAAAGAGAAAGAGGGAAGGGGAGGGGAGGGGAAACTCACCTCGGGGATCCAAACTCCAGCGATCACTGTCTCCAAACCCTAGGGCACCATGGGGGGAGAGAGAGATGGAGGAGGAAGAGGAAGAGGGAGGTTACTGCACAGGAGAAAATCAAATGAGAGAAAGGGATCAGGGGGAGGGGGGGCGTGCGCATGGGGAGGGTAGGGGGCGCCAGGGGCGCGCGGGCCGGACCGGACCGGGCCGGGCTGGGCTAGGCCAAGCTGGGCCACCACGCGGATCAAAACCCACGACACGCACGACCACTAAACGGAATCCAATCACGAACCGAAATCCAAAACGGGACGAGACGAGCACGCGACTAACCACGACATTAGACAAAGAAATATGCTTCGGCATGATGCAACACCCTTGTCAACTTAGGTTTTGTTTATCCACAACATGGACACCGATCATTATACTGCTTTGAAATTAGGGACGAAGGAACGAAATGGGAAGAGAAAAGAGAGTAACGCCCGAATTTGGTGAGTAAAAAGAAGAAAAAATTCTACCCCCAAATTCAGGGCGTTACAAACCTATCCCCCTTAAAAGAATCTCGCCCTCGAGATTCAAGGTTGGCCAGCAAAGATTTCAGGGTACTTGGCCATCAGATCATCTTCACGCTCCCAAGTTGCTTCTTCCTCAGAGTGGTGACTCCATCTAACTTTGCACATTCCGATAGTCTTCCTCCGGGTGACTTTGTCTGCAGTCTCAAGAATCTGCTGGCTTCTCTATGTAGGTCAAGTCCTCCTGGACCCCCAGACCTTCCACTGGCAACTGCTCTTCTGGCACACGCAGACACTTCTTCAACTAAGACACATGAAAGACATCATGCACTGCGGATAAGCCTTCTAGCAAACTGAGCCGATAGGCCACTTCTCCACGCCTTGCGAGAATCTGATACGAACCAACATAGCGGGGCGCTAGCTTGCCTTTGACTTCGAATCTTCTGACTCCTCTTATAGGCGAAACCTTCAAATAGACGAAGTCACCGACTTCGAAACTTAGCTCTCTCCTTCTTGTGTCTGCATAACTTCGCTGCCTTGATTGCGCTATCTTCAGGTTCTCACGGACCATCTTGATGTTCTCTTGAGCTTCAAGCAGAATGTCTGGCCCAAACACTTGCTTTTCTCCAGGCTGATCTCATTGCAGTGGAGTTCTACAACTCCTTCCATAAAGCGCCTGAAATGGTGACATCTTCAAGCTGGCTTGGTAGCTATTGTTATAGGAGAATTCTGCATAAGGTAACCTCTTGTCCCATCCAGATTGATCTTGCAACACATAGGCTCTCAACATGTCTTCAAGGATTTGATTAGTTCTTTCGGTCTGACCGTCTGTCTGCGGATGATAAGCTGAACTAAAATTCAGATGTGTGCCCAAGGCTTCATGCAACTGCTGCTAGAAATGAGAGGTGAACTGCGTTCCTCTGTCTGACACTATCTTCTTTGGCACACCGTGAAGATAAACAATCCGAGACATGTACAATTCTGCCAATACTGCACTGCTGTAGTTGGTCTTGACAGGTGTGAAGTGGGCTGACTTGGTTAAGCGGTGCACCACTACCCAAATGGAATCGTAGCCGGCTCGAGTGCGAGGCAATCCGACTATGAAATCCATACCGATTTCATCCCATTTCCACTGAGGAATTTGCAACGGTTGCAACAATCCAGCTGGTCTCTGGTGCTCTGCCTTGATCCGTCGACAGCTATCACACATAGCCACATGCTCTTCGATTTCTCTCTTCATTCTGTACCACCAGAATTTCTTCTTGAGATCTTGATACATCTTCTCACTTCCAGGGTGTATCGAATAAGCTGTCTCATGAGCTTCCTTGAGGATTAACTCCCGAATTGACTAGACATTGAGAACACACAACGATCCTTGAACCATATCACACCTTCTGTATCTTCCCGAAAATCTTTGCCTCTGCCGTCTAGAATCAGTTGCCGGATTTCATCGATCTTCTCATCATTCTTCTGTGCTTCTTTGATTTCCCGCTCCAAGGTGGGTTCTAGCTCAACTGTTACTCCTCGCATATTGTTCAGAAATCTGAGACTCAACCTGTCAAACTCTTTGGCCAACTCATAAGGCATCGGATGAGCGACCATCAGATTGACCTGACTCTTCCTGCTCAAAGCATCTGCCACTATGTTTGCTTTGCCTGGATGGTAATGAATCTCCAGTTCATAGTCTTTGATCAACTCTAACCATCTTCGTTGCCACATATTCAGCTCCGACTGAGTGAATATGTACTTCAGACTCTTGTGGTCTGTGTAAACATCACATTTCTGCCAATACAGATAGTGCCTCCATGTCTTCAGTGCGTGAACCACTGCTGTCATCTCTAGGTCATGGATTGGGTAATTCTTCTCATGAACCTTCAGCTGTCGGGACGAGTAAGCCACAACTCTCCCCTCCTGCATCAACACACATCCCAAACCAGTGTAACAAGCATCACAATACACCGAGAAGGGCTTGTGCACATCAGGCAAGACTAAGACAGGCGCTGTAGTCAACTTCTCTTTCAGCGCTTCGAAGGCTTCTTGGCATTTCTGGGTCCACTTGAACTCAACTTTGTTGCCTAACAAAACTGTCATTGGTTTCGCAATCTTCGAAAACCCTTCAATGAATCACCGATAATATTCGGCCATTCCAATGAAGCTCTTGATTCCTCAGGCATCTGTTGGCGCTTTCCAGTTCAAAATGTCCGCTACTTTCTTCAGATCTATAGCCAATCCTTCTTTGTTGATTATGTGACCCACGAATAGGACTTTATCGATCTAGAACTCGCACTTGCTCAACTTTGCATACAACTGGTGCTCTTGCAATCTCTGCAATACCATCCTCAAATGATCTGCATGCTCCTCCTCACTTTGAGAATATATCAGAATATCATCAATAAATACCACCACATACTTGTCAAGGTAATCTATGAATACACTGTTCATTAGATTCATAAAGAAGGTTGGTGCATTCGTTAGGCCAAAAGACATCACAGTGAACTCGTACAACCCATACTTGGTAATGAATGTCGTCTTCGGAATGTCTGAAGGTCGGATCCTGAGCTGATGATAACCTGACCTCAGGTCTATTTTTGAAAACATGCTGGCTCCTCTCAACTGGTCGAACAGATCTTCTATTCTGGGCAAGGGGTACTTGTTCTTGATTGTGACTTCATTCAGAGCTCGATAATCGATACACATCCTTCTGGTGCCATCTTTCTTCTCCACGAATAGGACAAGAGCGGCCCAAGGCGAGGTGCTTGGCCAGATGTAACCTTTCCATGACAACTCATCAATCTGCTTCTTAAGCTCAACCAACTCTGGTCTAGATACTCTATAAGCTCTCTTAAAGATGGGGGCGGTTCCAGGAAGAAGCTCTATGGCAAACTCCACTTTTCGCTCTGGTGGCATACCTAGTAAGTCCTTTGGGAACACATCTAGGAACTCGGACACCACCTCGATAATCTCCAGTGGATCTGCTTCACTGCTATCAATAGCCATCTGATAACAACTTCCTTTCTTTGGCTCAGGCGGGACTAACTCAGTCACCACTTCCTCTCCTAGTGGGGACACCAACTTGATTGTCCTCTTATCACAACTGATAACTGCCTGATACTTGTCTAGCCAATTCATCCCTAGGATGACATCTATTCCCTGAGTACCCATTACTATGAGGTTAGCGAGAAACGCTATCCCCCTTATTTCCACTCTTACATTCAAGCAAATGCTATCAGCTCGAATTCTACCACCGGCTGAGTCAATTTGAATGGGGGTTGACATGGTAGTATTTGGAAGATTATGTGCTTCTACCCATGATGCAGTAATGAATGAATGTGTTGCTCCAGTATCAAATAACACTTCTGCAATATGGGAGTTGACTGGAAACATACCTACTGTCATGCCAGGGTTTTCCTGAACTGCTTCAGCCTCCAAGTGGTTTAGTCTCCCATGGTTATAGCATGGCTGGGAGCGGTTGCCTGCTCCAGGCTGAGGCACATTCTGCTTTGCTGGGGCATTGGGGCCTGATTGCTGCTGGGCTGCCTTCTTCGGGCATTGCATCACCCAATGACCTTGCTCTCCACAGTGGAAACATGCTCTGCTTCCGCCTTGAACTGGTGCTGCTTGACTGTTCTGCTAGTTTGCTGGGGCCGGAAGACGAGGTGCCTGCTGATTCTGCCTCTAGAACTGACCTCCTCCTGACTGATTGTTCTGGCGATTCTGCTGCTGGTGCTGAGGGTACTGCCTTTGGAACCACTACTGCTAAGGTGGACGCTGGTTCTGCCTGAACTGCTGAGGTGGATTGCCTGAGAAACGAGGGCGATTGCTGCTTCCAGGCTGGGGTCCATGATCTTACGCCTGCGATCTTCCATCTCTTTACGCTTCCTCTCGGTCATGATTGCTCTGTCAATCAGGTGCTGGAAAGTGGGGAAGGTATGATTCATCAGCTGATACTGAAGAGGGTTGATCAAGCCTCTCAAGAAACGATACTGTCGCTTGGCGTCGGTGTTGACATCTTCAGGAGCATAGCGAGACAGCTGCAGAAACTTGTCTCGGTACTCACTGACAGACATATGCCCTTGCTTGAGTGCTAGGAACTCCTCCTTCTTCACTGTCATCAGACCTGCAGGAACATGATACTGGCAGAAATTGCCTCTAAATTCCTCCTAGGTGATAGTGTCGGGGTTGGCATGGGTGGCAAGATAAGACTCCCACCAGGACTGAGCTGCTCCTCTCAACAGACGGGGACCATACAGAACTTTCTCCCTGTCGTCACACTGAGCGGTATGCAACTCCCGCTCCATAGTGCGCAGCCAGTCTTCAGCATCCATGGGGTTAGAAGAGTGAGCGAATGTTGGGGGATGACCTCTCATGAATTCAGCACGCTTGTCCCTGGGCATCTGAGGCATCTGGGGTTGAGGTGGTGGTTGCTGCTGCTACTGGTGAATGGTGGCCAGAGTCTGATCGATGGCCTGAACTGCCTGAGTCTGCATGAGGAACATCTGCTCGATGGTCATCGGGGGCGGGGGTGGCAGCAGCAGCTGCTGGGGTGCCTCATCCTGCGAGGATGCATGCTCCTGCTGAGCACGCCTTCCTCCTCTGCGCCTGTTTTCTGACATCTGCAGAATGCAATCACACATTAGAACTGATCTTGCAACTTGCAGCATAAGAAAAGAGTATAGAATCCTCCACAATACTGAACAGATGAACATCTTCACTGATCTCCAACACAGACCAACACAGCTTCTCAGATAAAGAGAAAAGTGGAATGAAAAGCTTCCCAACTAGATAACTAACTTCATTAACATATAACAGGTAAACAAAAATGCAGGGGATACCCACACTCTGGTGACAGTCATTACAAAGATTCAAATCCAACATAGTTCATCATGACAAACATAAATGCACAGGATAAGCAAACTACCCTGTCTAACTAAGACTAACTAAAAGCGAGACTAACGCTAAGTCTATAGCTTCTATGTAAATATTTTTGTATTAATTACAAGATCCGACTCTGACAATCTATGGTTCTAAATTTATCTTGGTCCTGCAGTTGGGGTTGCCATAAGACTGGTGTCCACGCCAAGGTGAGTGGTACGGGTGCTGAGTCCCGACGGGAGCGGGGGAGCCATCCTCTAGGTGACGATGCTCCGCGCGCTCAGCCCGCAGCTGGGCGATCTCAGCACGAGCCCTACTCAACTCGTCTAGTGCATGGTCCAGCTCCGTGTTTAGCACGGCGGCTAGGTTGACTGTGCTGCTCAACCTAGGATTGTCCTCACCAACAGGTGAGACAATCACGCCTCCTGTGCTGCCAGATGGACGGTGGGGGTAATACTTCAGGTTGAGACCGTCGGCTACCCCGCCGAGCACAGAACAGTAGTGCGAAAGCGCACGCCGTGCGGCATCTTGCATGGCCGCCTCAGCTAAGTCCTGCTCAGAGATGGAATAGTGCTCTGAGCAGATCTCCGCACCCCAGAGACTGTTCTCCGAACGACGCACCAAGCAGGTTGCCTCCCAGCGATTCGGGTTGACCCCGCGACGGTGCTGGAAGACCACACAGTGATACTCGATGGACCAAGTACGTCGGTCGAGTGCGTGGCGTAGCAGGGTGTCGAGCGTGTCGTGGAAGTGACACCCGCGAGCAGCGTCACGAGTGATGGGTCGAGCAACCCATCCTTCCAACTCCTGGTCGACGGGAAGGTCGGTGTCGTGGCTCGAGCTGCTGTCGCCACCTCCGTCGTCTGGGTCTCCTCCAGCAGCTACTCTAGCGGCTGGGGCGCTCAGTGGTGCAGGGCGCGCTTCCAGCGGAAGCACAAGGGAGCAGCTCCTCACAGACTCTATCTCCTGTTGGAGCGAGAAAGAAGAGCCCTGCTGCTCCTGCTCCAGTCGTCGACATTCCCGCTCCTCGTGCAGGCGGTGGTGCAGCCTCTCCAAGTGGCTGGACTGACCGGTCACCGGACGGCGAAGCGGACGCTCCACGAGATGAGAGGGTAAGAAGGGGATGACAGACTTCTGTGCAGTGTGTCTAAGACGAGCCATCTACAAAAGACACCGTAAGCATAAGAGTGAGAACAGAACTAATATGACCAGCAAGTAATTAACCATAAATAAAAAGAGGAATTAGGATAAACAAAAAGATTTTTAGCAAGGTATAATATATAGTAGAACTTAGGTTTGGTCGATATGACCAACTTTTGAAGGGATATCAAAGTCAAGGTGAGAATAGGGGTCTTTAATCCTTAGAACGACCATTCTACTCTAGGAAAGCGGTCCTACAGTTAGCACGGCTCTGATACCACCTATGTCACACCCGGTTTTAGAAGGCAAACCGAATGCGAATCATGTATGTGCCAGGATCAGTAATTCACGTACATAGCAGTTACATAACTGGACATCATCACACAGTGCTCAAATCATAATATAAAAGGGGAATAATAATTGATTACATCATATGTCTGAGACATCCACATAGTCTTTACAATAATCAAAGTACGGAAAAGAAACGTAGATACACATGGCCTTCACAGGCAGCCGACTGGGGGGGTTGCCGCTAACCCACGCCTAGAACTTGTCGTAATCTTAGAACTCCTGCAAGTCTCCTTCCACGGCTTCATCTTCTCCTGAGCAGTGGTTGCAATGCGGACAACCTGGGGGGGTTGGTGTGTAGAGCAAGGGTGAGTACACATCAACATACTCAGCAAGTGTCCTGTTTGGCTGTAGTGGACTAGCTTTATGTGGGGGTAAGTCAAGCAGTTGCTTTTAGTTGGTCAGATTATTATTACTAGTAGAGAAAGCCCAGTTTTAGATTTAGCCCACGTTATCAACCCAAACGTACCCTTTCCAAATGGAAAGAATACCACTTACCATTACCATAGTCAGTACCAAAACCATCATTCTCATCACCACCTGTAATCCGAACATCTCTGATCAAGTACCACTAATCACTGGAGCTCCCTTGGCCGCTCATAACCGTGAGCACGGCTGATATATCAGTTTCGTAACACTCTACAGAGGTTGCGCACTTTACCCACACGCCATGATTCCCTCTTGCCTCGGGCCAATCAAACCCTTAAACACTACCAAGGTGAATAGGCAGGGTTTCACTACGTAGCCTTTACAAAGATTCTCCGGGGCTGTAGCCGCCCGTAAGGTTTCCTAAATGTACCGCACTCCTCCCCAAGGGGCGAACCAAACTTAACAGAGCGAGCCGCATACACCGAGCCCCATTGACGGCACGACGGCTAAGCAAACTACACCTCGGTTCCTTTAATTATTCAGCTAAGGGCGTCCCACTCCACCCTCATGGTTGCACTATTTTCCCGGGCGGTCATCCAACGAACATGTCCTTATGGAGAGGCACTCGAGAAACCGCTCGAGCCCCCTTAAATGCCACAAGTATAATATCATGAATAAGAGGGAAAACATCGTATCATAGATAATTCTCATCATGTTCATTGATTAATGTTGAGCAATAGCATTAGGATAGGGATGGCAGTGGGGTGGGTTCGGGGCGGGTCCCCGCGGTTTTCAGACCCGATGGGCGTGGGTGCGGGGTTGATTTTTCCTCCGCGGGTCTACGGGTTCGGGGACCCGAACTATAATGGGTGCGGGTCGGGTTTTTTATCCCACCCGCGGGTGCTCCACGGGCCTCCGAAAAACAGCCCACACGGCCACATTACAGCCCAGCAGCCCAGCCCACATAAAAAACCTAGGAATATAAAATTCCTCTCCCATTCCACTGCTCTCTTGCCCGTGACCGCAGAGGCGCGGCCTCCCTCCGTCCCTGCCTTCCAAGTATTTCCCTCAGCGCTGCCGCTCTCTTCGTTGCTTGCTAAGATGCTGTCCCTAACCACCACTGCGCCACTCTCCACCGGTCTGAGCTCCATCTCTTGGCCACTGCAGGTAGCTCCATCTCTTGGCCGCTGTAGGCTGCTGCAGGTAGCTCCACCGGTCTACCCATTGGTGCGCTGCTGGGAGAAGGTATTGAATTCATCTAACTACATTTAGACAATTTCCAAACCTGCATCTAGTATTTGGCGTTTACATTATTGAGTTATTGACTCGGCTTCTAAAATCTGAACCAAATCCTATAGAATCAAATTTCAGTTCATTATCTATATATTTTATTCTATTTTATTCTTGTATCTTGAAATAATATGGGCCACCTCACCCATAACTTTCTCCACCTGATGCCTTAGGGCTAATAGCGCTAATAGCTTGTTGTACTAGGACTAATGATATGATTATATAATCTTCTGCAAACTGAAACTGTAGACTTTTTTAACTAATAGTATATTTTATTGCAGAGGAACTAGAGTATATTTTCAAAATATTAAGTTGAACGAATGGAGTCAAACAAGAATGCTAGAATAAAATAGATAACTATTTTTTTGTCCAATAAAATTAGCAAAGCGCCCACTATAACATCAACAACCATTTCACTTTAGTTTGTTACTACATTGTTACTGTTAATGGTACACAGTTCAACTGAATGGTATTCTTTTATTGCATTCTTTTAAGGGCGATTGAGTAAACGATAATGTCGACTCCAGGCACTAGTGGAACTGCTGGTGTATCTCAAGTTGTAGCTGCTGCAGCATCTAGAACAGTTAAAGCATCTCAAGTGGAAGCAACAGCAGTCGCAGTGGCTTCTCGTCGTTTAACCCGTGCATGTGATGCTGCTGCTGCATTAGCATCTGCACCCCCATCCAATTCTGGTGCTGTAGGTATAGAAGATACAATAGAAATTGAGGATGATGTTACTATTGGAAGTAAGAGAAAGCCAAAATTAAAATCATGGGTTTGGGAAGAGTTTGACAGACTTCAAATAAATGGGATTTGGAAGGCAAAGTGCAAATGGTGTAAGAAATATTTAGGAGGGGAAACAAGAAATGGTACAAGTCATTTAAGTGGTCACCTTGAGATTTGCCCGGATAGATCTGTTAGAAAAGGGTTAAAACAGTCATCTCTTAAACTGACTGCAAATCCACATGATGGGATAGTAACTTTAGAGAAATACACATTTGATCAAGATGTTGCTAGAAAAGAGCTTGCATTAATGATTATTGTCCATGAGTATCCTTTGGCTATGGTAGACCATGTTGGATTTCGCAAGTTTTGTGCTACACTGCAACCATTATTCAAAGTAGTCTCTAGAAACACAATTCGAAAGGACATACTTGATATGTATGAGGTGCAAAAGCAATCTATGGTGAAGTATTTCAGAAGTTTAAGTTCTCGTGTTGCTGTTACTACGGATATGTGGACTGCAAACCATCAAAGAAAAGGTTATATGGCAGTGATAGCTCATTTTTTGGATGATGACTGGAAGCTAAGAAGTTTCCTTATTAGGTAATAACCAAGCATTTGAGCTTTATGCTATTGATGATAACAATCTTGCAGCTACCTTGTAGCTTATATTTGATAACTTATGGCTTGTTAATTTTGTAGGTTTATATATGTTCCAGCTCCACACACAGCAGATGTTATCACTGATGTTCTCCATGAGGTTCTTTTGGATTGGCGTATTGAAAGAAATCTATCCACAATCACGCTTGACAACTGTAGCACTAATGATAGCCTCATGAGAAATATGATAGGCACAAGTAATGAGGATCTCACAAGGACTATGACTGCAATTGAAGGCAAGTTGCCACTTTCCTCTTGTATGTTGCATGGTAAATTAGTACACATGCGATGTGCTTGCCATATTCTAAATTTGATTGTGAAAGATGGGATGAGTGTAATGGAGTTAGGAATGGAAAGTATTTGTGAAAGTGTTGCATTTTGGTCAGCCACACCTAAAAGGCATGAAAAGTTTGAGAAAATGGTAATTCAAATGAAAGGAAAATATGAAAAAAGAATAGCTCTAGACTGTAAGACTAGATGGAACTCCACTTATGTGATGCTTAGCACGGCATTATTGTACCAAGATGTTTTTGAATGCCTTGCTACACGTGCCCCATCTGCTCCAACGCCAGAAGACTGGAAGTTTGCTAAAGAACTCTGTGAAAAACTTAAGATGTTTTATGATGTAACTAATATACTATCAGGCACTAGCTATGTCACAACAAACCTTTTCTTTCCCAAGATCACCAATATTTATTTGGCTATTAGAAAGTGGCAAGTTAGTGATAACTCTGAAGTGGAAGAAATGTCTACTAGACTGAAAGAGAAGTTCAATAAATACTGGTCAGATGTACATGGTTTGATGGGTATTGCTGCTGTCTTGGATCCTAGATATAAATTACACTTGTTGAATGCTCTCTTCCTTAAAATTCATGGGTCTGAAAGTATAGCTATAGAGGCAGTCAACAAAGTAAAAGATTTGATGTACACCTTAGTTTCAGAATACCAGGATTCTATGGAGGATAGTGCCACAGCAGATGGTGCTCAAACTAGGATAAATGGTGCTTCTACTTTGGTAGGAGATGAAGATTGGATTGACACTTTTGATGATTATATGTCAAAGCAACCATCTATGACCTCCACATATGTGCGGACAGAGTTAGATTTGTACTTAGAGGAGCCACTACTGCCTAGGACTCAAGATCTAGATATAATTCAATGGTGGCAGCATGCAGGGATAAAATATCCAACTTTGCGCAAGATTGCACAAGATGTTCTTGCTATTCCTGTGACTACAGTGGCATCAGAGTCAGTGTTTAGTACTGGAGGGAGGATCATTAGTCCACATCGCAGTAGGCTTGCACCTTCAATGATAGAAGCTCTTATGTGTATGCAAGCTTGGTCTCGCTTAGATATGTTAGGTAATTGATCTAATATATAACTATTTCATTATTTTATACATTTCTTGCAATGTTGTATCACTAAGATGTGGTCAAATTTGTATTATAGGATCTCAATCCACCTTTGTTGGTGCAATGATGACTTGGCTTGAAGAGAACGATGAAGACATGGTACGAGTTTTCATTTTGTGATCAATTCAAATTTATTGTGGACTATAATTGATACAACCTTTTAACTATTGTAATATAGCTCCATGTTCACTCTATTCTTAGGATGAACCTGAGTCAACAATTGTGGACTGAATTAAGTTTCCAACAAATCAAGTGATGGAGATGTTGCTATCCAGCACTGCAGCAGATGCAAATTTTGGACTATAATATGTTGGTTGTGACATTTTGGACAGTTGTTTTAATGGTGCACTTTATGTTGTGAAAGGGAAATGTGCCCTTGGACCATTTCTAAGTATTTTGGTGATTGAGTGCCAACACAGGTGCTTTTGTGTTAATCTATGCAAAGTGGTGGACAAAGTGCAAATCAAGTCAAAAGGTATGTTTCTAGACTTAGTACATTGTTTTATGGACTAATGTATTATGTCTAAGTGCTGGAAACAGGAGAAATTGAATTGGAAAAGAGATGGCTTTGTTCAGCCAAAGTCTGCGCAGTCTGGGTGCACCGGACTGTTCGGTGGTGCACCGGACAGTGTCCGGTGCGCCAGGCTGGCTCTGGCGAACTTGCTGCTCTCGGGACTTCGACGGCGGTGTACGGTATAAATCATCGGACTGTCCGGTGGTGCACCGGACTGTTCGGTGAGCCGTTCACAGGCGAAGTCGTCGGTCTCGGGAAGCCATCAACGGCGTACGACTATAATTCACCGGACTGTCCGGTGAGGCACCGGACTGTCCGGTGAGCCAATGGTCGGCCGCGGCAACGGTCGGCCGAGGATTCCACGCGTGACGCGTGGCCGAGCCAACGGTCATTGGAGCACCGGACTGTCCGGTGTGCACCGGACAGTGTCCGGTGCGCCAACGGCTCTGAATCTCCAACGATCGGCTTCGCCAAACAAGGAAAGAAATCCGCACCGGGCAGTGTCCGGTGGTGCACCGGACTGTCCGGTGCGCCAGTCGACAGAAGGCAAGAATTGCCTTCCTACAATGCTCTCAACGGCTCCTAGCTGCCTTGGGGCTATAAAAGGGACCCCTTGGCGCATGGAGAAGACATCCAAGCATTCTTTGAGCATAGTTGATCACTCACACTTCGTTCTTGCGCACTTGTTTGACATTCTCAGTGATTTGAGCTCCGTTCTAGTGAGAAACTCGTGATAGTCTCTTGAGCTCAAGTCTGGGTCTTGTGTGTGCGTATTTGCTGTGATCTTTGTGTCTTGTGTGAGTTGCTCATCCCTCCCTTACTCCGCGCTTCTTTGTGAACATCTTTGTAAGGGTGAGAGACTCCAAGTTGTGGAGATTCCTCGCAAGCGGGATAAAGAAAAGCAAAGCAAAACACCGTGGTATTCAAGTGGGTCTTTGGACCGCTTGAGAGGGGTTGATTGCAACCCTCGTCCGTTGGGACGCCACAACGTGGAGTAGGCAAGCGTTGGTCTTGGCCGAACCACGGGATAAACCACTGTGCCATCTCTGTGTTGATCTCTTGTGGTTATTGTGTTTTGTTGAGACTCCTCTCTAGCCACTTGGCATTATTGTGCTAACGCCTAACCAAGTTTTGTGGCATTAAGTTTTCAAGTTTCACAGGATCACCTATTCACCCCCCCTCTAGGTGCTCTCATGTTGGACTGCTGCAGTGCTTTTTGTAATGTGCTAAATAGCTGGATGTGAAGCTACATTAGACTGTTATATGTAATGTGCTGTTTGGAATGTGTTGGGCTGCTACTTGTAAGGTCCTACAAAATTTGGACCTATAATATGCTCTAGTATGTTGTGTTGGACTGCTATTTCTAATATGTTGTGTGCCTGTGTTGGACTATTGTTTACAAAGAGAGTCTGCAACTCACATGTCTTGTAAAAGCAGACACTGATTGAGTGATTGTAGTTATATGTCATTATATATTGATAAATAGCAGTCTGTTCTCTGTTGTTTGTATTTTTGAATGCGTTGGACAGCTATTTGTGTCTGCATAACTCGATTCTCGGGTCCCCGACGGTTTTCGGGTCCCCATCGGGTTCGGGTGCGGGGGTGGATTTTCACCCACCACGGAGTTCGGGTCCGGGTCGGGTTTTTGGTTCGGGTATCGGGTTCGGGTCCGCAGAAGCTATACCCGCCCCGAACCCGCCGCGTTGCCATCCCTAAATAGCATAAAGCTAACAATAATAATCCAACCCAAATAGGTAAGCAAGGACAGGGGTAACAAAAGCTAGTCAATCCTTAAGTATAACTGTGTAAATGCGGGAAGTGAATTAAGGATGTATAGGACAAAGATAGGTCAAGGGACACTTGCCTCCACCAACCAGCTGCTGCTCAGGGGCTTCTCCTGCGAGTTCTTCGAGCTCTTCAACCAGATCATTCTCTATACGAGTTCAAACATACATTCCACACATTTAATACCAAAAGAACAGTACACCATACAATAGAATGCAGTAATTAAACAAATGTTCCACGCGGGGCTCGCGATTACGGTTAAGAGAGAAAGAGGAAATGACAGTCGAGTCTACAGTCGAGAAGCGATCACGTTACACAATTATAAATTAAACTACTCGTTTAAACATAAGGGTATTAATTGGGACACTGCGTTTAGCATAAAATAATGTCATGTTCTACGTTTAGTCGTTATAAATAGATAAAGATGAATGAAAGGAAGTGGTCGCACGGCGAGACGCGCGACACATCATTTAAATTAAATTAAGAAATCAACGACTCGGCAGGCGACAGAGCGTGCAACGAGATTCTTGCATTAATTATTACAAATAAACGCTAAGCGTTGTGCGACGAAACGCACGACGACTTACGTCAACAGAACTGAATTTAAAACGAATCGTCGCGCGGCGAAGCGCGCGACACAGCGCCTTAATAAATATAAATTTAAGATGAATCGTCGCGCGACGAAGCGCGCGACACAACACATTTAATAAAGATGAATTTAGAATTAATCGTCGCGCGACGAAGCACGCGACGCAGCACATCGACTAAACTAAAATTAAAATGAATTAAGACAGGGGTTGAACGCCGCGCGACTACGGTCGCACGCGCGAAAGCACGCAGCGCGTGCCGAGGGCACGCGAGCACGGGCGCGAGGCCGGGACGTGGGGCGCGGCGCGGGGCAGGGGCCGAGCCGCTTCCGCCGGGCGCGAGGCGCACACGGGTGCGGGGCCGAGCCGCCGGCGTCGGGCGCGGACGCGCAGGGGGCTGCGGGCGCGGGGCGGGCAGCCGAGCCGCCGGCGCGCAGGGGGCCACGGACGCGGGGCCGAGCCGCCGCCGGACGCGGGGGCGCGGGGATGCGGGGGCCGGGCATAGGAGGGCGCGACGCGGCCGAGCCGCCACCGGGTGCGCGCGACGGGGAGGGGAGGGCGCGGCGTGGGCCACCGCCGCCGGGCGCGGGGAGGACGCGGGGGCACGGGGCCAGGCGCAGGGGGTGCGAGGTCGGGCGTGGGAGCGCGGGGGCCAGGCACGGGAGGGCGCGACGCGGCCGAGCCGCCGCCGGGGGCGCGCGATGGGGAGGGGAGGGCGCGGCCAAGGGAAGAAGAAAGGGATGGGGAGGGAGAGAGAGAGAGAGGGAAGGGGAGGGGAAACTCACCTTGGGGATCCAAACTCCGGCGATCACCGTCTCTAAACCCTAGGGCACTACGGGGGGAGAGAGAGGTGGAGGAGGGAGAGGGAGGTTACTGCGTGGGAGAAAATCAAATGAGAGAAAGGGATCAGGGGGAGGGGGCGCGCGCATGGGGAGGGCAGGGGGCGCCAGGGGCGCGCGGGCCGGACCAGGCCGGGCTGGGCTGGGCCGAGCTGGGCCACCCCGCGGATCAAAACCCACGACATGCACGACCACTAAACGGAATCCGATCGCGAACCAAAATCCGAAACGGGACGAGACGAGCACGCGACTAACCACAACATCAGACAAAGAAATATGCTTCGGCATGATGCAACACCCATGTCAACTTAGGTTTTGTTTATCCACAACATGGACACCGGTCACTATACTGCTTTGAAATTAGGGACGAAGGAACGAAACGGGAAGAGAAAAGAGAGTAACGCCCGAATTTGGTGAGTAAAAAGAAGAAAAAAATTCTACCCCCAAATTCAGGGCGTTACAGGCACGAATAGGGGGGGCCATGCAGGGACGTTGGTGCTATCCAATCTAGAGATGTCTAAAGACCATTCAAAAGAAATGTAGAAATAAATACAAAATCAAGGCTTCCATTGCAGAGGCATACATTCTAAAGGAGGTGTCAAACTTCACAACAACTTACTATGGTGACAAACTGCCGAGCGTGCATAATCCACCCCCTCATTACAATGATGGCGGCAATGAATCAAACCTCAGCATATTTTGAGGCCAACTCGGAAGCGCAAGTGGCTCGACCACTAAGACCCTGACACATGAAGAGTGGCGACATATCATGCTATATGTATTGACCAACCTTGAAGAGATGACGCCATACATGGAACAATTTCTTTATGAATTCTGGCGTCGATCAAGGGACCCAACTCCACAGAAATATAATACTCTTCTTAGAAAGGTTGCGAGAAATGGATTGCCCGATTTCATTTCCTGGTTCAAACGTAAGGTACATGCTTAGTTTGTCAAAGAGATCCATCTATGAACTCAGTTTAGCGTCTTTTAACTTGCGAATACTTGCAAGGCCAAAGAGATCCGTCTATGAGTGTCGAGTTGAGACAAGTAGCCAACGATTTTGCTTATAGGGTCAAGAAATATTCTGGGTATGACGTTAATGGATACCGTTTTCGCACAACAAACTATGACCAAAGTCGGCCCAATCGGAAAACAACGTGTTCTGGAGTCTTTACGCCCGGCCTTGACGATGTCGATTATTTTGGACGAATCGAAGAAATATATGAACTCAATTTTTATGGTTCCAAACCTCTTACTACAGTGATATTCAAATGTTATTGTTTTGACCCTCAAGTAATGAGACAGACACATTCTAATCTTGGGATAGTTGAAATTCGACAAGATTCCACCTTACCAGGAGACGATGTCTATATCGTGGCCCAACAGGCCACACAAGTGTATTATCTCCCATATGTGTGCCAAACGAAAGAACATCTTAAGGGTTGGGATGTTGTGTATAAGGTATCACCGCACAGGAGATTACCTATTCCTAACGATGAAGATTATAACTTAGACTCAGACACATATGATGGAGAGTTCTTCCAAGAAGATGGGCTAGAAGGGCGATTTGAGATAGACTTAACCGAAGCTATCAGAATGGACGTAGATATTGAAATGGTTGTTGATGAGGAGGATGATAAGGTGCAAAATGAGAATGACTTAGTAATTCTTGAAGGCAATGACATTAATGACGAACTTGCGCCTTCAGATGGTGTTGACTATGAAATGGTTGATAGTGATGATGAGAGTTATGATCCGGCTAACCCCGACACATATGAAGATTATTTTTAATCGATGTAATGTTATAGGTTTTTTATTTCGCACCTGTTTTTAAATACATCTTTTATATGTGCTTATTTGTTTACTCTTAATTGCAGGTTGTTGGACAAAGATGGTGGGCAGTTGGCCAAGGAGGAGGAGGAGGAGGAGGAGCAGGACGGCAGACGAGGCACAACAGGTGGCGCAGCAGGATGACCTTGTCCAGCAGCAGGTGACGCAGCAGGAAGATGACAACCAGCAGCAGGATGACGACGATGCTCAGTTGGATGCCTCAGGATCTGGCGCCTTAGATTCGAGGAGCGTCTACCTGCGAGGTCCCGCGAGTCTCCCTCAGCGTCCTATACTTTGGGACAGGCGGCCGCTGATTCGCCCGGATGGGGAGAGGCATGTAACTTTATGTTCTTCATTCTTGTTCATATTATGTGTTCAAAATCATAATATAAACTAATACTTTTTATTTATCACTTGGACAGGTCTTGGATGGTTGTGGAGAATGCTGGGGGTCATCGTCGCAACCCCAATGGCATCCTCGGCCTACTGTGCAGGAAACACTTCCCTGGACTGGTTGAGTATGCCGGAGTGACAGGCCTAGCCTACACCTTCAACCACTACGCCGTCGCCCCCGATGCAGTAGGCCGGGATGGCCGGGAATTCAATAACAAGGCAGAGCAGGTGAAGCAAGAGTTGTGGGTAAGTCTTAATATAATGTAAAATATATCGCATTCGTTGCACATTCTTGAAATAATGTATAGATACATTGTTTTTGTATGCAGAATTTCTTCAAATGCGAGGCTGGATATGAGGCTAGGGCGGATGTGGTGGCCACCACGAGCTGTAAGAAGCTTGTCGTGGACATGCACTATGAGGCCCGAATCCAGGCCATCGTCAGCTACCACTGCTCCGTCCATGGGGAGAAGGTGACCAAGCAGCAAGCCCAAACCATATCGTTGACCAGGGACCAGTACCTGCAGGTAAAGTCATGCATGTTTGGTACCAGTACTCCATGCATAAATTTAATTTTATCTTCTGATATGCAGTGTACGTGTTTGCTTTGTAGATGATTCCATATTGGTGCGCCGCACATCCTCTGTGCTAGGAGCAGATGGTGGATAGGTGGTGCTCGCCTGAGTGGGAAGAGGCGCACAACTCTAGCCAGGAACGACGTCTGATGATGCAAGGTCCCTCCCACCACCAAGGCAGCCGCAGCCTAGGCCAATATGCAGAAGCATGGGTACGCCCTCTTTTTTATTTAGATATATAGCACTGGATTAGATATTATTTCTAACTATCTCGTTAGTTTTCTTGCAGTCGGTGTCACATGGTGGCCAGCCTTGCTCCATCTTCTCGACCTATGCTATGGCCCATAAGGGTAAGGCGATGTCCGACGTCACTTACAACCCAGATGACGGGCACGAGGCATACAATAACCCCACTGTCTACAGCCGCCTTCATGACTACACTGCCATGGCGCAGGAGGTCCATGGCCTAGAATACGATCCGAGGACCAAGCAAATCGACCCCGATGTGCTCATGAGGGTCAGAGGAGGCAAGAGACATGGGCGGTACTGGATTGCCGATGGGGCAATCGACTCGTCGTCCACTCCCACTCTGTTTCAGGTGCGAGCAAGGAGCACGGGCTCGAGTCCAGCCATACGACCTCGGCACGATAGCTCACAGCATCGCATACAGCAACTCGAGGTTAGTGCTTCTATAACTCGTCATTTCTTGAGTTATATACCTTCTCTTTGAGTTACTATAACATTGGCTTGTAATATTACAGACCCAGCTAGAAGAAGAGAGGAGGGAACATCAAGAGATGGAGGAGAGGATAATGGCGGAGCGGGAGGCCCGCGTGGCAGATCAGTAGAGGATGGCAGAGATGTTCCAATACATGCAGAGCCTTGGCATCACACAGGGTTTCGCTCTACCACCTCCATTGTTCCCTACGATTGACCCTGCACTGTTCCATACTCTTGTGAGTATCAAAATTGTAGTTAGATGTTGGTAATGCATCTAGTATAACACATGGAATCTCTTCTCTGTGCAGGGCCAATCTGGGGCGGCATCCAACAACCCTCATGGATTGCCCGGCCCATCGCCGCACCACTCCAGCCGCCCACCTCGATGAGAGTTATGTTCTTAGTGTTGACACTTCAGAACTTGTGTTGAATACTTATGTTTGTGTTGGATACTTATGTCATAGCTTGACACTTATGAGACTTATTGTCTTGATACTTATGTTTGTGTTGAGAACTTGGATATTTATGTTTGTGTTGGATATTTATGTCTGTGATGAATATCTGTTATGTATATATGTGATGTATATGTGGTATATTTTGTTTGTTTGGATGGAATAGGAAAAACAAATAAAAAGGTGTATACTGGTCACTTTGCCGAGTGTTACACTCGGCAAAGAGGTGCTTTGCCGAGTGTCAGGACCATAGCACTCGGCACAGAAGCAATACCTGGGCACCGGTATTGCTTCTTTGCCGAGTGTTGTGGCCCTGACACTCGACAAAGAGGCACGCTTTGCCGAGTGCAGTACAGAGTACTCGGCAAAGAACCTGACAAAGGGACCCGCTGGTGGATCCTTTGCCGAGTGCTGGTCGGTAGACACTCGGCAAAGAGGTAACTTCTTTGCCGAGTGTCACCTAGAACACTCGACAAAGGCGCCATCTCCGTCACCCTGGCACTGTGACAGCCGCTTTTCTTTGCTGAATACCGACTGGCACTCGGTAAAGTCTTTGCCGAGTGCTCGATAAAAAGTACTTGGCAAAGAAGCCTTTGCCGATGTACTGTTCGTCGAGCCCTCTTTGCCGAGTACTACACTCGGCAAAGATTTTGCCGAGTGTTTTTTAGGGTTTGCCTAGTGTTTCAGACACTCTGCAAAGCATTCGATTCTGGTAGTGATAGTGACGAGTATGACGATTGACAAGCTGGATCATTTTCAGCTTTAGTGAAAAAGGACTGTGGTTGCCATCGTGAGAAGTTTGTACGAAAATGCACGAACTTCAGGAACTTGTCTTATCGTTCTGCCTAGTATTGTTAAATCATTGGCAATGAGTGTGGTTAGAGCATGAGAGTGGACGGCTGGCAGCGTTATCTCCGAATTATATACAGTGTGCTTGTACAAGCCATGGATTTATATCGATCCAAATAATTTCTAAAGTAATTTTATTGGCGGTCTTAGTTTAGAACCCATAGAGCTAGTATTTAGCCAGTAAAATAAATTGTTAGCTGGGTTCAGCAATTAACTAATTGTTAGTTGTAAGTTACCTAACAATTAGATGGGGTATTAGTTGGAGATGTTTGGAAACTCTACAACTAATTTAGCAGCTAGCTATTATTGTTTCGTTAGTAAAAATGGTACCGACCAAAATCTTTAACTCTGGTTGACTTGAAATTTTAATATATTAAGGGCCCGTTTGGCACAGGTCCAGATCCTAATTCTTTAGCTCTAGATCCTGATCCTCCTTATTGTCCTAGAGAATCAGAATCAATTTTCAAAACCGTTTGACAAGTACACTGATTCTTGTCTGCTGAGAGTTGGTGGTGTGTGGCGATTGTCTGCTTTACCCTTTGCAGTCCAACTTTGTTACAAATCAATAACAAAAATCTATATACGAAAAAATGATGAAACAATAACATATAAAATATTCAGATTATAGTAGTGCATAAAATGGTCTTTTCTTTGAATTTGTCCATCACATTTTTGTACCCCATTTTATTCAAGTGGGTGCCGGAACGGTTGTGCGCCTTCACTTGTTCGGCAAACAATTCACACACAAGGGGCGATGTTCTCATCATTCCAGTCAACACTATCACTGATATTGTTGTCACAAAGCTATTCATGAATATCAAAATTTTCTATCAAAAATCTATCCAAGTTTGCAACCAGTTATTCTTTCATTGGGATAGCACCATGCCAAATCCAAAACATCAGATCATGTAGTGCCACCACGCATACAACACCACTCCACATTCATTATAGATCATATACATCAAGCTGAAATTGTGTAGTGAGCACCATGGCACAACACAGAGGACACCTATGTAATAGTGATAACAAAAAGATGCAAGAAGATATCGGACAAGGGAAGGAGGGAGTCGTACCTTTGGACTGGTAGCTAATGCCGACGGCGAGGCCTGATACCTAATGCAGACGACGATACCTAGGAGATGGAGGCGAGCTCGAATTAGCGACGGCGGTGGTCCCTGGGGAGAACACTGTTGGTCACTTGTTCTCAAAAGTTATAAATCAAGAACAAGGCAACACAAATGTTAATGGTTAAAGACATTCGTCCTTTGTAACATTATCTCCTTTAGGATATAATGAACTCCGGATGAAGGTCATGAAGGACATACCTTCGTCATTTCAATATGTAAGAATATAAACAGGGATATATAAAACATAGAAAGAGCATGAATAATTATATTAAATCTTTAGATTATTCATATTGTCATTATGTAATCATAAACAAACATTAATGATAGTAAATTACATTTGTACCTTCGGCTTGACAGAAGGTAAAAGTTCGAGAGTGACGTGCGAGTGATTACAAGTCAGCGTGAACAGTATGGGGGTATTGTTCATCTATTTATAGGCACGGGACATAGCCCAGACAAAATTACATTCATGTCCTTGATAACTAATCATAACCATGACACAAAAAATCAGGGACTATGCAGTCTTTTCCTCTTTAAGTCGGTGCCATCCTTCGTCTCAAGCATGTCGTCATGCCGAAGCTCTTTCAATTGTAGCTTCAACATACATCTTCATGTCACACCTGCTTGCATGTCATCTTGCCGAAGTTGTTTTTGCTTAGAGGACCTTTGGTGGAGAAGAAGGCCCCCAACAGTAGCCCCTTCGCGGTGCTAGATCGTTTTTCGTAACGAGCTCGATCCACGAAAAACTCGAAGGCTTCGGAATGCCGAAGGTCCAAAAAACACCTTCCCTGAGCTCACTGCCGAGAAACGATTATAATATTCTAAGCGTCGAGTGGTCCACCGTTCAGCGAATGCAGGCGGCCTGGCGGTTCGCCTTCCCACCTGTAGCAGTATATAAACAGACGGGTTGGTGAAGAGTTACCACAACATTCATTGTCATTGCACTGTTGTGCTGTTAAAAAATTTAACCATAGCCGAAGCTTTCTGCACTGCACTTTCAAGCAAACACTTCATCGTTTAAGGTTAGCTTTGTCAGACGGGTTAGCTTCGTCAAATTGTAAAAATACATCAAAATGGCTAGAGTACGATCAACTGCAAGGGTGTCTCATGAGGGAGAAGAAACCGAGGCCACTGAAACAGCACCAATTTCAGAAGTAATGAAACGATCAGGTCTTGTTGTAGCTGACAAAGATACTTCTAATGTCGAAGCTGAACAAACTATGATTGAGGGTGAAGATGTTGAGAGCGAAGAAGACTATAGTATTCTAATCCCAATGAAGCCTAGTCATCTAGTGTTGGGGGCTTGTTCTCAAATGCTAAGAGTTAAGAACAAGGCAACACAGAAAATGTTAAATATTAAAGTCCTTCGTCCTCCATCACATTATATCCTTTCGGGATATAAAGAATTTCGGACGAAGGTTACGAAGGGCGTACCTTCGTAAACATAATAACGAGGGGCGAAATACTCATATAAATCATGAAGTATAAAATAAACATTCAAATGTTATCATAGAATCATTTCCATCTTTACTAACACGAACGAATATAAATGATTTCAAATTACAAATGTACCTTCGGTCCTGAGGAAGGCGAGAATACAAGTGTGATGCGAAGGCAAATGACAGATTCGCGTGAACAGTACAGAGGTACTGTTCATCTATTTATAGGCACAGGTCGCAGCCTGTGACAAATTACAATTATGCCCCTTACAAAAGTTTACAACATTGACTCAGACCTCTATGGATAAAAAGGTCATTCTATCTCTATGTCGGTTTGTAACGCCGAAGCTCCATGAAAAGGAACCTTCGGCCATCTCTTGGAGACGACTTCAGCCGAAGCTGCTTCTTCGTGTGAGACCTTCGGCGCACCGAAGCACGACCCCAACAGTAGCCCCTTTCGCGGTGCTAGATCGTTTTTCGTAACGAGCTTGACCCGTGAAAAAAGCCTCTTCAGCTTCGGGAAGCCGAAGGTCCAAAAAACACCTTCCCTGAGCTCGTTGCGGAGAAACGATCCGGCTTCCGAGCGCGTGCCAGGCCCACCTTGCAGAGTTACTGTTTGATCTTTGCGGTCCACTGCACAGCGAGTTCGAGTGACTGCGCGCTTGGTGTAAAAAATCCTGCCGCTTCGCCTTCTTACCTGCAGCACTATATAAACAGACGGGTAGGTGTGAAGTTACCACAGCATTCATTGCTATTTGCACTGTTTTGCTGCCAAAATTTTTAACTATAGCCGAAGCTTGATTCTCAGAATTGAACGAAGGTCCATCTCGACGTCTGCTTCGTCAGAAAGAAGAGCTTCGGGAAAAAAGAAAAAAGTTTCTGACTTCCCCAAACTCAGAATCAAATGGCGAGAGTGCGATCTACTGCCAAAGTTGTACGTGAGGGAGACGAAGCCGAAGGTTCAAATACTGTGCCCATCTCCGAAGCGATGCAGCGTTCCGGTCTAGTGACTGCAGAAGACATGCCCAGTGCTGCAGCAAACCCGACAACTGCCGAAGGAGAAGAAGAAAACATTGAAGGGACCGATCCCGAAGATGACTACCGCATTGCCATGCCCAGCAAGCCCAGTCACCTAGATTTTGGGAAATCAACTGTTTCAAAGGCTGACCTTTCGAAGATGGTGAAAGCAGGTTTTTTTAATGAAGATCAGAAGAAGCTGCTTCGCTTCGGGGGGGAAGAAACCACCCCGAAGCCAGAGAAGGACGAGATTGTCATCTTCAAGAGCTTTTTAAAGGCTGGGCTGAGATTCCCTCTTCACAAGATTATTGCGGAGATACTGAAGAGGTTTGGTATCTACTTTCATCAATTGACTCCTAACGCCATCGTTAGGCTCAATGTTTATATCTGGGCCCTCCGAAGCCAAGCTGTGGAACCGTTTGCCGACAGCTTCTGCCGAGTTCACGAATTACATTACCAAACAAAGGCCAGAAAAGATGGGCTACATGATAATTTCGGTTGCTATAATTTTGCCTACCGGAAGACAACAAAGTGTCCTGTCATCAGCTACCGAAGCAAATGGCAAGCAGGCTGGAAATCTGAGTGGTTTTATGTAAAAGTTGACGAAGACAAAGAAAAATTGGTACAAAGCCCTCTGGATTTAATCTTCGGAGAGACAAGGCCACGATGCCACATCGGCAGGCTAGAAGGTCCCACCTGGGCTGCTCTGGGTGAATTTGAAATTATTTCAGAACATATTGGCACCAGGGATCTAGTTCAGGAATTCTTGGCATTTAGAGTTTTCCCTACTCTAAAAGAGTGGGAAATGCCGAAGCTGGAGGGAGAGAAGAAGAAGGGGGAGCTTGTCCGGCTTCCTTATCACTTCAAGTTTAAGAAGTACTTTAAAAAACCCTGCAAAGAGTGGTTAGACACAGTTGAGGTGATGTGCAATGAAATCCTGGGGAATTACTCCAAAAAAGAGGATCAACTAATGACAGCGGCCTTCGGCGCCCGACCGAAGCGAAGGCTGAACCGAGTGCTTGATGCCCTGGGCTTCGAGTACCCAGACTATGAGCAGTTGAACAAGGGTGCCGAGGGCCACAAAAGAAAAAGAGTGGCCGAAACTCTGACCAAGGATGAAGAACGACCAGCAACAGAGAAGAAAATTCCCAAGAAAAGAAAAATATCAACTCCGAAGCGAAAAATATCCGAAGAAGAGGGGACCCCCACACCACCTTCTACGAGCGACGTGGAGGAAATTTTAAAGGTAATGACTGAACCCATGCCCACGAAGCTAAGTCCATTAGGGCTCCAACTGACGAAGCTTTTTCAAAAGGTGGACGAGCCGGATCAAACGAAGATAAGCAAACCCAAGCGGCAAAGAATTATTGCGGTAACTGAAGTTATCGACAAGACGCCGCCTAAGGCGTCAATTCAGAAAACACCAGCTGTCGAAGGCACCACAAACGTCGAAGTCGCACCTTCGGAGGTCGCGGCTGCTGAAGCCGCTACAGCCGAAGATGTAAACTTAGAAACTACCATTGAGGACATTGACAAAATCTTGCAAGACATGGCTGTAGAAGAAGCTGGCACTGCTGCCGAAAAAACCATGGCCACAGTGCCTGGGAAGGGGAAAGAAATAGCCGAGGACACTTCGGACGACGAAGCCTACACATTCCAAAATTTAATTGGGCAAAAACTGTCGAAGGCCGAAATGGAAGAACTTAAGGACTATGCTAAATCTTGTGGCTACAAACCAGGAGCTCTCCTATTTGGAGGTGTGGACGATGAAAAATTAGGCTGCATTCGAGACCAAACTGGAGCTAAGGTAATCGGTACTCTATCAAAGAGTATCGGTTTTCCGAAGCTAGAGACAGACATCAGCCGCTACCGACGACAACATATCGTCGGCAGCTTATTTTACTCCAACTTCAAGGTAAACAACCTTTTCTCTGGTTTTTATTGCTGTTAATAATGAAAATGTTACCAATCGTAAGTTGTTTCTGTGCAGAGCATGCTACTGAGCAAAGCTCTGAAGATGCAGCAAGATTTGGAGGACAAAAAACACGAAGCTATAATTGAAAACTTAGAAAGCAAGATAAAAGAACAATCTGCCATCATTGAAAAGAAAGACTTCGAGCTCCAATCGACCGAAGGCTTGCTGGCTGAGACTGAGGCTAAAGTATCAGAGTTGAATTCGAAGCTTATCAGTCAATCAAAACAATTCGATCAGGAGAAGCTAGAGCTTAATTCGAAGCTTGAAGCCGAAGTCCAGACCAGCTCAGAGTTGAAGAAATCGTTAACAAGCCTTCAAGACAAATGCTTGAAATTTGGCAATAATTGTATTGGACGATTAAAAAAGATATTTTACTCTGTTGGAGCCAGCAGCGGGAAATTTAACCCTTCAGCGGAAAATTTACCACAGGCCTTCGATCATATTGAAGCTGAAATCGAAGAACTTGACGAAGTTATAGCCGGGCACGGCGACTTCTGTGCCTGGGTAGCTTCTCGGGGTACTGCTGCTGCATTCCTGAAGGCCGGCTGCGAGCATGGAAAAATTGTCAACAGGCCCAACTTCACCCTATCTCCATCAATCCTGGATGATATACCTGACCTCGCCCGAAGCATCTCAAATAGATTTATAAAAATGATATGGACAAAAGGCGGGCGGGAGAAGGCTGGAGACGAAGCCCGAAGTCATCTTGAACCAGTAAGAAATGATACTTCGTACTTACCTTTTCCTTTGCACTTGATTTTTACTCATGATTCCTTGATTTATGTAGGATGACGAAGGTGAAGATGATGCTTAAGTTATATCGCCGAAGCTGTCGCCGAAGCTGAAGCTTAATGAAGATCAGTAGAAATGTACTATAGGAAAAAAAACTCAGGATACTTTTGTAACAAGTTTTGTAAATACAATTGAACTGTTCTCAAGGAACTTTGTACATACCTTGTAGTATATTCTTACCCTTCTACTAGGGTGCTTTGATGTGAACGAAATCAGTATTTTGAGCCGAAAGCGAAAAAACACCTTCCCTTCTTTTCGTACACAACGAAGCATAGAATACCACTTCTCCCTTCTGCCGAAGCTTTTCTTTTACACAACGATTCATAAAAAGCCAATTCTCCCTTCTGCCGAAGCTTTTCTTTTACACAACGATTCATAAAAAGCCACTTCTCTTTTTTGCCAAAGCAACCACTTTGGTACATAAATGCTATGAATGAATGCTTATGTATGCAAATGCCATGATGTAATGTAATGTGCGAATGAATGTCCGAAGCGTATGTCCGAAGCCACACTCATCCATTATTTCCTTAGGAACAACCACACATCAGCTCTGCATTCCCTTAGGAACGACTTTGGAGCTTCTTCGCCTTTTACTTAGGCAGTATAAGCTCTGCATTCCCTTAGGAACGTCTTTGGAGCTTCTTCGCCTTTTACTTGGGCGGTATCAGCGTTGACTTTTCGCTGTAAGCTCTGCATCCCCTTAGGGACGTCTTTGGAGCTTCTTCGCCTTTTACTTTCGGCGGAATCAGAGCTCTGCATCCCCTTAGGGACGTCTTTGGAGCTTCTTCTCTCTTTTTTTTAGTTTCGGCACTCGATGGTGCGTTCTCAGCTTTTACATTTACATTCTTTGGGGGATTTTGCTCTTATAAAACTAAAAAGGAAATTACATATGATGGCCCCATTAAAAACCTTTCTCCCCCTTTAGAAAGGAAAAGGGTGCCATGAAAAAGAAAAAGAAAAACATAAAAAGTTACATCAAGTTATACATAATATCTCCGAAGCTCATCTGCATTCCAAGATCTTGGAATTTCGATGCCATCCATGTCCTTTAATCTGTACGAACCAGGCCTCGACGAGGATGCTACTAAGAAAGGCCCTTCCCATTTCAATTGTAGCTTGCCCACTGTATCTGGGTTGGCCACTCTCCGAAGCACCAAGTGTCCCGGCTCAATATTTTTTAGCCGGACCTTTCTATCTCGCCATTTGACTGTTTCAGCCTGGTATTTATTGATATTCTCCACGGCCTGAAGCCTGATCCCTTCTAAGGCATCTTTTTCCACGAGACAAGTATCTTCAGGACCTGATTCTGCCGAAGCTACCACTCTTATTGATCCAGCTTTGGCTTCTTCCGGGGTTATTGCTTCGTCACCAAATAACAACTTAAATGGGGTAAAGCCTGTAGACCTTGATGTTGTTGTATTATGGCTCCACACCACTTTGGTCAACTGATCTGGCCACTTTCCCCTTGGTTGATTAAAGATTAGCTTCATTATTCCTGTCATTATGATGTCGTTGGCCCTTTCAACAAGCCCATTCGACTCCGGATGCCTTACTGATGCAAAATGGATCTTCGTTCCAATTTGATCACAGAAATTTCTGAAAGCTTCGGAGTCGAACTGCGTTCCATTATCTACAGTGATGGCCTTCGGTACTCCGAAGCAACAGACAATGTTCTGCCAGAAAAACTTTTGGACAGTGGCCGAAGTTATTGTGGCTAATGGCTTTGCCTCAATCCACTTGGAAAAATACTCCACAGCTACTATAACATATTTTAGATTCCCTTGGGCCGGTGGTAATGGACCCAACAAGTCAAGGCCCCACCTTTGCAATGGCCAGATGGGTTGTATCAGCTGTGTCAAAGACGAAGGTTGCTTTTGATCTCTTGCACATTTCTGACAACCTTCGCACTTTTGAACTAACTCCGCTGCATCCGAAGCTGCCTTCGGCCAATAAAATCCTTGGCGGAACACTTTTCCAAGTAATGGCCTGGATCCGATGTGGGATCCACACAGGCCTGCATGTATCTCTTTCATTAACTCTATACCTTCGGGTCTAGACAAGCACTTGAGCAGCGGGGCACAAACTCCATGCTTGTATAACTCCCCTTCTATCATGACATACGGACGAGCTCTCGCCTCTATCCTTTTATTATAAGCTTCGTCATCTGATAGGAAGTTACCCTGAAGGTAAGAGATTATTTCAGTTCTCCAATCTTCGCTGTAAACAGGAGAAATGTTAAGGACTGCTCTTTCAAGGAGCTCCACCGAAGGGGCCTTTATTGTTTCGAAGAAGACATCCGAAGGTAACGGCAACCCCTGTGCTGCAGACTTGGCTAGCAAATCAGCATGCTCATTTTGTCCTCGAGGGATATTCTTGACAGAAAATCCTTCGAAGGAGGCCTCGATCCTTCGGACCGTATCAAGGTACTTTTCAAGCTTCGGATCTTTAGCCTTGCAACTTTTGTCAATATGACCCGAAACAACCTGGGAATCAGTCTTAAGAATCGCCCTTCTGATCCCCATTGCCTTTAATTTCCGAAGACCCAGAAGCAGGGCTTCGTACTCAGTTATATTATTTGTGCAGCTGAAGTCAAGTCTTGCTGCATAGCAAGTTTTAACCTTGGACGGTGAAACCAACACAGCAGCTGCACCTGCTCCGAAGGTTCCCCAAGAGCCATCACAAAACACTGTCCATACTTCGGCATCTTTATTTGCTTCTTCATTTTGAGCCCCTGGTGTCCAGTCGGCAATGAAATCTGCCAATGCTTGAGACTGAATTGAGGATCTATGCACATAATCAATGTAAAATTCATTGAGCTCCGCAGCCCATTTTCCAATCCGTCCAGTGGCTTCTCTATTTCTCATGATATCCTTCAACGGCTGCGAAGAAGGAACAATAATGTTGTACGCCTGAAAATAATGCCGAAGCTTCCTGGATGCCATTAAAACGGCATACAATACCTTCTCCAACTCTGTATAATTTTTCTTTGAGACACTAAGGACCTCAGATACAAAATATACTGGGACCTGCTTCTTGACTTGTCCATCAAACTTCTCCTGGACAAGTGCCGCACTTACTGCTGAGTGCGAAGCTGCCACATATAACAACAGAGGAGCCCCTGGCGTTGGTGGAGTTAATGTTGTGAGATCTATTAAGTATTGCTTCAGCTCTTCGAAGGCTTTTTGTTGACTTGGGCCCCATTGAAAGACTTCAGCTGACTTCAGCACCTCGAAGAATGGTAAGTTTCTTTCTGCTGATCTGGATATAAATCTGTTGAGAGATGCCAGCCTTCCTGTCAATCTTTGGGCCCCCTTTCTTGTGGTTGGTGGCTCCATTCGAAGTATAGCTTCGATTTTATTTGGGTTAGCTTCGATTCCCTTTGTTGAAACCAAGCATCCAAGAAATTTACCCTTCTTCACTCCGAAGACACATTTTTCTGGATTCAGCTTCAGACCAGCTTGTCTGAAGCTGGCGAAGGTCTCCTGCAGATCAGCAATATGATTTTCTTGCTTCGTGCTTTTTACAATGATGTCATCGACATAAGTCAACACATTTCTGCCTATCTGAGATTGGAGAACCCTCGCAGTCATTCTGCTGAAACTCCCTCCAGCATTCTTGAGCCCCTCAGGCATCCGAAGATAGCAATATGTACCACTTGGGGTTATAAAGCTAGTCTTCGGCTCATCTTCCTTCTTCATCCAGATTTGATGATAGCCTGAGTAGCAGTCCAGGAGACTCATGAGCTCCGAAGAAGCTGCTGCATCAACTAAAGAGTCTATCCTTGGTAGCGGGAATTCATCCTTCGGACAAGCCTTGTTGAGATCTGTGAAATCAATACACATTCTCCACTTGCCATTGGCCTTCTTCACCATAACAGTGTTAGCTAGCCACTCTGGATACTTCACTTCTCTGATAACTCCTGCACTGAGGAGTCTTTTTACTTCATTGCGAGCCCCTTCGGCCTTGTCATCAGACATTTTCCGAAGCCTCTGCTTTCGGGGTCTGAAGGATGGGTCAACATTGAGCGAATGTTCAATAACATCCCGATTTACTCCACAGAGATCATTAGCTGACCATGCAAAGACATCTTTGTTGTTGAATAAAAACCTTATCAAGGTTTTCTCCTGGTCTTCAGATAATTGCGAGCCCAACAACACCTTCTGCTCTGCTATGTCTTCACACAATAACATGGGCTTCAGCTGATCCGCTGAAGCTGCCTTCTCCCTCCTGAATTTATACTGTTCACAAGCTTCAGCTCCATCTATGTTATGGATTGCCTTAGAGTCAGTCCAGCT
Organism: Zea luxurians; assembly: GCA_029449295.1. Taxonomy (NCBI): domain Eukaryota; kingdom Viridiplantae; phylum Streptophyta; class Magnoliopsida; order Poales; family Poaceae; genus Zea; species Zea luxurians. Next base: position 836,962 of record JAOPSE010000170.1, read on the forward strand.
TCCTTCGGCCCTTCTAGCAGCTTCCTGGCTTCCATGAATAGCAATAGGCCCTTGGTCCGAAGGTATCTTCATGCAGAGATAAGCTGGGTGAAGAATTGCTTCGAAGGCATTAAGAGTACCGCGGCCAATGATGGCATTGTAAGGATACTCCATGTCAACAATGTCAAACACAATTTGCTCAGTCCTTGTGTTGTTAACAAATCCGAAGGTTACCGGCATGGTAATCTTCCCAAGTGCTACAATCTGTCGCCCTCCGAAGCCACAAAGAGGGTGCGTAGCATCATGAATCTTGTCTTCGGGCTCTTGCATTTGTCTGAAGGCTTTAGCAAATATAATGTCAGCTGCACTGCCTGTATCAACTAGGACATTGTGAACCAGAAATCCTTTGATCACGCAAGAAATAACCATGGCATCATTGTGAGGATAATCCTTAAGCTGAAGGTCTTCCTGAGAGAAAGTAATTGGAATGTGGGACCATTTTGACTTGATGAAGGGTCCCTGCACTCCAACATGTTGCACTCTTCTCTGAGCCTCCTTCTTCTGCTTCTTGTTAGCCGGCTCTGAGCAAGAACCACCTGTTATCGGGAGCACCAGCTTCGAAGCCGAAGCAGCTCCAGCTTGATTGTTGAACGAAGCCATCAGCTCAGAAAAGTGGAAGTGAGTTCACCGGAGGTGGGCGCCAATGTTGGGGGCTTGTTCTCAAATGCTAAGAGTTAAGAACAAGGCAACACAGAAAATGTTAAATATTAAAGTCCTTCGTCCTCCATCACATTATATCCTTTCGGGATATAAAGAATTTCGGACGAAGGTTACGAAGGGCGTACCTTCGTAAACATAATAACGAGGGGCGAAATACTCATATAAATCATGAAGTATAAAATAAACATTCAAATGTTATCATAGAATCATTTCCATCTTTACTAACACGAACGAATATAAATGATTTCAAATTACAAATGTACCTTCGGTCCTGAGGAAGGCGAGAATACAAGTGTGATGCGAAGGCAAATGACAGATTCGCGTGAACAGTACAGAGGTACTGTTCATCTATTTATAGGCACAGGTCGCAGCCTGTGACAAATTACAATTATGCCCCTTACAAAAGTTTACAACATTGACTCAGACCTCTATGGATAAAAAGGTCATTCTATCTCTATGTCGGTTTGTAACGCCGAAGCTCCATGAAAAGGAACCTTCGGCCATCTCTTGGAGACGACTTCAGCCGAAGCTGCTTCTTCGTGTGAGACCTTCAGCGCACCGAAGCACGACCCCAACATCTAGATTTTGAAAAATCTACTGTGTCTAAAGACGACATGCCTTTGATGATGAAACTAGGCTATTTTGGAGAAGCTGAAAGCAAACTTGTTCGATTTGCTGGAGAAGAGACTACCCTGGAACCGAAGAAGGATGAAGTTGTGGTTTTCAAGAGCTTCTTCAGAGCGGGGCTGCGTTTTCCCCTGAATGAGATGATAGGGAAAGTCCTAAAGAACTTCAAAATATATCTTCATTAGCTGACTCCTAACGCTATTGTTAGGCTCAACGTCTTTATCTGGGCCCTTCGAAGCCAAGGGATGATCCCAGATGCCGAAGCCTTCTGCAGCGTGCATGAGTTGCACTATCAGACGAAGGCCAGGGCAGATGGTCTTCACGAAAATTTTGGTTGTTATAATTTTGCGTATCGAAAGGATACGAAGGCACCAGTCCTCAGCTACCGCATAAAGTGGCCAACCGGCTGGAAAAATGAATGGTTTTATATGAAGGCTGATGAGAAAAACAGGGAGAAGCTGATGACCATGGTCATGAGTCCTCTGAGCTTAAACTTTGGAATGACCCGACCCTTATGCAACATGAAACTAGGGTCACCCTGTCAGCTGGCTAAAATTCCAGAGCCGAAGATAACTGAGGCAACAGAGGAAACTCCTTCGACACCGCCCGCTGCTGAAATAGCAGAGATTTTAAAGGTAATGACTGAATCTTTACCCATCAAACTGCTATGTCCTCTTAGACCAGAACTGACACGAGTTTTACAGAAGAAGGATCAACCCTCAGCTGTAAAGGAGAAGACTAGGGGTCAGAAAAAAACGAAGAATTATTAATGTTGTGCAAGCCATTGAGCGGACACCGTCACCGCCCTCGGCATCCAAAATAACACCTATTGCAAGCACCGAGGCCGTTGCCAAAGCTGATACATCTGCCAAAGCTGCAGCTGCTGTCGAAGCTGCCAACCTTGAGAGTACACTGTCGGGGATTGATAAGATTCTCTCGGATATGGCTGCGGAAGAGACAGCTGTGGCTATACAGAAGGTCATGGCCACAGTGCCTGACAAAGGGAAAAAGATTGTTGATGCTGCTTCAGAAGAAAGGGACTTTGACCTTCGGAACCTGGTAGATCAAGAATTATCTGAGGCCAAAAAGAAGGAGCTACAGGAATATGGGATATCCTGTGGCTACCAGCCAGGAGCTATGCTCTTTGGTGGAATTGACGAAGGGGCCTTAGGATGCATTCGTGACCGCGCCGGGGCAAAGATAATCGGCACTCTATCGAAGAGTGTCGGTTTCCTGAAGCTTGAAGTTGATATTAGCGGCTACCGGTGAAAACATATCGTCGGCAGTCTGTTTTACTCCAATTTCAAGGTAAAATTCCTTTTGCTAGGCTTTTTTTTATTTTTGTGGTGAAGCAAAATTTTCTGATGTCGGCTCATTTCTATAGAGTATGCTACTAAGTAAGGCACTGAGAATGCAACAAGACCTCGAAGACAAGAAAAATGAAATCATAATCGAGGGCTTGGAAAATAAAATCAAAGATTACGAAGCTTCTCTGGAGAAGAAAGATTTCCTACTTCAAGCAACAGAGGGCTCGCTTGCAGAATTTCAAGCTGAAAATGCTAGATTAAGGGAGGAGCTTCTGCAAAGTCAAGCAGCCTTGAAAGAAAAATCAGACTTGGAACAAGAGAAGAAGGATCTGCAAGCGAAATATGAGGCTGAAGCTGACAAAAACACGAAGTTGGAGAAATCTTTGAAAGACCTTCGGGATACGTGCTTGAATTTTGGCAGCCGCTGCGTGCAACGGTTGAAAGAGGTCTTCAGCTCGGTTGGGGCCAACTCTAAAGATATTACCCCTTCGGTTGAAGACATACCAAATACCTTCGAACATGTTGAAAATGAAGTTGATGCACTTGATGAAGTGATAGCCGGGCATGGTGACTTCTATGCCCTGCTAGCTTCTCGTGGCACAGCTGCCACAATTCTGAAGGCTGGTTGCACGCACGCGAAGACGGTAAATAGACCAACCTTCGGTCTATCTCCAACGGATTTGACTAATATTCCCAGTGAAGCCCGAAGCATCGGAAACAGATTCATAACTCAAATTTGGGCTAAGGGTGGACGAGAGTTGGCTAGGGACGAAGCCCGAAGCTTGCTTAAACCGGTATGGAACTTATACCTATTGCTTGCCTTGACTCTTGTGATTACTTTTTACCTTATACCATTGTTTATCTGCAGGATGGTGGTGCCGAAGGTTGATGATCCAAAGCACATTCCGAAGGCTGCCGAAGCTTCTCTTTAGACCTGCCTGTATAGACCTTAGGAACATTTGTATTATCTTTGCAAAAAACTATAATTGAGAATTAAACAATACTGTGTATATTTATCCATACCTTGTAATATATTTTTACCTTTTCATCCATGTACAAATTGCTTTGCTGTGGACGAAACTTATATCTTTTGAGCCGAAGGCGAAAAACACCTTCCCTTCTTTTTGTACACAACAAAGCATGTCCTTGCATAAAATGTATATGTTTGAAACGAAACTTCTTCGTGTTCATCGAAGCACTATCGTCGAAGCTGGAGTATTTCTGTTCGTGCTTCATGTTATGATGATGATTATCTTACGAATGTCTAAATGAATGTCTGTATGAATGCAATGAATGATGTAATGTAATATGCAAATGAATGTCCCAAACGCACATAAAGCCACACCCAGACTCTGCATCCCCTTAGGAACGACTTTGGAGTCTTAAGCTCTGCATCCCCTTAGGAACGACTTTGGAGCTTCTCTACCTTCTATTTCGATGGTATTTAAGCTCTGCATCCCCTTAGGAATGACTTTGGAGCTTCTTCACCTTCTATTTCGGTGGCATTTAAGCTCTGCATCCCCTTAGGAATGACTTTGGAGCTTCTTCACCTTATATTTCGGTGGTATTTGGCTCTGCATTCCCTTAGGAACGATTTCTGAGCTTTGGAACTTACGCTGCGCTCCCTTAGGAACGACTTCTGTAGCTTCGAAACTTACGCTGCGCTCCCTTAGGAACTACTTTTTGCAGCTTTGTCATCCTTTGTGATGATTACAGCTCTGCATCCCCTTAGGGACGTCTTTTGAGCTTCTCCCTATTTTCTTTTACACTCAATGGTGCATGTTCTGATTTTACATATTACATCTTTGGGGGATTTTAGCCCTTATATTGCGTAGGGCTAAATAAGAATGAAAATTACAATTTATGGCCCCATTAAAAAGCTTTCTCTCCTCCTGAAAGGAAAAGGGTGCCGTAGGAAAAATGAAAAAGATTACATCAATTACACATAGTATCGTCGAAGCTCATCCGCATTCCAAGATCTAGGTATGTCGTTGTCGTCCATATCCTTCAATCTGTAAGAACAGGGTCTTAACGAAGACACTACCAGAAAAGGACCTTCCCTCTTCAATTGTAACTTGCCCACTGTATCTAGATTGGCCACTCTCCGAAGCACCAAATGTCCTAGCTTGATGTTTTTCAATCGAACTTTCCTATCACGCCATCTTATTGTTTTGGTCTGGTACTTATTGATGTGTTCTATGGCTTGAAGTCTGGTCCCTTCTATAGTGTCTTTTGTTATTTGATAATTAGCTTCGTCCTCCGCTGAGGATGCTGTTCTTATGGATCCTGTCTTTGCTTCTTCTGGTGTTATTGCTTCATCACCGAACAGGAGCTTGAAAGGTGTAAAACCTGTTGACCTTGACACAGTTGTGTTGTGGCTCCACACCACTTTAATCAACTCATCTGGCCACTTTCCTCAGGGTTGGTTGAAAATTAGCTTCATTATTCCTGTCATTATAATTCCATTTGCCCTTTCTACCAACCGATTTGATTCTAGATGCCTTACTGATGCAAAATGAATTTTTGTACCAATTCGGTCACAGAAATCTTTGAACGTTTCAGCATCAAATTGAGTTCCATTATCCATAGTGTTGGGGACTTGTTCTCAAATGCTAAGAGTTGAGAACAAGGCAACATAAAAAGTGTTAAATGTTAAAGTCCTTCGTCCTTCAAGACATTATGTCCTTTCGGATATAATGAATTCCGGACGAAGGTTATGAAGGAAGAGACCTTCCTAAATTCAATGGATGATGAAGAAGAATACATATATGAAATACGAATAATAATACAGATATTATCATCAACTTATTTTTATTTTGTATTATCAGAATCATAATAACAAATTATAAATGTACCTTCGGATTGACGAGAAGTAAAGGTACAGGCGTGATGCGAAAAGCAAATGCCAGATCAGCGTGAACAGTACGGGAGTACTGTTCATCTATTTATAGGCACAGGACGTAGCCCGTGAAGAATTACATTAATGCCCTTTACATTTATCAATAACTCTATAGTGATTCTTCGAGGTCTAATTTGGCTTTTCATCATATAAGTCGGTTCCCCTTTTCTGCTGTCATGCCGAAGCTTTTTCTGTGCATAGCTTCGTGATCATCTTATCCTTCGTCATGATCGCCTTCCGTCCTACTCAAGCTTCATCTTGACCATATTCTTGTATACTCGTGACCCGATTCCGAAGATACCTGTTCACATATTTCACTTGGAAAACATTGTCAAATCATGTTTTTGAGGAACTTCGGAAGCTGAAGGCCCCCAACAGTAGCCCCTCGCAATATTAATTTGCTGGAATGATAAATTCATATTGCGATATGGACGAAGGCTTTAAGCCGAAGGTCCGAAAAAACACCTTCCCTTTGCTAGAATAGCAACAGTCTTTGACAAGCGGGACCCTCCAGTTTTCAACGCACTAGGTGTATAAATAAGAGCTCACCACCAGTTTATTTGGCACGCTCCCTTGCCATCTGCTTTTACTCACCCAACTTTTAGCCTGCGCGCAACAACACTTGCTTGGCTTTTTAAATTTTTAAGCTTCGGTTTCGAGAGCACTTTCTCAGCGTTTGCGAAGATGTCTGAAGATAAGAAAGCTGTTGGTGATTCAAAGCTAAGCCTTTCTGAGGAGATGCATCTGGGCTTTCTTGAATCAATATCAAAGACTAATACAGAGAAGATTACTAGGGAGATTTTGGAGGGTTTATCTGAAGATACTGGTGACAGTGAGAGTTATGATGTGGATAGTGGTGGTGAAGATTCCGAAGATCGGCCTTGGCGACCAAGCCATGCGGTTTTTGGTAAATCCAGTATTAAAGAAAATCATCTTGTCAATATGAGGGGCAGATATTTTTGGGGCTTGTCTGTTGTGAGGGCTGACGAAGGAGAGAAGACTTGTCCGACTCCCGAGGAAAATGAAGTCGTGATATTCCGAAGCTTCTTAAAGGCTGGACTACGATTTCCCTTGAGCAGTTTTGTCGTGGAAATACTGAAGATATTTGAAATCTACCTTCACAAACTTACCCCCGAAGCAATCATAAGGATGAACATCTTTGTGTGGGCCGTGAGGAGCCAAGGTTTGGAACCTAATGCAAAAAGCTTCTGCAACATACATGAGCTATTATATGAGACAAAACCCTGGGGTAAAGAGCAGTATCACAACAATTTTGGCTGTTACAGCTTCGGCGCTCGGTCTGGGTCAAGCTGCCCCGTGCCAACCTTTCGAAAAAGGTGGCCCGACGACTGGATGACGGAATGGTTTTATGTGAAAAATGACTTGAAATCACGGGAAGATATTAAAGGTATCATTATGCGCCCTATCTGGCAACGCTTCAGCTTCCGGAAGCCGAAGGTGGAAATGAATGAAGCAGCTGAAGAATGCCAGAGAGCCTTCGGCGTTGTTTGCTCTTTTATTGGAACAAGGGATTTGGTCCAAGAACACATTGCTTTCAGAGTATGGCCACTTGTGGAAAAGTGGGAAATGCCGGAGGAGACCATTAAAGAGACTGACGAAGGTGGACTAGTCAGGCTAAAATACACATTCAAATACGGAGATAAGTTTGTTGAGCCAGATGATGACTGGTTGAAAAGTATTGAGGCCATAAGTGACGAATTGCTTGGGGTATACTCAAAGGCCGAAGATACTGCATTATCAGCGGCCTTCGGAGGCCGAAAGAAAAAGAGACTCAACCGAGTATTTGATGCAATTGGGTTTGTTTACCCCGACTACGGTTATCCAACGCGGGGTCAAAAAAAGAAAGAATACATCTTCTGCGAAGGAAACTGCTTCAGCCACTTTTAGCGAGCCGGCGCCGAAGAGGAAAAGGGTAAAGGTTCTCACACACCAGCCACGTTATATTGAACCGGCCACAGTGCCTGAGTTTACCGGTGAGACCTCTTCGGCCACCGAAGCTAAAGAACCAACTCCACTGCCAAAATCGAAGAGCTGGCCGAAGTGCCAGCAACAGAAAAAACAGAAGAACCAAGGACTGAAGAAACAAAGACATCAGAAGTTTTAAGTCCTTCAGCAAAAATGGAGGCAGCAAAAAGCCAAAAGGGTCCAGCAGTGACCCCGAAAAGAAAAAGGATGGTTAATGTGCTAGATGTTTTGGAGACAATTAAGTCTTCAAGCACAACTCCGAAGAAAATTGTTGAAACTTCCGAAGTGCATACTAAAGCCTTTGTTGCCGAAGCTTCAAAGCAACAATCTGAAACTGAAGCTGGGCCTTCAGAGCCCACCAAGGTAAAATCCTTGGAAGCCGAAGAAACAAAAATGGCACAGCCAATTTTGGTTGAAGAAACTGGTACTGCTGCCCCCGAAGCATCCTCCAAAGCCCTCAATTATATTGTACGACATGCTTCGGGAAAAAGATTATCTGAAGAAGAGATTTTTGAAGCTAATCACTATGCCCGAGAACTGAAGTATCCAAAGGGGGCCTTAGTATTCAATGGCACAGACGAAGATGACTTCTTATACTGTCTCCCAGATAACAAAGAATTATCCGTCTGCCGGGAGATGGCTAGAAGTATGGGGTTCCCGAAGCTTGAAGCTGGCCTCTGCGCTATGACAAAGGACAATCTTGCAGATAGCCTCGCATATAATAGTCTGAAGGTATGAAAATTGTATATTTGGAAATTTATAATTTTTGAATTATTCTTTTATTCTTATACTAATTCTTTTCATATAGGGTTTAATACTTAGCAACGCTTTGAGAGCACAAAGGAATGCTGAAGACGAGAGCTATAATATTGCTTTCAACAACCTACGAACGGAGGTTATTAAGCTGAGGAATGAAGCTTTGGAAAAAGATAAAATTCTCCTTACATTGGTGGATAAGATAAAGAAAGACGAAGCTACTTCTAAAGCTCAAGCTGAGGCTCAGAAGCACAAAATCGAGGATCTTCGGAAACAGTTAGCCAGAGCTAAAGAAGAACGCATACTTGAAGAAACGAAACGAGAACTTAGCGATCAATGGGCAAATCATTTAGAAGGAAACGTTGAAGAGCTTCGTGCATCCAAGAAAAGGTGCTATGACAAATCTATAGAATGCGTTAAGAAAATAAAAACTAGCTTCGCCAGCGTTGGCGCATTCTCGAGCGAGGAAAACTTCACAAGGGGTAACCCCGAAGGCCCGATTGAATGGATCAATCACGAAGCTGAGGCCTTTGAGGAAAGTTTGATTAGCCGCGGAGACATATGTGCCTTTTCGGGTGCCAGGGGGATTGCTACTATTTTGGAGAGGAAAGGCTGTGAGCATGTAAAATCTTTGGCACAATCCGAAACTGCCTTATCCTCCGAAGATATAAAAGACCCCTCGGCCGAAGCAAGCATGGTTGGTGGAAAATTTTTCACCGACATCTAGGACAATGGTGGCCGGGAAATGGCCCAAGAAATTATTCAAAAAAGCGAAAAAGGCATCCATGATGCTAGAAAAGTAGCAGAGGCCGCTGAGAAAAGCGCAGAGCCCGAAGGGCAAATAGGTATTAACTAGTGGTTTTTGTCTCTTTGTTGTAAATTTTTGATTTCGAACTTGTTCACGGTTTGTAATAGTAATAAATCCGTATCTACTCTTCCCTCAGAACCTGCCGAGTCATCTGCGGGCCCCCACACGAAGGGGGATGACGAAATTAGACAAATGGCCGAAGTCATCATGGATAGAGTCGTTGATCAGCTTCTAAACGAAGCTGCAGAAGTAGTCTTAAGGGAAGATTAGATGCTGTTGCAAAAACATTTAGAATGTAATGTTTGTTGAGAATCATGTGTAATATTGTGTAACTTAGGGTGTAATATATTAGCTGTTTATAGTTCTATTCTTTGCGATGCATGAAACATTATACACATACCGTTTTTGAGCCTTCAGCGAAAAAACACCTTCCCTTCTTTTCATGCTTCGTAAATAATATCCGTGTTCTCATAAAATCGGTAGCCAATCCTCGTAAAATCAATAATCAATAGATCTTTCCATTTCAGAGTTTGACGAAGATATAACTCTTCAATGGCTATTGTTTGTGCCGTGTCACTATTTCTTCAAAACGATCTTCTAATATCAATATTGAGACACCCCTTCTTGCGTTGTTGATGCACTATGATGTATGATGTTATGCTATGCAAATGATGTAATGATGTGATGTTATGCAAAATGATATTTACGGAAGGTCGACATTTACTTTTCACTGTAAGCCTCCCTTAGGAGCTTCTTCGCCTTTTACTTCAGCGGAATCAGCGTTTATTTTTCGCTGTAAGCCTCCCTTAGGAGCTTCTTCGCCTTTTACTTTCAGCGGAATCAGCGTTTATTTTTCCCTGTAAGCCTCCCTTAGGAGCTTCTTCGCCTTTTACTTTCAGCGGAATCAGCGTTTATTTTTTGCTGTAAGCTCTACATTCCCTTCGGAACGACTTTTGAGCAGAAAACTTACACTGCGCTCCCTTAGGAACGACTTTTGAGCGAAAAACTTACACTGCGCTCCCTTAGGAACGACTTTTTGCTGCTTCGAAGAAATTGCACTGTATTCCTTAGAACAAATTTTTGATAATTCAAAGGTCCTCCTTGTCACCATAAATTCTTATGCTTCGACAACTTAAGCCTATGGAGAAGACATATTTTTATTATGGTAAAAAGCGAAACTGTTACAAGAGATTAAAAAACGATAAAAAGCACTTAAACTTCCCATAATTGTTCCTTATTAAAAAGAAAGTAAGACTGAAATGCGAAAATGCGAAAAAACCGCTGTCGAGGTAGGATATTTGTCAGTAAATATGCTTCGACTCTGGCACAGTGCTATTGACTGTGCGAGCTTCGGACTCCTCTCTGAAGTCCCGCTGAAGGTGAGTGTGCTGACTCCCTTCTGGCTGTTGACCTCGTTGCATTGGTGGTGGCGGTGGAGGCTGCTGCCAAGATGCTTGGGGTTGACTTGCCGAAGCAACAGAAGCTGCAGGGTGATTGCCTACATATTCTGGAATGTAAGGCGAATGGTACGAAGCAGTATGCATGACTTGCTTCGACTGACTCTGTTGCGCTGCAGCTTCTGCTATCTCCTTTTGCTTCTAGATGGTAACATGGCACATCCTGGTGGTATGGCCCTTGTCTTCACCACAGAATAGGCAGTAAATTTTTCTTGGCTGATCCCCAAATCTTCCCCCGAAGCCCCTGGCGCCTCTGCCCCTTGGCGATGGTGGCCGGAAAGAGCTTTGCTGCTGCCCCGAAGCTTGCGAGGAGCTCTGTGGCCTTTGTTGTTGACTCCCTCTGTCATCACTTTGAGTAGAGTTGTGAATTGACCTGACGTGCCTCGGATGGAATCTTCCTCCGAAGCCCCTGGTCATTTTAGAGAACCTGAATGCTTCCTCCCTTCTTTGGCGAAAATCATTGTCAGCTCGAATATACTCGTCCATCTTCTGGGGCAGCTTCTCCAAAGTTTGAGGAGGCTTTCTGGCAAAGTACTGAGCTGAAGGTCCCGGCCGAAGCCCCTTGATCATGGCCTCAATGACAATTTCATTGGGCACTGTTGGTGCCTGTGCCCTCAGACGCAGGAACCTTCGGACATACGCCTGAAAGTATTCTTCGTGGTCCTGGGTGCACTGGAATAAAGCTTGAGCAGTGACTGGCTTCGTTTGAAACCCTTGGAAGCTGGTTATCAACATGTCCTTCAGCTTTTGCCATGAGGTGATTGTCCCTGGCCGAAGAGAGGAGTACCAGGTTTGTGCAACACTCCTGACAGCCATGACGAAAGACTTTGCCATGACCACCGTGTTGCCACCATACGAAGATATGGTTGCTTCATAGCTCATCAAGAATTGCTTCGGGTCTGAATGACCGTCATACATGGGGAGCTGGGGTGGCTTGTAAGACTGTGGCCAAGGTGTAGCCTGCAGTTCTGTTGACAGAGGAGAAGTATCATCAAAAGCAAAATTTCCATGATGGAAATCTTCATACCAGTCGTCCTCGTTGTAGAAGCCCTCCTGATGAAGCTCTCTGTGCGGAGGCCTTTGGTTCTGGTCATCTTGAGCAAGATAACGAACTTCTTCAAAGGCTTCGTCTATCTGCCTTTGTAGGTCAGCTAGACGAGCCATCTTTTCCTTCTTCCGTTGGACCTGTTGATGGAGCATCTCCAATTTTTGGATTTCTTGATCCAAGTCGTCCTCCGGAGGCGTTGGACTGGTGGCCTTCCTCTTCTGGCTTCGGGCCTCCCTGAGAGAAAGGACATCCTGATTGGGATCCAGCAGCTGCAGAGTGGTAGCCCCTGTAGCTGAAGCTTTCTTCAGCGGCATGACGAAGGTGATGCTTGCCGAAGATGTTCAAAACTCAAAAAATGGACGTGAGTTCACCGGAGGTGGGCGCCAATGTTGGGGACTTGTTCTCAAATGCTAAGAGTTAAGAACAAGGCAACATAAAAAGTGTTAAATGTTAAAGTCCTTCGTCCTTCAAGACATTATGTCCTTTCGGATATAATGAATTCCGGACGAAGGTTATGAAGGAAGAGACCTTCGTAAATTCAATGGATGATGAAGAAGAATATATATATGAAATACGAATAATAATACAGATATTATCATCAACTTATTTTTATTTTGTATTATCAGAATCATAATAACAAATTATAAATGTACCTTCGGATTGACGAGAAGTAAAGGTACAGGCATGATGCGAAAAGCAAATGCCAGATCAGCGTGAACAGTAGTACTGTTCATCTATTTATAGGCACATGACGCTGCCCGTGAAGAATTACATTAATGCCCTTTACATTTATCAATAACTCTATAGTGATTCTTCGAGGTCTAATTTGGCTTTTCATCATATAAGTCGGTTCCCCTTTTCTGCTGTCATGCCGAAGCTTTTTCTGCGCATAGCTTCGTGATCATCTTATCCTTCGTCATGATCGCCTTCCGTCCTACTCAAGCTTCGTCTTGACCATATTCTTGTATACTCGTGACCCGATTCCGAAGATACCTGTTCACATATTTCACTTGGAAAACATTGTCAAATCATGTTTTTGAGGACCTTCGGAAGCCGAAGGCCCCCAACACATAGTTATTGCCTTCGGCACGTTAAAGCGACAAACAATGTTTTTCCAAAAGAATTTCTGTACTGTGGTCGAAGTTATTGTGGCCAAGGGCTTTGCTTCGATCCACTTGGAAAAATATTCCACTGCTACAACGACATATTTCAAATTTCCTTGTGCTGGTGGAAGTGGGCCTAACAAATCCAGATCCCCACCTTTGCAGTGGCCAAGTTGGTTGTATTAACTAGGTTAGAGACGAATGTTGTTTCTGATCTTTGGCACATCTTTGGCAATTTTCACATTTTTGAACCAGATCTGCTGCATCCGAAGCTGCCTTCGGCCAATAAAATCCTTGTCTGAAAACCTTCCCCAGCAAAGGCCTAGACCCAATATGAGATCCACATAAACCTGCATGTATTTCCTTCATCAGCTCTTGACCTTCGGTTCTGGATAAACACTTCAGTAATGGAGAGCAGACTCCATATTTATATAACTCCCCTTCTATGATCACATATGGTCTTGTTCTTGCTTCCATCCTTTTATTATAAACTTCGTCACCTGAAAGACAGTTACCTTGGAGGAAAGATATAATTTCAGTCCTCCAATCTTCACTATGTACAGGTGATATTGCAAGCACTGCTCTCTCCATAAGTTCGACTGAAGGTGCTTTTATTGTATCAAAGAACAGTTCCGAAGGTAAAGGGAGCCCCTGTGCCGCTGATTTAGCTAGCAAATCTGCATGCTCATTTCCCCTCTTGGAATATTTTTTATAGAAAATCCTTCAAAAGAAGCCTCCAATCTTCGGACTGTATCCAAATATTTTCAAGCTTCAGTTCTCTTGCCTTGCTACTTTTGTCTACATGGCCAGAAATAACTTGGGAATCAGTTTTAAGGATTGCCCTTCTTATTCCCATTGCCTTTAGCTTCTGAAGCCCTAACAGAAGAGCTTCGTATTCAGCAATATTATTTGTACAACTAAAGACTAAAGTCCAGCTTTACTGTGTAGCATGTCCTGACATTAGAGGGCGCTACTAAAACAGCAGTCGCTCCAGCACCGAAGGTTCCCCAAGAGCCGTCACAGAATACCGTCCAGGCTTCGGCATCTGTTGTTGCTTCTTCTCCTTGAGCCCCTGGCGTCCAATCAACAATGAAATCTGCTAGCGCTTGAGATTGAATTGAGGATCTATGTACATAATCAATGGTGAATTCATTGAGTTCCGCAGCCCATCTTTCAATTCTCCCTGTAGCTTCTCTGTTTCTCATTATGTCCTTCAGAGGTTGTAATGAAGGGACTATTATATGATAGGCTTGAAAGTAATGTCGAAGCTTTTTGGAGGCCATTAACACATCATACAATACCTTCTCCAATTCTGTGTAATTTTTCTTTGATAAACTGAGTACTTCAGAGATGAAGTATACTAGTGCTTGTCTTTTTACATGGCCATCTTGCTTCTCTTGTATAAGTGCCGCGCTGACTGCAGAATGGGAGGCAGCCACATACAGGAGTAACGGAGTTCCTGATGAAGGTGGAGTTAGAGTTGTCAAGTCTATCAAGTATTTCTTTAACTCTTCGAAAGCCTTCTGTTGAGTCGGACCCCATTGAAAAACTTTAGCTGACTTTAGTATTTCAAAGAATGGTAGATTTCTCTCTGCTGATCTTGATATAAATCTATTCAGCGATGCCAATCGTTGAGCCCCTTTCTTTGAATTTGGCAGCTCCAATCGAAGGATAGCTTCAATCTTACTTGGGTTAGCTTCGATACCTTTTGTTGATACCAGATAGCCAAGAAACTTACCCTTCTTTACTCCGAAGACACACTTTTATAGATTTAACTTGAGACCAGCTTGCCTGAAATTGGCAAACATCTCTTGCAAATCAGCAATGTGATTTTCTTGTTTCGTGCTTTTTACTATGATGTCATCAACATAAGTTAGCACATTCCTGCCTATTTGAGAGTGAAGAACCTTGGCTGTCATTCTGCTGAAGCTTGCTCCAGCATTCTTGAGCCCCTCGGGCATCCGAAGGTAACTATAAGTACCACTAGGGGTTATGAAGCTTGTCTTTGGCTCATCCTCTTTCTTCATCCAAATTTGGTGATAGCCTGAGTAACAGTCCAATAAGCTCATGAGTTCCGAAGAAGCTACTGCATCTATAAGGGAGTCTATTCTTGGTAAAGGAAACTCGTCCTTCGGACATGCCTTGTTGAGATCTGTGAAATCAATACACATTCTCCATTTCCCATTAGCCTTCTTCACCATGACAGTATTAGCTAGCCACTCTGGACATGTTACTTCTCTGATGACACCAGCACTGAGAAGTCTCTTTACTTCATTCTGAGCACCCTCGGCTTTATCCTCAGACATTTTCTGAAGTCTTTGCTTTCTTGACCTGAAAGATGGATCCACATTGAGTGAATGTTCAATGACATCTTTGTTAACACCATAGAGATCGTTAGCTGTCCAAGTGAAGACATCTTTGTTGTTGAACAAAAATCTTAGCAGAGTTTTTTCTTGTTCACCAGATAACTGAGATCCCAGCAATACCCTTTGGTCTACTATATCTTCACACAGGAGCATAGGCTTTGGCTGATCTGCCGAAGCAGCCTTCTCTCTTTTGTGCTTATATTGCTGACAAGCTTCGGCTCCATTTATGTTATGGATCGCCTTTGAATCCGTCCAACTCCCTTCAACCCTCCTGGCAGCTTCTTGACTCCCATGAACAGCAATGAGACCTTGCTTCGAAGGTATCTTCATGCATAAGTATGCTGGATGAAGTATTGCTTTGAAGGCATTAAGCGTCCCTCGACCAATGATTACATTGTATGGGTACTCCATGTCAATAATGTCAAAGACAACTTGCTCAGTTCTTGTGTTGTGAACATAACCGAAGGTAACTGACACTGTTATTTTGCCAAGTGCCACAATCTGTCTTCCTCCGAAGCCACAAAGAGGGTGTGTTGCATCATGAATCTTGTCTTTTGGTTCTTGCATTTGTCTGAAAGCCTTTGCAAAGATGATGTCCGCTGCACTGCCTGCGTCAACCAGAACATTGTGAACCAGAAATCCCTTGATGACATAAGATATGACCATGGCATCATTATGAGGATAGTCTTTAAGCTGAAGATCCTCCTGGGAGAAGGTGATTGGGACGTGAGACCACTTGGATCTGATGAAGGGTCCTTGCAGCCCAACATGCTGCACTCTTCTCTGTGCTTCCTTCTTCTACTTCTTGTTAGCTGGCTCTGAGCTTGAACCGCCTGTGATTGGGAGCACTAGCTTCATAACCGAAGGTGCTACAGCTTGGTTGTTGTACGAAGCCATTGTCATAACAGTGGAAGTGAGCTCACCGGAGGTGGGCGCCAATGTTGGTCACTTGTTCTCAAAAGCTATGAATCAAGAACAAGGCAACACAAATGTTAATGGTTAAAGACCTTCATCCTTTGTAACATTATCTCCTTTAGGTTATAATGAACTCTGGATGAAGGTCATGAAGGACATACCTTCGTCATTTCAATATGTAAGAATATAAACAGGGATATATAAAACATAGAAAGAGCATGAATAATTATATTAAATCTTTAGATTATTCATATTGTCATTATATAATCATAAACAAATATTAATGATAGTAAATTATATTTGTACCTTCGGCTTGACAGAAGGTAAAAATTCGAGAGCGACGTGTGAGTGATTACAAATCAGCGTAAATAGTACGGGGGTACTGTTCATCTATTTATAGGCATGGGACATAGCCCGGACAAAATTACATTCATGTCCTTGATAACTAATCATAACCATGACACAAACTATCAGGGACTATGTAGTCTTTTCCTCTTTAAGTCGGTGCCATCCTTCATCTCAAGCATGTCGTCATGCCGAAACTCTTTCAATTGTAGCTTCGGCATACATCTTCATGTCACACCTGCTTGCATGTCATCTTGCCGAAGGTGTTTTTGCTTAGAGGACCTTCAACGGAGAAGAAGGCCCCCAACAAACACGATGATCTGGTGCGGGCGTATCCTGCGGTAGCACGGGCCTAGGGGAGATGCGCTCCAGCAGCGGCAGTCCTCCGACGGTGGTGGACCTCGAGCGACGCCAGTGCTAGGGCTGAGGACCGATCGAAACCCTAGTCATCGCTCCTATCCTGGGCGAGAAACGAAAAGCGCGGGCGCCGCACCCCACGGGTTATGTAACATTTTGTTCAATGGCATTTGCGGGTAAATACGTCCAATGTTGAAGGGGAGGTCCATATTTCGTTGGTTGAGGAGCTGCTTTGAGGGAGGGTGAAGCAGGTTTTTTTTATCTCACCTTTCTTCACAAAACGACTCCCAATCTTTCTGCTCCGCGCAAGAATCAATTCAGAAAAATACCCGTTTGGCATGGCTCCTCTAGATCCTCACTTAGAATCAGGAGTTAGAGCTACGGCAAACGAGCCCTAAACTAGATAAAAATATACAACCAAACCAACTAAAATCATGTTGATGAAACAAGACTGCTGGTGCAGAGTATGATTGAAAAAATAATCAAAGCTCTAATTTCAGGATGAATAAAAAGTCATAAAAGATTAATTATCCAAACTTTACAAATCACTAACTTGATGCCTTAGCAATGATCTAGATGATTCAAATCAACTGTAATAATTGAAAATAGCAAATCAGTCTAGAATCAAAACTAGACATACAATTAATAAACCAAAGATAGAGAAACAAGATTACCATACTCAGCTTGCATAAGCATCCCCTTAATCATCAAGATTGTGTGTAAAAGTGCTCTTAAAAGTACCATAGAGTTCTATCTTAAAGCTTCTAAAAAGTTAGATTAATCTAATATTAGATCCTTTCTTTTTAACTAAACTCTCTCCAAATCTTATCTAAGAAAAATAAAACCGATTCTGCTCTATATAAAGGAAAAAAAAACTAAATTCGGCCCGGACACTGCCAACCTTTCCGCCGGCGGCTTGCTTTCCCGTATGGCCCCCCTTGGCAAGCGCCCTTCCTTGGGCTGCTCTCGGTTGGGTCAAGTCCACCATCAGCCCACGCTAAGGTCTAGGCCGCCTGCCCTAATGGGCCGCTACACTGCTGGGCCGCGCATCCGCACGAGAGCTCGCCTCGCCGTGGACCACGCATCCGCACGCGCTGGACTCGCCGTCGGCCGCGCGTATGCACGCGACACGCGAGCACCCACGCAAACGCAAGCACCTCGCCGCTGGTCGCGGCTCTGCGTGCCGCGTCCGCCCGCAAGCTCTCGCCTCGCCACTGCTTTGCCACGCCCCTGTATACACGTAGGTATGGCTTTGGGAGAACGTACCCACCACGGATGCATGCTACCTGGACGTTCCTGATGAGTGATGACCGTTTGTTCCTTGCCCCACCAGCCTTCACGAGCTTGTCCTTGGTGTTGACATGGTTGCCGCGGAGGAACTCGATCGATCTCGACGACCGACCGGCTACTTGTCGTCATGCACGGGTCAGACCTTCATCGGGACCGCCTATGGCCTCGCGGTAGCGGTTGGAGGCTGGCCCGGCACTTGGCCTCCCTCGTGTGGCTCACGTCCATATAAAGGGCTAGACAGCTCAATAGATGATCTATGCATGATTGATTGTACAACTGCTCTAAATTAAATTTGAAGAGTATGTTTTATATGTCTAGCCATATAAACTTCAACATCGCTCAATGCTAATCTGTTGTCAGTTTCCTATACACGTGCAAGGTCTAATTTTTATAGGCTGCTTCCGTTACCGTGCGTTGGTGAAATAAAACTGGTGGACGTGATTTTATAACCGCCAATGCAAACACATTTGCATAGGCGGTTTGCTTAATAAAACCACAAATGCAAATCGTCCATTGACCATTGCACATATTTCACAAAATACAAGGGTAGAGGTTTTGATCTTTATTTTTTTAGAAGAAAGATGTTAAGAAAGGTTGCTTTATATTTTTCTTGCCAATTTTTGTTCGTTCTACCTCTATTTAAGAGCACATGACATATAAGTTTCGTAAGTTTAAAGGTGGAAAATACGATATATCAAAAAAGACGAGCCATTGCAAATATATTATAAATGGCCGATAAGTATGTAAATTTATGAATATATATCATACATATACGTGCAGAAAATATTACAACTAAATAACCAATTTTCTATTATGTAGTGCCACAAGCAACCATCCGGATCGGTCCTCCATGGGTTCTATGTGTGCGAGTTCATGAGATAGAATGGATGATACATCAAGAACTCTGATAAGGTATTATTAGTAATAGTCATGTATGTAGTTTTGTCATTAAAGATGGAAATATATTATCAAGTGTAAATATGATGTTTATAGATTTCCTTTATAGGAATTTCAACTAAAAAGGTGGACCACATGACCTAAGGTGCATTGTATATTATAATTGATGACATGTGCTCATTCATTTTGAAAGAAGTCATTCCATGTGAAAGAAAATATCACGATGCTACTGGTATCTTAACTAGGTCAGAGTTTAGAGCACTAACAGAAGTTAGTAGACTAAATCTTAGCCTACATAATTAACCATGGCCGATAGAATGTTTGATGTATATGCATAAAACTTTATAAAGTAAACACAAAACATTGACGAATATAAATGTATGGTAGAATTTAATCTCAGGTTTCTTTCTTTCTTTCTTTCTATATATATATATATATATATATATATATATATATATATATATATAACTAGTTTATATATTTGGAGCCCTGAGCTTCCAATAACTAGAGGAAGCCTTGGCCCAACGGTTCCATTCGGTTCAGCCGCACCAGGTTCGGGCGGCTATAAAAACACCCCAAAGGTGACAGGGATTAGGTTTTAGCGACGACGGTGGTTCCCTCGGACGTGCGAGCGGTGATGATCCCCGGGGTGAGTGGCGGTGGCGCTCCCAAGGCGGGCAGACAAGCGGTAGCGTTGCTCTCCTAGGACCGAGCAACGACGAAGCTCCCAAGGCGGATGGGCAAGCGGCAACGGCGCTCCCGAAGCGGACGAGCGGCGGCGGTGCACCCTAGGCCCGGTGGGGACGGCGGTTGCGCGAGGCGAGGTAGGCTTCACAGCGGCGGTGGTGGCCACGGGAGACGCGTGTGGCTCCGACGATCGCGCGAGGCGCGATTGTCTCGAGCGATGGCGGTCACGCGAAGCGTGGGTGGCTCAGGCATCCTTCAATGACCAACTCATCCGATCCGATGGCCTTAATGATGACCTTCTCCAATCCTTTGTTTATGCATGGGACTGTTGATTGAGCCTATACCAAGATTTTCTTTCATTAACTATGATGTACGGTGTAGGTATTTATGCAACTTTCTGCAACGATTTATGGTTTGCGCGATATCAGGCATTCAACTTTTGCGTGTATGATGTAGGAACGGAAATGCCATTCAAATTTTGTGCACATGCAATGGAAACTTCCAAGACCTACCATAATTTTCAGATCTGCATAAAAATAGGAACTACATGCATGTGTCTAGTGCTTTACATGTTGTTCAGATCTACCAAAAAAATAAGACCGCATGCATATGTCTGGTGGGTGACGTGCCTGAATGCATGCTCCTGGTCGAGGGACGGCATACAATTGCATACATATTTTTATGTCACTTTATATACATACATATGCCAACATCAAGAGGTTTGCAACAGCTTTCACGTTGGATAAGTATTTTATGCTCAAAACTTTTGGGTTTTTACGCTCAAAACTTAAGGTTTTTACGCTCGAACATGGAGATATGTCCACTAGAGAACAACATGCCAGATTTATACGCAGTGTACCGTATTGCATAAATACCTACACCATGTAGTATATTTAGTATCAGTAATTCAGTATATATCATAAACTTGTTCTAACGACCTTAATTGCATGGTTGTTTGAGCGATCCTATATTTATGGAGAAAATAAAGCATTTAAATAAGATTATTTTGTTTCCATGCATGTCAATCCATTTCCTTTCATAGCATTTCTGCCATCCTGAATTTGTGCGCATGCAGCAGAAAACAAAATTTTACGCAGTGTACCGAATTAAATACATACCTACACTGTGTAGCATAATTAGTATCAGTATATGTCATAAACTAGTTCTAATGAGCCTAGCTGTATGGTTGTTGGTGTGATCCTATATTTATGAAGACATCCAATTTTTGCGTGCATGCAGTAGAAACGAAAATGTCATCCAAAATTTACGCGCATGCAATGAAAATAGGATCTGCATGCGCCTGCGCGTGTGGACGTGGTCCAGTGACTGGGCGGGGGTTTATGCTATCTCTATAAACTATTTACGTTATTTTTGTGAACTATTTACACTATTAGAAAAAAACTAAAGCGTAATTTGTGGAGTGCGTCTCACGCGAGGGTTGAGTGTTGGTGTAACACCCTGAATTTGGGGGTATAAAATTTCTTTCTCATTATCATCCAAATTCAGATGTTACTCTTCTCTATCTCACTCTAGTGTCCATCTCTCTCTAGTTCCTCTCTCTCTTTCTTTTTTGGTTAGGGCTAGCTTAATTAGTGAGGGAGTATTTACTTTATTTTTGGCAAAACATGTGAGACATGAAATGTTGCATCATGTTGAACCCTAAATATTCTTTGAATTGTTGCACATGTTTGATTTGGTTTGAATTTGAAACTTGATTTAAATTTGAATTAAAAACCCTAAAGAAAATAAATAGAAAAGCAATTAGAAATTCCCTGGAAAATGGAAAACCTAATTTAGGCCAAGTCGGCCCACTAAGCCCAGCCCCCGCGCGCGCCCGCACCTGCCTGACCTCGGTGCTTGACAGGCAAGCCCCGCCTGTCGGCGCCAACTCCGGCGCGCCCTCTCTCCCCCCCTCTCTCTCTCGCTGCCCCGTGGGCCAGGCCTGTCGGTGCTAAAAGGGAAATAGGGTCAAACCTTTTCCTAAATGATTTTGGTGGTTGAAATGTCCAACACAAATAATTGGACTAACTAGTTTGCTCTAGATTATATATTCTACAGGTGCCAAAGGTTCAACACAAACCAATAAATAGATCAAAGTTAGGGTTCAAAAGAAAGGAGCAAAAGAAACCAAAGAGAAACCTGGTCTGCACCACCGGACAGTGTCCGGTGCACCACCGGACAATGTCCCGTGCACTAGGGACAGTACAGGCTGAACTCTTCACCTTCGGGTTTCTAGAGAGCTGCTCCGCTATAATTCACCGGACTGTCCGGTGGGTCACCGGACTGTTCGGTGTGCCAGTGGTGCAACGGCTAGCAAGCGCAACGGTCGACTTCAACGGTCGCCTGCAACATGAACAGTGTGTGGATAGTTCGCGCAGAGTTAGAGCAGCGCCAGAAGGCGCACCGGACTGTGAACAGTACGTGTTCGGTGCGGCACCGGACTGTCCGGTGCACCAAGAAGTCAGAGCTCCAACGATCGAAACCATCAGAACCCTAACGGTTGGGTGACGTGGCTGGTGCACCGGACAATGTCCGGTGCCGCACCGGACTGTCCGGTGCGCCCATCGACAGACAACCTCCCCAACGGTAGAATTGGTGGTTGGGGCTATAAATATCCCCCAACCAACACCACTTCAAGCATCCAAGTTTTTCAGACATCCCATTCAATACAAGAGCTAGTGCAATCAATACAAGACACAATTCAATAGAATCAAAGCCTCTCCAGTCTCAAATCCACTCCAAACAAATAGTGACTAGAGAGAGAGTTTTGCTCGTGTTCTTTGAGCTCTTGTTTTTGGATCGCTTTCTTCTTCCCCATTCTTGTTCTTGAGAGCACCTAGAGGGGGGGTGAATAGGTGATCCTGTAAAAATTAAATACTAATAGCCACAAAACTTGGTTAAGTGTTAGTACAATAAAACCAAGTGGCTATAGAGTGAGCTCTTGCGAATCACAATAGTCACACAGAAAGACAACACAAGAGACACAGTGGTTTATCCCGTGGTTCGGCCAAGTATAACACTTGCCTACCTCCACGTTATGGCGTCCCAATGGACGAGGGTTGCACTCAACCCCTTTCAAGTGATCCAATGATCAACTTGAATACCACGACTTTTCTTTGCTTTTCTCTTTTTCCCGTTTGCGAGGAATCTCCACAAGTTGGAGTCTCTCGCCCTTACAATAAAGATCACAATGAAACACAAGAGTAAGGATGGGAAGCAACACAGATAAATCCACAGCAATACACACGCACACAAGCCAAGTCTTGAGCTCAAATGAAGCACAACGAGTTCACCACTAGAACGGAGCTCAAATCACTAACAAAGTCAATCAAGTGCGTGGAGACGGAGTGTGGAAGACTTAGAATGCTCAAAGTATGCTTGGGTGACTCCTCCATGCGCCTAGGGGTCCCTTTTATAGCCCTAAGGCAGCTAGGAGCCGTTGGAGGCATTCTTGGAAGGCTAATCTTGCCTTCTGTCGGGTGGCGCACCGGACAGTCCGGTGCACCACCGGACAGTCACTGTAGTTGTCCGGTGCGCGATCTCCTTCCTTTTCTGGCGCATCCGACCGTTGCAGATTTGTGGCAGTTGGCGCACCGGACACTATCCGGTGCACACCGGACAGTCCGGTGCCCCCAGCCGACCGTTGGCGCGCCCACGCGTCGCGCGAAGATTGCACGGCCGACCGTTGGTGCAGTCAACCGTTGGCTCACCGGACAGTCCGGTGCACCACCGGACAGTTCGGTGAATTTTATCCGTACGCCGCTGATCCTTTTCCCGAGAGCGACGACTTCACCGCGGACGACTCACCGGACAGTCCGGTGAATTATAGTCGTACGCCGCCGTCGAGTCCCGAGAGTGGCCTGTTCATCGGAGGCTGGTCTGGCACACCGGACACTGTCCGGTGCACCACAGGACACTGTCCGGTGCACCACTGGACAGTCCGGTGCACCTCCAATTGCTTTTCTCCTGTTTCTAGCACTTAGACATAATACATTAGTATCCAAATCAATGTACTAAGTCTAAAAACGTACCTTGTTGCATGATTTGCACTTCTTCAATCTTTGGCACAAATTAAGACTTAGAGGATATCTATTGGACACTTAATCACCAAAACACTTTAGAAATGGCCCAAGGGCACATTTCCCTTTCAATCTCCCCCTTTTCGGTGATTTATGCCAACACGTCAAAAAACAACTAAAAGAAGTACAACATCAATGCAATTGAGAAAAAGAATTGTTTTTTATTCAAATTTGGCATATTTGGATCATTCTTTGCCACCACTTGGTTTGTTTTTGCAAATCAAATTCAGTTTCCTATCTCTAAGTCAAACACACCTGTTTAGGCATAAAGAAAGGTATTCCAAGAGTGAAATTGATCAAAAATCCAAAAACTCCCCCTTTTTCCCATAATCATGAATTCTCCCCACAAGAGGCCAAATTTTGACAATAAGAGTATTTTGACAAATCAAAAGGTTCTAACTCTACTCTTTTCAAAATTTCACAAGTGGTAGCTGATCCATTTGCTTTGGCCTTAATTTCTCCCCCTTTGGCATTAAGCATCAAAACGAGATCATTCTTGGCCCTTTAACCCCATTGCCTCACCAAAATTGTCAATTAAGAGCAAAAAGGCAATAAGAGCATAGATATGAACTTGGAGTTATTATCGGAGTGCAGTGGAAGTCTTTGCATGGTCCAAGTTCACCTTTCCCTCTCAATTCACTTTTGAGACTAAAACAAGTACTCAAACACAAAGGTTAGTCTCAAAGGGTCAAGTTGTAGCATGCCTCCCCCTAATTAAGTGCATCACTTGCAAATGGACTTGTGAGGTCCGGGGATCATGTGTACAACTTGAGAACCACAAACATAGATTGAAATGCATAAATTACATGATCAAAGGCATAAAACACATGTATGCTATAGATCAATCCAAGTTATGCGAATCTAAGACATTTAGCTCACTACGCAACCTGCAAAACCTTTTCTCATCTAAAGGCTTGGAGAAGATATCGGCTAGCTGGTTTTCGGTGTTAATATGGTACACCTCGATATCCCCCTTTTGCTGGTGGTCTCTCAGGAAGTGATGCCGGATGTCTATGTGCTTAGTGCGGCTGTGTTCAACAGGATTATCCGCCATACGGATTGCACTCTCATTGTCACATAGGAGTGGGACTTTGCTCAGATTGTAGCCAAAGTCCCGGAGGGTTTGCCTCATCTTAAGTAGTTGCGCGCAACACTGTCCTATGGCAACATACTCGGCCTCAGCGATGGATAGGGCAACAGAAGTTTGTTTCTTTGAACTCCAAGACACTAGTGACCTTCCTAGGAATTGGCACGTCCCTGATGTACTCTTTCTATCAACCTTGCACCCGGCATAATCGGAGTCCGAATATCCAATCAAGTCAAAGGTAGACCCCTTTGGATACCAGATCCCAAAGCAAGGCGTAGCAACTAAATATCTAAGAATCCGCTTAACGGCCACAAGGTGACATTCCCTTGGGTCGGATTGATATCTAGCACACATGCATACACTAAGCATAATATCCGGTCTACTACCACATAAATAAAGCAAGGAACCTATCATAGACCGGTATGCCTTTTGATCAACGGACTTACCTCCTTTGTTGAGGTCGACATGTCCGTCGGTTCCCATTGGTGTCTTTGCGGGCTTGGCGTCCTTCATCCTGAACCGCTTGAGCAAGTCTTGCGTGTACTTTGCTTGTGAGATGAAGGTGCTGTCCTTGAGTTGCTTCACTTGGAACCCCAGGAAGTAGTTCAACTCGCCCATCATCGACATTTCAAATTTCTGTGTCATCACCCTGCTAAACTCCTCACAAGACTTTTGGTTAGTAGAACCAAATATTATGTCATCGACATAAATTTGGCACACAAATAGGTCACCATCACAAGTCTTAGTGAAAAGAGTTGGATCGGCTTTCCCAACCTTGAAAGCATTAGCAATTAGGAAATCTCTAAGGCATTCATACTATGCTCTTGGGGCTTGCTTAAGTCCATAGAGCGTCTTAGAGAGCTTACACACATGGTCGGGGTACCGTTCATCCTCAAAGCCAGGGGGTTGCTCCACATACACCTCCTCCTTGATTAGCCCATTGAGGAAAGCGCTCTTCACATCCATTTGGAACAACCTGAAAGAGTGGTGAGCGGCATAGGCTAATAGAATGCGAATAGACTCTAGCCTAGCCACAGGAGCAAAAGTCTCCTCGAAATCCAAACCTGCGACTTGGGCATAACCTTTTGCCACAAGTCAAGCCTTGTTTCGTGTCACCACCCCGTGCTCGTCTTTCTTGTTGCAGAACACCCACTTGGTTCCCACAACGTTTTGCTTGGGACATGGCACCAGGGTCCAAACTTCATTTCGCTTGAAGTTGTTGAGCTCTTCCTGCATGGCCAACACCCAGTCCAGATCTTGCAAGGCCTCTTCTATCCTGAAAGGCTCAATAGAAGAGACAAACGAGTAATGCTCACAAAAATTAGCTAATCTTGAGCGAGTAGTTACTCCCTTGCTTATATCACCCAGAATCTGGTCGACGGGATGGTTCCTTTGAACCGTCGCTCGGACTTGAGTTGGAGGGGCCCGTGGTGCTTCTTCCTCCACAACTTGGTCTTCTTATGCTCCCCCTTGATCACACGCCTCCTTTTGAGGAACCTGTTCATCATCTTGAGTTGGGGGAAGCACCATTGTTGAGGAAGAAGGTTGATCTTGTTCTTGGTGTTCCTGTGGTCGCACATCTCCAATCGCCATGGTGCGAATTGCGTCCATTGGAACATCATCTTCATCTACACCATCAAGATCATTTGCTCTCTTGGAGAGCCATTAGTTTCATCAAATACAACATCGCTAGAGACTTCAACCAAACCCGATGATTTGTTGAAGACTCTATACGCCTTTGTATTTGAGTCATAACCTAGCAAAAACCCTTCTACTGCTTTGGAAGCAAATTTGGAATTTCTACCTTTCTTTAGTAGAATGTAACATTTACTCCCAAATACACGAAAGTATGACACGTTGGGTTTGTTACCGGTTAGAAGTCCATAAGAAGTCTTCTTGAGGAGGCGATGAAGGTAGACCCGGGTTATGGCGTGGCAAGCTGTGTTCACAGCTTCCGACCAAAACCGCTCGGGCGTCTTGAATTCTCCAAGCATCGTCCTCGCCATGTCTATAAGCGTCCTGTTCTTCCTCTCTACCACACCATTTTGCTGTGGTGTGTAGGGAGCAGAGAACTCGTGCTTGATTCCTTCCTCCTCAAGGTACTCCTCCACTTGTAAGTTCTTGAACTCGGACCCATTGTCGCTTCTTATCTTTTTCACCTTGAGCTCAAATTCGTTTTGAGCTCTCCTTAGAAAGCGCTTTAGGGTCCCTTGGGTTTTTGATTTATCCTGCAAAAGAATACCCAAGTGAAGCAGGAAAAATAATCAACAATAACAAGACCATACTTACTTCCCCCGATGCTGAGGTAGGCGATAGGTCCGAAGAGGTCCATATGAAGTAGCTCCAAAGGTCTTGCTGTGATGAGTACTTCCCACCTGTTTGCCTGCTTGACAAGCTGCACAAGGTCTATCTTTTTTGAAAAATACATTGGTTAGACCTAACACATGTTCTCCCTTTAGAAGTTTATGAAGGTTCTTCATCCCAACTTGTGCTAGACGGCGATGCCAAAGCCAGCCCTGCTAGTCTTAGCAATTAAGCATGCATCTAGATCGGCCTCCTCTTTCGAAAAATCAACTAAGTAGAGTTTGCCGTCTAGTACACCCTTAAAAGCTAATGAACCATCACTCCTTCTAAAGACAGACACATCTACATTGGTAAATAGACAATTATAACCCATATTACATAGTTGACTAACAGACAATAAATTGTATCCAAGCGATTCAACTAAGAACACATTGGCTATAGAATGCTCGGATGAAATGGCTATCTTTCCTAGTCCTTTAACCTTGCCTTGGTTCCCATCTCCAAAGATGATCGAATCTTGGGAATCTTTGTTCTTGACATAGGAGGTGAACATCTTCTTCTCCCCCGTCATGTGGTTTGTGCATCCGCTGTCGATAATCCAGCTTGAGCCCCCGGATGCATAAACCTGCAAGGCAAATTAGGCTTGGGACTTAGGTACCCAACTCTTGTTGGGTCCTACAAGGTTAGTTACAATAGCCTTTGGGACCCAAATGCAAGTCTTGTCTCCCTTGCATTTGGACCCCATCTTTCTAGCAACCACTTTTTCATTTTTACATGAAAGTACAAATGTAGTGTTGCAAGCATGAAAGACAGTGGTAGGTTTATTACACATTTTCCTAGGTGCATGAGACACATAATTTCTCCTAGGCCTACCATTAAAATTAGAACTTGAAGCAACCATGGCATGTGAGTCAAAAGCATTATAACTCCTATTATAATGAGAATTCTTAGAAAGTTTTCTATCATTGTACATGAAAGCATGGTTCTTTTGACTACTACTAGCCATAGGGGCCTTCCCTTTCTCCTTGTAGGAAATGGGAGCCCTTTGACTTGTTAAGTTCTTGGCTTCCTTTCGAAAGCCAAGTCCATCCTTAATTGAGGGATGTCTACCAACGGTGTAGGCATCCCTAGCAAATTTTAACTTATCAAAGTCATTTTTGTAAGTCTTAAGTTGGGCATTAAGACTTGCCACTTCACCATTTAATTTTGTAATAGAAGTAAGGTGTTCAACACATGCATCAACATCAAAATCCTTACACCTATTACAAATGACAACATGCTCTACACAAGAACTAGATTTATTAACTACTTCTAGCTTAGCATTTAAATCATCATTAATACTCTTTAAGCTAGACATAGTTTCACGACAAGCAGATAATTCAGAAGACAGCATTTCATTTCTTTTAATCTCTAAAGCAAGAGATTTTTGTACACTAACAAACTTATCATGCTCTTCATACAAAATATCCTCTTGCTTTTCTAAGAGTCTATTCTTTTTATTTAAAGCATCAATCAATTCATTGATTTTATCTATTTTAGTTCTGTCTAAACCTTTGAACAAGCTTGAGTAATCTACTTTATCATCACTAGAGTCATCATCACTTAAAGTAGTATACTTAGGGGTATCTCGAGCGCTTACCTTTTTCTCCTTTGCCATGAGGCAAGTATGGCGCTCGTTGGGGAAGAGAGACGACTTGTCGAAGGCCGAGGCGGCGAGTCCTTCGTCGTCGGACTCGGAAGAAGAGCAATCCGAATCCCATTCTTTGCCAAGGTGCGCCTCGCCCTTCGCCTTCTTATAGGCCTTCTTCTTCTCCCTCTTCCTGCTCTTTTCTTGTTCCTGGTCATTAGCATTATCGGGACAATTTGCTATAAAATGACCAGTCTTACCGCATTTAAAGCAGGAGCGCTTTCCCTTTGCTTTGCTCTTGTTGGAATGCTCCTTGCGTCCTTTTAGCGCGGTCTTGAAGCGTTTGATGATGAGGGCCATCTCATCCTCGTTTAGCCCGGCAGCCTCAACTTGTGCCACCTTGCTAGGTAGCGCCTCCCTGCTGTTGCTTGTTGCCTTGAGTGCAACGGGCTAGGGCTCATAGATGGGCATTGGACCGTTCAATGCATCATCAACATATCTTGCTTCCTTGACCATCATACGCCCGCTAACAAACTTTCCGAGTATCTCCTCAGGCGTCATCTTTGTGTACCTGGGATTTTCACGTATGAGGTTCACAAGATGAGGGTCAATAACAGTGAAATACCTAAGCATAAGTCGGACGACGTTGTGGTCCGTCCATCTCGTGCTTCCATAGCTCCTGATCTTGTTGACCAGGGTCTTGAGCCTGTTGTACGTTTGCGTTGGCTCCTCTCCCCTGATCATGGCAAACCTTCCTAGCTCGCCTTCCACCAACTCCATTTTGGTGATCATGGTGGCGTCGTTCCCCTCATGCGATATCTTGAGGGTGTCCCATATTTGCTTGGCGTTGTCTAAGCCGCTCACCTTGTTATATTCATCCCTGCACAACGATGCTAACAGAACAGTGGTAGCTTGTGCATTCTTATGGATTTGTTCGTTAATGAATACAGGGTTATCCGTACTATCAAATTGCATTCCATTCTCAACTATCTCCCAAATACTAGGATGGAGAGAGAAAAGGTGACTACGCATTTTGTGACTCCAAAAAGCGTAGTCCTCTCCATCAAAGTGTGGAGGTTTACCAAGAGGAATAGAAAGCAAATGGGCATTGGAATTATACAGAATACGAGAATAATCAAATGAAAATTTTGAGTTAACCGGTTTCTTTTTCTCGTCGTAGTCGTCATCTCTTGGGGAAGAAGAAGACTCGTTGCTGTCGTAGTAGACGAACTTCTTGATGCGCCTCTTATTCTTCCCATCCTTCTTCTTATGACTTGAGCCAGAGTTAGTGGGCTTGTCGTCCCTTGGCTCATTGAAGATGGACTCCTTCTCCTTATCGTTGACCACCATCCCCTTTCCCTTAGGATCCATCTCTTCGGGCGATTAGTCCCTTACGTGAAGAGAACGACACCGATACCAATTGAGAGCACCTAGAGGGGGGGTGAATAGGTGGTCCTGTAAAAATTAAATACTAATAGCCACAAAACTTGGTTAATTGTTAGTACAATAAAACCAAGTGGCTATAGAGCGAGCTCTTGCGAATTACAATAGTCACACAGAAAGACAACACAAGAGACACAATGGTTTATCCCGTCGTTTGGCCAAGTATAACACTTGCCTACCTCCATGTTGTGGCGTCTCAATGGACGAGGGTTGCACTCAACCCCTTTCAAGTGATCCAATGATCAACTTGAATACCACGACTTTTCTTTGCTTTTCTCTTTTTCCCGTTTGCGAGGAATCTCCACAAGTTGGAGTCTCTCGCCCTTACAATAAAGATCACGGTGAAACACAAAAGTAAGGATGGGAAGCAACACACACAAATCCACAGCAATACACACGCACACAAGCCAAAACTTGAGCTCAAATGAAGCACAACGAGTTCACCACTAGAACGGAGCTCAAATCACTAACAAAGTCAATCAAGTGCACGGGGACGGAGTGTGGAAGACTTAGAATGCTCAAAGTATGCTTGGGTGACTCCTCCATGCGTCTAGGGGTCCCTTTTATAGCCCCAAGGCAGCTAGGAGCCGTTGGAGGCATTCTTGGAAGGCTAATCTTGCCTTCTGTCGGGTGGCGCACCGGATAGTCTGGTGCACCACCGGACAACCACTGTAGTTGTCTGGTGTGTGATCTCCTTCCTTTTTTGGCGCATCTGACTGTTGCAGATTTGTGGCAGTTGGCGCACCGGACACTGTCCGGTGCACACCGGACAGTCCGGTGCCCCCTGCCGACCGTTAGCGCGCCCACGCGTCACGCGAAGATTGCACGGCCGACCGTTGGCGCAATCGACCGTTGGCTCACCGGACAGTCTGGTGCACCACCGGACAGTCCAGTGAATTTTATCCGTACACCGCTGATCCTTTTCCCGAGAGCGACAACTTCGTCGCGGATGACTCATCGGACAGTCCGATGCACCACCGGACAGTCCGATGAATTATAGTTGTACGCCGCCGTCGAGTCCCGAGAGTGGCCTGTTCACCGGAGGCTGGTTTGGCGCACCGGACACTGTCCGGTGCACCACCGGACAGTCCGGTGCACCCAGACCGATCAAGTTTCTCCTGTTTCTAACACTTAGACACAATACATTAGTACCCAAATCAATGTACTAAGTCTAGAAACGTACCTTGTTGCATGATTTGCACTTCTTCAATCTTTGGCACAAATTAAGACTTAGAGGATATGTGTTGGACACTTAATCACCAAAACACTTTAGAAATGGTCCAAGGGCACATTTCTCTTTCAGTTCTTCAAAGCACTTGTAATCAAAGAAAGAGACACCAATTGTGTGGTGGTCCTTGTAGGGTCTAAGTGACCCATTTGATTAAGGAGAAAGCTCACTCGGTCTAGGTGACCGTTTGAGAGAGGGAAAGGGTTGAAAGAGACTCGGTCTTTGTGACCACCTCAACGGGGACTAGGTTCATTGGAACCGAACCTCGGTAAAACAAATCACCGTGTCATCCGCTCTATTTCTTTGATTGATTTGTTTTCCCTTTCTTTCGGACTTGGTTTTATTTCTAAACGCTAACCCTGGCTTGTAGTTGTGCTTAAAGTTGTAAATTTAAGTTTCCGCCTATCCACCCCCTCTAGGCGACTTTCAATTGGTATCAGAGCCCGGTATTCCATTAGAGTTTAACCACTCGAAGTGATGTCGGGAGATCACGCTAAGAAGGAGATCATGACCGGTGGTGACAAGTCTACAAGCCACGGGAAGGCTCCATCGGGGGATTCCGGCAACAAAATGAAGGGATCTCCTTCACATACCAAGTCGCTTCGGAGCGGGGACAAGAAAAAGAAGATGAAGAAGGTGGTCTACTATGAGACCGATTCTTCGTCACCATCTACTTCTGGCTCCGACACTCCATCCGTCACTTCTAAGCGCCATGAGCGCAAGAAGTTTAGTAAGATCCCCCTTCGCTATCCCTGCATTTCTAAACGCACTCCTTTACTTTCCGTCCCATTAGGCAAACCACCAGTTTTTGACGGTGAAAATTATTGTATGTGGAGTGATAAAATGAGGCATCATTTAACCTCACTCCACGCTAGCATTTGGGACATTGTTGAGTTTGGAGTGCAGGTACCATCCGTGGGGGATGAAGGATATGACTCGGATGAGGTTGCTCAAATCCGGTACTTCAACTCCCAAGCCACTACATACTCCTCGCCTCTCTATGTCGAGAGGAGTATAATAAGGTGCAAGGGTTGAAGAGTGCCAAGGAGATTTGGAACGTGCTAAAGACCGCACACGAAGGGGATGAGGTGACCAAGATCACCAAGCGGGAAACAATCGAGGGGGAGCTTGGTCGATTCATCCTCAACCAAGGAGAGGAGCCACAAGCAATGTACAACCGGCTCAAGACCTTGGTCAACCAAGTGTGCAACCTCGGGAGCACCAAATGGGATGACCATGAAATGGTCAAGGTTATTCTAAGATCACTTGTTTTTTGTAATCCTACTCAAGTTCAACTAATACATGCTGATCCTAGATATTAGCTAATGTCTCCCGAGGAAGTGATAGGAAAGTTTGTGAGCTTTGAGTTGATGATCAAAGGCTCCAAACAAATTGTCGAGCAAGGCGGCACCTCCACACCCGAGGTGCAACCCGTCACATTCAAAGCGACGGAAGAAAAGAAAGAAAGTAGACTCCCCATCGATGCCTCCAAGCTCGACAATGAGGAAATGGCACTCATCATCAAGAGTTTCCGCCAAATCCTCAAGCAAAGGAGGGGGAAGGATTATAAACCCCGCTCCAAGAAAGTGTGCTACAAGTGTGGTAAGCCCGGTCATTTCATTGCTAAATATCCATTATCTAGTGATAGTGACAGGGGCGATGACAAGAAGGGAAAGAGGAAGGAAAAGAAGAGATACTACAAGAAGAAGGGCGGCGATGCCCACGTGTGTCGGGAATGGGACTCCGATGAGAGCTCCACCGACTCCTCCTCCGACAAGGACGTCGCCAACATCGCCGTCACCAAAGGCCTCCTCTTCCCCAACATCGGCCACAAGTGCCTCATGGCAAAGGAAGACAAAAAGAAGAAGGTAAAATCTAGAGCCTCCACTAAATATACGACATCTAGTGATGAGGATAGCTCTAGTGATGATGAAGATGATTTGCTTGCTCTTTTTGCCAACCTTAACATGCAACAAAAAGAAAAACTAAATGAATTGATAGGTGCAATTCATGAGAAGGATGAACTCTTGGATAGCCAAGAGGAATTCCTCATTAAGGAAAATAAAAAGCATGTTAAGGTGAAAAATGCTTATGCTCAGGAAATAGAGAAATGTGAAAAATTGACTAGTGAGCTTAGCATTTGCCATGACACCATCTCTAACCTTAGAATTGAGAATGCTAATTTAATTGCTAAGGTTAAAAGAGAAATGTCTGTGATGATTCAATTGCCAATCTTAAAAATGATAATGCTAGTTTAATTGCTAAGGTTGACAAATTAAATGAATAAATTTCTAGCCTTAAGATTGAGAATGATAAATTAATTACTAAGGCTAAAGATTTAAATGTTTGCAATAATGTTATTTCCAATCTTAGAAATGAGAATGATATTTTACATGCTAAGATTGAAGAATTAAATGCTTGCAAACCATCTACATCTACTGTTGATCATGTCTCTATTTGCACTAGATGTAGAAATATTAATGTTGATGCTATTCATGATCACCTAGATTTAATTAAAGAACAAAATGATCACATAGCTCAACTAACTTCTAAAATTAATGAGCATGAGATAGAGAATGAAAAATTTAAATTTGCTAGAAGCATGCTCTATAATGGGAGACGCCCTGGCATCAACGATGGCATTGGTTTCCAACAGGGAAGCAATGTCAAACTTAATGCCCCTAAAAGATTGTCTAATTTTGTTAAGGGCAAAGCTCCCATGGCTCAGGATAACGAGGGTTACATTTTATATCCTGCTGGTTATCCTGAGCATAAGATTAGGAGAATTCATGCTAGGAAGTCTCATTCTGGTTCTCATCATGCTTTTATGTACAAGAATGAGGCATCTAGCTCTAGGCATTCCACTCACATTAAAATGCCTAAAAAGAAATCTCCTACTGCATCAAATGAACCTAATGTTTCATTTAAAACTTTTGATGCATCCTATGTTTTAACAACAAATTAGGCAAAGTAGTTGCCAAATATGTTGGGGGCAAACACAAGGGCTCCAAGACTTGTATTTGGGTACCCAAGGTGCTTGTTTCTAACATCAAAGGACCCAAGACTGTTTGGGTACCTAAGAACAAGGCCTATATTGTTTTGCAGGTTTAGGCATCCGGGGGCTCAAGTTGGATCATTGATAGCAGATGCACAAACCACATGACAGGGGAGAAAAGGATGTTCTCTTCCTACGAGAAAAATGAAGATCCCCAAAGAGCTATCACATTCGGGGATGGAAATCAAGGTTTGGTCAAAGGACTTGGTAAAATTGCTATATCTCCTGACCATTCTATTTCCAATGTTTTTCTTGTAGATTCTTTAGATTATAACTTGCTTTCAGTTTCTCAGTTATGCAAAATGGGTTACAACTGTCTTTTTACGGATATAGGTGTTACTGTCTTTAGAAGAAGTGATGATTCAGTAGCATTTAAGGGAGTATTGGAGGGTCAGCTATACTTAGTTGATTTCAATAGAGCTGAACTCAATACTTGCTTAATTGCTAAGACTAATATGGGTTGGCTCTGGCATCGCCGACTAGCCCATGTTGGAATGAAGAATCTTCACAAGCTTCTAATGAGAGAACACATTTTGGGACTAACCAATGTTCATTTTGAGAAAGACAGGGTTTGTAGCGCATGTCAAGCAGGGAAGCAAGTTGGTGCCTATCATCCACACAAGAACATCATGATGACTGACAGGCCGCTTGAGCTACTCCACATGGATCTATTCGGCCCGATAGCTTACATAAGCATCGGCGGGAGTAAGTACTGTCTAGTTATTGTGGATGATTATTCTCGCTTCAAGGTGTTCTTTTTGCAGGAAAAATCATAAACCCAAGAGACCTTAAAGGGATTCTTGAGACGGGCTCAAAATGAGTTTGGATTAAGG
Source organism: Zea luxurians (assembly GCA_029449295.1). Classification (NCBI taxonomy): domain Eukaryota; kingdom Viridiplantae; phylum Streptophyta; class Magnoliopsida; order Poales; family Poaceae; genus Zea; species Zea luxurians. The sequence continues at coordinate 872,165 of JAOPSE010000170.1, forward strand.
ATCAAGAAAATAAGAAGCGACAACGGGACAGAGTTCAAGAACTCTCAAATTGAAGGCTTTCTTGAGGAGGAGGGCATCAAGCATGAGTTCTCTTCTCCCTACACACCTCTACAAAATGGTGCAGTGGAGAGAAAGAATAGAACTCTATTGGACAGGGCGAGGACCATGCTTGATGAGTACAAGACTCCGGACCGGTTTTGGGTTGAGGCGATTAACACCGCCTGCTACTCCATCAACCGGCTCTACCTTCACCGAATCCTCAAGAAGACATCATATGAACTCCTAACCGGTAAAAAGCCCAGTGTTTCATATTTTAGAGTCTTTGGTAGAAAATGTTTTATTCTTATTAAAAGAGGTAGAAAATCTAAATTTACTCCTAAGGCTGTAGAAGGCTTTTTACTAGGATACGATTCAAACACAAGGGCATATAGTGTCTTCAACAAATCCACTGGATTAGTTGAGGTTTCTTGTGACATTGTGTTTGATGAGAATAATGGCTCCCAAGTGGAGCAAGTTGATCTTGATGAACTAGATGATGAAGAGGCTCCGTGCGTCACGCTAAGGAACATGTCCATTGGAGATGTGTGTCCTAAGGAATTCGAAGAGCCTATACAAGCACAAGAGCAACCATTATCTTCCATGCAAGCATCTCCACCAACCCAAGATGAGGATCAAGCTCAAAATAATGAAAATGAAGATCAAGAGGATGAGCCACCTCAAGAGGAGGACAATGATCAAGGGGGAGATGATAATGATCAAGACAAGGAAGATGATCAAGAAGTACAGGGTCAAAGACCGCCACACCCAAGAGTCCATCAAGCGATTCAAAGAGATCACCCCATGAACTCCATCCTCGGCAATATTCATAAGGGGGTAACAACTCGATCTCGGGTCGCTCATTTTTGTGAACATCACTCTTTTGTGTCTTCTATTGAGCCAAACAGGGTGGAAGATGCATTAAGAGATTCGGATTGGGTATTGGCAATGCAAGAGGAACTCAACAACTTCACAAGGAATGAGGTATGTCATTTAGTTCCACGTCCTAACCAAAATGTTGTTGGAACCAATCAACCAAGTGGGTTTTCTGCAACAAGCAAGATGAGCACGGTGTGGTGACAAGGAACAAAGCCCGACTTATGTCCAAGGGCTATTCACAAGTCGAAGGTTTGAATTTCGGTGAAACCTATGCATCTGTAGCTAGGCTTGAGTCAATTCGCATATTTCTTGCCTATGCTACTTACCATGGCTTTAAGCTTTACCAAATGGACGTGAAAAGTGCCTTCCTCAATGGACCAATCAAGGAAGAAGTCTATGTTGAGCAACCTCCTGGCTTTGAAGATAGTGAGTACCCTAACCATGTGTATAAACTCTCTAAGGCGCTTTATGGGCTCAAGCAAGCCCCAAGAGCATGGTATGAATGCCTAAGAGATTTCCTTATCACTAATGGCTTCAAAGTCAGAAAAACCGATCCTACCCTCTTTACTAAAACTATTGCAAATGATTTTTTTTGTATGCCAAATTTATGTTGATGATATCATATTTGGGTCTACTAACAAATCTACTTGTGAAGAGTTTAGTAGGATAATGATTCAAAAAATTGAGATGTCTATGATGGGGGAGTTGAAGTACTTCCTAGGATTTCAAGTGAAACAACTCCTAGAGGGCACCTTCATCAGTCAAACCAAGTACATTCAAGATATACTTACCAAGTTTGGAATGAAGGATGCCAAGCCCATCAAGACACCCATGGGAATCAATGGGCATCTCGACCTCGACACGAGAGGTAAATCCGTAGATCAAAAGGTATACCGGTCGATGATAGGATCTTTACTCTATTTATGTGCATCTCGACCGGATATTATGCTTTCCGTATGCATGTGTGCAAGGTTCCAAGCCGATCCTAAGGAAGTTCACCTTAGGGCCATGAAAAGAATCATGAGATATTTAGTTTATACACCTAAGTTTGGTCTTTGGTACCCCAAGGGATCCACTTTTGGTACCCCAAGGGATCCACTTTTGATTTAATAGGATATTCCGATGCCAATTGGGCAGGGTGTAAAATTGATAGGAAGAGCACATCAGGGACTTGTCAGTTTCTGGGGAGATCCCTGGTGTCTTGGGCTTCAAAGAAACAAAATTCAGTAGCTCTTTCTACCACCGAAGCCGAGTATATTGCCGCAGGCCATTGTTGCGTGCAATTGCTTTGGATGAGGGAAACCCTCAGGGACTATGGCTACAAATTGAGCAAAGTCCCTCTCCTATGTGATAATGAGAGCGCAATCCACATGGCGGATAATCCCGTTGAACACAACCACACTAAGCACATAGCCATTCAGTATCACTTTTTGAGGGATCATCAACAAAGGGGATATCAAGATAGCTTATGTTAGCACCAAAGAACAATTAGCCAATATCTTCACCAAACCATTAGATGAGAAAACCTTTACCAAACTTAGGAATGAGCTAAACACTCTTGATTCTCGGAACTTTGATTGACACTTTGCACACATAGCTCATTTATATACCTTTGATCGTATCTCTTTTATGTCTATGACTAATGTGTTTTCAAGTGTATTTTTACTAAGTCATAGATTGAAAGGGAAATGGAGTCTTCGACGAAGACAAGGCTTCCACTCCACTCTATCGGTATTATTTACTCTTCGCCATCACTCCACTCTCAATTGGTATAATCTTCACACTTATTACTTGTACCAATGGGGAGAAAGTGAAAAAGGGCTCACAAAGGCTCCATTTTGGCGATTAATGCCAAAGGGGGAGAGAGTATTAGCCCAAAGCAAAAGGACTGCACCACCACCAATTTCAAAATTTTCGAAATAAAGTTTTCAATTGGTATCTTTCAAAATTGGTATTCCCCTAGAAATTATATCTCAATTGGTATCCATATATAGTGTCAAAGATTTTTCAATAAGGTATCTAAAACTCAAAACCCTCTTGAAAACTAAGAGGAGAATTTCATCCAGGGGGAGTTTTGTTTTAGTCAAAGGAAAAGCATTTGAGACAGGGGGAGAAAATTTCAAATCTTGAAAACGCTTCTCAAAATATTATACACCTTTGAATATTTGCAAAAGACTTTGAAAAAGATTTTCCAAAAAGAATTTGTAAAAAACAAAACAAGTGGTGCAAATGTGGTCCAAAATGTTAAAAGAAAGAAAGCAATCCATGCATAGTGTAAGTATAAATTGGTTTAATTCTAAGCAACCTTTGCACTTGCCTTATGCAAACTAGTTCAATTCTGCACTTATATATTTGCTTTGGTTTGTGTTGGCATCAATCACCAAAAAGGAGGAGATTGAAAGGGAAATAGGGTCAAACCTTTTTCTAAATGATTTTGGTGGTTGAAATGTCCAACACAAATAATTGGACTAACTAGTTTGCTCTAGATTATATATTCTACAGGTGCCAAAGGTTCAACACAAACTAATAAATAGATCAAAGTTAGGGTTCAAAAGAAAGGAGCAAAAGAAACCAAAGAGAACCCTGGTCTGGCGCACCGGACAGTCCGGTGTGCCATTGGACAGTGTCCAGTGCACCACCGGACAGTGTCCGGTGCACCAGGGACCGTACAGGCTGAACTCTTCACCTTCGGGTTTCTAGGGAGCCGCTCCGCTATAATTCACCGGACTGTCCGGTGTGCCAACGGTGCAATGGCTAGCAAGCGCAACGGTCGACTTTAACGGTCGCCTGCAACATGAATAGTGCGCAGACAGTTCGCGCAGAGTTAGAGCAGTGCCAGAAGGCGCACCGGACAGTGAACAGTACCTGTCTGGTGCAGCACCGGATTGTCCGGTGCACCAAGAAGTCAGAGCTCCAACGGTCAAAACCATCAGAACCCTAACGGTTGGGTGACGTGGCTGGCGCACCGGACAGTGTCCGGTGGCGCACCGAACTGTCCGGTGCGCCCATCGACAAACAACCTCCCCAACGGTTGAATTGGTGGTTGGGGCTATAAATACCCCCCAACCACCACCACTTCAAGCATCCAAGTTTTTCAGACATCCCATTCAATACAAGAGCTAGTGCAATCAATACAAGACACAATTCAATAGAATCAAAGCCTCTCCAAGTCTCAAATCCACTCCAAACAAATAGTGACTAGAGAGAGAGTTTTGCTCGTGTTCTTTGAGCTCTTGTTCTTGGATCGCTTTCTTCTTCCCCATTCTTGTCCTTCAAAGCACTTGTAATCAAAGCAAGAGACACCAATTGTGTGGTGGTCCTTGTAGGGTCTAAGTGACCCGTTTGATTAAGGAGAAAGCTCACTCGGTCTAGGTGACCGGTTGAGAGAGGGAAAGGGTTGAAAGAGACCCGGTCTTTGTGACCACCTCAATGGGGACTAGGTTCATTGGAACCGAACCTCGGTAAAACAAATCACTGTGTCATCCGCTCTATTTCTTTGATTGATTTGTTTTCCCTCTCTTCTTGAAAGTTCCCTTTGGCCCGGGAACAGGATCTAGATGTCGCCTAGAGGGGGGGGGGTGAATAGGCGAATAAAAATTATCACTTTAAAACTTAAATCTTACTCTACTCGAAGACAAGATCGCAGTGGAGTGAAGAACCCTTCGAGTAGGTTGCAGTGGAATTGAAGTTCCTGTCTTACGAATATCCTGCACTTCAAGGAAAGCTAGTACCACAAGTAAGTAGTGAAGTGCAGATATATAAGCGAGTAAGAGAGAGAGCAGAGTACAATACAGAACAGAGCACACAGACGCAAGGATTTATCCCGAGGTTCGGCCAAGCCTGAAATGCTTGCCTAGTCCTCGTTGGAGTTAGCCACACCTGGGCTTGGAGTCTATTTCAACTCCTTCCTCCGTTTGCTCAGATCTGTCAGTATGACAGATAGAGCCTTTCACTATTGAGTGGGGTTACAACAGAACCGCGGCTGCTTACAAACTTCTTGGCAGCACCCCGGTAGAGTAACGATACGCTCAAGACCTTGCTCTAGCTCTTAGCAGCACTGCTCCTCTCTCTAAAGGCTTATAGCTGTGCCTTCTACACAAACTATAGAGTTACACACAAGAGGGAGAGCGAGAATTGATTCCAATGAAGTCTACACTTGTTGGCTGCGCTTGTATATTTCCTCCATGCGCCTAGGGGCTCCTTTTATAGCCCCAAGGCAGCTAGGAGCCGTTGAGAACAAATCCAGAAGGCCATCCTTGCCTTCTATCGTCGGGGGCACCGGACAGTCCGGTGCACACCGGACACTGTCCGGTGCCCGATTTGTTTCCTTAAACAGCGAAGCTGACCGTTGCAGACCGTTGGCAGATCTGGCGCCGTTGGCGCACCGGACATGTCCGGTGCACACCGGACAGTCCGGTGCCGTCTTCCGACCGTTGCCTCGGCCACGTGTCCCACGCAGATTGCGCGGCCGACCGTTGGCCTGGCCGACTGTTGGCTCACCGGACAGTCCGGTGCACACCGGACAGTCCGGTGAATTTTAGCCGTACGCCGTCGGCCAATTTCCCGAGAGCGGCCACTTCGCGCGGAGTCAGCCTGGCGCACCGGACACTGTCCGGTGCACACCGGACAGTCCGGTGCTCCAGCCAGAGCTGAGTCTTGGCTGTTCACAGCCAAGTCTTTTTCTCCTCTTTTCTTTTCTTCTTCTTTCTGTTTCTAACACTTAGACAAGTATATTAGTACACAAAACCAATGTACTAAGGCCTAGAAACATACCTTCTCTTAATCATTAGATCTATAGCATTTCACATGCTTGAGCTTTGATGTTGGACTCATAAATCATCAAGTCGGCTTGACTTGATCTAGATTGACATTTCTTAGTTCCAACATCCTGCAAAGGTCACATAGAACATCTCCAAACATAGGAACAACCCAAACTAAAGATTAAGGTGAACTTAGCTCTTTTGGGCTGCTTCCAGTTCTGGTTTTGGCACTTGTTCTCCTTCTAGTGACCTTGATCTCTTTCTTAGAGCTTGGTCTTGAGCCTTATGACTTACACCACATAACTGTACCTGTTACCTCATTGGTTGTAAGTCACGTCCTTATGTAGTGATCCTTGATGTGCTATAGCTCTTCTCAACTCGATCACCCTTGACTTTGCAAGCCTTCTTCTTCACCCTTGGCTTTGGGTTCCTCAGCCTCCTTGACCTTCTCCCGTGCACTTGGTACCTCGAAGCTTCTCTTGCCTCCGTCCTTGGCTTGATCAGTTGTCTCCGAGCTTCGCACCCGAGTCTCACTTTATGCAATGTCCATCTTACTTGTGATGTCCATTATGTATCCATAATCCAGTTCTTGGACAATCACATTTGTTCACTTGTGTTGAACCCTGTAAGCTTTACCTTAAGCACCTGTTCAACACTTAGTACACTTGTTAGTCCTTTAATTGAGTTGTCATCCAAACACCAAAACTCACAAGAGAACTTTCAATCTCCCCCTTTTTGGTGATTGATGGCAACACAATTAAAGCTTACATGAGAATAGGATTTGAAGCACAAATTTTGAATTCTAAGTTTATAGAATGCTCCCCCTAAATATGTGCTTACTTCAAAAACATAATTTTGGCCTCAGACGCCAATTTGCACATACTTAGGCAATTCGAAACATTTCTATATCTTAGCAATTTTGGAATGCATTGTATCTAGAATCAAACCATGATGCTATAACACACAAATGCACATAATCAGAGTTAAACACCATTCAAATTAGTGGATATATCACAGGAATATCAACCTACCACTATTCACCATTAAGATGCCAATTCAAACTAATACCAATTTAAACTAAGACACTAAATTTAAGATAATCTTAAAGCACCATGACAATCTTAAAGCACCATTAACCACATGACTATCTATTACACTCTAGAGGCCAAATAATTCATAGCAACGGAAGCACTAGTCCATATGATGCAACACATATAATACTGCAGGAAGCATATGAATGACACACTAGCAAAGCTTAAACTAACACACCCCTTAGGATAAGCTTTCCTCTCAAGTTGAGATAAGCTTTAATGCACAAATTCTCCCCCTTTGACATCAAACACCAAAAACCATACTCGAGCAAGAACATAGGATGATGTCAAGGGACAGCAGGGTGTCAAGGGGAAAAACGACTATCTAAAACTCCCCCTTACTTATTGAACATATGCACTATCAACATTTAGGTAAGATACATATATGCAAAAAGATTTACTCCCTTTGTACCTTTACCATGTTGTAGTGTACTTCCCATCTTGAAAGTAGTTAATCTCTCGAGAGCATCTCCACACTTGTGCCTGATTCTTTATCCTAACTTTCCTTGTTGCTAAGACACCAAACTTAGAACAAGTTATAGTATTGGGCACAAGAAGAAACTTCTATTCTAATGATTATCAAAATGAAGCAAACTATCACAGCTACCAATTGAAAGATACCAATTGCAAGTTCATCATGGCTCCATGATATTTAAGAAAAAAACATCTATTATCACCAGATATTATAGAGCATGAGCAATCTAAAGATATACAATTACTCATGACTTAAGATACCAATTACTTGACTTACAGAGGTACCCAAGTCCTGATTGCTCCATTTCATGCTCATCTTCTCTTTTCCACCTTGAGACTGTACAAGATTGCTCAAGAAACAGTTAGTCTCAAAAGACACAAGTTATGTGTGCTCCCCCTCAAGTTGAGCATCAAGTATTTGAATGACTTGCACTTTGCACATTCTAGCTTCCTCAGAACTAGAGGGGATCACAACATACCTTGGTCAAGGCATACTCTATCACTGTCATCACACAAGGATGCCAATTTGAATATCAATTGTAAAACCACTTAACACAAATTTAAGGCTAAATGAAAGGTTGACTAAATTCAACAATGCATGCCTTAGGAGCACCTAAGCCATTTGAATACTAACAGAAAGTCTAACATTTCCGCAATTTGGACATGCTTCATACTCAACTATCATTGCATATACCAATTGAAGATCAACACAACCATGTGTATAAAGCGTAATGTTTAAGCATGCCATAATTAAGAAGGTTTCTTAGGTGCACAAAAGAAACATTATTTTAAGGCATAAGTCTCCTAAGCCACGATGCTACCAATGAAATGCAAGAACACAGCTATGTTCACTATCAATGGAACTTTAAGATATTCAATAAAATTGCACAGTTCCATTTTCCATACCTTTGCCTTTATGAGAGCACTTGTTATCACCAATTCAGGGCTCCTTTTGCTCATGCACCACATAGCTCAAAGGGCACAACATGGATTTGAAATTCACACAGTACAAAACTAGGGTAATCATGTGAACATGGATTAAACAATATGTCAATATTTGCACATAGCATGACTTACACAAAGTTACAGGTTTATCCATATACACAAGAGAGTTAATCGTTGTGGATATAACAAATGAAGGAGCTACCAATGAATGATTCAAAAGATATATCCTATATAGCACTAGTCATGATTAAGCGAGCATCATTGTGATTCATTTAACACAGGCAATCATATAGCGTAACTACTCCAAAGACAGGTAGCACAACAAGCCAACTTAAGAGCAATACTAAATTGCAATTATGTACTTAAAACACACGGGTACCATCCTTTAGAGAGCAAGGTGTAAATTCTCATCAAAGTCCTTTACTTGATACACCAATAATGATTTAGGACCTATACACCTTATTTCACTTGAGATGAACATGGGATTAGTGTTTCACAATAATTCAACCTTGGGTCAATAAACACCAAAACAATTAATAGCTTAAGCATAGAGTTTTAGATAACGTCTTAAGCTCTCCCATGGTCTCCAGTCCATCTCAAGGCACCTGCATGGTCTAGTTAGCACAGTTTTGGTACCCATCTCGGGATGGGTCCATAATGATCATCTAAATGTGCCTTTGGTACCCAAATTGCCTTTGTGCTAGTTCCAGGTGATCTCGTTATAGATCTAGCACAAGTGTATGATTTGGGTCTCCTACCCGAATAAGATTGACACAAATTCACTTGCTTAGGAATCTTACCTTTATAACATACCTTGGATAGATGACCCTGCTCACCACACTTGTAGCAGAAGCGTCGCTCAATCTGACATGACGCTTGCTGTTTGTCATTTTCCTTGGTGAGGGCCACCTTGGAGGATGCACATCCTTGATTCTTCATGACCGGACATGAAGTGATCGTGTGGTCCTGATTGTAGCATCCAAAACAACTCCTTGTCCCTTCATTCTTGTCTTTGTACGGACAAGACGCGATGAGGTGGCCTAACTTCTTGCACTTGAAACACCTCCTTTTTCCTCTTCCCTTTTTGTGCTTGAAGGACATGGAGAGATGATTAGTACAAACAACATGACTAATTGAATTCTTACCTTTTTCCTCGTTCATATTGATTTCTTCATTTATAACTTTGGGAACATTCTTCTTATTGAGCTTAACCCTTGCTGCAGTTTTTCCTTTCTCAAGCTTCTTCACCACGCGCCCGTGGATATCTTGAGAGAGTTGAGCTAAGCGTCTTCTCCTCAATTGTCGTTGCTTCTTATTCCCACAGAATTTCTTTTGTGACCCTAAAACTTGTTGCTCAATCAATGATTGGCTTTCTTTTGAGCAACAGGGGTTAGCACATGATGATATACAATTCAAATGCGCACACGTGCGAGAATGAGGTTCACATGAATTTAAGTTTAAAATTATAACCTCATGAGCAACATTAAGCATGATATGGTTATCAACTAATTCATTATGAGAATAAGATAGCATATCATATTTTTCACTTAGAGCAAGTTTTTCTAAATTTATCATTTCCACTTGACTCTTAAGCATAGAATTCTCAGTTTTAAGTTGAGCAACATCAGATAATACATCATGATTATTTCTTTGCTCAAATAAAATAGATTCATACCGTTGGACCAAATTATCATGAGAGCACTTTAGCTCCTCATGTTCTTTGGTCATCTTCTCTAGGCTGTCGTTGGTTTTGATGAGTGACTCCTCTAGCCTGAGAAGCGTTTCGCCTTGTTCCTTGTTCCTTTTCAACAGCTTAACCAAGAGTGCCTTGTCCTCTTTGTTGAGATGGATGTAGAAACGGCGAATCTCCTCTTCTTCCACATCATCGGTCTCATTTTCCCTGTCATTAATGTCAGTGGAAGCCAAATAGGAAAATGTACCTTGAGGTGATGAAGATTCATCCTCGCTATCATCCTCATATTCCTCCTCATCATGGCTTTTGTCTCCACCATCATTGTTAGCAATAAAACATTTATCACTAGTGGAGAACAAGCCTGTTGACGAGGTGGATTCATCGTTTGGGTGCCATCGTTCTTGTTCTTCTCCCTTTGAATGGTTAGTATCACAAGTAATATAGGGAGTAGGAGCATCACAGTTTGCTACAAAATATCTTTCTTTAATCCTATTCCATAAATCATGAGCATCAACAAATAGATCACTATCACTACTCATGATGGCAAAATAAGCACTTCTAGAAAGAGAGTCAACTAAGATGTTGCAAGCATGGTGATTGAGAGATAAACATCTTAGTTCTTCATTAGAAGGATTTTTACTAAAATCAGAGGGAAAAATACTTCTACTAAAGATCTGTCTCAAATCAGATTCAACATTCATGAAAGCTTTGTAAATAGAGACAGACCAAGATTTGTAATTAGAACCATCGCCTAAAAGAAGTTCTACAGTTACCTCTTGTGACGACATCGTTATCTCCGGACGGCTAAGCCCACACTGGAGAGGCCTAGCTCCGATACCAATTGAAAGTTCCCTTTGGCCCGGGAACAGGATCTAGATGTCGCCTAGAGGGGGGGGGTGAATAGGCGAATAAAAATTATCACTTTAAAACTTAAATCTTACTCTACTCGAAGACAAGATCGCAGTGGAGTGAAGAACCCTTCGAGTAGGTTGCAGTGGAATTGAAGTTCCTGTCTTACGAATATCCTGCACTTCAAGGAAAGCTAGTACCACAAGTAAGTAGTGAAGTGCAGATATATAAGCGAGTAAGACAGAGAGCAGAGTACAATACAGAACAGAGCACACAGACGCAAGGATTTATCCCGAGGTTCGGCCAAGCCTGAAATGCTTGCCTAGTCCTCGTTGGAGTTAGCCACACCTGGGCTTGGAGTCTATTTCAACTCCTTCCTCCGTTTGCTCAGATCTGTCAGTATGACAGATAGAGCCTTTCACTATTGAGTGGGGTTACAACAGAACCGCGGCTGCTTACAAACTTCTTGGCAGCACCCCGGCAGAGTAACGATACGCTCAAGACCTTGCTCTAGCTCTTAGCAGCACTGCTCCTCTCTCTAAAGGCTTATAGCTGTGCCTTCTACACAAACTATAGAGTTACACACAAGAGGGAGAGCGAGAATTGATTCCAATGAAGTCTACACTTGTTGGCTGCGCTTGTATATTTCCTCCATGCGCCTAGGGGCTCCTTTTATAGCCCCAAGGCAGCTAGGAGCCGTTGAGAACAAATCCAGAAGGCCATCCTTGCCTTCTGTCGTCGGGGGCACCGGACAGTCCGGTGCACACCGGACACTGTCCGGTGCCCGATTTGTTTCCTTAAACAGCGAAGCTGACCGTTGCAGACCGTTGGCAGATCTGGCGCCGTTGGCGCACCGGACATGTCCGGTGCACACCGGACAGTCCGGTGCCGTCTTCCGACCGTTGCCTCGGCCACGTGTCCCGCGCAGATTGCGCGGCCGACCGTTGGCCTGGCCGACCGTTGGCTCACCGGACAGTCCGGTGCACACCGGACAGTCCGGTGAATTTTAGCCGTACGCCGTCGGCCAATTTCCCGAGAGCGGCCACTTCGCGCGGAGTCAGCCTGGCGCACCGGACACTGTCCGGTGCACACCGGACAGTCCGGTGCTCCAGCCAGAGCTGAGTCTTGGCTGTTCACAGCCAAGTCTTTTTCTCCTCTTTTCTTTTCTTCTTCTTTCTGTTTCTAACACTTAGACAAGTATATTAGTACACAAAACCAATGTACTAAGGCCTAGAAACATACCTTCTCTTAATCATTAGATCTATAGCATTTCACATGCTTGAGCTTTGATGTTGGACTCATAAATCATCAAGTCGGCTTGACTTGATCTAGATTGACATTTCTTAGTTCCAACATCCTGCAAAGGTCACATAGAACATCTCCAAACATAGGAACAACCCAAACTAAAGATTAAGGTGAACTTAGCTCTTTTGGGCTGCTTCCAGTTCTGGTTTTGGCACTTGTTCTCCTTCTAGTGACCTTGATCTCTTTCTTAGAGCTTGGTCTTGAGCCTTATGACTTACACCACATAACTGTACCTGTTACCTCATTGGTTGTAAGTCACGTCCTTATGTAGTGATCCTTGATGTGCTATAGCTCTTCTCAACTCGATCACCCTTGACTTTGCAAGCCTTCTTCTTCACCCTTGGCTTTGGGTTCCTCAGCCTCCTTGACCTTCTCCCGTGCACTTGGTACCTCGAAGCTTCTCTTGCCTCCGTCCTTGGCTTGATCAGTTGTCTCCGAGCTTCGCACCCGAGTCTCACTTTATGCAATGTCCATCTTACTTGTGATGTCCATTATGTATCCATAATCCAGTTTTTGGACAATCACATTTGTTCACTTGTGTTGAACCCTGTAAGCTTTACCTTAAGCACCTGTTCAACACTTAGTACACTTGTTAGTCCTTTAATTGAGTTGTCATCCAAACACCAAAACTCACAAGAGAGCTTTCACTTCCGGACTCAGTTTTATTTCTAAACGCTAACCCCGACTTGTAGTTGTGCTTAAAGTTGTAAATTTCAGTTTCCGCCTATCCACCCCCCTCTAGGCGACTTTCAGGCGCCATTTCTCTCGCCCGTGTGCTTGCTTCCCTCTCTGTCCCGCCGACCCCACCTGTCAGTCGTCCCCAACCTCTCGCCCACGATTCCCCACCGTGGACGCGCCCACGTCCGCGCGTTCTCCGGCCACGTCCCACGCCCTGCTCACCCACCTCCCCTCGCTCACTTGCGCCCTCAGCCAAACCCCCTCGCCCTCTCTCTCGCTCTGCCCGCGCGAACAGAGAGCTCCGCCACCGCTCACCGTCGGCCGCTACCCGTTCTGCGATCACCGTCACGCCCGCCCCATCCTTTGCCTCGGTGAGTTTCGCCTCGCCGATAGCTGCTCGGGACACCCTTCGGTGTGACCTCCCCCTCTCTGGTTTGCTCGGCCCGCGCTCACCGGAGCGGTTCTTGGCTTCTTGCGCAGCCGAAGCTCCGCCACCATCGCCCCGTCGCGTCCCTGCGCTTCCCCTCGAGGTGAGCAACCCGCCCGCACCCTTAATTCGGTCGTTACTGCCTTGGTTAGTGCGTGATTGTTCGCCGGAGTTGCCCCGCGCCGCCGTTAGCCCGCCTCGCCGTGTGCAGCACCCTCTAGTGCTCCTGCGCCGGTGTGATGCCCATGGCCGAGTCCACCATACCACCCTGAACGCGCCCGAGCTAGTCCCCAAGCCTTTGGAGCCCCGCCGTGGCCAGCCCCCTCGTCTCCGGTGAGCTCTCGCCATGGGACCGAGCGGTGCCACCGCGCCTGTGTCTGCCCCCAGCCGTTAGATCTCGGGTGTTCGTCCGAGATCGGGTGGTTTAGATTTAACCAGAGCGGATCTTATTGCAGCCCTCTGATCTAGATCCAACCACCCTTCTCTCTTCCCCCTCACCTACGCCCCTGCCCCTGGGCCCGGCTGGTCAGCCCACCCTGGCTCGCTGACGCCCTGTCCCCACCTATCAGTCGCGTCCGCGCGCCCGCGCCCACGCGATCTAATCCTGGCCGTTGATCTCTGATCCGACTGTTGAAGTTACCCTGTACCCCTTCGCGTGTGAGTTTTACTTAAGAGACCCTCGGCTTTTAGGAAATCAACCCGCCGTCCTGGTTTTAGCGCACAGACCCCTAGTTTGTTTTAAATTGCCCCCTGTGCTTTTATTTAACCATAGATTTAGCCCTAATTTCATATTTTAAACTTCAAAACTTGTTTATTTCATATCTTTTTCATATGAACTCCAAATTTAGTGGTTCAAATTGCAAAATGTTCATAAAATTATTCTCTGTTCAAATAAATTATGATCAGCTATAGTCTGTATACTTTAATTTTACACATAGGATACAAGATTAATGTATATGTTAATTTATTTATTTAATGAAATAAATAAAATGAAAGCCCTAGGAGTTAAAATATATTTAATCTTGTGACATTAGTGACATGCATTACATGAATTCATTTTTGGCTTAACTTTTAGGTCTCAATGAAATGAATAGAATTAGGTTATGTAATTATGGATAACACTTAAAGAATAATCAAATTCCTAAATGAGATTAATCCATCTTATGATTTAATTTATTTCTTGTTTAAATTACTACTTTACCTTTTGAAGTATGTTCCAAACACTTAGAGAGTAATCAACTCCTAATTAGGATTAGTTCATTTTATAGCTTGACCTCATTTTCCTTTGTTTAATACATCTTTTGAGTTGTGTTCCAATGTTTGTACATGTTTGATGTGCTGTTCATTTGTACTTTCCAAATGTATTGAATGTATGATCGCTTTATTTAGACAACGAGCAGCCCGTGGTTCCTGAGTGTGTTGCTGAAGATCCCTCTGAGCAGCAACCTGGTGAAGGCAAGTGCCCTCAGACCTATCATGTCCTACTTTACTTTATAATTCACTGTCCCGCATTACATTATTGAAACTTAAGGATTTACTAGTCTGTATTTACCTTACCCTTGTTTACCTGTTTGGGTCAATCATGGTTAGCTTATGCTATTGCTTAAACTTAATCAATGAACATGATGTGATTATTTATGATACGATGATGTTATCCCGATGAGGTTCTTATGATTACCTTAGGGGGCTCAGGCTGTTTCCTGAGTACCTCTCCGTAAGGACCTGTTTGGGGAGTGACAACCCGGGATAACAGCGCAACCATGAGGGTGGAATGGGACGCCCTTAGCTGATTAATTAGAGGAACCAGAGGAGTAGTTGGCTTCGCCGTAGGGCTGTCAATGGGGTCCAGGCACAGTACTTGCTCTGCCGAGGCTGGTTGCAGAGGTTCTTTGATTTGGTTTTGTTAGTCACCCTTCCTTTGGGGAGATGTACTGTGTTTATCAAACTGGAGAAACCTAACGAGCGACTGTGGCCTCTGGGGAATCTTTGTAAAGGCTACATAGTGAGACCCTGTTGGGTCACCTTGGTAGTGATCAATGGGGAGGCTAGAACCCCGGGCAGAATGGGAATCACGGCTTGTGGGTAAAGTGTGCAACCTCTACAGAGTGTTAGAAACTGGTATATCAGCCATGCTCACGGTTAAGAGCAGCCTTGGGATCCTCTTTGATTAGAAGAACTTTGGTTACTTTTATGATGATGATTATCAATTGTTGGTTATAATTTTGATCTCTGGTATTTCCTCTTGGAGGGAGTACTCCTGGGCAATAACTGGGTTTATTACTAAAATTTGGCTCTATTTATATAATAAAACTTGACCAACTAAAAGCAACTGCTTAACCTTAACTCCACATACAGCTAGTCTACTTTAGCTAAACTGGACATTTGCTGAGTACGTTGTTGTGTACTCAGCCTTGCTTTACAAACCACCCCACCCCAGGTTGTCCCCACTATACTCAGTGCTCAGGAGGTGATGTTGGTAACATGGAGGACTTTGAGGAGTTCCAGGACTACGACAAGTTCTAGTTCACTTTAGTGTCAAACCCCTAATCAACTGCCTATGTAGGCTTATCTTCTACATTTCGTTACTCCACACTTTGATGTTAATGTTGAGCACTATAGATATGTATTAGACTTTGTGGATGTCTTGGACATCATGATGTAATTAAAGTACTCTTCCACCATTTATTTCGAGCATTGTGTGATGATGTCCAATTATGTAAGCGCTGTGTACGTGAGTTCTGATTCTGGCATGTACATGGTTCGCATTCGGTTTACCTTCCAAAACCAGGTGTGGCAGTTGGACCGGAAGTTTGACTAACGTGTGGGGGAGTTTTGACCTAGTGCATGGTGGGGGGCCGCACCCGACAACCTAGCGTGGGGTGTGGGTGGGCGCGCCAACATGGTCCAGCTAGGTCGCAGTGTGGTCGGCTAGGACTTCCTCTAACTATTGGAAGCCCTGGGCTCACAATATATCCACCCAATATAAAATTAGTCGCTAATATATATTTGTGTGTGTAAATATATATAAAATTCTGTTTTGGTGGAAAATTTTAAAAAGGGAAAACTATGACTAGCGACTAATTTTATAGAACCGCTAGTGAAATAAGTATTTCCACTTGTGGCTCTTTACGAGAATCGGTAGTGAAAATATTTTTCCACTAACTGTTCTAAATAGCCGCTAGTGGAAAGATCGATTTCCATTAGCCTTCAACGCTAAAGTTTCTCTGTACTAGTGATATAGACAAGTTATATGAGTTAATCGTTACAAACATACGATGTAACACAACATACGAATATGGTCGGCGACGCCATAACTGTTCTTAGAATCATTGTCATGGTTCTTTCTATACTTCTCAAATATATCATGGAACTCTTTTAAAGCCTAGAATCTTTATAGATTAGATAGACCTCCTCATTGTTCACTATATATCCATAGAATTGTCACCATCACACATATATTTAGTTATAATTAAATAATTATTATGTTAAAAGTGTAAGATAAAATATCCAAAAATACTTTACTTGATGGTATTGCCCATCGACCAAATAGATGGACGAAGATCCCCCTTCTTGTCCATTGGTTGCCCTAGGATCTCCATACAATGCATATTATTTTCATGTAAGTTGGTATAGGACACAGTTTTTGAAAACTTTCACAATAGCACTGCTACTTATTTTTGGTGGCCACTATTATTTTTGGCGACCAGGTCTAAACCGCGGAAAGTAAGAGCTTATTTTCGGCGGCCAGAGGCAGCCGCGGAAAATAAGCTTATTTTCGGCAGCTACCGATACAGCTGTCGAAAATAAGCGTATTTTCAGCGGCCGGGCTTTGGTCGCCGAAAATTAGCCTTTTTAAACGGCGGCTGGCTCCTTTCTTCCTCCCCGTTTCCTCTCGACGCCGGCTCTCTCCCCCGCCCTCGCCGCGCTGCCCCCGATGTCGGCTGCCCCGGCCGTGTCGCCCCTGTCGCCCGCGGCTTCTCGATCGCGCCGACCCCGCCCCCCCTTCGGCCGCTCCCGTCGCGCCGCCCAATAGCCGTCAAGCTCTCCTCCGCTAAAAGGTTAATTTTTTCATATTTTATTTCATATTTTCGAATTTATAATAAATACGCAAAACAAGAAAGCAGAAATCGTCATCCATTATCACAAGACGTGATAACAAACTTGTACTCTTGAGTGGGCGTTATAGGAGCAACGACTATATGGTAGCGGCCTCAGGATGAGCCTCTAGCAGTTACAATGTGGACCATAATTGGTCAGTGTGGACCATAATTGTTTCTTCACAAGACATGTTACGCACGCGGCACGCCTATTTCCACCTTCATTTGTATCTGCGCCACGAGACCATCTCAAAGTCACGGCAAGACGCTTCGTCACAATGAAGTTGTTGCTTCTCCCACTATTCGTCATGACGAAGCTATAGTGACATAGCCTGATTTGTTGTTTGACTTGTTTCTAAAATAAAACTGGAAGCAGTTGAAAATCGTCGGTTCCGAGGACATTCGACAAGGACGTACGAGCGCCTTCCTCACCCTAGATAGGTAAGAGGAAGTGAGTAAATACACAGAAGTCAGCAATAATACAACCCTTCGTCTAAATAGATTATTGCCGTCCAAACAAGTTGGCACATTTATTGAACTAGAATCAGCAGCGCCCTATCGGGCGCTATACAGATTGCTCGAGGCACACAAGTTTCATACAGAATTCTTCAAATTTTAGAGAGCATACAATATACATCATAGAGAAGGGTCCTTTGTAGTCTTTGAGCTAACAAAAGAATGCTTAAAGATCAAAGCATGATGATCCCTCCCTGCCGTCATACCTCTTTAGGATTGTATACCAGGTGCTGAGATAAAGAGGTCGCTTTTTTTGAAAAAGTCAGTCATGGAGGACTCAGCGAAGGTCCTAATAGGCTAAATAGAGATAGGAAGTTAGAACGCTGTAAAGAGTGCTAGAAAAAATTACGGCAACCAGCATGCTGATTCCAGTTAAAGAAATAGTATGCACGTTTGTTCACAGAACAACCTAATACTGTTATTGACTATCATAGAAATAGTATGCACGTTTGTTCACCTCCAGATTCTCTTTCCAAGTCTGATATCATCTTTATTGCCCTCTCCCCCATCTCAACTTCTCCATACTTACTGCAACAACCCAACAGTATCCTCCATACAGTTACATTAACCTCCATAGGCAACACTTCTATTATTTGCTCAGCCTCACACAAACGTCCAGCCCTACCTAGCATGTCTATGATGCACCCAAAATGCTTGATCTCTGGATCTATATTGTACTCATAAACCATGCTTTTGAAAAACGCTAACCCTTGCTCTACCAGACCCCCATGACTGCAGACATTAATGACACTCAAGAAGGTGATTCTATTGGGCTTAATCCCTGCTCTTCTCATCTCTGCAAACAGCTCAAGTGCCTCAACTGACAGCCCATGCATTGCAAAACCAGAAATTATTGATGTCCATGACACCAAATTTCTTCTATCCAGCATTTCATCAAACACCTTTAGCGAGTTTTGCACAGAGCCAATCTTAGCATACAAGTCTATGAGTGAATTCCCAACCTAGGCATCTGACATGATACCCTTCTTCTCACAATAGCCATTCAGCATCTCACCCATAAGGATCCCTCCAAGATTAGATATCGCAGGAATAACTGCTAAAACAGTTATCTCACTCGGGCTAATGCCTCCTGCCATCATGTGGCGGAGAAGAGTAAGAGCCTCTGCATAAAGACAAGCACGTGTATACCCATCAATCAGCCCAGTCCATGAGACAACATTCCTGCAGGGCATCTGATCAAACAGAAGCCTCGCATACTCAACCTCACCCCATCCAACAAAGCCAGTGATCATCACATTCCACGAAACTACATTCTTCACTGGCATTTCATCGAACACCTTGTGTGCTTCCACCAAGCACCTGGACATGACATACACATTGATAAGGGCGGTGTGCAAATAGGCATGGAACTCGAACCCCTTCTAGGCAACAAGCGCACGGAGCTGTGCACCAGCTCGATGCCACCCCAGACCCGCACAAGGCTTGAGCACGAATGTGAAGACAAATGTGTCACCAGCCAGGTGCTGGCGCGCGTGCTTGAAGAGGTGCAGAGCTTCCAGGGGGAAAGGACCGTGGGAGTAGGCCTTGAGGAAGGCACGCCACGACACGGGACTTTGGTCGAACACCTGGTGGGCAATAAATTGGGTGTGGATTTGGAGATGGCTCCTCCTGTCTTGGTGTCTCAGAAGGAGAGCAATTAGGTCGTGGAGGCGAGGGTTACTGACGGGACGGAATGGTGGGCTTCGTTGCCGCAAGAGGTGGAAGGGATGGAGCCATGTCATGGAGGTAGTGGTCCACAAAATTCCTCTAAGCAAGCATCAAATGCTAGAAATCAGTAAAGCATGGTGAATTTGGCGACGCAGAAAAGGGCACGCACACCTTAAGAGCCGTCCTAGATGGCGGCATCGATGACCTCGCTGTTGCGGGAACTGGTGCTGTACTGCTGTAGCTGAGGGCCTAGTGTCGGAGACCGGACGATGAACACCAGGGGCAGAGACGGGACACAGGTGCCCAGCGCCCGGATGCGGAGGTGGCAGACGCCGGTGGCGAGCGGAGGCCGGAAGCCGGTGGCGGGCAAACGGTCGGGCAGAGGCTGGAGCCCTGCTGCTGCCGGTCTACGGTCCACGGACCATGGCAGAGGACGGCAGCCGGAGACAGAGGTCGCAGGTCACCACTCGCCAGGTGAAGGACGGCAGTCTGTGTCGAAAGGGAGACCTCGTCACGTAGCGGCGGCTGGTGGGTGACGGAGTGAGGGGCTGAGGGCTCGTGGCTACATAGATTCAAGGCGTGTAGAATTGGGCCGCTGGGGGAAGACCATACGATGCCGACAAAGTTGCTGAAGATAGGCCATCCTCCCGCATGGTGAGCACGGGGCTTTGGGGCAGCAGCACACGTGTAGCACCGCCGCGGGTGCGACCTCTAGCTTGGGCCACTCCAGTGGCCTCCAGTGGCTCCCCGTCCTTTCCCGCAACGCGAGCTTGCTGACCAGCACCCGCTCCTCGGCCCCTCCGCGGCTCCGCCATCCTTTCTGTGTGTCTGCGATGGGGGCGGAGCCATGTCGGCCCATGCAACCGGGATGCGGGGCAGGCATGCGCCCAAGCGGTGGGCGACGACGTCCATGGTGCGGCCTAGGGCCACGAATAAGAGCGCAGGAGCGGCCGTTGGTGACGGGGAAGACGTGGACGTGGACAAGAGCTGACGGTGGAGGAACGACGGAGGAGAGGACAGGCAGACAGAGATGAGGAGAGGCGGACGTGAGCATCCTGATGAATTAGCTCGTATAAAATTTTTGGGTCCAGAGGTGAGACACGCGTTGGAATACAAGTGGGTTCCATCTCCGTGGGATGCGGACGTGCGAGCAAACACGGTCAGGTTTTAATAGTTTAGATTAGTTTTATTTTACTTTTATGTTAAACGGTCGACGAGTATTATTAATTTCTGTCGGCAGGTGTTAGACTAATAAAAATTAAATACTATTTCACTAAGTCTATTTTTTTGAAAAGATTTTTATTTTCTTAAGAAAAATAAACTATTTTCTAAAAAATAGAAATCTTTTGAAAAAATGAGGCTCCAGTTGGCTACGGTAAAGGCTTCGTTGGCCGGCTTCTTGACCGCAATAGCACAGAGGAGAACAAAATCTAAAATTAATGTCATAGAAGGTGTTTGGCACCAAAAGGAGCACGCGGACGGTCTGGCCCTGAGGCCGGACAGTCCGCGGTCCGGACAGTCCGCACCTGTGGCCCGGACGGTCCGCGCGTGCGCAGAGTAGATTAGGGTTCCGAGTTTTGTGTTATGTTTGTTAGCTAGATCCTCGGAATTAGCTCGGAATTCAGTTGTGTAAAGGGTCCAGCCCCCCTCCTCTATAAATAGAGAGTTATACGGCCGATTTGTAATAATCAAGCGAATCAATACAACTTATATTTCACATTTTATCTTAGGAGTAGTTCTAGTCTAGTTCTAGTTTAGCCTCTCGATCCCCAAATTCTCCGCCTCTCCTCGACTCTACGTTGATTAGAGGAGTCTAGGTCGGCCTGCCCGAGCCTAGACAACTCCTAGGATCTCTCCTCCCCGACGGGGTCCCTCCCGGGAGCGAGATCCAGGCGCCGCCGGCGATCTTCCGCCGCCCCTGTGCACGCGCGGACCGTCCGGCCGTCAGGCAGGGAACCCGAGCTCTTGCACCAGGTCGCGGACCGTCCGGCCCTGTGCCGTGGACTGTCTGCGCCTGACCAGAGAGCACCGCCGCCTCACGCCAGGTCGCGGACCGTACGGCCCTGTGCCGCGGACCGTCCGCGCCTGACCAGAGAGTACCGCCGCTGGTTCTTTTGAAGCGATTGGCGCCTCCAAAAAGGTGTCAACATACTTTTTGGTGACTCCGCTGGGGACTACAAATATAGACGCATCAAATCGGCCCTCAATGGCCGGTTCAAGAGATAGCTCTGATATTTCCCCAAGCAACATCATAGAGCCGACTTGGGAGACCTTGCCGGCTGACGAACAGCTCCAATTCGAGGAGCACAAGGAGCAGATGATCCAGGAGGCAAAAGCAAAGTTCTTGGCCAACTTCAAAGTGGACAGGAACAACAAGGTCGTCCGACATCGGGTGACAGATCCAGCTTCGCTCCGACCCACACCAGAAATCCCCAATGTAAGTAATACAAACGAGCTACAATCTCTTAGAAATTATGTAGACGAACAGCGTGAGCAAATGCAAAATATCATAGGGGATGCAAAAGGATTATAGGAGACTAGTACGTGCATTTGATAAATCTAGTATATTAAATTTTCCTTCACACGAGGTTGAATTAGGGGATAACACACGTAATACATCGGCTAGAGGTTGTCACGACCAGTCACAACCCCTTTATGGGATGCCGATGGACACGTACCCTGAGCAACCGCAAATCGGCAGCAAATCAGCCGATTTGCACATGCCCGGACCGTCCGCACATGAGCGCGGATCGTCCGGGCCAGCAACAGTCGGGCCTATTTTTAATGAGTTACCTAGATATGCGCCTGAGCCACCACACACAGCACAGAATCTAAACTACCCAGTCGGACGGTCCGCATACAACGACGGACGGTCCGCATATAATCACGGACGGTCCGGGCCAATGTCCGGACAGTCCGCGCATGACCTTTTTGAGGAGGATTGTTACCTGAATCCTGACTCGTCCCAGCAACACTTTCCATCACACTATGCAATGCATCAACCCATTAATTCGAGATCTAGAGCCCAAGAAAACATTCCGGCCCCACCAAGAAGGCAGGAAAGGAACGATCAAACATATGAACCATATAGGGCAAGTGGCAATGCACCACGTAGCTCAAACCAATGGGGGGAAAGACAACATGCTAATATCCAGCCAACCCCACCTATGTTTGACCAGAGAGTCGGTGGTCTCGCACCGACTGCCATTGATATAGTCGAGGGAAGAAATAGCCGGGGTGTTCCGAGATAAGCTCGGAGTAAGCATGGTCCCTGGGGGGCAATCATATCGAAAACCTTATGACAGCCGATTTGATCACCACCCATACCCACAGGGAACCAGGATACCCGAATTCGCAAAATTTTCGGGTGATCAAGGAAAGAACACACGCGAACACATAGGCCAGTTTTTAGCACAATTAGGAGAGTTGGCCGACACAGAGGCATTTCGCGTATGTTTATTTTCATTATCTCTAACGGGAACCGCGTTTGCGTGGTACGCCACTTTGCCTCCTAATTCCATTTCATCATGGGGGGATCTAGAACAAAAATTTCATGATCATTTTTTCTCAGGTGACTATGAGTTGGATTTGGTAGATTTAGTGTCATTGCGACAAGCAAAAGATGAATCGGTTAATGATTACATCCGGAGATTCTGAGATACAAGAAACTGATGCTTCCAAATTCATTTAGCAGAAAAACAGCTAGCAGGATTAGCCTTTAATGGTCTACGATATTATTTAAAAGAAAGATTAGAAGGCATCCAATTTTTTACACTAGCACAGTTACACCAGAGAGCTTTGGCTTGTGAAAGCCGAAGCAAAGAAACTGCTAAAACAATTCGTCACAACGTACATATAGTAGAATGCGACCAAAGTAGCTCAGATGACGAATCAGCAGAAGTGTATGCTGCTGAAATGGTTTGGCCAAAGCAGGCCAAATCTTCAGCTTGTTCCTCCTTACAGCCGGTTCAAAAGAAACGGCAAGAGGAGGTTAAGTTTATGTTTAATGTTGGTAAGTGTGATAAAATATTTGATGAGTTACTCAAAAATGGCAACATTAAAATAAATGACACTGTTCCATCCGCCGACGAGCTAAAACGTCGTGCATACTGCAAGTGGCATAACTCATTTTCTCATGCCACTAATGATTGTAATGTGTTTCGGCGACAGATTCAATCGGCCATTAACGAGGGACGATTGAAATTTCAGGAAATGCAGGTGGATACAGAGCCCTTTCCGATGAACATGATTGACTTCGAGGGCAAGAAAGTCCTGGTTCGGCCAAACACATCCGATAAAGGCAAAGGCAAAGAGACAATCATCGGCAATGCTAAAGAGGTCGATGACGATCGTAAAGTTTCTTGCAGGAAAGTGGTAGCCGAGAAGACTCCCGACGGAGGGGAGACCCTGAAGGTGACCATCACAGTCTCTAGCACTGGGGGGCAAGTGCAGACAGGGAGACGGGTGCGGGAACCCGTGCTGCGCATCACGGACAGTCCGCCATCCAGAAGCGGACGGTCCGACGCTTCTCCGGACGGTCCGGGGAACTCCAGCGGACGGTCTAGCCATGCTCAGGACTCGCAGCGGCCACGTACCTTCAAACCACGACGACCAGAGATAGGTACATGGAAAACAAATACATTTAAAGCAGCTGGTCGGCTGGTCAAGTCCGGTCCGACTTTTGATCAATTATTGTCTAAATACGTAAAAAAGAAGGCCGGCCCCAGTGACCGGCCAGCGAAGCGACCCCGCTCACCCATTCATGAGCAACGTCAGGTAAGGCCGATTGGACCACCCTACCAATCGGAAGAAATGAAAGGTCACACTGTACAATTGAGACCTAACATACCGACATGGACACCTCCACCCCCTTATCCGCCTATGCCATATCCATACGCATATTTACCTCCACCATATGTCCCAAATCAAATGTGGGGCATGCCACCATATCCATTTGGGATGCCACAATACCCCACCTGGGGGGCACCCCAAACATCTGTTTTTGATAGGTTGACGCCACCAGTACAAGACCGATTGAGCACCGCTCAATCCGGTCACCAGGCACAAACCCAACAGGATTGCCGGACTACTCGGACTCCAAGGCCGACCAATCCGGCAGGGGGGCATATACCTGCAGCAACCGAAAGGACAACAAAGAAGGACGTCATCAAAATAGGTACTGCAGACGTTGTCATACAGGAAGATAATAAAGGGCCGATGATTTTTGGTGAATCGGCCAACACAACCAAAAAGAAGATACGGCTACCATCAAAACAGTCGATCCAAAATACTCCATGCCTCGATGGTGCCCAGCAGGATTGACACGGTCCCAAAAGCGGAAATTACAGCGCCTAAGAGCGAAGGAGAGCCAGGAAAAGGAGGCGGAAAAGATATTCAATGACACACATCCACAGTACCCACCACCGCAAAAGAAATGGAGACCAAAGGCCGTTGAGGAAAAACAAACGGCCACAAAAATAGAAAATGAAACAACAGTTGTACAACACCCTGCAGGTATGGCAGGTAGCCTGGCCAGCAAGACTGGGCAATCTACACCAGGCGCGGACCGTCCGCCCCCGGAGTCCGGACCATCCGCACCACACCAGGAAGCCTCCAACGACACGCCAACATCAATGGAAGAAGACGACCTGCTGGGAGAAGACTTGGTCGACTACGAAGCTTCTCCAGAACGCCCAGGTATGGATGTAAATGTTATTACATTTTCTGTCGATTGTACTATTATCGGCGACGATGAACCTGTTGTTGCCCAGTTTGATTTCGGTCCTAAAGAAGCCGCCTTTACTAAACCAAAGAAATCGGTAAATCATTTAAAGCCGCTCTTCGTGCGCGGTCACATTGATGG
Organism: Zea luxurians; assembly: GCA_029449295.1. Lineage (NCBI taxonomy): Eukaryota > Viridiplantae > Streptophyta > Magnoliopsida > Poales > Poaceae > Zea > Zea luxurians. The sequence goes on from JAOPSE010000170.1 coordinate 897,446, forward strand.
AATACCGATTGCTAAGATGTTGGTAGATGGAGGGGCGGCTGTAAATCTAATGTCTTATTCATTATACAGAAAATTAGGTAAACAAGATGACGAACTTGTCAAGACCAACATGACCCTCAGCGGTGTTGGGGATAGTTCGATTAAAGCCAGGGGAGTCACGTCCGTTGAATTAACCATCGGGACTAAGACCCTTGCTGCTGCATTCTTCGTCGCTGATGTAGAAGGAAATTACAGTTTAATTCTAGGCAGAGATTGGATTCATGCCAATCAATGTATACCTTCTACATTACATCAAATGCTAATACAATGGGTAGGCGATGAGGTAGAACAAGTACATGCTGATGTATCGGCCTGCATCGCTATGGCCGATGCCCCTATACTCTGGACTTATGAGACTGCTACATGTCTCACAGAAGTAGATTTTTCTGATTATCAGTTCATAAGTATAGATAAGAAAGGTTTCATTCCTGTAATGCTAGAGCCGATGGAGAATCGGCTAAATCCTAAATAGGGTTTAAATGATGAATACACACAAAGTTTATGAGTCTTTGGTCACGGATAGTTCGGCTCCCAAAGCCGGATGGTCTGGTCTTTCCCAGAACAGTTCGGACTTTAAGATCGAACATCTACCGTAGCAAAAAGACAGTATTACGGATGATCCGGTCCCCGAGACCGGAAAGTTCGCCATCACACAAAGACCATCTGATTCCTCTGTGGGGGACATGATAGAGGAATTCAGAGATCTTGATAAACTAGGACAGGGATTTACATCGGCCGATCCTTTGGAGGAGATTGACATAGGAGATGGTAACACTCCAAGGCCGACTTTTGTAAACAAGACCCTAGAGACCGATCCTAGAAATGAGATGATCGGTCTATTGAAGGAATATTCAGATTGTTTTGCTTGGAATTACACTGAGATGCCTGGACTAAGCCGAGAGATCGTCGAACATCGGCTGCCTATTAAGTCCGGTTTTAGACCTTTCAAGTAGAAAGCTAGAACCTTTCATCCAGATCTTCTCCCACGAATCAAGGACGAAATCCACCAGCTACTAGAAGCTAATTTTATTAGACCTTGCAGATACGCAGAGTGGGTCTCCAATATTGTGCCGGTAGAGAAGGAGTCAGGTAAGCTTAGGGTATGCATTGATTTTCGCAATTTAAATAGAGCAACTCCTAAAGATGAATATCCTATGCCCATAGCCGACACATTAATCAATAATGCATCAGGAAATAGAATTATTAGCTTTCTTGATGGTAATACCGGATATAACCAGATTTTCATGGCCGAAGAGGATACGTCTAAAACGGCCTTTATATGTCCAGGCTTTATTGGTTTATTTGAATGGGTTGTCATGACATCGGTCTTAAAAATGCTGGTGCTACTTATCAGAGGGCTATGAATCTGATCTTCCATGAGTTGTTAGGAAACACTGTGGAAGTCTACATTGATGATATTGTAGTCAAATCGGCTGAGTTTGGTCCTCATATAGCTGATTTGCGCAAAGCCTTTGATAAAATGCGTCGGTATGGTTTGAAAATGAACCCACGTAAATGTGCTTTTGGAGTGTTGGCTGGTAAGTTTTTAGGATTTGTCATCCATGAATATGGTATAGAAATAGACCCTGACCGAATCAAGTCTATTCGGAATGTGGGGCCTCCGACTTGTAAGGTCGAAGTGCAGAAATTTCTCGGCAAGGTGAATTATTTACGAATGTTTATTTCTAACCTAGCCGGGAAGATTGATGCTTTCACCCCTATCCTTCGGCTTGAGAATGATGCCGAATTCACTTGGGGGGCAGAGCAGCAGGAAGCATTTGATCTCATTAAAAAATACTTGTCTTCGGCTCCCGTGTTGAAAGCACCACAAGTAGGAGCACCATTCAGATTATACATTGCAGCTGAAGATAAGGTTATTGGGGCTGTTCTGACACAAGAAACTAAAGGAAAGGAGCATGTGGTGACATATCTAAGTCGGAGGTTGGTGGATGCTAAAACAAGGTACACTTTTATTGAAAGGTTATGCTTATGCTTGTTTTATGCATGCACCAAGTGTAGATGTTATTTACTGTCTAGTCATTGCACTGTTTCTGGTCAAGCCGATGTAATCAAATACATGTTGCATAACCCAATTATGAGTGGTAGGATTGGTAAGTGGGCTTATGCGCTTATAGAATATGACTTGGCCTATGAACCATTGAAATCTATGAAAGGCCAGGTCATAGCGGATTTTATTGTAGAACATCGGATTAATGATATTCATAAACTAGACATGACATACCTCACTATTACTCATTGGACTTTATATTTTGATGGATCGGTTTGCAATGAAGGGCAAGGCATTGGCATCGTACTTGTTTCACCAAGTGATGTCTCCTTCGACTTCTCTAGCCGATTGAAAACTTATTGCACTAATAATCAAGCCGAATATGAGGCCCTCTTATTCGGTTTGGAACTCTTAAATTGTATGGGGGTAAAACATGTGAAGGCATTTGGTGATTCTCAGCTGGTCGTCCAACAGGTGTTAGAGTAATATCAATGTTTTGATGGTACTTTAAATAGTTACCTTGAAAAATGTTGGAGCATAATCTATTCTTTTGACGAATTCAGTATTCGGCATATCTCTAGAGTTGAGAATCATAGAGCTAACAATTTGGCACAAGACGCATTAGGTTATCGGATAAAGCGAGGGAGATTTCACAACACTGAAAATCTGATAACCGGTGCCGGGCCAATTCCCTAGGTCGCGGACCGTCCGCGTCGAGACGCCGGACCGTCCGGGGTTGCCAGAAACATTCTCTTAATTGAATCGGCTGATAATAAAGCCGATGCAAGTGATTGGAGGACACCTATACTTAATTATTTACGAAACCCCAATGTCAGGACAGATAAGAACATTCGGCGTACAGCTTTCAAGTATGTCTTGGTAAGTAATGAACTTTATCGCCGAACAGTCAACGACGTCCTGCTTAAGTGCTTGGGCCCAGATGATGCTATATTAGCCATGGCCGAAGTACATGAGGGAATTTGTGGTACCCATCAATCGACTCCAAAGATGAAGTGGTTATTGCGAAGGTCTGGTTTTTATTGGCCTAACATGATAGCTGATTGTTTCAAATACTACAAGGGTTGCCAAGTGTGTCAAAAATTCGGCGACCTGCAGTTGGTCCCTGCAGCCGAATTACATCCTATCATCAAGCCTTGGCCTTTCAGAGGATGGGGATTAGACTTTATTGGAGAAATCTATCCTTCATCATCAAAGAGGCATCAGTTCGTGTTAGTTGCCATTGACTACTTTACCAAATGGACTGAAGTCGTTGCTCTGAAGAACATGACACATAAGGAGGTAATTGAGTTCATAACTGAGCATATCATTCATAGATTCGGCATTCCCCAGACCTTGACTACAGATCAAGGAACTTCTTTTATGTCAAAGGAGGTACGTGAATTTGCTGAATTATATAGGATTAAGCTGCTTAATTCATCTCCATATTATGCTCAGGCCAATGGACAGGCCGAGTCTAGTAATAGGACGTTGATTAATTTGATAAAAAAGAAGATATCCGATAATCCTAAGCATTGACATAAGATTTTGTCTGAAGCCTTATGGGCTCATAGAATATCTAAACATAGTGCTACTAAAGTATCTCTTTTTGAGCTTGTCTATGGGCAGGAAGCAGTGTTGCCTGTGGAAATAAGTTTGAATGCTGTCAGGTTTGCCAGGCAAAATGATCTAACCGTCACTGATTATTATGATTCAATGATGGATAATATTTATGAGGTAACCGACAAGAGGGTGATAGCTTTGGGAGCAATAGAGAAGGACAAGATCATGGTAGCCAGGGTCTACAACAAGAAGGTCAAAGCAAAGTCATTTCAAGTAGGGGATCTGGTGTGGAAGACCATCTTGCCTCTAAGGAATAAAGACCGGAAGTTTGGGAAATGATCGCCAAGCTGGGAGGGTCCTTATAAAGTAAAACAGGTAATGTCTGGTAACACCTATTTGCTACAAACATTACAAGGCAAGGATTTGCCTAAAGCTTTGAATGGGCGTTTCCTCAAGCAGTATCATCCTAGTATGTGGCAAGATGCTTAAGAAAGCCGATGTGATCACATCGGATTAAGGTGCTTTTGGTTTGCCTAGCTCCACCAAAAGGCAGGGGGCATATGTTTGGCACCAAAAGGAGCACGCGGACGGTCCGGCCTTGAGGCCAGACAGTGCGCGGTCCGAACAGTCTGCGGTCCGGACAGTCCATGCCTGTGGGCCGGACGGTCCGCGCGTGCGCAGAGTAGATTAGGGTTCTGAGTTTTGTGTTATGTTTGTTAGCTAGATCCTCGGAATTAGCTCGGAATTCAGTTGTGTAAAGGGTCCAGCCCCCCTCCTCTATAAATAGAGAGTTATACGGCCGATTTGTAATAATCAATCGAATCAATACAACTTATATTTCACATTTTATCTTAGGAGTAGTTCTAGTCTAGTTCTAGTTTAGCCTCTCGATCTCCAAATTCTTCGCCTCTCCTCGACTCTACGTCGATTAGAGGAGTCTAGGTCGGCCTGCCCGAGCCTAGACAACTCCTAGGATCTCTCCTCCCCGACGGGGTCCCTCCCGGGAGCGAGATCCAGGCGCCGCCGGCGATCTTCCGCCGCCCCTACGCACGCGCGGACCGTCCGGCCCTAGGGCGTGGAACGTCCGGCCGTCAGGCAGGGAACCCGAGCTCCTGCACCAGGTCGCGGACCGTCCGGCCCTGTGCCGCGGACCGTCCGCGCCTGACTAGAGAGCACCGCCGCCTCACGCCAGGTCGCGGACCGTCCGGCCCTGTGCCGCGGACCGTCCGCGCCTGACCAGAGAGTACCGCCGCTGGTTCTTTTGAAGTGATTGACGCCTCCAAAAAGGTGTCAACAGAAAGAATGTTATAATTTTAAATGACATTAAAGAGATTGGTATAAATTTTGATGGTATTAAAGGGATTTAATGGCTCCGGCTTCCTTTTTTTTCTAAAAAATCAAAAGGATTTTTCGTTAGTGCTAAACAGTAATTATTTTGTAGAAGGAGCTATATCATATCGGGGACTCATGGAAACAAGGGTTTATTCGTATAATCATATCTCATAAACGCAACCGTATATTCCACAGTCTTCTCAAGCCATCCATCCACGTCATTCTCCATGTCTCGCTATCTGGTTCTGGAACCATCCAGTGACGGCCGGGGGACGTATCACGTTGTCATCATAAACCGGCCGGCGGCCCCGTCCATCCGACATTGTTCCCGCCGTCTTCCCCAATTCGCCGCCAGGCCAGGGTTAAAAAAAAAACTCCTCCCCAATTCCCATTCCATCGATCCAGCTCCGGTCCAAGCCAAAGCTTTCTTCGCCCCAAACCTTGTTCAACTCCAATGTCGGACTTCTTCTTCGGGAGCCCGTTCCGCCGCCTCTTCCACGCGCGCCCCTTCCACGCCGTCGACTGGTCCTCCGCCGCGGCGGCGGCCATGGACTGGGTGGAGACCCCGGCCTCCCACGTGCTGCGCGTCAACGTGCCGGGACTCGGCAAGGACGACGTCAAGGTCCAGGTCGACGAGGGCAAAGTGCTCACCATCAGGGGCGCCCCACCCGCGGCCAAGGAGAAGGGGAAGGAGGACGAGGAGGAGGAGGGGACGGTGTGGCACGTGGCGGAGCGCGGCAAGCCGGAGTTCGCGCGGGCCGTGGCGCTGCCGGAGAACGTGCGCGTGGACGGGATCAGGGCCGGCTTGGAGAACGGGGTTCTCACCGTCGTTGTGCCCAAGGAAGTCGCACCGGCCCGGCCCAAGCCCAGGTCCATCACCGTCTCCAGCAAGCTCTGATGAGTCTGAGGCGATGAGTGGCAGAGTGTACGGTGCAGTGTTAAACCATGCCGCAAATGGTGGGTACGTCTGAATTCTGGTCGTGTGTGTGTCCGTGTGACCGTGTCACCTAGAAAACGTGTACGCCGTGTAAATTGTGATACAATTACATGCAAGTAATCCGAGTGAGTGAAAATGGCTGCTAGCCAAAACCGTACACTAGTACTATGGATTCTGAATATGCAGTTTGCAATAAACTAAATTAAAAGGAAAAGGCATGTTTGAATAGGTTAAAGATTCACCTTTTCAAAGTCTACTCTCCATGAACGTCCTGATTGTTATGGTCTCCTCCCTGGATCTGGATATCGAACCAGCTCCGACTCGTTAAGCTAACAAGTCCGTCAATTTGACTCAACTCGTTTACAAGTTCAAGCTAGAGCAGAAAAAGCAATATATCAATTTCTAGTTAATTTTAAACTAATTTAGTAATAGGAAATAGTAATTATATTCATAGTTTCATAGATCACATCAATGTAACACCAAATTAATACAGCTCACCAATTCACAATTCACAATCCACACACATGTTCATTCGTTTAACTAACAGTTATATTTGTATAGACCAATTTAACACATAGACACAATTTATTAATTATTAGTTTAACTCATAAACCATAGACCACACATACATACAACATGTTTATCAATTGTTATGTAAATAATATGTATATAGTTTTATTTTGGTGGTATGTGATAGCTCGTTTAGCTCTCGAGTTAGCTTGTTAACAAACCGAGCTAGCTCCCGAGCTAGGATGATAGCTCGTGAAAAAATTCAAACAAACCGATCTAAACTGCACTGAGCTGACCACGAATCGAGCGAGTCAAGGAGTCACGATATTTCGTCTAGCCTTACCAATAGTTCACATTGGTAGGCAGTGGCGGACCTAGGATTTAACCACTGGGTATGCGATACAAAAAATGTCTTATGTAATTCGGTAAAACCATATTCGAATTCGCTAAAACCATATACAGTACGACGACAAATCTTGATACAAATTGTTCAAATAAAATACTATACCATGTGCATATATATACCATGTATATACTATATGTATATATACTATGTGCATGTGACACTGGTTTTGCCGGCATACCCTGTGGGTCCGCTACTGTTGGTAGCAGGTGTTCCATTATGTCGTAACTACTCTAGTTTCGATTTGGTTATCCATTTGCTCGTATTCACTTGACATTCTACCTCCATCTTCGATTTGGTTATCCATTTGCTCGTATTCACTTGACATTCTACCTCCATCTGGTTTCGATTGTAGTGGCTTTACCTTTACTAGCGGTGCTCTACTGCTTCCTAAAGCAACTAGCAGAAAATGATGATGCCAGTTCTAGACTTCTAGTGACACTGATAGTCTATGGAATCTCTGGTTTATCACTTCAGGAATGCTTCTACTATCACACTAAATAGGTATGTGCCCGCATCACCACGGAAGTTAAAAAATAGTATAAAACATAGATATAGAACAACAAACATCACTATGATATGCAAAATCCGTGTGTAAGTAGTTTATAGCAAAATCGCCAATCACCTTTGACCAACCAATAGTTGCAGATTTCTTAGCACTACAAAAGCACAACACACAAGTATTTGATACAGCTGCATGACATTAACAGGCCCAACCATGGTGATGAAGTCCAGTGATATAAAAAAGATTTAAGTTCAAGAGTTTCTCCCAGCAAAATTACACAATAATAGTTCACTTGCTCTTTTGAAAAGTTAACTTCAGTAACGAACCTAGACCTGAATACATAAGCAAAATTCATAAGTTAGGACACCCATCTATAAATAATTAGTGTCAATGAACAAACATAACATACATAGATTAACATATAGTAGCAAAACTACTTACTATGTAAATGAATCAATTACCTTGTGTAGTACATAAAAGTAAAACACAAGCTTCAAAAGCATACAAAGTTTGGAAAAATAGACAAGTGTATTAAATCAGTCAAACAAGCAGTCGATCTGATCTACACAAGGTACCAGAGGAACTAATTTCTACAACATGCCACATTTCTTTTAGGGTGACAAGGATGAATTCTTACGAGAAATGGATGCATGTGTTACTCACTCTTTCAGTACAGGTTGAGCTTTGATGATTCTTCTCTAAGCTTCTTCCCTCTCTATTCTCCACCTTTCTTCCATCGGCTTTTGCTGCTCAAATTCAAGCCTCACCAAGCTCTCTAGTTGAAAGCCTTCTGGTCTCGTACAATGCTTCGGTTCAGTCTTAAGCGACATCTAAACAAGGAGTATGTTTAGACAGGATGAACCAAGATAATGGTGCCAACTAAAAACATTCAGAGTAAAATTTTCACATACCATCGGATAGTCTGTGGTGTATGGGTAAGGACTAGCTTTGTGAACCTTGACCTTTTCCTCCTCCATCTTTTGTAAGAGATTTGCTTCTAGTTGCCTCTCTTTTAACTGGCCTCTTTCCTGCAACAAGGGGTGCATAATTATTCTGTTGCACACGCATGATGAGAAATGTTGTGGCTCAGAGAAGAATCACATCTCATGGACCTCTGTTTGTAGACTGAAAGGGTTTGGTATGGTGCGTCTAGACACATCTTGCTTGTTGCTGTTTGAAGAACATTCAGAGTGAAGAGAGCTAGAAAATAGGACAAGAGCTTAATAAGGCATTGACCAAAAAACTGCCTAGTACAATCTACGAGCATCCAACACACAATCTCCGTGCCTTACTATGATCACTATGGGTTGCAAGTGCAGTTACCATACATATTTACAAGTAGTTTTTCCAAAGAGCAGAGAACAAAAAATCATTAGTACAGACACCATGTACAAATGAGGAGCACTCCTAACATGATGTTGATCAATTCTCTGTGTTAACTTTGTCGGACATCGTACTCTGATTGAGTTCCTTTTCATGCTCCTCGATGACTGGCTCCACAACAGCACCAATCTCATCATTTACCTTGTCGACCTGTACGAGTGAGGAGAAGTATGAACCTTCATTCCAGTTCAACTTTCACTTCACATGTTAACACAACATAGTGAAATGTTTCATGCTCGGTTTATGTTACTGTCAAATGATGCAGGAAATATCATCATGTGAAGGTTTCTTAATAAAATCTGAATAAATCACTTTTAGATGCCTTGCCAGTTGTAGACATGTTTTTCTCAGTTTCCTTTACAAAAATTTTCATTAACCTATGATGCCACCAAAAAGGTCACTTATGCAGGTATGCAAACTTAAGTGTTGTAAAATGTAAAACAATTCTGTGCACAACAATACCATAATTCCATAAATATTGCAAATGGTAACTGACCTCAGTTCCTCACAAGAAACAACTAAACTAACCTTCTTCAAAGCAAAGCCTTTTAAGCTAGAAAGGTCCAGCAACTGGATTGGGGACCAGGGGTCAACACCAAAGCAATGGAGATATGTGTTGGGGGCCTTCGTCTGTCGAAGGTCCTCAAAAACACGTTTAACCATTGGCTGTCAATATGTTATTAAGTGTTGCAGGAGCTTCGGCGACGAAACACCTTCGATGCAGAACGTGGCGAAGGATGAAGAAGGCTAGCTTCGTCACAACAGCACAAGGGCATGATAGCGGGAGAATGTATTATCATGAATGCTAAATGCCGAAGACAATATTGCCCTCACGTTATTTGTAAATCCTATGTACTGTTCCTGTGGGCATATATATAATTGTATACGAAGTTGTACGTTCCCCTAAATAGATAAACAGTACTCTGCATAAATTACCTTTTTTAGAGGGCTAGATACGTACCTATTGTAATCTTTTCCCAAGAGCACCTTCGTTCTAACTCATCTTGTAAAGTCGAAGGTACGATTGTAAATTTATGATATGAGGAGGGAAAAAAGAAATGTTAATATATTGAAGATGAGTTAGCATCAACCTCTCTATATTCCTTTGTATATTTACTCCTATATATTGAGATATGGTTCATTCTACCTTCGTCCTCATCCTGAAGGGATATTTATCTAAGGATGAAGGTCAATTATCTTTTTAATATTGTGTTGCCTTGTTTTCTATTGTGTATAGCAATTGAGAACAAGTGATCAATAATTGGCTATATCAAAGAATGATCAAATCAAACAAATAAAAGAGAAGAGAATAAAAATAATGGAACATGTATGATTTTAATAAGAAATCAAATGTAATGCATTAGAAATGAGAGCGAGACCTCACCTGAATTGGATGCGCTTCAAACCAATGCCGCCCCACGACAGCGAGACGAAGGTGATGAGCACCTTGGGCTCTACCTAGGTGACCCACTCCTTTGCCTCATCCTCCTCACTGCTGCCAGTCACTGTGTTATGCCTCATTTAGTAATGTGGAAAAAATAAACAAGTCATATTTTATTGTAACTACCTCCATCTTTATATAAGTTTAATTTCAAACTATTTATGTTCTAGTTTCTCCCCTAACAATCGTTCCTATTGAGTACTTTGGGCATTGATGAGATATAAGTTTATGCAATCCATAATCAGTAGAGGTAAACCATGTAAAAAACAAATGCATTAACTCCTTAGTATATATGTGCATGACAATAAATATGGTGGTATATATGAGCATGATGAAAGAATCAAATGCCCAAGAGGGGGGGGGGTGAATTGAGCTTTTCTAAAATTCTAACAAAAGGTTAAACCCTAAGCATGAGTCAAACTTCACCCAAACTACTAGCAATAAGTAAAAGTTATGAAATAGAGAAAAACCCTAAGTCATTATTTTAAATACTAACTAAGCAAATACACAAAGTAAAATGCTCAAAGTAAATGCGAAAAGTAAAGTAGGGAGAAGAAGACTCCTCCAATTTTTCCCAAAGTATCGAAGAGTCGGCACTATTCACTAGGCCTCGTTGGAGCAACCGCGCAAGGGTATCGCTCTCCCTTGGTCCTCTCAAGAACCAAGTGCTCACTATGAGATGATCCTTTGTCTCTCCACCGCGGCGGAACCCTCACGGTCGTGTACAATCGTCGAGTCGGGTCACCAACAAATCCTCCGGGGTGATCACCGAACTCTAATCACCATCGAGCCATCTAGGTGATGCCGATCACCAAGAGTAATAAGCCATAGACCTTCACTTGACCAAGTGAAGCCTAATGCATGTGGTGTGTGCTCTATGTGGCTCTCATGCACACTAATGAGGTCCTAACATGGGATTATGATTTTGCTAATCACCTCACTATGCTTTGTGGACTTGCAATGCTCTAGCAATGAATACAATATGGTTGGGGCAGCAAGACACTCATAATGGCTAGTGGAGGGGGTATAAATATACCCACCAAACAAAACTAGCCGTTACTATAGGCTGCTGGATATGGTCGCACCGGACAGTCCGGTGCGCTTCCAACAGCTAGTTCTGACAACTAGTTCTGACAACTAGCCGTTGCTCTGATGTCGCACCGGATAATCTGGTGCTGGGCTAAAAATCAACTTCACGAACTGTGCGCTGTCGGCTTTTTCCTGTAGCCGAGGCTTGTTCTCGGGCGCTCTCGAGCCCACTGCCAGGGGAGCATCGGATAGTTCGGTGCCCCTAGATCAGCAATCCTTTTTTTTTCTTAGGTTTTTGTAAACCATTTTTGATTCTAACTTGTGAATGAGTTCTAAAGTGACACCTAGCACTAGTTGTGAGTGTGAACATGCACCGACACTACACTAGATTTCTCTTGGTCAAACTACTCATCTACAACCCCTCTTTATAGTATGGCTAAAACAAAAATAGAAGTCCTAACTCTATATCAAGTGTCCACAACTCCTTCGACACTTAGGATATGAAGTCCTTCATCTTTTGATTCGCCTTTTTCAGCCATCGCTTCAAGTTCTCATCTGAGGGATTGTTTTCACCGTTGTAGCGCAACTCCCTGCAATGTGACCTAACTTACCATTTGCTCTACTAAACACACGTTAATCACATGTAATCTTACGTTGTCATTAATCACTAAAACTAACTAGGGGCCTAGATGCTTTCATTCTCCCCCTTTTTGGTGATTGATGACAACCCTACAAGAGTGTGAGAGTATTTTGTTTATTTTCTGTCAACATTAGAAGATAGTTAGTGATACTCAACAAGTTGATAGAGAAAAGTCATGTAAGAATATAGGAAGTATAAGCGCATACATAACATAAGAATCTTGTTCACAAAAGTGTGAGTGAAAACCATGAACAAGAACCGCATGACTGGTGAACAAAATAAGTGAAAACATAAACACACACTGTCATCAAAAGATCCTGAGAGCATGTCTTCAAGATTGTGAGGCATAAGCGTACAAAAATGAAGAGTCGTAATAGAGAGTATCATGCATATATTACAAAAAAGATCATGAATCTCTCGACTAACTCCCCTAGCTCTCACAACTCTCATATCTCCCCCTTTGACAACAAGCACCAAAAGGGTCACCCTAACCTAGAGACTAGAAGTAGAAGGAGGAGGTGCAGGTGCATCAGGGCGAGGGCGAGCAGTTAGAGCAAAAGCAGGCAGGGGATTGGAGTCAGTCTCGAATCCAGGATTTGCAGTAGAGGCTGGAGCTAGTGCTGACTCTGATGCTGATTGTGGTGCCTGAGCTGCTGGCGCTGGAGCTGTTATAGAGACAGGCACGACTGGAGTAGCAACTGCTGAAACTAGTGGCATTGGAGGCTAGGCACTGAAAGCTCCGACGACTTGAGTTGACAAGTCCAGGGTGACCACCCAGAGCGGAGAGAAGGTCGGACCAAAGGAGTGGAGCTGAGGTTCGGACTGGATCGCTGGCACTACAGAAGTCTATAGTGTTGGTGGTGGAGCAGACTGTACTAGAGGCACTGGAACACCAGTGTGTTGAAGGAACCTCATCCACTAGTTATCGGGGTCAATCCAAACTGTGGCATAGAACACTCTAACCCACTCCTCAATGTACCGGCCTCCAAAGGTCAACAGAGAGTACAGACCTGGCAAATAGGTTATGTGGCCCTCAATCTCTAAACCGACTGTTGGCAGAAGGCTGTCAGATCAAGGCGACGGTGAGCTCTCAAAGCAATCTGCGCTATTAGCTAAGCTTGGTAGAAAGACTCCTGGGTCTAGGTGCTGAAGAGAGGAGCTGTAGCAGGATCTTATTGAGCTGGTAGCCAAGACACCACTGGTACATGATGAAACCGACGAACTCTGGCAGCAGTGGCCCTCTGAAGGTCAAACAGGCGAGGGTCCTCAGCAAGTGGTCGCACCTCATTTTTGTCCCACTCTCAAAAATGGGGTGATGGAGCTGGTGGAGTGGCAGAAGGAGTGGGAGCGGTGGAAGCAGGTGTGGTGGAGGCTATAGGCGTAGCAAGCGTGGTGGTAGGCTTAGGAGTGGCGAAAGCTGGCGTAGTAGAGGAAGGTGGAGTGGTAGTGGTGACTGGGGCTGAGGGGTCAAATCGAGCAGCAGTGGAGCGAGTTCGAGACGAGAGGCGACAGACCCGGAAAGCAATCTGATCTGAAGCAATCCTCAACTGTCCTCTCTGCTCTGCTCTAACACCTACTGCTGCTACTGTTGCTCAAGTAGCTCTGTCCAACTTCCTCTTTTTCTTTCCTCCCTGCTGCTCAAGGTAAACATCATTGCCCTTATCTTGTCTGAACGGGCGAGGAGGATCCTAGTCATCTCCTCCCCTTATGGGGTGACATTCTTCGTCTGCACCATCCTGACTGCTAAAACTGCCCACTAACCACTAACACGCTGCACGAGAATTAGAGAAGATAAGCAAGAGCAGTAAAGCAGTAGATAAGTACATAAACAAAAAAGATTCGCTATCTGGGCACGTCTCTTGAGAGAAAAGCCAAGCAAGAGAGAAGTCTCACGAGCGGGCACGCAGTCACACTGAAATGATAGAAGAGGTGAGCACATATTAGTCAAATAGTCATAAGTTTATGAAATGTGAGTAAATACATACACAAAGACAGAATACACGAATTCTGAGAGTTTGGCATGAGAATTGAGAAGACTGAGGTCAAAAGGTGCGAAAAGATGTTTGAGTTTTGAATTGCCACATAGAATGTTTGGAATTGGAAATGGCACACGATTTTACATGAATATGTGCCAAGACTTCACTGCCACATAGCTAGACATGTGAATAAGTGAATGAAGTGCTTGGTTCGAAATTTAGCTGAGGAAAACTATATTTGACACTCGACTCCAAAAGGTTCATCAAAAAGTGAATTGGATGCACAAATGAAATCTGGAATATCAGAAGGGTATGAGATCTTGCATGAGAGGTACTGGTAGTGGCTAGTGTGTGCTGGAAAAAAACGGGGTCGATTTGAGCTTATTTGGCTAGTTTGGGCATTTCACCGAGCACCTGGCATGCGGGGTTTTAAAAAGAGAGTGAAATGGCTAATTTAAGGTGCAAAACCTCCCAAGATGAGAGGACACATTTCACATGATTCATTGGATTTCACAGATTTCACAGGATTTGTCTTAGGGGTGTGAGAGGTTCACTAGAGAGACAGAGAAGAGAGACAAAAAAAGCTAGAAAAGGAAGAGGTGAGGCTCACCAGTGAGGAGGAGAGGCAAGAGCTCGGGGTTGAGCAGGTCACTGGAGGTGGCCGCCGTTTAGAAGCAGAGCGGCAATGGTGAAGGTGGTTCCTGGCGCAGAGAGCAGAGAGACATCAAGGTTGTAGAGTGCAGTGCCTGGGCATGGGCTCGAGTAAGAGAAGATTTTTTAAAAACCAGTTATGGGTAGCCGAACAGTGATTGTTCACTGTCCGGTGCACACCGGACATGCCACATAGTGGTAGATCCACCCGAGGCCAAAGTCGGTGCACCGGGCACTGCACAGTGCAGTGTCCGATGCACACCAGACTGTCGGGTGAGCCCTGAAAGAGGGCATTTTGAAATTTTTTAGGAATTTTTGTGCCAAACCAAATTCCAACTTATAAGCACACAAAAGAACACCTATTGGGACAAGTATTGGCACCCTCACATATTTTCTCATAATTTTCAAACTATTGTGCCATAGGCTATGTAATTTTAGGAAAATAAGTAAATGATGAGATTTTGCATTTGAGAGGTGCACTAGGGGTTTCAGATATGAATTGAGTTGAATACTCCCTCTAAGCGCAGTAAACATGCATATATGAAAAACCAATATTTGCACAATAAAGGGAATTTAAGTACTAAAAAGCTTAAAAGCTAGAACTTGTTAAGTTTGAGCCCGAGTTAAGCTTTTTCACTCGCTTTGTAGGCGGTTATCTCAACTGGGTTAGACAAGTCCTAGATGCAATACATGAATTTAAATATGCAATGCAAGCTTGACACCACCATTTTAGGATTATGTGAAATTCCTGAGATCAAGAATGTTGAGCTCATTCCTCAACAGACAAAAGCGGGTTTTGTCTAAAGGTTTCATGAAAAGGTCCGCTAGTTGATCATCCATCCTCACTCCTTCTAGCACAATATCTTCTTTAGCAACAAGATATCTAAGGAAATGATGATGGATATCAATGTGCTTGGTGCGAGAGTGTTGTACAAGATTATTAGCAATTTTAACAGCACTCTCATTATCACACAACAAAGGCACTTTTTTTCTAAAACTACACCATAGTCTAGAAGGGTTCGTTTCATATAAAGAATTTGTGTGCAATAAGCACCCGCAGCAATGTATTCTACTTTGGCGATTCACAAGGCAACATAGTTTTGCTTTTTCGATGTCCATTAATGTCACACCCTGTTCTGGGGGCAAAACCAAATGCATAGCATATGTGAGCCAGGATCCATTTTCCACAAATATGTTGACGTCACAAGTGTAATATATCAAAAGACAATGCAATAAAGGCGTAAAGAGAGTAGAGTAACTATATTACATCATCTGGATCATAGTATCTTAAACAAGTATCATAATCAAAGTATGACAGAATTAAACATGGACACTCTTCCACCGGAAGGTGACTGGCGCATCGTTGGACTCAAAACTCATCAACGTCATCTGCAAAGTCTTCGTCATCACCCTCTGATCAAAATATTAGCAAGGGTGAGCTCACTTATGGTCGGTGTTGGAGACTTGTTCTCAAATGCTATGAATTAAGAACAAGGCAACACAAAATGTTAAAGGTTAAGGCCCTTCGTCCTTCGAAGCATTATTTCCCTTAAGATATAATGATCTTCGGACGAAGGTCATGAAGGACATACCTTCATCATCGCAGTATATATTAATGAAAGAAGAAGCATGTGAAACATAAAAACAACATGAATGATTATATAACATTATTAACTCATCTTTTATTAAATTATCATGAATAAACAGAAATGATATAGAATTACATTTATACCTTCGGCTTGACAGAAGGAGATAGTACAAGCGTGATGCACCTGTGGGTACAAATCAGCTGAACAGTATGGGGGTACTATTCATCTATTTATGGCACAGGACGCAACCTGTGTGAAATTACATTTATATCCTCTACAATTGATTACATTCATGACACAAACTATCATGGGTCAATCTGTCTTTTCAACTTTAAGTCGGTGCAACCCTTCGTCTTTGGTATGTTGCTATGCCGAAGTTTCCTGTAAGGTAGCTTCGGCGTTATTTCTGTGCTGATCTTCTGAAGGTGTTTCTTCTTATGGGACCTTCGGCTTCGAAGCAGACCCCCAACAGTAGCCCCTTCGCGGTGCTAGATCGTTTTTCGTAACGAGCTTGATCCGTGAAAAATTGACCTAGGCTTCGGAATGCCGAAGGTCCGAAAACACCTTCCCTGATCTCGTTGCCGAGAAACGATTAAAATAATCCGAGCACAGGAGGGGTCCCACCATACAACGGGTATGCACGATCTGCCGATTCATCTTGCATGCACCGTGGTCCACCGTTCAGTGAATGCGGGTGACTGTTGAGCGGGTACAGGCGACTTGACAATTCACCTTCACACCTGCAACACTATATAAATAGACGGGTAGGTGTGAAGTTACCACAACATTCATTGCCATTGCACAGTTGTGCTGCTGAAAAATTTAACCATAGCCGAAGCTTTCCCATCGCACTCTCAAGCAAAGCATCGTTTTGAACTAGCTTATCATAAGAGAGAGCTTCGTCACAACCATAAAAATCATTAACATTAGTAAGAACTGCAAGGAATTCAACACCTGATGGCTAGAGTACGTTCAACCGCTAGGGTGACCCGCGATGGAGAAGAGGCCGAAACTATAGAGACTGCTCCGATCTCTAAAGTGATGGAACAATCGGGAATGGTTGTGACAGAGGTAGCTGCTGAGGAAGGTGCACCTGCTGCCGAAGCTGAATATGCTGACATTGAAGAAGATGTTGTTGATGAAGAGGAGGAAGATTATAATACTTTCATGCCAGCCAAACCCAGTCACTTGGACTTTAGAAAGTCTACTGTTTCTGAGGCTGATATGCCTATTATGATAAAGCTAGGCTACTTCGGAGAAGCTGATTCGTTTTGGCAGAGAAGAAACTACTCCGACACCGGAAAAAGATGAAGTGGTAGTTTTCATGAGCTTCTTCAGAGCGGGATTGAGGTTTCCTTTGAATGAAATGATTGGAGAAGTTTTGGAAAACTACGATATCTATCTTCATCAGCTGACTCCTAACACTATCGTTAGGCTCAGCGTCTTCATCTGGGCTCTCCGAAGCCAAGGAACAGACCCGAATGCCGAAGCCTTCTGCCGAGTGCATGAGCTTCATTATCAGACGAAGGCCAGAGAAGATGGTCTTCATGAGAACTTTGGTTGTTACAATTTCGCCTATCGCAAAGATATGAAGACTCTGGTAGTTAGCTATCGCACCAAGTGGCCAACTGGTTGGAAGAATGAGTGGTTTTATGTGAAGGCTGATGAGAAGAAGAGGGAGAAGCTCAAGACGCTAGTGCTGAGCCCTCTGAGCTTAAGCTTCGGGCTGACTAGGCTGCTATGCCATATGGAGCCAGGGTCACCATGCCAACAAGTTGTGGCAGAATTTCGGGTGGTAGCCGAGCAGATCGGCACAAGAGATCTAGTCCAAGAATATCTGGCCTATAGGGTGTTCCCGACGCTGAGTGAATGGAGCATGCCGAAGCTAAAGGGGACAAAGGAGAAGAAAGAACTTGTGCGACTACCTTATAAATTCAAATTTGAGAAGCAGTTCAAAGGGCCATGTCAAGAATGGTTAGAAATGATAGAAACCATGTGCAACGAAATTTTGGGGAATTACACTAAAAAAGAAGATCAGTTGATGACTGCAGCCTTCGGCACCCGACCAAAACGAAGGTTGAATCGGGTGATGGATGCCTTGAACTTCGAACATCCTGATTATGAGCGATTGAACAAGGGTGCCGAAGGGCAAAAAAGAAAAAGGATTATCAGCGTTGTGAGAAAACAAGCTGCTAGAATGGTGAAAGAAGATGAAGAAATTCTGAAGAGGAGAAAATCGAGCCCTGAGCCGAAGGTAGCTGCTTCGAAAAAGAAGAAAGCTGCGGCCTCGAAGCCAAAAATGACTGAGATAGAGGAAGAGACTCCTTCAACACCTTTTGCTGCTGATGTGGAAGAAATTTTAAAGGTAATGACTGAATCCTTGCCTATCAAGCTAAGTCCACTGGGGCCACATCTGACAAAACTTTTACAGAAGAAGGAGGAGGAGCCCTCGGCAGTGAAGAAGTCTGCTGGGCCGAAAAAGCGGAGGATTATTACTGTAATCGAAGCCGTTGAAGAAACACCACCGCCATCCTCAGCGTCGAAGATAACACCTGCTATCAAGGGCGCTGCATCTGCCGAAGCTGCTCCTGTCGAAGCTGCAATGGCCGAAGACATAAATCTAGAGAGTACATTTTCTGATATTGATAAAATGCTTTTGAATATGACTGTGGAAGAAGCTGCTACAGCTGTCGAAGAGACCCTGGCCATAGTGCCTGGAAAAGAGAAGGAGATCGCCGAAGATACTTCAAAGGAAGAAGATTTCAATTTTCAAAACATAATTGGTCAAAAGCTGTCTACGGCTGAGAAAGAAGAGCTGAGAGATTATGCAATATCATGCGGCTATCAACCAAGAGCATTGCTCTTCGGTGGTATTGATGACGAAAGCTTAGGATGCCTCCGAGACCGAACTGGAGCGAAGGTTATCAGTACTCTGTCGAAGAGTGTTGGTTTCCCGAAGCTTGAGACCGACATCAGTCGCTACCGACGACAGCATATCGTCGGTAGTTTATTCTATTCTAATTTCAAGGTAAAAACTTTACTTCGGCTTTTCATTGTTTTAACAACGAAGGTGTTTCTGATGAAGGTTGTTTTTGCGCAGAGCATGCTATTTAGTAAAGCCTTGAGAATGCAACAGGAGCTTGAAGATAAAAAACATGAGGTTATAATTGAAGGCTTCGAAAGCAAAATTAAAGATCACGAAGCTGCTCTTGAGAAGAAGGATTTTGAACTTCAATCAATGGAAGGCTTACTGGCGGAAGCCCAAGCTAAAATTGCCAGATTGAATAGTGAACTCCTCGCAAAGACAGAAAGCTTCGAACAAGAAAAGCAGAAATTCGATGCGAAGTTTGAGGCTGAAGTTCAAAAAAGTTCAAATTTACAGAAATCATTGAAAGAGCTTCAAGATAAATGTCTAGACTTCAGCAACCGATGTGTGGAGCGGCTGAAGCAGGTTTTCAACACAGTTGGGGCCAGTTCTGAGAAGTTTGAACCTTCAGTTGAAGACCTGCCAGGGACCTTCGAACATATTGAGGGCGAAGTTGATGCTCTTGACGAAGTTATAGCTAGGCACGGCGATTTCTGTGCCCTGCTAGCTTCTCGAGGCACAGCTGTTGCCTTCATGAAAATAGGTTGCACACATGGGAAAATCGTCAATAGGCCTAACTTCAGCTTATCACCAACAAATTTGATTGATATCCCTAGCCTAGCTCGAAGCATAGGAAATAGATTCATAACACAAATCTGGACGAAGGGTGGGCGAAGCTTAGCTGGTGACGAAGCTCGAAGTCACCTCAAGCCGGTAATAAAGTCATACCTGATGCTCACCTCCTCCTTAAAACTTGTGTTTACCTTATAACGCTTTATTATGTACAGGATGACGAAGCCGAAGAGCAATAATCCGAAGCTTGGCGGATGATGATGAAGTTGAAGACACTGCTATGAAAAAACTCTAGAGAAACTCTTGAATTACCCTTGTAAAAAATATTGTAATTTAAGAATCAGATACTACTTTGTAAATTTATGCATACCTTGTAATATATTTTTACCTTTTCGTCCATGTGAACTGCTTTGATGTGGACGAAACTTGTATTTTTTGAGCCGAAGAAGAAAAACACCTTCCCTTCTTTTCATTCACAACGAAGCATAAATCTTCTTCTTTTTTCTTTCGCCGAAGCCTTGCCATTAAAGCCAAAGCAACTGTCTGTACTTGTATGATATGATGATGATGATCCTACGTATGTCTAAATGAATGTATATGAATGCAATGAATGATATGATGTATTGTGCAAATGAATGTTCAAACACACGCTTATGAAGCCACATCCAAACTCTGCATTCCCTTAGGAATGACTGAAATCTCTTTGCCGTTTAT
This sequence comes from Zea luxurians, assembly GCA_029449295.1. Lineage (NCBI taxonomy): Eukaryota > Viridiplantae > Streptophyta > Magnoliopsida > Poales > Poaceae > Zea > Zea luxurians. The sequence goes on from JAOPSE010000170.1 coordinate 917,821, forward strand.
TTTTCGGCTGCACCACTTATTTTTTAGTGTAAGTTCTGCATCCCCTTAGGAACGTCTTTTGAACTTCTTTGCCTTATATTTCGGTGGTATTTGGCTCTGCATTCCCTTAGGAACGACTTTTGAGCAGAAAACTTACACTGCGCTCCCTTGGGAACAACTTTTTGTAGCTTCGTCGTGCTCTACATCCACTTAGGGACAATTTTTGAGCTTCTCCCTGTTTCTTTTTTCTCTCTCTGCACTCGATGGTGCATGCTCAGATTTTACATTTTACATGTTTTGGAGGACTTTGCTCTCGTAGAGCTAAATAAGAAAGGAAAAATTACAAGCTATGGCCCCATTAAAAACTTTTCTCCCCCTTTGGAAAGGAAAAGGGTGCCATAGGAAAAAATGAAAAAAGATTACATCAGATTACACATAATATCGTCGAAGCTCGTCCGCATTCCAAGATCTAGGAATGTCGTTGCCATCCATATCCTTCAACCTGTAAGAACCAGGCCTTGATGAAGATACCACTAGAAAAGGTCCTTCCCACTTCAGCTGTAGTTTGCCTACTGTGTCCGGATTAGCCACTCTCCGAAGCACAAAATGTCCTGGTTTGATATTTTTCAGCCGGACCTTTCTGTCGCGCCATTTTATTGTTTTGGCTTGATATTTATTGATATTTTCCACAGCCTGAAGTCTGGTCCCTTCTATGGTGTCTTTTGCCACGTGATAATCAGCTTCGTCTTCTACCGAAGCTGTTGTTCTTATTGACCCCGCTTTAGCTTCTTCTGGGGTTATAGCTTCATCACCAAATAATAACTTGAATGGCGTAAAACCTGTTGATCTTGATACGGTTGTATTGTGGCTCCACACCACTTTAATCAACTTATCTGGTCACTTTCCTCTGGGCTGATTAAAGATTAGCTTCATTATTCCTGTCATTATAATACCATTTGCTCTTTCGATAAGTCCATTTGACTCTGGATGTCTGACTGACGCAAAATGAATCTTCGTGCCAATTTGGTCATAGAATTCCTTGAAAGCTTCGGCATCAAACTGTGTTCCATTGTCCATAGTTATAGCCTTCGGCACGCCGAAGCGACAAACAATGTTTTGCCAGAAGAATTTCTGGACTGTGACCGAAGTTATTGTGGCCAAAGGCTTCCCTTCAATCCACTTGGAAAAATATTCTACAGCCACCACAACATATCTTAAATTGCCTTGTGCTGGTGGAAGTGGACCTAACAAATCCAGGCCCCATCTTTGCAATGGCCAGGTTGGCTGTATTAACTTGGTTAGCGACAAAGGTTGTTTTTGGTCTCTTGCACATTTTTAACAATTTTTGCACTTTTGAACCAGATCTACTGCATCCGAAGCTGCCTTTGGCCAATAAAATCCTTGTTTGAAAACCTTCCCCAGCAAAGGCCTAGACCCAATGTGAGATCCACACAAACCTGCATGTATTTCCTTCATCAGCTCTATACCTTCGGTTCTGGATAAACACTTGAGAAGTGGAGAGCAGACTCCATGTTTGTATAACTCCCCTTCTATTATCACATATGGTCTTGTTCTTGCCTCCATTCTCTTGTTATAAGCTTCGTCATCTGAAAGACAATTACCTTGGAGGAAAGATATAATTTCAGTCCTCCAATCTTCACTATGTACCAGAGAAATAGTAAGCAGTGCTCTCTCCATGAGCTCAACCGAAGGTGCCTTTATTGTTTCAAAAAATACTTCTGAAGGTAGAGGGAGCCCCTGGGCCGCTGATTTGGCTAGTAAATCTGCATGCTCATTTTCACCTCTTGGGATATTCTTAACAGAAAAACCTTTGAAAGAAGACTCCAACCTTTGAACTGTATCCAGATATCTTTCAAGCTTCGGATCTCTTGCCTTGCTACTTTTGTCCACATGGCCAGAAATAACTTGAGAATCAGTTTTCAGAATGACCCTTCTTATTTCCATTGCCCTTAACTTCTGAAGCCCCAACGGAAGTGCTTCGTACTCAGCAATATTATTTGTGCAATTGAAATCAAGCTTGGCTGCATAACATGTTTTGACTTTTGAAGGTGCCACTAGGACTGCAGCCGCTCCTGCACCGAAGGTTCCCCAAGAACCATCGCAGAACACTGTCCAAGCTTCGGCATCTTTGTTTACTTCGTCTAGTCAGCGATGAAGTCTGCTAACGCCTGGGACTGAATTGAGGATCTATGCACATAATCAATGGTGAATTCATTAAGTTCTACAGCCCATTTCCCAATCCTTCCAATAGCTTCTTTGTTCCTCATAATATCCTTTAGAGGCTGTGACGAAGGAACAATTATGTGATATGCTTGAAAATAATGCCGAAGCTTTCTGGAGGCCATTAACACAGCATATACCACCTTTTCCAATTCTGTGTAATTTTCTTTGATGGACTCAAAACTTCGGAGACGAAGTACACTGGAGCTTGCTTTTTGGCTTGGCCATCTAGCTTCTCCTGTACAAGTGCCGCACTTACTGCAGAATGTGAAGCTGCAACATATAAGAGCAATGGAGCCCTTGGCGAAGGTGGAGTTAACGTTGTTAAATCAATCAAATATTGCTTCAACTCTTCGAAGGCCTTTTGCTGAGTCGGACCCCATTGGAAAACTTCAGCTGACTTTAGTATTTCAAAGAAAGGCAGATTTCTTTCTGCTGATCTGGATATAAATATGTTCAATGATGCTAATCTACCTGCCAGTCGCTGAGCTCCTTTCTTTGTGCTTGGCGGTTCCATACGAAGGATAGCTTCAATCTTGCTTGGGTTAGCTTCAATTCCCTTCGTAGATACTAGACAGCCAAGGAACTTGCCCTTCTTTACCCCAAAAACACATTTTTCTGGATTCAACTTCAAACCTGCTTGCCTAAAGTTGGCAAATGTCTCTTGCAAATCAGCAATGTGATTTTCTTGCTTCGTGCTTCTAACTATGATATCTTCAACATAAGTCAGCACATTCCTGCCTATTTGAGAATGGAGGACTCTAGCTGCCATTCTGCTGAAGCTCCCTCCAGCATTTTTGAGCCCCTCAGACATCCGAAGATAGCAATATGTGCCATTGGGGGTTATGAAGCTAGTTTTCGCCTCATCTTCCTTCATCCAGATTTGGTGGTAGCCTGAGTAACAATCTAGTAGACTCATGAGCTCTGACGAAGCTGCTGCATCTACTAAAGAATCTATCCTTGGCAATGGGAACTCATCTTTTGGACAAGCTTTATTAAGATCTGTAAAATCAATGCACATTCTCCATTTACCATTGGCCTTCTTCACTATAACAATATTAGCTAGCCACTCTGGGTATTTGACCTTTCTGATAAATCCAGCGCTAAGAAGCCTCTTTACTTCGTTCCAAGTGCCTTTAGCTTTGTCATCAGACATTTTCCGAAGCCTTTGTTTTCTTGGCCTGAAAGATGTATCCACATTGAGTGAATGCTTAATGACATCTCTGTTGACACCGCAAAGATCATTGGCTGACCAAGCAAAGACATCTTTGTTGTTGAATAGAAATCTTAGCAAATTCTTTTCTTGCTCTTCAGATAACTGAGACCCCAGCAGTACCTTTTGTTCTGCTATATCTTCGCATAGAAGCATAGGCTTCGGCTGATCCACCGAAGCAGCCTTTTCTCTTTTGTATCGATACTGCTCACAGGCTTTGGCTCCATCTATGTTATGGATTGCCTTTGAATCTATCCAGTTTCCTTCAGCCTTCCTAGCAGCTTCTTGACTACCATGAACAGCAATGGGCCCTTGTTCCGAAGGTATCTTCATGCGTAGATATGCTGGATGAAGTATTGCTTCGAAAGCATTAAGTGTCCCACGACCAATGATTGCATTGTAGGGGTACTCCATATCAACAATGTCAAACACAACCTGTTCAGTCCTTGTATTGTGAACAAAGCCAAAGGTTACCGGCATTGTGATTTTGCCAAGTGCTACAATTTGCCTTCCTCTGAAGCCACATAAAGGATGTGTAGCATCATGAATCTTATCTTCTGGCTCTTGCATCTGTCTGAAAGCCTTAGCAAATATGATATCCGCTACACTACCTGTATCAACCAGAACATTGTGGACCAGAAATCCCTTAATGATACAAGATATGACCATAGCATCATTATGAGGGTAATCTTTGAGCTGAAGGTCCTCCTAGGAGAAGGTGATTGGGATGTGGGACCATTTTGACTTGATGAAGGGTCCCAGCACCCCAACATGTTGTACCCTTCTCTGTGCCTCCTTCTTCTGCTTCTTGTTAGCCAGCTCTGAACCTGAGCCGCCTGTTATCGGCAGCACCAGCTTCATAGCCAAAGATGCTTTGGCTTGGTTGCTGAACGAAGCCATCAGCTCAAGAGTGGAAGTGAGTTCACCGGAGGTGGGCGCCAATGTTGGAAACTTGTTCTCAAATGCTATGAATTAAGAACAAGGCAACACAAAATGTTAAAGGTTAAGGCCCTTCGTTCTTCGAAGCATTATTTCCCTTAAGATATAATGATCTTCGGACGAAGGTCATGAAGGACATACCTTCATCATCGCAGTATACATTAATGAAATAAGAAGCATGTGAAACATAAAAACAACATGAATGATTATATAACATTATTAACTCATCTTTTATCAAATTATCATGAATAAACAGAAATGATATAGAATTACATTTATACCTTCAGCTTGACAGAAGGAGATAGTACAAGCGTGATGCACGTGTGGGTACAAATCAGCGTGAACAGTACGGGGGTACTGTTCATCTATTTATAGGCATAGGGCGCAGCCTGTGTGAAATTACATTTATATCCTCTACAATTGATTACATTCATGACACAAACTATCATGGGTCAATCTGTCTTTTCAACTTTAAGTCGGTGCAACCCTTCGTCTTAGGTATGTTGCTATGCCGAAGTTCCCTGTAAGGTAGCTTCGGCGTTATTTCCGTGCTGAGCTTCCGAAGGTGTTTCTTCTTATGGGACCTTTGACTTTGAAGCAGACCCCCAACAGTCGGGGCTCAGCAAGTGGGGGAAATTAATGCAAGTTAACAAGGTAGGCTATGGATAAGCGGTAAGCATTTTAGTTGGTCAATATTTTATTAGAAACACCTGTCTTACTACTTGTAAGTGTATCCCAAATATCCCAATCAATCAAAGGCATAAGATTATATCAAAAACACTTAAGTGAAATCACTTAAGCAAACCACTATTAGATCATCGGATCACGATTTATTTTCCATCTTTAAGTTCAATTATCATGTGAGAGTCCAGGTTGCTCTTAACCGTGAGCACGACTGATATATCAGTTTTACACTCTGCAGAGATGGTACAACTTTACCCACAAGCCATGTATCCCATCTAGCCTGGGTTGATCGGACCTATAAACACTGCCGAGGTGAATGGCTAGGGATCCATTATGAGGCTTTCACAAAATATCCTTAGTACAAAGCCACCCGCTAAGGTTTCCATGTCAGTATTGATGGCCCTCTAGGCGAGGTAACTTAGCCAAGACTACCACCCCATGTTAACATGAGCTGCCAATAAACCACTGCCGCCCCCTCTTGCCCATCTTTCAGGTAGGGTTGCTAAGCACTAAGTCTATAGAGCTAATTACCAAAGCTAGAGCCATGATAGCACTCGTGGTTGCACTATTATCCTGGGTGAACACTCCATATTCTATTTAACACAAAATGTTCTTGTTTAACCATTTGGTTAACATCATAATAAAACTTCATTTCTGGAACATAGTATCAAAAAGAGTGACATCATATCCATCAAGTTGAGCAATAGCAAAAATTGTTAAGCATAGTATTTATCCCAGGGTAATTCAAGGAATAGGGTTGATAATTCTAGGAAATCCATATTTAGGTAAATCCCATCAAATTATGCAATATATATCCAAAAGTAAACATTATTGTATGCATTATTTGGGTACAAATAGAAATGCAGAGGGAAAATCCACTTGCCTTGCTCGAAAGTGCTGTGGGTCGTCCTCGAACGAGTTTGGTTCGTCTACCTCACAGTCAACTTCTAGCATCAATTTGCGTATCGTACATACGAAAGAATATGTACGCCATATAAATAAACATACACCATTACATGGGTAATCATTCACCATTACATACAAATTCATACATCACACAACTATACTCATAAATACGTCTAAAGCATAAATACTTATTAATGCACTATGACTTCTACTTTGAGTTATCATCGGTGAAAATATGGATAGGTGACTATGATGCTAGTTTATCTAGTATAATATAGATAAAAATGTCTTAACAAACTTTACGAAAAATAATTGTTATTTTCTTTATTACTAATAATAGACTTTTGAGTTTTATTCTTTTCTTTCTAAATAGAAATTATATGTACGGCTAAAAATGTTTATTTATAAATCACCTAACATTAATATTCTAAGAATTAATGTAGATTACTAATTGGACTTTAGTAATATAATCATGATGATTTTGACATAAAGAAATATTTTACTAATTCTAAGAAATTAAGTGCTATACATATGAATACATTTATCATGACTAGTAAAACCTATATTTTAATCTGACCAAAAATACGTGGCCTAGTGTTTCTTCTACTTTCTTATATCAATAAAATTATACTTAAATCACTACTAACAAATATTGTTCCATGTTAAAGCGAAGTTAGTCGTAAACGTTTCTAGTATGTAAATCACCAAGTTAGTGAATAGCGATATTATTAATTTTTGAAATATAAAATAATACACCTGTCCAAAATATTATTGCATGGGCTAGTTCACGATTACACGTATACTTTGGGGAGTAGCACGTAAGGTTTTTGGACTTCTTTCACATACATTTGTACTGCAGAAAATATAGAAATGATTTACAGAAAATTGGAGGGCCAAAATGCAAAACTGGCGTTCTTCTACCTTGAGCTTGTACTCACGCGCAGGGGGTCAGCGAGTAGGGGAGGGGCTCGGCCAGGCAGGGGAGGAGCAGGGGGCTCAGTTGAGTGGCTGGGCACGGGCGGCGAGCTCGAGCTCCGGTGACGGTCGAGTGGGCGTGGACGCTCCGGCGGCTCTGGCAAGGCGGCGGTTCGGCGTGACGACGAACGGCAAGCAAGGGAGAGAGAGGAGAGCATGAGAGAGAGAGGGAGCTCGGGTGGGGAGAGAGGAGGGAGCTCGGCGGCTTTATAGAGCGGGTGAGGGAGAGGGAGAGCTGGGGAGGAACGGTCGGCCTTCAACACCATCAATGGTGGCGGCCAATAACTCGGCATTGAGTGAGGGAAGTGGGGGAGGGAGAGAAGGAAACGGCAGCGATTTTTGGGTTGGGGAAGGCGAGTGAGCGCGAGCCAGGGCGTGGGGCATCGAGGCACGGTGCGGGCACGGGCGTGGGCGCGGCTCGGCTCGGCCGAGTGCGGCGCGCGGCGCGCGCACAGGGCCAGGCGGCGGCGGCGCGGGAGGGAGGAGGAAGGAGAAGGGCCGCGGGTGGGCCCCGCTGGTCGGTGAGAGAGAGAGGGGAGGGGGAAATGGTGGCGCGCGGCTGGGCCCCTAATGGGCCGGTTTGGCCGGCTAGGGTTAGGGATTTCTTCTTTTTTTCTTTTCTTTTCTACTTAAAAATATATTTTTAAATAATTCAAAAATCATAATGATTATACCAAAATTATTTATAACTAAAATATTTATTTTTGGACCAATATTTCTATATTAATTAATTGGATTTTCAATATAAAAGAAATTCTACTAAACATCCATAAATCACATATGAGCAAACAAAATTACTCTAAATGCAAATAAAAATCAAACACTTGAAAAAAATTCATTACCATATTTACCATTAACAAACTAAATGCATTATTTTTAGTTGATGGTTTTGTAGTGTTACAAATCTACCCCTTAAAAGAATCTCGTCCTCGAGATTAAGGAACTTTTGAGAATAACTGGGGGAATTCTGCTCTGAGTTCATCTTCGCTTTCCCAAGTGGCCTTATCTTCTGAATGATGACTCCACTGAACTTTACACATGTTGATAACTTCACTCCATGTAATTCTGTGAGATGTTTCCAAAATTTTGATAGGGTACTCCGAATAAGTCAAATCTTTCTTAACATTGAGTTCTTCCATAGGTAATTGTTCTTTAAGGTACTCTTAAGCATTTCTTAAGTTGTGACACATGAAATACGTCATGCACATCCGACAAACTATCGGGTAGCTCTAACTGGTATGCTACTTCACCTTTTCTTTCCAAAATTTTGAACGGACCAATATAGCGAGGAGATAGTTTACCCTTAACCTAAAATATTTTCATGCCTCTCATCGGTGAAACTTTAAGGAATACGAAGTCTCCTACTTCAAAGATCAACTCTCTTCTTCTATTGTCAGCATAGCTTTTCTGTCTCGACTGTGCTGTTTTCAAATTCTCTCTGATAATCTGTACTTGCTTTTCTGCTTCTTGGAGAATTTCTGGACCAAATACTTGACTTTCTCCGGTCTGATTCCAATAAAGCGGTGTTCTACATTTTCGTCCATAAAGTGCTTCAAACGGTGCCATTTTTAGACTTGCCTGGTAACTATTGTTGTACTAGAATTCTGCATAAGGAAAACTTTTATCCCAGCTTCTACCATGCCTTAGAGTGCAAGCTCTTAACATATCTTCCAACACTTGGTTTGTTCTTTCAGTTTGCCCATCCATCTACGGATGATAAGCTGAACTGAAGTTTAGCTTGGTATCCATGGACTCATGTAGTCTTTTCCAAAAGCACGAGGTAAATTGGGTTCCTCGACCTGATACGATCTTCTTTGGTACTCCATGCAGACAAACAATCCTTGACATGTATAACTCTGCTAACTGGGCTCCTGAGTAAGTTGTCTTCACAAGTATAAAGTGTGCCACTTTAGTCAACCTATCCACTATAACCCATATTGAATCATAGCCATCCCGAGTATGGGGTAGTCCAACTATGAAATCCATACTACTTTCTTCCCATTTACGTTCTGGTACCTTGAGAGGTTGTAGCAATCTTGCTGGTCTTTGGTGTTCGGCTTTAACTCATTGACACATGTCACATAGTGCAACATGAGTAGCCACATCTCTTTTCAAACCGTACCACCAATATTTTCCTTTAGATCTTGGTACATCTTAGTACTTCCAGGGTGAATAGAATAAGCCGAATCATGAGCTTCTCTTAAGATAAGTTGGCGTAGGTGCTCGATTTATGGTACACAGATTCTCTTTTTAAACCATATTGTGCCTTGATCATCTTCTATGAAATCTGGGGCTTTACTCAAACTAATTTGTGTCTTAATTTCTTTGATTTTCTCACTAGACTCTTGTCCTTTACGAATCTCTTCCTCCAAAGTAGATTCAACTTCCATAACTATTGATTCCATATTATTGAGCATTCCAAGGTTGAGTTGTTCTATTTCCTAGCACAATTCCTGTGACATCAAATGAGTAGTGATGTTGTTCACTTGACCTTTACGGCTCAAAGCATCTGCCACTACATTTGCTTTTCCTGGGTGATATTGTATTTCCAAATCATAGTCTTTGATTAACTCAAGCCATCTTCTATGTCTTAGGTTGAGTTCTTTCTGTGTGAAGATGTATTTCAAGCTTTTGTGATGCGTGCAGATTTTACACTTGTTTCCTATCATGTAGTGCCTCCAAATCTTTAAAGCGTGCACTACGGCAACTAATTCCAAATCATGCGTAGGATAATTCTTTTCATGCTTCCGTAACTGCCTTGAAGCATAGACAATTACTTTTCCTTCTTGCATTAACACACATCCAAATCCTAGATGTGACGCATCGCAATACACATCAAATCCTTTATGAATATCATGCATAATTAATACTGGTGCAGTGGTTAGCCTTTCCTTTAATTCCTCGAAACATTTCTGACATGCTTCATCCCACTTAAATTCTTTACCTTTCTCCAATAGTGAAATAAGGGGTTTCACTATTTTGGAGAAGCCTTCAATAAATCTTCTGTAGTATCCTGCTAATCTAAGAAAACTTCTGATCTTGGACACATCTGTGGGTTGTTTCCAATTTAGTATTTTACTTATTTTACTGGGGTCTACCTTGATTTCTCCATTGGTGGTAATGTGACCTAGGAAAGCGACTTCCTTCAGCCAAAAATCACACTTCGAAAATTTCGCATACAACTGATTATCGCGAAGTTTCTGTAGAACTAATCTCAGATGATCTTCATGTGCTTCTTCACTCTGAGAGTATACTAGTATGTCGTCGATGAATACAACCACAAACTAGTCAAGGTATTCCATGAATACTTTATTCATAAAGTTCATAAAGTAAGCTGGTGCATTAGTTAGTCCAAAAGACATGACTAAAAACTCATATAGTCCACATCTTGTAGTGAAGGCCGTTTTAGGTATATCTTCAGTTTGAATCTTCAACTGATGATAGCCTGATATTAGATCTATCTTTGAGAATACTTTAGCTCCTCTCATCTGATCAAACAGATCTTCAATCCAAGGTAATGGGTACTTGTTCTTAATCGTTACTTCGTTCAAGCTTCTATAGTCCACACACATTCTCCTTGAACCATCTTTCTTGTTCATGAATAGAATTGGGGCTCCCTAAGGTGATGAACTGGGGCGAATAAAACCTTTTTCTAGTAATTCTTATATTTGTTTCTTCAGTTCAATTAAATCTTTGACATCCATTCGGTAAGCTCTTTTTGAAATTGGTGCGGTTCCAGGTAATAGTTCAATAGAAAACTCTATATCACGATCAGGTGGCATACCTGGTAATTCTTCTGGAAATACGTTTGGGTATTCACACACTATTCTGATGTACTCCAAAGATTTCTCTTCCAACTGATTTACCATTGCCTCTGCTGTTGCTGGCATACTGACATTGACTTCAATTCTTTCTCCTTGCGGACTGGTTAATGTAACCATCCTCTTAGCACAGGATATTACTCCATCATACTTGGTCAAGTAGTCTATTCCAAGTATCACATCGATTCCACTTGATTCCAAAATTATCAGCTCTACTAGAAAGCTTAGGCCTCTAATTTCAATCTTAGTCTGAGGGCATGAGTGAGTGGCTCTAAGTTCACCTCCTGGTGATCGAATTAATAGTTTCTTCTTCAAGGGATAGTTTGGTATATTATGTTTTTCCACAAATGACTTTGTTACAAAGGAGTGAGATGCTCCAGAATCAAATAAAACTGATGCAGGTATGGAGTTAATAAGAAACATACCATACACCATGTTGGCATCCTCAGGAACTGATTCCACTGTCACATGATTGACTCTTCCTCTACTCTAGTTCTACGGAGTCTTATTCTATGCAGATCCACGAGCTGGTGTGTTCTGGTCAGTCCTCTGGTTGCTATTCTTCTGGGGTGTCTGTTGATTACGCCTTGGGCAGTTGTTAGCATTGTAGCCAAGTTCGCCACACTTGAAATAACCATTAGGTTGAACTGGGGTAGTTGTGTTGTTGTTCTTGGCCGGTGTGTTCACGGCGCTTCCTTGATGATTCTGTTGCTAACCACTAGACCTTTGACCGGTCTGAGTGCTGCTTTTCTGTTGGTTCTGGTATTGGTTGCTTCTCTAACCTTGTTGTCCAGAGCGCTGCACTTGGTAGTTGTTGTTTCCACTCTAATTTCCAGAGCGGAACTGAGAACCTTGGGAGTTATTTTGACAGGTATTCCTGCTGGTCTGCCCTTGGTACTTTCTCTTGTGATCCGACAACTCTTTCCTTTTGCTTTCAAGGCCAATTGCCTTGTTCAGCAAAGTCTGGAAGTTGGGGAAAATGTGGCTCTGTAATTGGTAGTTCAAGGGTCCAATCAAGCCTTCCAAGAAACATTCTTGGCGCTTCTCGTCAGTGTCCACTTCTTCTGGGGCGTAGCGTGAAAGCTAGGTGAAGTGATCACGGTACTCACTAACGGACATGTTTCCTTGAGTGAGGGAAAGGAACTCCTTCTTGAGCTTCATTATTCCCGAGGGAATATGGTGAGCACGGAAGTTCATTTGGAATTCCTGCCAGGTTATGGCATCAGAATTAGCATGTGCCGCGGTGAAGGCATCCCACCAATCGGACGTGGCTCCTTCGAGTCTTCCTGATGCGTACAAGACCTTCTCTCGGTCATTGCACTGGGTGATGTCTAACTTCTTTCCAATGACCTTAAGCCAGTCATCGGCATCCAAAGGGTGTACTGCATGAGAGAAAGCAGGCGGGTGATGACTCATGAAGTCCTGGTGCTTGTCTCTAGCTTGGGGTGCATGTTGTTGTTGTTGTTGTTGTTGTTGTTGTTGTTGGTACTGTTGGTTCTGCTGATTTTGTTGTATTTGCTATATAGAAGCTGTGAGCCCTTGCAGAAGTTGCATCTGCGTTGTGATGAATTGATCCATAGTGGGGTTGGGTGGTGGTGGTAGCAACTGCTGACCACGCTAGTTCTGATGGTTATTGGGACCTGATTGAGTGTTCACCATCTAGTTGGTTAGAAAGTGCAATCCCAGGGTAAGTGAGGAGTAGAAAAGATTCTAGTGGAGTGGCTTATTATTAATGTTATATTTTTTATGCTCGTATGGCCATCATTCCATAAGACCATTGCACTCAAGCAAAAATCCAAATCAAACATTGCAAACAACACCATTACATGGTTGTTATTATTAATAGTGTAGTAATATAATGATGTTTATCGTCTAACGTGAAATCTAACTTATTACAACGTAATTGAAGAATCTAAAGCAGCCTGGTGATGGATCCTGGTTCTCCATAGCAGATTCTCTTGCGGGGAGGGGATAACGCCATGGCAGGGACTTGAACTTCAGGGGGATTCATTCCATCAAGCTGAGCTTCCAGGGCTACGATCCTTGCGTGTGCATCCTCTAGATCCAAGTGTACCCTAGAGAGGTCCATGGTAGCACTATCCAGGTCAGTGTTAAGGCCTACCACCACACCAGCTAGGGTGTTGAGGCGATCTTCTCCAGCTCCACCTAGAACAATGCTGGTCTAGCTTTCTCCACGAATATGCAGAGGAAGATGCCTGTACTTCGTGTTGTGCAGCTGCTGCCGGTAGGTGTGGCTGAGGGACCATAGAGTTCGCCTAGCAGCATCGCTAACCGAAGCAGCATAGGTGGATAGCGGCGTCAGAGACTCATGAGCTGACAGAGTCCTAAACCCTCTGCATCCATCACCTTGATATGAATGCGAGTGATGTAGTAGCAAGCCCAAGGAGGCTCGTACACTCGCCTTGTCTCATACAGGGGTCGGACGTAGGTTCCCAACGCATGCAGAACATCTTGCAGCAGGTTAGGGAAGTGCCCTGTCTCGAACATTGAGGTCTAATGTTCAGTGATAGGCCATAACCCCACGTAGTGGTCTTGTTGTTCATCGTTGATGTTTTCCTCATCTTCTTCTTTGTCGTCTTCATCTTCGTCACTAGAGTCGTCTGGGTCGTCACCTCCAGGAGTAGGGGCTTGGACTACTGGTGCTGGCGATGCTGAAGCTGACGATCCAGCTGCGAAGGCTAGTGATTCTGCCAATGGGGTGGGTGTAGGCAGAAACTCCTCCGAGCTGTCCTCCAGAATGACTCCGTTCTCCACATGAATGCGAGGGAGATCCACAGGGATTTCCTCTATTACCACTGGGTAGACAGGAACTTGCCGTGGCGGATGGATGTAGTTGGTGTTGATCCGAGTGGTTTGAATAGTACGAACCATCTATAAAAGAAAATGTCAACTTAGTTGATGTTTAAAGAGGTAAGGTTAGTAAAATAATTTTGTAAGAACAAAATTAGCATGTTTTGAACAGACTAGGATTTCCATTTCAAACTAATCTAAGGACCTAGAGTCAGCATAGCTTTGATACCACTTCTATTACACCTGGTTTTGGGGGCAAAACCAAATGCATAGCATATGTGGGCCATGATCCATTTTCCAGACATATGTTGACGTCACAAGTTGAATATATCAAAAGACAATGCAATAAAGGCGTAAAGAGAGTAGAGACTTTATTACATCATCTGGATCATAGTATCTTAAACAAGTATCATAATCAAAGTATGGCGGAATTAAACATGGACACTCTTCCACAGGAAGGTGACTGGCGCATCGTAAGACTCAAAACTCATCAACGTCATCTGCGAAGTCTTCGTCATCACCCTCTGATCAAAATATTAGCAAGGGTGAGCTCAATTATGGTTAGGGCTCAGCAAATGGGGGAAATTAATGCAAGTTAACAAGGTAGGCTATGGATAAGCGGTAAGCATTTTAGTTGGTCAATATTTTATTAGCAACACTCTCTTACTACTTGTAAGTGCATCCCAAATATCCCAATTAATAAAAGGCATAAGATTATATCAAAAACACTTAAGTGAAATCACTTAAGCAAACCACTAGTAGATCATCGGATTACGATTTATTTTCATCTTTAAGTTCAATTATCATGTGAGGGTCCAGGTTGCTCTTAACCGTGAGCACGACTGATATATCAATTTTACACTTTGCAGAGGTGGTAGAACTTTACCCACAAGTCTTGTATCCCATCTATCCTAGGTTGATCGGACCCATAAACACTGACGAGGTGAATGGCTAGTGATCCATTATGAGGCTTTCACAAAATATCCTTAGTACAAAGCCACCCGCTAAGGTTTCCACGTCAATATTGATGGCCCTCTAGGCGAGGTAACTTAGCCAAGACTACCACCCCATGTTAACATGAGTTGCCACCAAACCACTACCGCCCCCTCTTGACCATCTTTCAGGTAGGGTTGCTAAGCACTAAATCTATAGAGCTAATTACCAAAGCCAGAGCCATGATAGCACTCGTGGTTGCACTGTTATCCTAGGTGGTCACTCCATGTTCTATTTAATGCAAAATGTTCTTGTTTAACCATCGGGTTAACATCATAATAAAACTTCATTTCCAGAACATAGTATCAAAAAGAGTGGCATCATATTCATCAAGTTGAGCAATAGCAAAAATTGCTAAGCATAGCATTTATCCCACGGTAATTCAAGGAATAGGGTTGGTAATTCTAGGAAATCCTTATTTAGGTAAATCCCATCAAATTATGCAATATATATCCAAAAGTAAACATTATTGTATGCATTATTTGGGTACAAATAGAAATGCAGAGGGAGAATCCACTTGCCTTGCTCGAAAGTATCCTGTGGGTCATCCTCGAACAAGTTTGGTTCGTCTACCTCACAGTCAACTTCTAGCATCGATTTGTGTATCGTACATACAAAAGAATATGTACGCCAAATAAATAAACATACAACATTACATGGGTAATCATTCACCATTACATACAAATTCATACATCACACAACTATACTCATAAATACGTTTAAATCATAAATACTTATTAATCCACTATGACTTCTACTTTGAGTTATCATCAGTGAAAATATGGGTAGGTGACTATGACGCTAGTTTATCTAGTATAATATATATAAAAATGTCTTAACAAACTTTACAGAAAATAATTGTCAATTATTTTCTTTATTACTAGTAATAGACTTTTGGGTTTTATTCTTTTCTTTCTAAATAGAAATTATACGTACGGCTAAAAATGTTTATTTATAAATCACCTAACATTAATATTCTAAGAATTAATGTAGATTACTAATTGGACTTTAGTAATATAATCATGATGATTTTGACATAAAGAAATATTTTACTAATTCTAAGTAATTAAGTGCTATACATATGATTACATTTATCATGACTAGTAAAACCTATATTTTAATCTGACCGAAAATACGTGGCCTAGTGTTTCTTCTACTTTCTTATATTAATAAAATTATACTTAAATCACTACTAACAAATATTGTCCCATGTTAAAGCGAAGTTAGTCGTAAATGTTTCTAGTATGTAAATCACCAATTTAGCGAATAGTGACATTATTTATTTTTGAAATATAAAATAATACACCTGTCCAAAATATTGTTGCAGGGACTAGTTCACGATTACACGTATACTTTGGGGAGTAGCACGTAAGGTTTTTGGACTTCTTTCACATACATTTGAACTTCAGAGAATACAGAAATGATTTACAGAAAATTAGAGGGCCAAAATGCAAAATTGGCGTTCTTCTACCATGAGCTTGTGCTCACGCGCAGGGGTGTCGGCAAGCAGGGGAGGGGCTCGACTAGGCAGGGGAGGAGCAGGGGGCTCGGTCGAGTGGCCGGGGATGGGCGGTGAGCTCGAGCTCCAGCGACGATCGAGCGGGTGCGGACGCTCCGGTGGCTCCAGTGAGGTGGCGGTTCAGCGCGACAGCGAATGGCGAGCAAGGGAGAGAGAGGAGAGCGTGAGAGAGAGAGGGAGCTCGGTGGCTTTATAGAGCAGGAGAGGGAGAAGGAGAGCCAGGGAGGAACGACCGGCCTTCAACACCATCAATGGCGGCGGCCAATAACTCGGCATTGAGTGAGGGAAGTGGGGGGAGGGAGAGAGGGAAACAGCGGCGGTTTCTGGCTTAGGGAAGGCGAGCAAGCGCGAGCTAGGGTGCGGGGCGTTGAGGCACGGTCGTGGCTCGGTCGAGCGCGGCGCGCGGTGTGCACACAGGGCCAGGCGGCGCGGGAGGGAGGAGGAAGGAGAGGGGCCGCGGGTGGGCCCCGCTGGTCGGTGAGAGAGAGGGGAGGGGAAAATAGGGGCGCGCGGCTGGGCCCCAAATGGGCCGGTTTGACTAGCTATGGTTAGGGTTTTCTTCTTTTTTTCTTTTTCTTTTCTTTTCTTTTCTACTTAAAAAATATATTTTTAAATAATTTAAAAATCATAATAATTATACCAAAATTATTTATAACTAAAATATTTATTTTTAGACCAATATTTCTGTTGGGGGCCTTCTTCCTCGCCGAAGGTCCTCTGAGCAAAAACACCTTTGGCAAGACGATATGCCGAAGCTATCATCAACAAAGCTTTGGCACAACGATGTGCTTGAGACGAAGGACAGCACCGACTTAAAGAGGAAAAGACCGTCCAGTCCCTAGCATTCTGTATCATGAATATGATTAAGTGTCAAGGACACAAATGTAACTTCGACCGGGTTGTGTCCCGTGCCTATAAATAGGTGAACAGTAACCTTGTATGGGACACACAGACTTGTATTCACTCGCACGTCACTCTCAAGCCTTTTGTCTTCTGTCAAGCCGAAGGTATAAATGTAATTCAATATTGTTCATATTCATTTATGATAATATAATAAAAAATGTTATGATAATATCATATGATTGTTCATGTTACCTTCCATGTTCCATATGTTTCTACTTCCATTATTATATACTGAGATGATGAAGGTATGTCCTTCGCAACCTTCGTCTGAAGATCATTATATCCTGAGGGAGAAAATGCTTCGAAGGACGAAGGTCTTTAACGATTAATATTTTGTGTTGCCTTGTTCTTAACTCATAGCATTTGAGAACAAGTGACCAACATTGGCGCCCACCTCCGGTGAACTCACTTCCACTGCTGAGACGATGGTTTCGTTCAACAATGAAGCTATAGCACCTTCAGCCGCGAAGCTAGTGCTCCCAATCATAGGCGGTTCAAGCTCAGAGCTAGTTAACAAGAAGCAGAAGAAGGAAGCACAAAGGAGAGTACAACATGTTGGGGGTACAGGGACCCTTCATCAAATCCAAGTGGTCTCATATCCCAATAACCTTCTCCCAGGAAGACCTTCAGCTCAAAGATTACCCTCACAATGATGCTATGGTCATATCTTGTGTCATCAAGGGGTTTCTGGTCCACAATGTTCTAGTTGACACAGGCAGTGCAGCGGACATCATATTTGCAAAGGCCTTCAGACAGATGCAAGAGCCAGAAGACAAAATTCATGATGCTACACATCCTCTTTGTGGCTTCGGAGGAAGACAGATTGTCGCACTCAGTAAAATCACAATGTCAGTCACCTTCGGCTACGTCCACAATACAAGGTCTGAGCAGGTTATCTTTGACATTGTTGACATGGAATACCCATACAATGCAATCATTTGTCGAGGGACACTTAGTGCCTTCGAAGCAATACTTCATCCATCATACTTATGCATGAAGATACCTTCGGAGCAAGGGCCCATTGTCGTTCATAGAAGTCAAGAAGCTGCTAGAAGGGCCGAAGGGAGTTGGACAGATTCAAAGGTAATCCACAACATAGATGGAACCGAAGCTTGTCAACAATACAAGCACAAAAGAGAGAAGGCTGCTTCGGCAGATCAGCCGAAGCCTATGCTCCTATGTGAAGATATAGCAGATCAAAGGGTATTGCTAGGATCTCAGCTATCTGATGAGCAAGAAAAAACTCTGATAAGATTTTTGTTCAACAACAAAGATGTCTTTGCTTAGACAACCAATGATCTTTGTGGTGTCAACAGAGATGTCATCGAACATTCACTTAATGTGGATCCATCTTTCAGACCAAGGAAGCAAAGACTTCGGAAGATGTCTGATGACAAAGCTGAAGGTGCCCGGAACGAAGTAAAGAGGCTTCTTAGTGCTGGTGTCATTAGAGAAGTAACATATCCAGAATGGCTAGCTAACACTTTCATGGTGAAGAAGGCTAATGGTAAATGGAGAATGTGTATTGACTTCACAGATCTCAACAAAGCATGCCCAAAGGACAAATTCCCATTACCAAGAATAGACTCCCTTGTAGATGCAGCAGCTTCTTCGGAGCTCATGAGTCTATTGGACTGTTATTCAGGCTATCATCAAATATGGATGAAGAAGGAAGATGAGCCAAAGACTAGCTTCATAACTCCTAGTGGCACTTATTACTACCTTCGGATGCCTGAGGGGCTCAAGAATGCTGGAGGAAGCTTCAGTAGAATGACAGCCAAGGTCCTTCATTCTCAAATAGGCAGGAATGTGCTGACTTATGTTGATGACATCATTGTGAAGAGCATGAAGCAAGAGAATCGCATTGCTGATTTGCAGGAGACATTTGCCAATTTCAGGCAAGCTGGTCTGAAATTAAATCCAAAAAAGTGTGTTTTTAGAGTAAAGAAGGGCAAGTTCCTTGGATGTCTAGTATCAATAAAGGGGATCAAAGCTAATCCAAATAAAATTGAAGCTATCCTTCGGATGGAGCCTCCAAATTCAAAAAGGGGGCTCAACGATTGGCAGGAAGGCTGGCATCATTGAATAGATTTATATCAAGATCAGCAGAGAGGAACCTGCCATTCTTTGAAATTTTAAAGTCAGCCGAAGTTTTTCAGTGGGGTCCGACTCAGCAAAAGGATTTTGAAGAGTTGAAGCAGTACTTGATAGATCTAACAACTCTAACTCCACCTTCGCCGGGGGCTCCATTACTCATGTATGTAGCAGCTTCTCATTCTGCAGTGAGCGCAGCGCTTGTACAGGAGAAGCAAGATGGCCAGGTCAAAAGGCAAGCCCCAATATACTTTGTCTCCAAAGTTCTAAGTTTATCAAAGAAAAACTATACAGAATTGGAGAAGGTGTTGTATGCTATGTTAATGGCCTCCAGCAAGCTTCAACATTATTTCCAAGCATATCACATAATTGTTCCTTCATCATAGCTTTTGAAGGATATAATGAGGAACAGAGAAGCTACTGGAAGGATTGGAAAATGGGCTGCGGAGCTCAATGAATTCACTATTGACTATGTGGCTCAGGAATTAGCAGATTTCATTGCAGATTTCATTGCTGATTGGACGCCAGCGGCTCAGGAAGAAGAAATAAGTAAAGACGCCGAAGCCTGGTCAGTCTTCTGTGATGGTTCTTGGGGGACTTTCGGTGCAGGAGCCGCTGCTGTCCTAGTAGCGCCTTCTAAAGTCAGAACATGTTATGCAGCAAGACTGGACTTTAGTTGTACAAATAACATTGCTTAATACGAAGCCCTTCTGTTGGGGCTTCGAAAGCTAAAGGCTATGGGAATAAGAAGGGCGATCCTAAAAACTGACTCCCAAGTCATCTCTGGCCATGTGGATAAAAGCAGCAGGGAAAGGGACCTGAAGCTTGAAAAATATTTGGACACGGTCCGAAGGCTGGAGGCTTCTTTTGAAGGTTTCTCTATAAAAAATATTCCAAGAGGGGAAAATGAGCATGCAGACTTACTGGCCAAGTCAGCAGCACAGGGGCTCCCACTACCTTCGGAAGTATTCTTTGAGACAATAAAAGCACCTTCGGTTGAATTTATGGAAAGAGCAGTACTCACAATATCATCTATAAATAGTGAAGATTGGAGGACTGAAATCATATCCTTCCTCCAAGGCAATTGTATTTCGGATGACGAAGTCTATAATAAAAGAATGGAAGCAAGGACAAGACCATACATCATAATAGAAGGGGAGTTATACAAACATAGAGTTTGCTCCCCACTTCTCAAGTGTTTATCCAGAACCGAAGGTATAGAGTTAATGAAAGAGATACATGCAGGTTTGTGTGGATCTCACATCGGGTCCGGGCCTTTGTTGGGTAAGGTCTTTAGACAAGGGTTTTACTAGCCGAAGGCAGCTTCGGATGCAGCAGATCTGGTTCAGAAGTGCGAAAATTGTCAAAAATGTGCAAGACATCAGAGACAACCTTCATCGTTAACTCAACTGATACAGCCAACCTGGCCATTGCAAAGATGGGGACTAGACTTGTTGGGTCCACTCCCACCAGCACAAGGCAACTTGAAGTATGTTGTTGTGGCAGTGGAATATTTTTCGAAGTGGATTGAGGCGAAGCCTTTGGCCACAATAACTTCGGCTATCGTCCAAAAATTCTTCTGGCAGAATATTGTTTGTCGCTTCGGCGTCTCGAAGGCAATAATTGTGGACAATGGTACACAATTTGAGGCCGAATCATTCAAAGATTTTTGTGATCAAATTGGTACGAAGATCCACTTTGCATCTGTTAGGCATCCAGAATCAAATGGGCTTGTAGAAAGAGCGAATGGTATTATAATGACAGGAATAATGAAGCTAATCTTCAATCAGCCCAGAGGAAAATGGCCAGATGAGCTAAGTAAAGTGGTGTGGAGCCACAACACAACTACGTCAAGGTCAACAGGATTTACACCCTTCAAGCTCCTATTTGGTGACGAAGCAATAACTCTAGAAGAAGCAAAAACAGGGTCAATAAGAACAATAGCTTCAGCAGAAGACGAAGCTGATTATCAAGTAACAAAAGACACTATAGAAGGGACCAGACTTTAGGCAATAGAGCACATCAATAAATATTAGGCCGAAACAATAAAATGGCATGACAGAAAAGTTCGGTTGAAAAATATCAAGCCAGGGCATCTGGTGCTTCGGAGAGTCGCTAACCCAGACACAGTGGGCAAGTTACAACTGAAGTGGGAAGGTTCTTTTCTAGTAGTATCTTTGTCGAGGCTCGATTCTTATAGATTGAAGGATATGGACGGCAACGACATGCCTAGATCTTGGAACGCGGATGAGCTTCGGCGATACTATGTGTAAATTGATGTAATCTTTTTTCATTTTTTTCTATGGCACCCTTTTCCTTTCAAGAGGGGAGAAAGGTTTTTAATGGGGCCATAGCTTATAATTTTTCATTCTTATTTAGCCCTACAAGGGCAGAATCCCCCCCCCCCAAAAAAGATGTAATATATAAAATCTAAGCGTGCACCATCGAGTGCAAAAAGAAAAATAGGGAGAAGCTCAAAAGTCCTCCCCAAGGGGGATGCATAGCATGACGAAACTACAAAAAGTCATTCCTAAGGGAGTGCGGCATAAGTTTTATGCTCAAAAGTCGTTCCAAAGGGGATGCATAGCCAAACACTACAAGACTTATGACCTTCTATGACAAATAGTCGATGACAATAGAGTAATTCGTCATTAGATCACCTCGTTTATGACGATTTTTAGAAGATGGCTCACTGTAGTGACGAAAATTTAACGTCTGTCATTAAAATCGTCATTAAATACTCTAGCTTCATGTTTGTGACAATTTTATATGACAATACATGAATCGTCATAAGAATAAATCGTCATAACCTTTTGAACATAATAGTTGTGATAATATTGCATGACAACACATATATGCTATAGACATAAGATGTATTTTTTTAAATAAATACTATTATCCATGTTAGCTCGCGTGACCTATTATTAAGGGCAGGTCCCATTGCCACACAGGCTTTCATGTTTGACATGTATCACACATGGAAATATGATTACCACAATAGAGTTTTTTCATAATAAACAAATATAACCTTAGACAAAAAAATAAAAGCTACAGTTAAATGGCTTAAAGCTATAACCTAATGGGTTGGCCAAAGCCACGTCCTCCACTAGGATTTTGACATATTTATTAAATATATATATGTTTGTCAATAAATAATTAAATGTACATGTTTAGTTTACAAGGTGGAGGACTATTATGGTCAATAAATAATTAAAATTACATGTTTATAGACTATCTTATTTATGTTATACACATGTTTATCAATAAATAATTACATGTACATGTTTACATGGTGGAGGACCATTATGATCCAGTATGGCACTCATCATATCTTAACCCATACAAATTTGCCACTATCCTTAAGTAATTTCGCAGCCCATCAAGTCGACGTTAGCCCACAACAGCCACATCGTCTTCCTCCACTACATGCCGCAACTCCCCCACGACAGAAATTAGGAATACTTTCGTCACTAAGGGCATGTACAATGGGTGTTTTAAGTTGTGTCTTACAGTGTGTCTAGGGGGGTGAATGTAAAAAAACTCAAGACACGTATCTTGACGAAGACACAGTGTCTTAGCTCTATGTTCGAGACAGGAGACTAGCTGATTGGTCACTTTAATTTATTGAATGCTCTGATTGGTACAATGAATATCGTAAGACACATGTTTTAGACATGACCATTGTATTATGTTGTGTTTTAGTTGTATCTTGTACTTTAAAGTACCGTGCAGCAGTATCAGGGTTGTACATGCCCTAAAATAACCCCATCTTCATTTAAGGTAACCGACTCCCATCGTCAGAAAAAAAGTCGATGAGAATTAATTTAACTCTGATCGAGCAAACAACGAACCGACATGGTTAGTTAAGGAGTGTCGGTGTTTCGAGACCGGGGGGTCCCTAAGCCGACGAGTGAGTGTGCCGCGTGCCCCAGCCCAGATGGGTCGAGCGCGTGGGCGAGCGCGAAGGGGGGAAGGAGCGAGGTGGCCGGAGCCGAGTCGTGAGGGAGGTGGAGATCCCGCGGCCTTCGTGTTCGTCCCGCGCCCAGGTCGGGTGCGCTTGCAGTAGGGGGTTACAAGCGTCCACGCGGGTGAGGGGAGCGAGCGGCCCCAAGAGAGCGCCTGCCCCAGCCCTCGTTCCCGCGGGGCCAACCTCCTCTAAGAAGGCCCTGGTCCTTCCTTTTATAGGCGTAAGGAGAGGATCCAGGTGTACAAATGGGGGTGTAGCAAGGTGCTACGTGTCTAGCGGGGGAGAGCTAGTGCCCTAAGTACATGCCAAGGTGGCAGCCGGAGAGATCTTGGCACCCAGCTGGTGGGGTGTCGTGGCTGTCGGAGGAACAACGGAGCCTGGCGGAGGGACAGCTGTCGGAGTGGTTGGGCCCTTGCTGACGTCCCCCTACTTCCGTAAGGGAGCTGAGAGTCGCCGTCGTCATGGGTCTAGCGGGGCGCCATCATTGCCTATCTGGCGGAGCTAGCCGGATGGGACGTCGGTCCTGTTCTCTTCGGCCCGAGTCGGCTCGGGGTAGGGTGATGATGGCGCTTCCTGTTGACATGGCGGACTTGTGCCCTAGGTCGAGCGACGTGGAGGCTCCTCCGAAGCCGAGGTTGAGTCTGTCCTGCATGGCCGAGGCCGAACCTGAGCTCCTGGGTCGGGCGAGGCAGAGGTCGTTCGGCAGAGGCCAGGGCGGAGTCCGAGCCCTAGGTCGAGCGAGGCGGAGTTCGTCGTCTTCCGGTGCCTTAGCCCGAGTCCGAGCCCTGGGTCGGGCGGAGCGGAGTTCGCCGTCTTCCGAGGCCTTAGCCCGAGTCCGAGCCCTGGGTCGGGCGGAGCGGAGTTCGCCGTCTTTCGGGGCCTTAGCCCGAGTCCGAGCCCTGGGTCGGGCGGAGCGGAGTTCGCCGTCTTCCGGGGCCTTAGCCCGAGTCCGAGCCCTGGGTCGGGCGGAGCGGAGTTCGCCGTCTTCTGGGGCCTTAGCCCGAGTCCGAGCCCCGGGTCTGGCAGAGCTTCCTATGGCGCCTTTGGCAAGGCCTGGCTGCCTGTCAGTCTCACTCTGTCAAGTGGCACTGCAGTCGGGATGGCACAGGCGGCGCTGTCCTTCTGTCAGACCGGTCAGTGGAGCAGCGAAGTGACAGCGGTCACTTCGGCTCTGCCAGGGGGCGCGCGTCAGGATAAAGGTGCCAGGCTACCTTTGCGTTAAATGCCCCCGTGACTTGGTCGGTCGGTGCGGCGATTTAGTCAGGGTTGCTTCTTAACGAAGGCAAGGCCTCGGGCGAGCCGGAGATGCGTCTGCCGTAGAAAAAGGGGGCCTCGGGCGAGACGGAAACACCTCAGGGTCGGCTGCCCTTGCCCGAGGCTAGGCTCGGGCGAGGCGTGATCGAGTCGCTCGTATGGACTGATCCCTGACTTAATCGCACCCATCAGGCCTCTGCAGCTTTATGCTGATGGGGGTTACCAGCTGAGAATTAGGCGTCTTGAGGGTACCCCTAATTATGGTCCCCGACAGTAGCCCCCGAGCCTCGAAGGGAGTGTTAGCACTCGCTTGGAGGCTTTCGTCGCACTTTTTTGCAAGGGGACCAGCCTTTCTCGGATGCATTTTGTTCCGGTGGGTGCGCGCGAGCGCACCCGCCGGGTGTAGCCCCCGAGGCCTCGGAGGAGTGGTTTCACTCCTCCGAGGTCTTAATGCCTTGCGTAATGCTTCGGCTGGTCTGGTGGTTCCCTCATGCGAACTGGCCGTAGCCCGGGTGCACTGTCGGGGCCCAAGTTCTCGGGCTGGTATGTTGACGCTGTCAACGGTTTGGCCGGAGCTGGGTTTGCGAGAGCAGCCCCCGAGCCTCCGCACAGGGCGAGAGGGCGATCAGGGACCGACTCGGCTTTTTTACATACGCCCCTACGTCGCCTTTCCGCAAGGAGGAGGGGGGGAGAGCGCCATGTTACCCTCGATGGGCACCGAACATGGTGTCTCCGGTGAGCTGCAAGCGGGTAATCCGAGTGGACGTCCGTGCCCCGTTCGTTGGGGGTCGGCTAGGGGCCCGGAGGCACGCCCAAAAGTACCTGCGGGTGATCTGCCGGACCCGGTCCCCTGGCGACGGGGTCCGAGGGCTCGATGCCTCCCTCCGATGGGATTCCGTTACAGGATCGTTCCCGCTGGTCTCGGAAATGTCCTAGGGTACCTCGGGAGCACAGCCCGAGCCTTGGTTATGTATCGAACGTACCCCTGGTCATCCCTCGCTCGGTGTCTGAGGCGACTGTGAACCCTTCGGGGGGCCAGCCTTCGAACCCCTGATCAGTAATGGGCGTGGAGCCCGAGTAGCCTGAGGCGGCCGTGGAACCCTTCGGGGGGTCGACCTTCGAACCCCTGACCAGTAGTGGGTGTCGGGCCCACGCGATCTGAGGCGGCTATTGGACCCTTCGGGGGGCCAGCCTTCGAACCCCTGATCAGTAAGGAGGCTCGGAGCCTAGTTCCTTCACGGGGAAGGATCCCTTTAGGGGTATCCCCTTTCCCGGTCCCTGTTGCAAGAGATAGAGAAAGAGAAAAAAGGGAAAAGGATACGAAATTGAACGATGCGGCATACCTTTTTTTGGGGTGGTCGTTTTGGCGAAGGCGAAGCGTCGCCAGCTGCTCCTGCCAGAAGCGCCGCCTGTCCAGCCGCGGAGTTAATGCGACGGGGCGAGTAGTTGGCGAGGCTGCCGTTGCGCGTGCGCGAGCCGTTCGAGGAACGGGTCACGGGCGCGTCGTCTTCACGCCGTGAGAGGGGGTTCTCTCGCTGCCTCCGGATGGGACGTGAGCTTGGCTGACGGCGTGACCGCTGCTCCCGCGCGCCTGCCATCGTCATTACTGCCGGCCCACTTTTGACCGCGTTTGACCGCTGCGTTAGGCTGGCGCTGCTGGGTCGCGCGCTGGGTCGCCTCGGGTCGCGGTACCGGTTCCGCAATCGAGGAGGTGCGGCGGTGGCGCAAGCGGTACGGTTGCTTGCATGCAGCACCCGGCGCGCCGGTCGCGCGACGCGTGGGCTTGGGCCTCCGTGCTGGTATGTCAGGAGTCGGAGAGGCGCGTCCATTTGGCACGGTTGCATGCCGCCTGCACGGCTGCCTACCCCTTTTGCCCGTTGGTCTGGGCAAAAGTGGAGGGTCACTTGTAACCACTGGGTGGTTGCGTGCGACGTGCGCGCGCGGTTTGGCTTCTTCCGCTCGGAGCCGGTCTGCATGACATGTGGGACCCAGCCCCCGCGCCGCAGGGGAGTGCTTTGGAGCGTGTTGGAGAAGACTCGGCCCATGACGGTTGGGGGTGCAAGCAGGGAGAGTCGCCTTTAAAAGGAGGGCGACCCCTTCCGTAAGGCGACCATGTCTTCTTCCTCCCTGATGCACCGTGTCTTTCCACCTTCCAAGCCCCCGGATGGGGGAAACCACCGTATTTTTGCCTCATCGTTGGAGGAACACAACTCCGTGGGAGTTGGTACCTTTCAGCCATCGTTCGGCTTCAAGGATTTTCATCAGGCAGCCTGGTCGCTCCCCTCCGCTGGGGGTCACCCGAGACGGTGACCACCAGCTCCCGGGTGGGGAGGAGCAAACCGGGCTGCGATCTTGGTCCCACCCTCAGCTTCAAGGATGTTCATCATCCTTGCTGGGGTGGGTGCCGGGCTGAGACGGCGCTCTACCTCCCGCTCGGGTTCGTGGGTCATCCTCTCCCGCAGCATTCGGGGGAGAGGGCGCTCACTGGCCCTGCGAGCGGCCCGGACTTCGACAACGCGGGGTGGATCGACGGCGGGCGTCGTCACCTCCAGCGTGTCGGGTCCGCTGGCTTGGCTCCCGGCGGCCCCTTCTGTTGCGGGGCGGCTGCCGCGCCGTGTACACGGGAGGACCACCCTAGACGCCGCGCGCTGCTAGGGCGGCGTTCGTGTTCTGGGGTGGCCCTGCCTTTGCACCGGGGCGGCGCCTTTACGCGGAGGCCGGTGCCCCACTCATCTGGGAGGACTTGAGTGGGGATCTGCCGGTAGGCTGATGGCTCCCGCCGTCGGTGCCGAGGCGGAGGCGGCTCGAGAAGTCCCCGTCGCCGACGGGATTACCGCCACCATCCGCGCTTCGGGCCTCCGGCTCTTTGTACCTGTCCTCGCCCCTCGAGCGTCGGCGTGGGCGAGGGCAAGACTGCAGCGGCGCCTACTCTGAGGCCTGCGCCGCTGCAGTTCGACCATCCGGAGTGGGGGCCGTCGTTGTCGTGGCCAGGGCGGGCGGCGGCGAGCCGCCCGTCAGTCTTCTGCAGCCCCGCAGGTCCACCCCTATCGAGTGGGGTTGTTCGTACCTGCGAGGGGGGGGACCGGAGTTCCGTTTGTAATGGCACTTCGAATGCCAGGGTTTTTTGTTCATTTTGGCTTTCGGGGCCTGAACATGTATGTAACTTCGGCACGGAGCCGTGTTTTTTCCTCATTTCTGAGCACTAAGACTCGCCTGTTGACTATCTGAACCGCTTCACCAAGCATGAGTCGCCCCGTGTCAAGGTGACGAGTGAGGTATCCGTATCCCGGAGGCGTAGGAGTCCTCGGCTCGGTCGGCCTTGCTGTCCGAGGTTCCTCTAGCTTAGTTAAAGAGACCCCTCGGCCGCTCTTCGACAAGCCGAGGCCAGGGGTAGCGATATCAGTATGAACAGAGGCGGAGTTGGCTCGGAAATGAAACCTGGTTGGCCGGAGCCTAGCCGGGTTGTCCGTTGGCAGGATCGACGCCGGAGTTGATCTGCCGAGGCTTCGGACCGGGCCGGCGCCCTCGGAAGACGGCTGGCCGAGGCCCCGGAGGTGGCTGGCCGGGCCGCCTGCTCGGACCGGATTCCCGGAGAAGTCCCTGACAGCGATTTGCCCAGGCGTGGTGATGACGTCGTCCTTCGGAGCGGAGACCCTCGGGCCGCGTCGCCGTCCGAGGCTAGGTCGGGCCTCGCCGAAGGGGCCGTTGATGCCGAGGGTGTTGCTGCCCCCTTCTAGCGTCAAGACCCGAGCCTGCAGGATTAGATTGTTTTGTAGCGTGTGCCTTGTGCGGCCGCCGAGGCCAGAACACGCACCCTCGCTGCGTTGTAAAGCTGCGTCTCTTTTCCTCTTGTTTCGAGTATCTGGACTTTTTGTCGGTAACAGGGATGTTTGTGCGAGCGAGAGCTGCTTCTCGCGGAAGGTGATGAGTGAGGTATCCGTATCCCGGAGGCGTGGGAGTCCCTCGGCTCGGTCGGCCTTGCCGCTTACGCGTACTTTCACCCGTCCATGAGGCCCTGTCGCTGACTCGGTCGAGAAGGCTCGAAGGATCGCTTCGGCAGAAGGGCTTCCGAACGTAAAGACTTGTTCGATCCGTGTAGCCACTTTATCCGAACGCGAGTTACTTATCGCAGAAGGTGATGAGTGAGGTATCTGTATCCCGGAGGCGTAGGAGTCCCTCGGCTCGGTCAGCCTTGGCTGCTTACGTGTACTCCGCCGTTTCCAGGACCCACTTTTCGAAGTAGCCAAAAAGCACGAAAGATATTCTGGTAGAAGAGATTTTTTTCGAGGAAAATTTTGACGCAGAGGGGGTTTCCCCCCTTTTAGCCCCCGAGGGAGGGTTGGGCTTTGCCGAGGCGAGGCCGACCCTTCCTTGTTGACTAAACTTTGCGTGGGTGCGAGGTATATGAACAACTTGGAAACATCTTAAGGGTAGAAGCGACGTAGCTGTTGGATGTTCCAAGCGTTGCCGTAGACCTCGCCTTGACTGTTGGCCAGCTTGTACGTTCCGGGCTTTAGAACTTTGGCGATGACGAATGGCCCCTCCCAGGGGGGCGTGAGTTTGTGCCTCCCTCGGGCGTCTTGCCGCAGCCGAAGCACCAGGTCGCCCACCTGGAGATCTCGGGGTCGGACCCCTCGGGCGTGGTAGCGTCGCAGGGACTGCTGATACCGCGCCGAGTGTAGTAAGGCCCTGTCCCGAGCCTCTTCCAGCTGGTCCAGCGAGTCTTCTCGGCTAGCTTGGTTGCTTTGATCGTCGTAGGCTCTCGTCCTCGGGGAGCCGTATTCCAGGTCCGTGGGCAAGACAGCCTCGGCCCCGTAGACCAGGAAGAACGGCGTGAAACTCGTGGCTCGGCTCGGCGTCGTCCTCAGGCTCCAGACCACCGAGGGGAGTTCCTTCATCCATCGCTTGCCGAACTTGTTGAGGTCGTTGTAAATCCGAGGCTTGAGCCCTTGTAGAATCATGCCATTGGCACGCTCTACTTGCCCATTCGTCATGGGATGAGCTACGGCAGCCCAGTCCACCCGGATGTTGTGATCCTCGCAAAAATCCAAGAATTTTTTGCCGGTGAACTGGGTGCCGTTGTCGGTGATGATGGAGTTTGGGACCCCGAAGCGATGGATGATGTTGGTGAAGAACGCCACCGCCTGCTCGGACCAGATGCTGTTCAGGGGTCGGACCTCGATCCACTT
Organism: Zea luxurians; assembly: GCA_029449295.1. NCBI lineage: Eukaryota > Viridiplantae > Streptophyta > Magnoliopsida > Poales > Poaceae > Zea > Zea luxurians. The sequence continues at coordinate 947,309 of JAOPSE010000170.1, forward strand.
GGAGAATTTGTCGACGGCGACCAGCAGGTGCGTGTAGCCCCCGGACGCCTTCTGCAGAGGGCCGACGAGGTCCAGACCCCACACAGCGAAGGGCCAGGTGATGGGTATCGTCTGCAGAGCCTGAGCGGGCAGGTGGGTCTGCTTCGCATAGAATTGACACCCTTCGCAGGTGCGGACAATTCTAGTGGCGTCAGCCACCGCCGTCGGCCAGTAGAAGCCTTGCCGGAAAGCGTTCCCGACGAGGGCTCGAGGCGCTGCATGATGGCCGCAAGCCCCCGAGTGTATCTCTTGCAGGAGTTCCTGACCTTCGGCGCTCCTTAGCGGAGATACTGCAGGTACGGGGCCTGCCAATCTTGATCAGGCATGACCCCACTCCGCTCCTCCTCGATGCGCAGCGCCTCACCCTCGGGAGCAGAGGGTACCTCGGGCTGAACCGAGGACGGCTCGGGCTGGGCCGAGGTTACCTCGGACGGGGCCGAGGGCGCCTCGGGCTCGGGCGTGTCGCTGATCTTGACGGAGGGTTGGTGCAGATCCCGGGAGAAGACGTCCGGGGGAACCGTCGTCCAGACCCCACACAGCGAAGGGCCAGGTGATGGGTATCGTCTGTAGAGCCTGAGCGGGCAGGTGGGTCTGCTTCGCATAGAATTGACACCCTTCGCAGGTGCGGACAATTCTAGTGGCGTCAGCCACCGCCGTCGGCCAGTAGAAGCCTTGCCGGAAAGCGTTCCCGACGAGGGCTCGAGGCGCTGCATGATGGCCGCAAGCCCCCGAGTGTATCTCTTGCAGGAGTTCCTGACCTTCGGCGCTCCTTGGCGGAGATACTGCAGGTACGGGGCCTGCCAATCTTGATCAGGCATGACCCCACTCTGCTCCTCCTCGATGCGCAGCGCCTCGCCCTCGGGAGCCGAGGGTACCTCGGGCTGAACCGAGGACGGCTCGGGCTGGGCCGAGGTTACCTCGGACGGGGCCGAGGGCGCCTCGGGCTCGGGCGTGTCGCTGATCTTGACGGAGGGTTGGTGCAGATCCCGGGAGAAGATGTCCGGGGGAACCGTCGTTCGCCCCGAGGCTATCTTCGCCAGCTCGTCCGCAGTCTCGTTGTAGCGCCGGGCGATGTAGTTAAGCTCGAGCCCGTAGAACTTGTCTTCCAGGCGTCGAACCTCATCACAGTAGGCCTCCATCTTCGGGTCGCGGCAGTGGGAGTTCTTTCATGACCTGGTCGATGACGAGCTGCGAGTCGCCGCGAGCGTCGAGGCGTCGGACCCCTAGCTCGATGGTGATTCGCAGTCCGTTGATCAGAGCTTCGTACTCAGCCACATTGTTGGACGCCGGGAAATGGAGGCGCAGCACGTAGCGCAGGTGTTTCCCGAGGGGCGAGACGAAGAGCAGGCCCACGCCGGCTCCCGTCTTCATCAGCGACCCGTCGAAAAACATGGTCCAGAGCTCCGGTTGGATCGGAGCCGTCGGCAACTGTGTGTCGACCCATTCGGCTACGAAGTCCGCCAGTACCTGGGACTTGATGGCCTTCCGAGGGGCGAACGAGATTGTCTCGCCCATGATTTCCACCGCCCACTTTGCGATCCGTCCCGAGGCCTCTCGGCACTGGATGATCTCCCCCAGGGGGAAGGATGACACCACAGTTACCGGATGAGACTCGAAGTAATGTCGCAACTTTCGCCTCGTCAGGATCACTGCATACAGCAGCTTCTGAACTTGTGGGTAGCGGATCTTGGTTTCGGACAGCACCTCGCTGACAAAGTAAACTGGCCTCTGAATGGGCAATGCATGCCCCTCTTCTTGCCTTTCGACCACGATCGCGGCGCTAACCACCTGAGTGGTAGCGGCGACGTAGACCAAGAGGGCTTCTCCATCAGCTGGGGGTACCAAGACGGGCGCCTGGGTGAGGAGCGCCTTCAGGTTCCCGAGAGCTTCCTCGGCCTCGGGGGTCCAAGTGAAGCACTCGGCCTTCCTTAAGAGACGGTACAGAGGTAGGCCTCTCTCGCCGAGGCGCGAGATGAAACGGCTCAAGGCCGCGAGACATCCCATGACCCTCTGTACGCCTTTTAAGTCCTTGATGGGCCCCATGCTGGTGATGGCTGCGATCTTCTCCGGGTTGGCTTCGATGCCCCGCTCGAAGACGATGAATCCCAGGAGCATGCCTCGGGGCACCCCAAAGACACACTTCTCGGGATTGAGCTTGACACCCTTTGCCTTGAGACACCGGAATGTCACTTCAAGGTCGGAGAGAAGGTCGGAGGCTTTCCTTGTCTTGACTACGATGTCATCGAAGTAGGCCTCGACCGTGCGACCTATGTGTCCGCCGAACACATGGTTCATGCACCGCTGGTACGTTGCACCCGCGTTCCTCAAACCGAACGGCATGGTGACGTAGCAGTACATGCCGAAGGGCGTGATGAAAGAAGTCGCGAGCTGGTCGGACTCTTTCATCTTGATTTGATGATACCCTGAGTAGGCATCGAGGAAAGACAGGGTTTCGCACCCAGCGGTGGAATCCATGATTTGATCGATGCGAGGTAGAGGGTAGGGAACCTTCGGACATGCTTTGTTGAGACCAGTGTAGTCTACACACATCCGCCATTTCCCCCCTTTCTTCCTCACAAGCACAGGGTTGGCAAGCCATTCGGGATGGAATACCTCTTTGATGAACCCTGCCGCCATTAGCTTGTGGATCTCCTCGCCTATCACCCTGCGCCTTTCCTCGTCGAATCGACGCAGAGGCTGCCTGACCGGTCGGGCTCCGGCCCGAATATCCAGCGAGTGCTCGGCGACATCCCTGGTATGCCGGGCATGTCCGAGGGACTCCACGCAAAGACGTCGGCGTTTGCGCGGAGAAAGTCGACGAGCACTGCTTCCTATTTGGGGTCGAGCCCGGAACCAATCCGGATCTGCTTGGAGGTGTCACCACTGGGGTCGAGAGGGACGGCCTTAACCGTCTCCGCTGGCTTGAAGTTGCCGGCGTGTCGCTTCACGTCCGGCACCTCTCGGGAGAGGTTTTCCAGGTCGGCGATGAGGGCCTCGGACTCGGCGAGGGCCTCGGCGTACTCCACGCACTCCACATCGCATTCGAACGCGTGTTTGTACGTGGGGCCGACGGTGATGACTCCGTTGGGGCCCGGCATCTTGAGCTTCAGGTAGGTGTAGTTGGGGATGGCCATGAACTTCGCGTAGCATGGCCTCCCCAATACTGTGTGGTAGGTTCCTCGGAACCCGACCACCTCGAACGTCAAAGTCTCCCTTCGGAAGTTGGAGGGTGTTCCAAAGCAGACAGGAAGGTCGAGCCGTCCGAGGGGCTGGACGCGCTTCCCAGGAATGATCCCGTGGAAGGGCGCAGCACCTGCTCGGACGGAGGACAGATCGACGCGCAGGAGCCTGAGGGTCTCGGCGTAGATGATATTGAGGCAGCTGCCCCCATCCATCAGGACCTTGGTGAGCCTGACGTCGCCGATGATGGGATCGACGACGAGCGGGTATTTCCCCGGGCTCGGCATGTGGTCGGGGTGGTCATCTTGGTCGAAGGTGATGGGCTTGTCGGACCAGTCTAGGTAGACTGGCGCCGCCACCTTCACCGAGCAGACCTCCCGACGCTCTTGCTTGCGATGCCGAGCCGAGGCATTCGCCACATGCCCTCCGTAGATCATGAAGCAGTCGCGGACCTCGGGGAACTCTCCTGCTTGGTGATCTTCCTTTTTGTCGTCGTCGCGGGCCCTGCCACCCTCTGCGGGTGGCCCGGCCCGGTGGAAGTGGCGCCGAAGCATGACGCACTCCTCGAGGGTGTGCTTGACGGGCCCCTGATGGTAAGGGCACGTCTCCTTGAGTGCCTTGTCGAAGAGGTTGGCACCTCCGGGGGGCTTCCGAGGGTTCTTGTACTCGGCGGCGGCGACAAGGTCTGCGTCGGCGGCGTCGCGTTTCGCTTGCGATTTCTTCCTGCCTTTCTTCCTGGTGCCGAGCGGAGTAGACGCCTCGGGGGCATCCTCCGACGGGCGGCCCTGGGGCTGCTTGTCCTTTCGGAAGATGGCCTCGACCGCCTCCTGGCCAGAGGCGAACTTGGTGGCGATGTCCATCAACTCGCTCGCCCTGGTGGGGGTCTTGCGACCCAACTTGCTCACCAGGTCACGGCAGGTGGTGCCGGCAAGGAACGCGCCGATGACATCGGAGTCGGTGATGTTGGGTAGCTCGGTGCGCTGCTTTGAGAATCGCCGGATGTAGTCCCGAAGAGACTCTCCCGGCTGCTGCCGGCAGCTTCGGAGGTCCCAGGAATTCCCAGGGCGCACGTACGTGCCCTGGAAGTTGCCGGCGAAAGCTTGGACCAAATCCTCCCAGTTGGAAATCTGCCCCGGAGGCAGGTGCTCCAACCAAGCGCGAGCAGTGTCGGAGAGGAACAGGGGGAGGTTACGGATGATGAGGTTGTCGTCGTCCGTTCCACCCAGTTGACAGGCCAGGCGGTAGTCCGCGAGCCACAATTCCGGTCTTGTTTCCCCCGAGTACTTGGTGATAGTAGTCGGGGGTCGGAATCGGGTCGGGAACGGCGCCCGCCGAATGGCTCGGCTGAAGACCTGCGGACTGGGTGGTTCGGGCGAGGGACTCCGATCCTCCCCGCTGTCGTAGCGTCCCCCGCGCCTGGGGTGATAGCCTCGGCGCACCCTTTCGTCGAGGCGGGCCCGACGGTCGCGATGAGGGTGCTCGTCGCCGAGGTGGCCCGGGGCCGCAGGCGCGGTGTTGCGCGTGCGCCCGGTGTAGACCGAGGCTTCCCGCATCAGTCGGGAAGTCGCGGCACGAGGTTCTGAGGGGTGCCCCTGCCTGCGGGAGGCAGAGCTCTCGGCCCGCCGGGCCGCAGCGCCCTCCAGGAGATGCTTGAGCTCTCCCTGGATTCGCCGACCCTCGGTGGTTGATGACTCCGGCATCACGCGGAGGAGCATCGCCGTGGCTGCCAGGTCCTGACCGGTCCCGCTGGATGCGAGTGGCGGCCTGTCCCTGGCATCGTTGGTGATGCGGTGCTGGAGACCTTGGGGCAGGTGACGTATTTCTCCGGCCGGGGGCTGGCCCGCCCATGCCTGCACGACGTCCTGGCGGATCGACTCGAGCGCTCCTGCTCCCTCGTTGAGCCCGGCCTGCGCCCCGCGGACTTGCTCGAGCTGTGGGTCGAGACCCCCCACCAGAACGGGGACCACAGCTAGCTCCCGCGGGATGTCGGCGCGAGGCGCTGGCCTAGGGAGATCGCCATCCTCCGGCATGCCGAGACGGTTGCCTCCGGAGGGATCCCCTAGCTCGACGTGGAAACATTCGCGGCTCGGGCCGCAGTCCTTGTCGTCAAGGCTGCGGCTGCCGTCGGAACAGTCGGAGAGGCAGTAGTTGCATGCGGTCATGAAGTCCCGCATGGCACTGGGGTTGCCAGATCCGGAGAAATCCCAGCAGATGCTGGGGTCGTCATCTTCCTCGGACCCAGAGGGCCCGTAGGTCGAGACGCCCGTCAATCGGTCCCAAGGCGACCGCACACGAAACCCAAGAGAGGTTGCACCCGCCGCAACGTGAGCGCCCGCGGGAGCGAGGTCGCTAGGCGGGTTGAGGTCGAGTCAAAATGACGAAGGATGGGAATCAGTCGGTACCTTTAAGTCGACGAGGAGCGACGAAGTCACGTCGGGGACTGATCGCGCCGTTGTCCTGGGTACGAGGGCGACATCCTGCAGGCCCTCCGTGAGCGTGCTGGCGTCGTCCACTTGCTCGGGGCTGGCGTGTTGCGGGGGACGGCGCTCGCCTTCGCCTCAAATGCGATGGTGACGCCCGACGCGTCCTCCGTTGGGGTGCTGGTGATGTCGATTCGCTCGACAGCCGACGGAGCGCAACCTCCCGCTCGGCCCCGGTTGCCCCGCCTCCTCCTCCGATGGCGAGGGAGAGGATGGGGCGAGCTCGAATGTTGTTCTTCCCCCGCGCGGGGAAGACGTCGTCGATTCCGCCGCCGGCGGGCGGGCTGTTGGCCACCATTGTCGTCGTCGCGGCGGTGGAAGGAGTATCATGTCGTAGCTGCCGTCGAAAGACATGAACTCGAGGCTCCCGAAACGGAGCACCGTCCCGGGTTGGAGAGGTCGTTGGAGACTGCCCATCTGGAGCTTGACGGGAAACTGCTCGTCAACACGCAGCAGGCCCCTACCTGGCGCGCCAACTGTCGGCGTTTCGAGACCGGGGGGTCCCTAAGCCGACGAGTGAGTGTGCCGCGTGCCCCAGCCCAGATGGGTTGAGCGCGTGGGCGAGCGCGAAGGGGGGAAGGAGCGAGGTGGCCGGAGCCGAGTCGTGAGGGAGGTGGAGATCCCGCGGCCTTCATGTTCGTCCCGCGCCCAGGTCGTGTGCGCTTGCAGTAGGGGGTTACAAGCGTCCACGCGGGTGAGGGGAGCGAGCGGCCCCAAGAGAGCGCCTGCCCCAGCCCTCGTTCCCGCGGGGCCAACCTCCTCTAAGAAGGCCCTGGTCCTTCCTTTTATAGGCGTAAGGAGAGGATCCAGGTGTACAAATGGGGGTGTAGCAAGGTGCTACGTGTCTAGCGGGGGAGAGCTAGTGCCCTAAGTACATGCCAAGGTGGCAGCCGGAGAGATCTTGGCACCCAGCTGGTGGGGTGTCGTGGCTGTCGGAGGAACAACGGAGCCTGGCGGAGGGATAGCTGTCGGAGTGGTTGGGCCCTTGCTGACGTCCCCCTGCTTCCGTAAGGGAGCTGAGAGTCGCCGTCATCATGGGTCTAGCGGGGCGCCATCATTGCCTATCTGGCGGAGCTAGCCGGATGGGACGTCGGTCCTGTTCTCTTCGGCCCGAGTCGGCTCGGGGTAGGGTGATGATGGCGCTTCTTGTTGACGTGGCGGACTTGTGCCCTAGGTCGGGCGACGTGGAGGCTCCTCCGAAGCCGAGGTTGAGTCTGTCCTGCATGGCCGAGGCCGAACCTGAGCTCCTGGGTCGGGCGAGGCGGAGGTCGTTCGGCAGAGGCCAGGGCGGAGTCCGAGCCCTGGGTCGAGCGAGGCGGAGTTCGTCGTCTTCTGGGGCCTTAGCCCGAGTCCGAGCCCTGGGTCGGGCGGAGCGGAGTTCGCCGTCTTCCGGGGCCTTAGCCCGAGTCCGAGCCCTGGGTCGGGCGGAGCGGAGTTCGCCGTCTTCCGGGGCCTTAGCCCGAGTCCGAGCCCTGGGTCGGGCGGAGCGGAGTTCGCCGTCTTCCGGGGCCTTAGCCCGAGTCCGAGCCCTGGGTCGGGCGGAGCGGAGTTCGCCGTCTTCCGGGGCCTTAGCCCGAGTCCGAGCCCTGGGTCGGGCGGAGCGGAGTTCGCCGTCTTCCGGGGCCTTAGCCCGAGTCCGAGCCCCGGGTCGGGCGGAGCTTCCTATGGCGCCTTTGGCAAGGCCTGGCTGCCTGTCAGTCTCACTCTGTCAAGTGGCACTGCAGTCGGGATGGCACAGGCGGCGCTGTCCTTCTGTCAGACCGGTCAGTGGAGCAGCGAAGTGACGGCGGTCACTTCGGCTCTGCCAGGGGGCGCGCGTCAGGATAAAGGTGCCAGGCTACCTTTGCGTTAAATGCCCCCGTGACTTGGTCGGTCGGTGCGGCGATTTAGTCAGGGTTGCTTCTTAACGAAGGCAAGGCCTCGGGCGAGCCGGAGATGCGTCTGCCGTAGAAAAAGGGGGCCTCGGGCGAGACGGAAACACCTCAGGGTCGGCTGCCCTTGCTCGAGGCTAGGCTCAGGCGAGGCGTGATCGAGTCGCTCATATGGACTGATCCCTGACTTAATCGCACCCATCAGGCCTCTGCAGCTTTATGCTGATGGGGGTTACCAGCTGAGAATTAGGCGTCTTGAGGGTACCCCTAATTATGGTCCCCGACAAGGAGGTATTTGGATCAAAAGACTAAATTTTAGTTCTTGTCAAATCTGATGTTTGAGTGTTCGTTAAAGTATTAAATATAGTATAATTGCAAAACTAATTATGAGATAAGGACTAAATAATAAGACAAATTTATTAAGCCTGATTAGTTATATTTTCTAAATATAAATTAATTAGGTTTAATAAATTTATCTCATTATTTAGCCTTCATCTATATATTTAATTTTTATAATTAAACTAAATTTAATATGCGTAAATAACATTTAAATATACGATGTGTCGATCACTAAAAAATGACAAACACTAAAAAATCAACATCCTAGACCTACTAGAACCGGCATAAAAAAATCTCCTATCCTACCCACATCGCCATCGGAGCCTGCATCAACCTCCATGCCGGCGCCCCATCCACTAGCCCTAGCCTCCATGCCAGCCCTCGCACCCACCGGCGACTCACCCGTCTACGGGCTCTGGCCTTTGCATTTGTCATGGGCCCCTGCTCCCACCGGAGCCTCGGTCGCTCAACACGACCCCGCCCCGGCGCCATGCCCGTACATTGGCCCCAACCATCGCTCTTACTAGTTGTGGTTGTGGCCCTCGCACCGGAGCTCCCCCCCTGTCCGCTTGCTAGCCCCAACCTCCGAACCGGCCACAGGGCCCCCACTCCCACCGGTGCCATAGATGCAGAAGCAACAAGCACTGTAGAAGAGGACTTAGTACCAGGTTGGTCGACAACAAGCTGAGGATAGGTTCAATAGATCATCGGTGTGTGTCCAAGCTTTGCTTCATTCTAATCGGGGTCAATAGGAGTAACAGAGGATGAAGGTTGCTCATGAGGACTGAGGAGGCCAATGTAAGGATTTCACCCTTCTGTCCTGCTGATATTGACTGACATCTAGTAATGCAATCTCTAGAAAGAAATTTGGTTCACAGGAAAATCTGCTTTTGACTATTGGCAACAGCTTTGTAACTGAGCTTGTATTTTCGTGCAATGTTCTGAATGGACTGAATCTACTGTATGTTTTAGTTTGCAAAACCAAAACCTTGCATATGGGATTTCAACTAGGGACTTTCACATGCAATTATTGTTATAAAAACTACTAAATTTGGTTTGTAGACAATACCATATTTGCTTCTTACATCTGTGCCTATTATTGTTTATTTTGTTTTGTTTATATGGACGCAAGTATTTTTTTTCGAAAACGCAGGAGAGCTGCGTATCATTATATTAAGAGGAAAAAAGGTGAGGATAAGAAACCTCATACAAGCCAAACTAACTCACACACCCACACACACTCAAGGGTAGCTAGAAGTACAATGAAATTATGACCAACTGCCCTCATGCCCAAGAAAGAAGGACGCCGATTAGTGCGTTGGAGCGGAAAGGATGCTATCTAATCCACTGGCTCCAGCCCTACACCAATTGTGAGACTCCTCCTTGACCCACTTGATGACCATGATAGAACAAGGCTGCTCCCCATTGAAGACACAACGGTTGCGGTGATTCCAAATGGCCCAAGCCCCAAGAATGATCAAAGAATTGAGGCCCTTTAACAGTCCCTTATATGTTGGATCACCCGGGACCGTGACAACTCCTTCCCACCAATCCTCAAAGGAAGAGGTCGCAAGGTTAGGAGCAAGATGCTGCAACCGGACAATCTTCAGAATCTGAAACCAAACATCACGTGAGAAGACGCAGGAAACTAGTAGATGGTTGAGGGTCTCCTCCTCCTGATCACACAACAGACAGAGTTGAGGGTGAGGCAGCCCCTTTCTTGCCAGACGGTCAGCTGTCCAGCAGCGACCATGAGCCACAAGCCACATGAAGAACTTGCATTTACCAGGCGCCCAAGCCTTCCAAATCCTCTCCCAGGGGTTAAAGGTTGTTGATCCAAAAAAGAAACCAGTGTATGCCGAATTGGTGGAATAAAGACCTGAGCTAGAGAGAAGCCATATGTGCTTATCCTCATGATCCTGTTGTAACTCCCAGTGAGCGGTGAGATCCCACACTTTGAAGAAATCAGCTAGAACATTAAGGGTGATAGCACCTCGAATGTCCTGCACCCATCCCCTTGTTGTGAGAGCATTGTGTACACTCCTCTTTTTAGCCCTAGAAGAGACCGTCTTGACCAGGTGAGGGGCCAACTGACAAAGACTCTGACCATCAATCCATTTATCAGTCCAAAACAAAGTGTTTTTACCGTTGCCCACCACCGAGGAAACCGCTGCCGAGAAGAAGGCCTTCACTGAAGGGTGAGCTTTTATATCAAAGGAAGCCCAAGGCCGGTCAGGATCAGTTTTTTGCAGCCAGAGCCAGCGCAGCCTAGGAGCCCAATTCATTTTTTGCAGGTCCGATATGCCCAACCCCCCAAGTTTTTTTGGTCTAGTAACCTTGCTCCAGGCTACCATACAATAACCTCCCAAAGCATTCTTCCTTCCTCTCCACAAGAAACTTCTTCTGATTTTGTCAATTGCTTTAATCACCCAAGGAGGTAAATCCATGGCCATAGTTAAGTAAATAGTCATTGACGACAAGACCGCTTGGACAAGGATCAATCTTCCAGCTTTGGTTAATAAATCAGCTTTCCAGCTGGGAAGACGACCCGCAATTTTATCAATGAACGGTTGGAGGTGTTGTTTCCCAAGCCGCTTCAAGGAAAGAGGTACCCCTAAATACTTGCAGGGGAAGCTGGCAATGGTGCAAGGCAGCAAGTTGTGAATGATATCCAGATTTTCAGCAGCACACCGGATGGGGAAGACGCTGCTCTTTGCCATATTTGTTTTAAGCCCAGAAGCCTCTCCAAAAATCTTAAGGATATCCATGATGGTCACAATATCAGTTGTCACCGGGTGAAGGAAGATTACCACATCATCAGCATAAAGAGATATACGGGAGTGGTCTGAATTTCCTGATAACGGCTCCAACAATCCCACAGCGGCTGCCTTTTTTGTTAGGTAGCACAAAACATCCATAACCAGGATGAAAAGCATTGGGGAGAGAGGATCACCCTGCCGAAGACCCCTTCTATGGAGAATTTTCTGCCCTGGCTCACCATTAAGAAGAACTTGAGAAGAAGCAGATGCAAGAAGAGTGCTGATAATATCACACCAAATTTGCCCAAAGCCCAAATGCCTCATAACTTAGAGGAGAAACGGCCATGAGACAGAATCAAACGCTTTGGTGATATCCAATTTAAGAAGTATTCTTGCACAATTTTTCTGGTGGAGCATAATGGCTGTCTGCTGAACAAGCATAAAATTGTCAAGAATGGATCTGCCCTTAATAAAAGCACTTTGATTCTGAGATACCATATTGTCAAGGTGACTAGCCAATCTATTTGCTAGAAGCTTAGTGATGAGCTTAGCAAAGGAGTGAACCAAGCTTATAGGCCGAAAATCCTTGACCTGGCAGGCATCGTCCTTCTTGGGCAAGAGAAGGATGTAGGCTGAGTTAAGCAGATCTAAATTCACCCATTTTCTGCTCCAAACAGCTGTAGCAGCAGCCATAATTTCCCCTTTTATGATCTGCCAGCACGTCTTATAGAATTTCCCAGTAAAACCATCCTGGCCGGGAGCCTTATTTAGAGGAAGAGATAGGACTGTTTTCCAGACTTCATCTTCAGTAAACGGGCTGTCCAGCGATGTCAGATTATGGGCAGGGATGTCAAGCTGAGCCAGGTCAATGGTGTGCGCCCGGTCAGGTGAACATCCCAGCAGCTTGTGGAAGAAATCACTGATAACCTCCAACTTATCCCCATGAGATGTCTTCACCGATCCATCATCAGAAATCAGATTGCCAACAAAATTCTTGCCTTTCCAGTATTTAGCATGGAGGTGGAAAAAGGCAGTGTTGGCATCCCCTTCAGCCAACCATGAGATCCTGGAGCGACTCCGAGCCATAGAACGCTGCAGCGATGAGAGGGCCACAATGCGACCATCCAGCTGATCCACCAACCACATTTCTAACACCGACAAGGGTCTGAAATCTTGAGCAGACTGCAACTTATGCATGATCTCCCTTGCCATCCCAAGTTGAGAGGTAATATGTCCCGTCCTTTTTTGAGACCAGCTCTGAAGATGCTTGACCGTGGCACTGAATTTTTTGGAGAGGGTGATAAAAGGGCAAGGGGAGGAGGAAACAGAGTTCCAAGCAACCTCCACTGTCGACAGAAAATCAGGTGCCTTTGTCCAGTAAGATTCAAAATGGAACCTCCTGCGCCCAGGAGATAAATCATGAAGCCCAAGGAGCAGAGGGCAATGGTCAGACCCGTCAGTGCTAGCACTCTGCAGAAGGCAATTAGGGAAGAGTTGTTCCCAATCTGGCGAGCAAAACATTCTATCGAGCTTGACAAGAGTGGGTGGATCTTGACGATTAGACCAAGTGAATTTCCTTCCATGTAAAGCCAATTCCTTCACCCCCAAATCGTTGATGAGTCTTCTGAATCTGTCCATGAGGTGCCTATTAAAATTGCCAGAGCTCTTATCATCATCCTTGTAGATGAGGTTGAAGTCGCCCATTAAAATCCAGGGCCCAAGACAAGCAGATCTCACATTGCGAAGCTCTTGCATAAACTGAATTTTGTCGCTGTTTCCTTGAGGCCCATAAACACATGTTAACCACCAAGGCTGCTGGTCACGTGGACTGAACTGAATTGTCACACTATGGTGATCCACCCTAGAAGCGCTTGCCGGACCAATCTCATTACTCCAGGCCACGAGAATCCCCCCGCTAGACCCAACTGAGGGAAGGGCTAGCTTGTGCACAAAATTACTCCCAAGGGTGGTCAAAATTGTATGCAAAGAAATTTCAGCCATTTTAGTTTCCTGAATACAAACCACATTAGCTTTGAAGGAGTTTATCAGATTGCGAATAGTATCCTGACGTGCCTTGGAATTTAAACCTCGGACATTCCAGCTTACAATTTTTGACGGATTCATGGGTAACTATGGTGTAAACAACCGGAGCCAAAACAAAGAAACAGGCATGAACAGCGGCTCAACACATAACCAGCCCAGGGGCTGTCCAGCCGAAGAGAGCAGCAAGCGCCTGGACATGAGACGGGGGAAGGGGCTGATCAAAAAGTCTGCTGTATTTTTGCAAGGCCTCCTGGCTGATGCCTTCATTCACATCGATCACCTGCATTGCTCTCATCACCTTCTTCCTGAATCTGTTCTGACCATCACCAAAGGCAGACTAATATTCCACCCCAATACCAGCAATGCGCCTACTACGGCGTGGAGGTGCAGCAGAAGAATTATCGTTCCCCGGTCTGGCAGGAAGAGGAGCTGGTAAAATGTGATCCGCAGTCTTTATAACCATGGAACTGAAGGAAGACCCAGGATGAATAGGGCTAGCCAGTTCAGGTGTCTGCGAAGGTTCAACAGCCAGACCAATGTCTGAGATGCAGCAAGGAACAGACCGAGGACCAGACAAGGTATCCATCCGATGCTGTTGCGTCCTCCGGCCCCTTCTAAAATAAACCTTCAGAGGCATGCAGTACCGCGGTTGAGGGGGAGCTGGTGAAAACTGGGACACCGCGAGGGAAGAATCCACCCAACCCGAAGCAGGCAAATCATCAGATACAGCAGCCGGATCATCAGAAATAAATGACGTAATAACAGGATCCACCAGTGTTGGAAGCGGGGGAGACACAGGCGCCGCAAGTATGAGTATGAATAAGGTTGTAAATGGTAATAATCAATTCCTCTCGGCTATACATCCAGGTGTTCATTCTACATTTGTGGCACCGCGCCCCCCTCATGCCGGCATTGATATCTTAATCTATACTTAGCTGCCATTGCCAATAAAGGTGCTGCTATTTTTAAGTCTATAACTGCATAAATTATATACATATATGGTGCTGATGCAACTGTGTTGAATAAATCCATTGGTACATAAAACACTTGTGCTGATTTTTATACTTCCAGAATTTAGGTAGTGCTTTAATGCAAGCTTTGGTTCAATCCTTACGATTTGCATTACCATTAATGAAATAAATAAGAAAAATACTTAACCACTTGTTTAGTTTTTCCTGTTTCTTCTGATATGTGGTGTTTCCATATAGGTAACTTAGTGTGTTTGAATTGAATAGTAAAAAGAGTGCAGTGTGTCTGATATGTGGTGAAAGTGATGAAGAGAATAATGCAACAAAGGTGATTGTTTTTTCTCTTAGTTTTTCTTGTTACTCTCTCTTGCTTTCTTCAACCATGGGATCGCTTTGAGAACCATTTAAACTTACCTCAGGAAATCTTATCAGATAATATGCTATGCTTCATTATACAATTGTACAATTAATCTATTTTAGGCAACAGTTCATTTGCTATCAGATAGAAGGCATTCATAAGAAGCTTGGCTTCGACAGGAACTCACTGGTACAGTTCATTTGCTATCAGATTGAAGGCATTCAATGTATAGCAGATGGATAGGTCTTGGATCTATATTAGGCGTTTTAACAAGCATTATCTAGACAGAGTGAGCGAATTCATGAAGTTTGTTGCGGAGCGATGTGCTGGGAGCGAGGAGATCCTATGTCCATGTGAGCGTCAAGTTAATTCAACAAGCAGTAGGTATAAGGTAAATTTTAGTTCACTAAAAACAAGTGTTATGAGCAGTATATAAAGCCTTTTTAAGTCATTCATGTACTTCAGCTTTTTCTAGTATTATAAACTAATCAATGGGCTAAGCTATCAGACCATATTTGTCTTGTTTCTGATGAGGTTGATTTAAGGTTTAGGAACTGAATGCTAGAATGTTTAGTCCCTATATATGCAAATTCTTATATCATGATTCTGTGTAGAATTTTTAGTCCTCGTCACTCTTTTCTTTGGCCATTATATTTAAGTTGTGGTAATGATTTTTTTTCTTTTCATTCCCATGTATATGACTCATATATGTGTTCTCTGTTCTCTAATGCAGTTGGAGTGTCAGGTCAAATTCCCCCAACAATTAAACCAGATGATGGAGTTAGGATGATGCATGCACTTTTTAAGTTTTAGAATATTGTGCTCAACTGCAGCTTGTGGCTGTTGAACTCATTCTACATGCTTTTGGATTTAAGTTATATGATATTTAAACATGTTGGATGTTTAATACTTGTGTCGAGTGCTTTATGCTTCAATTATATGTGGATGCCAGAAAAAATTGTGTACACTCGCGTTGTTTGATGAAATTGTATGCACAATTTGGTTTGAATTCAATTGAATGCTGATTTTTCTTAATTAATATTTGAACTAAAAACGTGATAAACCTATTATGTTAGTTGCCATGTTATCATGCTTTATGATGAAAATATTTTGTCACAATTCGTTTGACACGTCAGCTGCCATGTCACCTGCCACCTCATCCTACTTGTGACGAAATCAATCACCACAGTTCTTTTGCCACGTTAGCTGCCATGTCAGCCCATTTATGACGAACATATCTGTCATAAACCTGACACGTGGCAGGTTTAATGCTACACTCTATAACATTTTTTGGACCTCGTTTATGACGATCCATGGCATCATAATTTTTTTGACGAATACATTTACATCACTAAATTTATGACATTTTTTTACCTTTCGTCACAAAAGTTACCTTACTACGCACCTTCTATGACAATGACTTTTTCGTCATAAAGTCGTCATAACAACAAACACTATGACAAAAAACCCTTATTTATGACATAATGAGAATGTCATAGAAGGTCATATTTGTTGTAGTGAAATACCGCCGAAATAGAAGGCGAAGAAGTTCAAAAGTCGTTCTTGAGAGGATGCAGAACTTATACCACCGAAATAGAAGGCAAAGAAGTTCAAAAGTCGTTCCTAAGGGGATGCAGAACTTATACCACCGAAATAGAAGGTGAAGAAGCTCAAAAGCCGTTCCTAAGGGGATGTAGAGCTTAAGACTCAAAAGTCGTTCCTAGGGGGATGCAGAGTCTAGGTATGGCTTTATGTGTATGTTTGGACATTCATGTACACTTTACATTACATCATTCATTGCATTCATACAAAATCATGTAGACATTCCTAGGATCATCATCATCATAACATAAAGCACAAACAGATACTTCAGCTTTGATAACAATGCTTCGATGAGCATGAAGAAGCAAGATACGCTTCGCTGTGTACGAAAAGAAGGGAAGGTGTTTTTCGCCTTCGGCTCAAAAGATGTAAGTTTCGACCACAGCAAAGCAATTTACACATGGAAGAAAAGGTAAAAATATATTACAAGGTATGGACAAATATACAAAGTAATTGTTGGGGTCGTGCTTCGGTGCGCCGAAGGTCTCACACGAAGAAGCATCTTCGGCTGAAGTCGTCTCCAAAAGATGACCGAAGGTTCCTTTTCATGGAGCTTCGGCGTTACAAACCGACATAGAAATAGAATGACCTTTTTACCCATAATAGGTCTGAGTCAATGTTGTAAACTTTTTTAAGGGGCATAATTGTAATTTGTCACAGGCTGTGACCTGTGCCTATAAATAGATGAACAGTACCTCTGTACTGTTCACGCGAACCTGTCATTTTGCCTTCGCATCACACTTGTACTCTCACCTTCCTCAAGACCGAAGGTACATTTGTAATTTGAAATCATTTACATTCGTTCATGCTAGTAAAAATGAAAATGATTTTATGTTAACATTTAAATGTCTACTTTATGCCTCATGATCTATATGAATACTTCGTCCTTCATTATTATGATTACGAAGGTACGTCCTTCGTAACCTTCGTCCGAAGTTCCTTATATCCCGAAGGGATATAATGTGATGGAGGACGAAGGACCTTAATGTTTAACATTTTCTGTGTTGCCTTGTTCTTAACTCTTAGCATTTGAGAACAAGCCCCCAACATTGGCGCCCACCTCCGGTGAACTCACTTCCACTTTTCTGAGCTGATGGCTTCGTTCAACAACCAAGCTGGAGCTGCTTCGGCTTCGAAGTTGGTACTCCCGATAACAGGCGGTTCTTGCTCAGAGCCGGCCAACAAGAAGCAGAGGAAAGAGGCTCAAAGAAGGGTGCAGCATGTTGGAGTGCAGGGACCCTTCATCAAGTCAAAATGGTCCCATATTCCAATTACCTTCTCTCAGGAAGACCTTCAGCTTAAGGATTATCCCCACAATGATGCCATGGTTATCTCTTGCGTGATCAAAGGATTTCTGGTCCATAATGTCCTAGTTGATACAGGCAGTGCAGCTGACATTATATTTGCTAAAGCCTTCAGACAAATGCAAGAGCCCGAAGACAAGATTCATGATGCTACGCACCCTCTTTGTGGCTTCGGAGGGCGGCAGATTGTAGCACTTGGGAAGATTACCATGCCGGTAACCTTCGGATTTGTTAACAATACAAGGACTGAGCAAATTGTGTTTGATATTGTTGACATGGAGTATCCTTACAATGCTATCATTGGTCGCGGAACTCTTAATGCTTTCGAAGCAATTCTTCACCCAGCTTATCTCTGCATGAAGATACCTTCGGACCAAGGACCCATTGCTATTCATGGAAGCCAGGAAGCTGCTAGAAGGGCCGAAGGAAGCTGGACTGACTCCAAGGCAATCCATAACATAGATGGAGCTGAAGCTTGTGAACAGTATAAATTCAGGAGGGAGAAGGCAGCTTCAGCAGATCAGCCGAAGCCCATGTTATTGTGTGAAGACATAGCAGAGCAGAAGGTGCTGTTGGGCTCGCAATTATCTGAAGACCAAGAGAAAACCTTGATAAGGTTTTTATTCAACAACAAAGATGTTTTTGCATGGTCAGCCAATGATCTTTGTGGAGTGAATCGGGATGTCATTGAACATTCGCTCAATGTTGACCCATCCTTCAGACCCCGAAAGCAGAGGCTTCGGAAAATGTCTGATGACAAGGCCGAAGGGGCTCGCAATGAAGTGAAAAGACTTCTCAGTGCAGGAGTTATCAGAGAAGTGAAGTATCCAGAGTGGCTAGCTAACACTGTTATGGTGAAGAAGGCCAATGGCAAGTGGAGAATGTGTATTGATTTCACAGATCTCAACAAGGCTTGTCCGAAGGATGAATTCCCGCTGCCAAGGATAGATTCTTTAGTTGATGCAGCAGCTTCTTCGGAGCTCATGAGTCTCCTGGACTGCTACTCAGGCTATCATCAAATCTGGATGAAGAAGGAAGATGAGCCGAAGACTAGCTTCATAACCCCAAGTGGTACATATTGCTATCTTCGGATGCCTGAGGGGCTCAAGAATGCTGGAGGGAGTTTCAGCAGAATGACTGCGAAGGTTCTCCAATCTCAGATAGGCAGAAATGTGTTGACCTATGTTGATGACATCATTGTAAAAAGCACAAAGCAAGAAAATCATATTGCTGATCTGCAGGAGACCTTCGCCAGCTTCAGACAAGCTGGTCTGAAGCTGAATCCAGAAAAATGTGTCTTCGGAGTGAAGAAGGGCAAATTTCTTGGATGCTTGGTTTCAACAAAGAGAATCGAAGCTAATCCAAATAAAATTGAAGCTATACTTCGAATGGAGCCACCAACCACAAGAAAGGGGGCCCAAAGATTGACAGGAAGGCTGGCATCCCTCAACAGATTTATATCCAGATCAGCAGAAAGAAACTTACCATTCTTCGAGGTGCTGAAGTCAGCTGAAGTCTTTCAATGGGGCCCAAGTCAACAAAAAGCCTTCGAAGAGCTGAAGCAATATTTAATAGATCTCACAACATTAACTCCACCAGCGCCAGGGGCTCCTCTGTTGTTGTATGTGGCAGCTTCGCACTCAGCAGTAAGTGCGGCACTTGTTCAGGAGAAGTTTGATGGACAAGTCAAGAAGCAGGTCCCAGTATATTTTGTATCTGAGGTCCTTAGTGTCTCAAAGAAAAATTATACAGAGCTGGAGAAGGTGTTGTATGCTGTTTTAATGGCATCCAGGAAGCTTCGGCATTATTTTCAGGCATACAATATCATTGTTCCTTCTTCGCAGCCGTTGAAGGATATCATGAGAAATAGAGAAGCTACTGGCCGGATTGGAAAATGGGCTGCGGAGCTCAATGAATTTTACATTGATTATGTGCATAGATCCTCAATCCAGTCTCAAGCATTGGCAGATTTCATTGCCGACTGGACGCCAGGGGCTCAGGACGAAGAGGCGAATAAAGATGCCGAAGCATGGACAGTGTTTTGTGATGGCTCTTGGGGAACCTTCGGAGCAGGTGCAGCTGCTGTTTTGGTCTCACCATCAAAAGTTAAAACTTGCTATGCAGCAAGACTTGACTTCAGCTGCACAAATAATATCGCTGAATACGAAGCTTTGCTCCTGGGTCTTCGGAAACTAAAGGCAATGGGGATCAGAAGGGCGATTCTTAAAACCGATTCCCAGGTTGTTTCGGGTCATATTGATAAAAGTTGCAAGGCTAAAGACCCGAAGCTTGAAAAATACCTAGACACGGTCCGAAGGATCGAAGCTTCCTTCGAAGGATTTTCTGTTAAGAATATCCCTCGAGGACAAAATGAGCATGCTGATTTGTTAGCCAAGTCTGCAGCGCAGGGGCTGCCGCTACCTTCGGACGTGTTCTTCGAAACAATAAAGGCACCTTCAGTGGAGCTACTTGAAAGAGCAGTCCTTAACATTTCTCCTGTCTACAGTGAAGATTGGAGAACAGAAATAATCTCTTACCTTCAGGGAAACTTTCTATCAGATGACGAAGCTTATAATAAAAGGATAGAGGCAAGAGCTCGTCCCTATGTCATGATAGAAGGAGAGTTATACAAGCATGGAGTTTGTGCCCCGCTGCTCAAGTGCTTGTCTAGGGCCGAAGGTATAGAGTTGATGAAGGAGATACATGAAGGCCTGTGTGGATCCCACATCGGATCCAGGCTGTTACTTGGAAAAGTGTTCCGCCAAGGATTTTATTGGCCGAAGGCAGCTTCGGATGCAGCGGAGTTAGTCCAAAAGTGCGAAGGTTGTCAAAAATGTGCAAGAGATCAAAAGCAACCTTCGTCATTAACACAGCTGATACAACCCATCTGGCCATTGCAAAGGTGGGGCCTCGACTTGTTGGGTCCATTGCCACCGGCCCAAGGGAACCTAAAATATGTTATAGTAGCTGTGGAGTATTTTTCCAAGTGGATTGAGGCGAAGCCATTAGCCACAATAACTTCGGCCACTGTCCAAAAATTTTTCTGGCAGAGTATTGTCTGTCGCTTCGGAGTGCCGAAGGCTATCACTGTAGATAATGGAACACAGTTCGACTCCGAAGATTTCAGAAATTTCTGTGATCAAATTGGCACGAAGATCCACTTTGCGTCAGTCAGGCATCCGGAGTCGAATGGGCTTGTTGAAAGGGCCAACGGCATCATAATGACAGGAATAATGAAGCTAATCTTTAATCAACCAAGGGGAAAGTGGCCAGATCAGCTGACCAAAGTGGTGTGGAGCCATAACACAACAACATCAAGGTCTACAGGCTTTACCCCATTTAAGTTGTTATTTGGTGACGAAGCAATAACCCCGGAAGAAGCCAAAGCTGGATCAATAAGAGTGGTAGCTTCGGCAGAATCAGGTCCCGAAGATACTTGTCTCGTGGAAAAAGATGCATTAGAAGGGATCAGGCTTCAAGCCGTGGAGAATATCAATAAGTACCAGGCTGAAACAGTTAAATGGCGAGATAGAAAGGTCCGGCTAAAAAATATTGAGCCGGGACACTTGGTGCTTCGGAGAGTAGCCAACCCAGATACAGTGGGCAAGCTGCAATTGAAATGGGAAGGGCCTTTCTTAGTAGCATCTTCGTCAAGGCCTGGTTCGTACAGACTGAAGGACATGGATGGCAATGAAATTCCAAGATCTTGGAATGCGGATGAGCTTCGGCGATTTTATGTATAACTCGATGTAATTTTTTATGTTTCTTCTTTTCTTTTTTCATGGCACCCTTTTCCTTTCTAAAGGGGGAGAAAGGTTTTTAATGGGGCCATCATATGTAATTTTCCTTTTTAGTTTTATAAGAGCAAAATCCCCCAAAGAATGTAAATGTAAAAGCTGAGAGCGCACCATCGAGTGCCGAAACTGAAAAAGAGAAAAAAGCTCCGAAGACGTCCCCAAGGGGATGCAGAGCTCACAGCGAAAAGTCAACGCTGATTCCGCCGAAAGTAAAAGGCGAAGAAGCTCCAAAGTCGTTCCCAAGGGAATGCAGAGCTTATACCGTCTAAGTAAAAGGCGAAGAAGCTCCAAAGACGTCCCTAAGGGGATGCAGAGCTTACAGCGAAAAGTCAACGCTGATACTGCCTAAGTAAAAGGCGAAGATGCTCCAAAGTCGTTCCTAAGGGAATGCAGAGCTGATGTGTGGTTGGTTCTAAGCAAGTAATGGCTGAGAATGTGGCTTCGGACATACACTTCGGACATTCATTCGCACATTAAATTACATCATGGCATTTGCATGCATAAGCATTCATTCATAAGCATTTGTGTTCCTAAGTGGTTGCTTCGACAAAAAGAAAAAGCTTCGGAGAAGTGGTTTTTAATGATTCGTTATGTAAAAGAAAAAGCTTCGGAGAAGTGGTTTTTTATGATTCGTTATGCTATGTTGTGTACAAAAAAGAGAAGCTTCGGTAAAAAGAAGAATTGGTCTCTTATGTTTTGTTGTATACAAAAGGGAAAAGCTTCGTTGCTCGGCAAAAAGAGGAATTGCTTTTATGCTTCGTTGTGTACGAAAAGAAGGGAAGGTGTTTTTTCGCCTTCGGCTCAAAATACTGATTTCGTCCACATCAAAGCGCCTCAATCGAAGGGTAAGAATATATTACAAGGTATGTACAAAGTTCCTTGAGAACAGTCTAATTGTATTTACAAGAATTGTTACAAAAATATCCTGAGTTTTTCTACAGTACACTTCTACTGATCTTCATTAAGCTTCAGCTTCGGCGACAGCTTCGGCGACATAACTTAGGCATCATCTTCACCTTCGTCATCCTACATAAATCAAGGAATCGTGAGTAAAAATCAAGTGCAAAGGAAAAGGTGAGTACGAAGTATCATTTCTTACTGGTTCAAGATGACTTCGGGCTTCGTCTCCAGCCTTTTCCCGCCCGCCTTTTGTCCATATCATTTTTATAAATCTATTGGAGATGCTTCGGGCGAGGTCAGGCATATCATCCAGGATTGATGGAGATAAGGTGAAGTTGGGCCTGTTGACAATTTTTCCATGTTCGCAGCCGGCCTTCAGGAATGCAGCAGCGGTACCCCGAGAAGCTACCCAGGCACAGAAGTCGCCGTGCCCGGCTATAACTTCGTCAAGTTCTTCGATTTCAGATTCAATATGATCGAAGGCCTGTGGTAAATTTTCCGCTGAAGGGTTAAATTTCCCGCTGCTGGCTCCAACAGAGTAAAATATTTTCTTTAATCGTCCAATACAATTATTGCTAAAGTTTAAGCATTTGTTTTGAAGGCTTGTCAACATTTTCTTCAACTCTGAGCTGGTCTGGACTTCGGCTTCAAGCTTCGAATTAAGCTCTAGCTTCTCCTGATCGAATTGTTTTGATTGACTGACAAGCTTCGAATTTAACTCTGATACTTTAGCCTCAGTCTCAGCCAGCAAGCCTTCGGCGGATTGGAGCTCGAAGTCTTTCTTTTCAATGATGGCAGATTGTTCTTTTATCTTGTTTTCTAAGTTTTCAATTATAGCTTCGTGTTTTCTGTCCTCTAGGTCTTGCTGCATCTTCAGAGCTTTGCTCAGTAGCATGCTCTGCACAGAAAAAATTACGTTGGTAACATTTTCATTATTAACAGCAATAAAAACCAGAGAAAAGGTTGTTTACCTTGAAGTTGGAGTAAAATAAGATGCCGACGATATGTTGCCGTCGGTAGCGGCTGATGTCTGTCTCTAGCTTCGGAAAAC
Organism: Zea luxurians; assembly: GCA_029449295.1. NCBI lineage: Eukaryota > Viridiplantae > Streptophyta > Magnoliopsida > Poales > Poaceae > Zea > Zea luxurians. The sequence goes on from JAOPSE010000170.1 coordinate 970,000, forward strand.
CGATACTCTTTGATAGAGTACCGATTACCTTAGCTCCAATCTGGTCTCGAATGCAGCCTAGTTTTTCATCGTCTACACCTCCAAATATGAGAGCACCTGGCTTGTAGCCGCAAGATTTGGCATAGTCTTTAAGTTCTTCTATTTCGTCCTTCGTCAGTTTTTGCCCAACTAAATTCTGAAAGGAGTAGGCTTCGTCATCCGAAGTGTCTTCAGCTACTTCTTTTCCTTTCTCAGGCACTGTGGCCATGGTTTTTTCAGTGGTAGTACCAGCTTCTTCTGCAGCTATGTCTTCCAAAATCTTGTTGATGTCTTCAATAGTAGTTTCTAAATTTACATCTTCGGCTGCGGCGGCTTCGGTAGCCGCGACCTCCGAAGGTGCGACTTCGACGTTTTTGGTGCCTTCGGCAGCTGGTGTTTTCTGAATTGATGCCCTAGGCGGCGTCTTGTCGATAACTTCAGTTACCGCAATAATTCTTTGCCGCTTGGGTTTGCTTATCTTCGTTTGATCCGGCTCGTCCACCTTTTGAAAAAGCTTCGTCAGTTGGAGCCCTAATGGACTTAGCTTCGTGGGCATGGGTTCAGTCATTACCTTTAAAATTTCTTCCACGTCGCTGGTAGAAGGTGGTGTGGGGGTCCCCTCCTCTTCGGATATTTTTCGCTTCGGAGTTGTTACTTTTCTTTTCTTCGGAATTTTCTTCTCCTTTACTGGACTTTCTTCATCTTTGGTCAGAGTTTCGGCCACTCTTTTTCTTTTATGGCCCTCGGCACCCTTGTTTAACTGCTCATAGTCTGGGTACTCGAAGCCCAGGGCGTCGAGCACTCGGTTCAACCTTCGTTTCGGCCGGGCGCCGAAGGCAGCTGTCATTAGTTGATCCTCTTTTTTGGAATAATTTCCCAGGATTTCGTTGCACATTACCTCAACTGTGTCTAGCCATTCTTTGCAGGGTTTTTTAAAGTACTTCTTAAACTTGTAGTGGTAGGGCAGCCGGACAAGCTCTCCCTTCTTCTTCTCTCCCTCCAGCTTCGGCATTTCCCACTCTCTTAGAGTAGGGAAAACTCTGAATGCCAAGAATTCCTGAACTAGATCCCTGGTGCCAATATGTTCTGAAATAATTTCAAATTCACCCAGAGCAGCCCAGGTGGGACCTTTTAGATCGCCGATGCGGCATCGTGGCCTCGTTTCTCCGAAGATTAAATCCAGAGGGCTTTGTACCAATTTTTCTTTGTCTTCGTCAACTTTTACATAAAACCATTCAGATTTCCAGCCTGCTGGCCATTTGCTTCGGTAGCTGATGACAGGGCACTTTGTTGTCTTCCGGTAGGCAAAATTGTAGCAACCGAAATTATCATGTAGCCCATCTTTTCTGGCCTTGGTTTGGTAATGTAATTCGTGAACTCGGCAGAAGCTATCAGCAAACGGCTCCACAGCTTGGCTTCGGAGGGCCCAGATATAAACATTGAGCCTAACGATGGCGTTATGAGTCAATTGATGGAAGTAGATACCAAACCTCCTCAGTATCTCCGCAATAATATTGTGAAGAGGGAATCTCAGCCCAGCCTTTAAAAAGCTCTTGAAGATAACAATCTCATCCTTCCCTGGCTTCGGGGTGGTTTCTTCTCCCCCGAAGCGGAGTAGCTTCTTCTGATCTTCATTAAAATAACCTGCTTTCACCATCTTCGAAAGATCAGCTTTTGAAACAGTTGATTTCCCAAAATCCAGGTGACTGGGCTTGCTGGGCATGGCAATGTGGTAGTCATCTTCGGGGTCAGTCCCTTCAATGTTTTCTTCTTCTCCTTCGGCTGTTGTCGGGTTTGCTTCGGTAGCAGGCCTTTCTTCCGCAGTTACTAGACCGGAGCGCTGCATCGCTTCGGAGATGGGCACAGTGTCCGAACCTTCGGCTTCGTCTCCCTCACGTACAACTTTGGCAGTGGATCGCACTCTCGCCATTTGATTTTGAGTTTGGAGAAGTCAGAAGCTTTTTTCTTTTTTCTTTTCTCCGAAGCTTTTCTTTCTGACGAAGCAGACGTCGAGTTGGACCTTCGTTCGATTCTGAGAGTCAAGCTTCGGCTATGGTGGAAAATTTTGGCAGCAAAACAGTGCAAATAGCAATGAATGATGTGGTAACTTCACACCTACCCGCTTGTTTATATAATGCTGCAGGTAAGAAGGCGAAGCGGCAGGATTTTTACACCAGACGGGCGGTCACTTGTACTCGCTGTGCAGTGGACCGCAAAGATCAAACAGTAACTCTGCAAGGTGGGCCTGGCACGCGCTCGGAAGCCGGATCGTTTCTCCGCAACGAGCTCAGGGAAGGTGTTTTTTGGACCTTCGGCTTCCCGAAGCTGAAGAGGTTTTTTTTCACGGGTCAAGCTCGTTACGAAAAACGATCTAGCACCGCGAAAGAGGCTACTGTTGGGGTCGTGCTTCGGTGCGCCGAAGGTCTCACACGAAGAAGCATCTTCGGCTGAAGTCGTCTCCAAAAGATGACCGAAGGTTCCTTTTCATGGAGCTTCGGCGTTACAAACCGACATAGAAATAGAATGACCTTTTTACCCATAATAGGTCTGAGTCAATGTTGTAAACTTTTTTAAGGGGCATAATTGTAATTTGTCACAGGCTGCGACCTGTGCCTATAAATAGATGAACAGTACCTCTGTACTGTTCACGCGAACCTGTCATTTTGCCTTCGCATCACACTTGTACTCTCACCTTCCTCAAGACCGAAGGTACATTTGTAATTTGAAATCATTTACATTCGTTCATGCTAGTAAAAATGAAAATGATTTTATGTTAACATTTAAGTGTCTACTTTATGCCTCATGATCTATATGAATACTTCGTCCTTCATTATTATGATTACGAAGGTACGTCCTTCGTAACCTTCGTCCGAAGTTCCTTATATCCCGAAGGGATATAATGTGATGGAGGACGAAGGACCTTAATGTTTAACATTTTCTGTGTTGCCTTGTTCTTAACTCTTAGCATTTGAGAACAAGCCCCCAACAGTAATGTTCAATTCTTGGTTACAATATCTTTTACAAAAAATAATACAAATGCCTCTAAAAGATCTATGCAGGCAAGTCTAAAGATTAGTTTCAGTGGCCTTCGGAATCTGCTTCGGATTACTAATGTTCGGCATCATCATCCTGCACACAACAAGATTTTATAAGGAAAAAGGTAATCACAAGAAAAGGTAAGCTTTGGGCCTCATCACCAGCCAAGTATCGACCACCCTTCGCCCAAATTTGTGTTATAAATCTACTTCCTATGCTTCGGGCTTCGCCAGGAATATCAGTCAAGTCTGCCGAAGATAGGCTGAAGGTAGGCCTATTCACTATCTTTGCGTGTGTACAGCTAGCTTTCAAAAATAATGCAGCTATGCCGTGAGAAGCTAGCAGGGCGCAGAAGTCACCATGCCCTGCTATTACTTCGTCAAGCGCCTCAACTTCGCCTTCAATGTGTTCGAAGGTGCTTGATATATTTTCGGCCGAAGGAGTAAACTTTTCAGCGCTGGCTCTAACTGAGTTAAAAACCTTTTTTATTTGCTCTACACAGCGACTGCCAAAGCTCAGGCACATGTTACGAAGCTCCTTCTGAGATAGCTATAGCTTCGTATTCTTAGCAGCTTTGGCTTCATACTTCATTTGCAAGTCTTTTCTTTCTTGTTCGAAGCTTTCTGATTTTTGGAGAAGCTTCCTGCTTAGTCTATCATTTTCACTTTGCGCTTCTGCAAGGGAACCTTCCACTGCTTGGAGTAGAAAATCTTTCTTTTCAAGAGAAGCTTCGTACTCTTTGATTTTTCTCTCTAGACCCTCGATTATAATTTCATTCTTTTTATCCTCGAGGTCCTGTTGCATTTGCAGCGCTTTGCTCAGCAGCATACTCTGTACAAGATAGACCTTCATCAGCAAACTTCGTCGTAAAAATAAAACAAATAATAAAATTTTGCTTTATTATAAGAATTTTACCTTAAAGTTGGAATAAAACAAACTACCGACGATATGTTGTCGTCGATAGCTGCTAATATCGGCTTCAAGCTTTGGAAAGCCGACACTCTTCGATAGAGTGCCGATTACCTTCACCCCAGTATGGTCACGAACACATCCCAAGGCCTCTTCATCGATTCCACCAAAGAGCATGGCTCCTGGCTGGTAGCCACAGGAAATACCATATTCCTGTAGCTCCTTCTTCTCGGCCTCAGATAGTTCTTGCCCGACCAGGTTCCAAAGATCGAAACCTTTTTCTTCCGAAGCAGCTTCGGCAATTTCTTTCCCTTTGTCGGACACTGGGGCCTTGACCTGTTCTGCAGCTGCAGATATTTCTTCTGTAATCATGCCAGTATAAATTTATCAATTCCAGATAGGGTAGTCTCCAAGTTGGCAGCTTCGGTAGCAGCTGCAGCTTTAGCTGATGTGTTTGCTTCAGCAGTGACCTCGGTGCTTGCAGTAGGTGCTATCTTAGATGCCGAGGTCGGTGGTGGTGTCTTTTCAATAGCTTGCATTACGCTACCAATTCTTCGCTTCTTCAGCCCATCTGCCTTCTTTGTGGCCGAAGGTTCTTCTTTCTTCTGAAAAAGCTTCGTCAGTTCCAGTCCCAGAGGGCTTAGCAGCTGGATAGGTAGAGATTCAGTCATTACCTTTAAAATTTCTGCCACTTCGGCAGCTGGAGGTGTCAAGGGAGTATCTTTTTCCTCTTCAGTCATCTTTGGCTCTGGGGATTTGGCTTTTCTTTTCTTTAAAGCCACCATCTTCGGCTCAGGACTAGATTTTCTCTTCTTTAAGACCTTCTCATCTTCTTTCACCATTCTGGCAGCTTGTCTGCTCAGAACGCTAACAGCCATTTTTCTTTTTGCCTCTTCGGCACCCTTGTTGAGCCGCTCATAATCAGGGTATTCAAATTTTAGAGCGTCCATAACTCGGTTTAACCTTCGTTTCGGCTGGGTGCCGAAGGCTGCTGACATTAATTGATCTTCTTTTCTAGTATAATTACCCAAAATTTCATTGCACAAAGTTTCAATCATTTCCAGCCACTCTTGGCAGGGCTCCTTAAACTGTTTCTCAAACTTAAAATGATAAGGTAACCGAACAAGTTCATATTTCTTCTTTGTGCCCTTTAGCTTTGGCATACTCCAATCACTTGACGTCGGAGATGTCCTGTTGGCCAGGTATTCTTGCACCAGGTCTCTGGTGCTGACTTGTTCAGCCACCACCCTGAATTCTGCTGCGGCCAGTTGGCATGGTGACCCTAGCTGCATGTTGCACAGAGGCCGGGTCATTCCGAAGCTTAGAGATAGTGGGCACATAACCATCGTCATCAGTTTCCCTCTTTTCTTTTCATCAACCTTGATATAGAACCATTCACTCTTCCAACCAGTTGGCCACTTGGTGCGATAGCTAAGAACTGGAGCCTTTGTATCCTTGCGATACGTGAAATTATAGCAACCAAAATTTTCATGTAAACCGTCTGCCCTGGCCTTCATTTGGTAGTGCAGCTCGTGCACTCGGCAGAATGCTTCGGCATCTAGGTCCATCCCTTGGCTTCGGAGGGCCCAGATGAAGATGTTGAGCCTAACAATAGCGTTAGGGGTCAGCTGATGTAGATAAATTTCGAAATTCTTCAAAACTTCTCCTATCATCTCATTTAGAGGAAACCGTAATCCTGCTCTAAAAAACTTTTGAAAACCACTACTTCATCGTCCTTCGGCGTTGGAGTGGTTTCTTCTCCGACAAAACGAACAAGCTTCCTTTCAGCCTCTCCAAAGTAGCCCAGTTTCATCATCATGGGCATGTCGGCTTCAGAAACAGTAGATTTCCCAAAATCTAAGTGGCTGGGTTTCGAAGGGATCAAAATACTATAATCCTCCTCTTCTTCATTAGTATTTTGTTCAATATCAGCTTGTTCAACTTTGGCAGCAGATGTACCTTCGTCAATGGTTCCCTCTGTCACAACTAAGCCCGACTGTCTCATGACTTTAGAAATCGGAGCTGTCTCGGTGGCCTCGGTCTCCTCTCCTTCACGAGTCACCCTTGCAATTGAGCATACTCTGGCCATCTGATGGATCTCTTGCGGTTTTTACGAAGTTGATGTCTTTTGCAATTTTGACGAAGCTAGTCCTTACGACGAAGCTAATTTTAGATGATGAAGCACTCACTTAAGAGAGAAATGAAAATCTTTGGCTGTGGTTAAATTTTTTAACAACACAATGGTGGCAATGAATGCCGTGGTAACTTCTCACCAACCCGTCTGTTTATATAGTGCTACAGGTCGGAAGGTGAACCGCCAGACCGCCCCTACACGCTGAGCGGTGGGTCACCTAGCGACTGGAGTATTTTAATCGTTTCTCGACAACAAGCTCAGGGAAGGTGTTTTTCGGACCTTCGGCATTCCGAAGCCTTCGTGTTTTTCGCGGATCAAGCTCGTTACGAAAAACGATCTAGCACCACGAAGGGGCTACTGTTGGGGGCCTTCTTCCTCGCCGAAGGTCCTCTGAGCAAAAACACCTTTGGCAAGACGATATGCCGAAGCTATCATCAATAAAGCTTCGGCACAACGATGTGCTTGAGACGAAGGACAGCACCGACTTAAAGAGGAAAAGACCGTCCAGTCCCTAGCATTCTGTATCATGAATATGATTAAGTGTCAAGGACACAAATGTAACTTCGACCGGGCTGCGTCCCGCGCCTATAAATAGGTGAACAGTAACCTTGTACGGGACACACGGACTTGTATTCACTCGCACGTCACTCTCAAGCCTTTTGTCTTCTGTCAAGCCGAAGGTATAAATGTAATTCAATATTGTTCATATTCATTTATGATAATATAATAAAAATGTTATGATAATATCATATGATTGTTCATGTTACCTTCCATGTTCCATATGTTTCTACTTCCATTATTATATACTGAGATGATGAAGGTATGTCCTTCGCAACCTTCGTCTAAAGATCATTATATCCTGAGGGAGATAATGCTTCGAAGGATGAAGGTCTTTAACGATTAACATTTTGTGTTCCCTTGTTCTTAACTCATAGCATTTGAGAACAAGTGACCAACAATTTCTATATTAAATAATTGGGTTTTCAATATAAAAGAAATTCTACTAAACATCCATAAATCACATATGAGCAAACAAAATTACTCTAAAGGCAAATAAAAATCAAACACTTGAAAGAAAAATTCATTACCATATTTACCATTAATAAACTAAATGCATTATTTTTAGTTGATGGTTTTGTAGTGTTACAATTAAACTAGTGATCTACCAAACAAATGGCACCCTCTGGAAGTACTTTTCCTATCAATTTTGCAACCAACGTAATCTGAATCGGAATAGACAGCTAATTCAAAAGTAGCTCCTTTGGGATACCAAAGGCCAATGCTTGGGGTGTGCTTGAGGTACCTAAGAATCATTTTAACAACACTAAGATGAGCTTTCTAAGTATTTGCTTGAAAGCGAGCACACATACAAACACTAACAATGATATTGGGCCTAGATGCAGTAAGATACAATAAACTAACGATCATAAAACGGTAGAGAGTTTGATTAACCCGGTTACCTCCCTCATCTAGGTCGAGATGTCCATTAGTAAGCATGGGTGTCTTGATTGGTTTGCACTTCTCTATTTTGAATCTTTTCAACAAGTCTTTGGTATACTTCTCTTATGAGAGGAAGTTGTGTTCTTTCATTTGCTTGACTTGAAAGCCGAGGAAGAATGTGAGCTCACCAATCATTGACATCTTGAACTCCTTCGACATCAACTCACCAAATTCCTTGCAATGACAATCATTTGTCGAGCCAAAGACTATATCATCAACATAAACTTGACAAATGAAAATATCACTGTTATGCTTCTTGGTGAATAGTGTGGTGTCGACGATTTCGATCTTGAAGCCCTTCTCAATGAGGAAGTCGCGAAGACACTCATACCAAGCCCTTGGAGCTTGCTTTAGTCCATATAGCGCCTTGGACAACCTACAAGCATGATTAGGATATCTAGGGTCTTCAAACCCGGGGGGTTGCTCAACATATACAAGTTCAATTACGAAGCCATTTAAAATGCACTTTTTACATCTATTTGATATAATTTAATGTCATAGCAGGATGCATATGCAAGGATACAGATGGCTTCAAGTTGAGCAACCGGTGCAAAGGTCTCTCCAAAGTCCAAGCCTTCAACTTGAGAAAACACCTTTGCAACTAGCCTTGCCTTGTTTTGCACAATTACACCATGATCATCTTTTTTCTGAACACCTACTTTGTTCCAATGACTTGCATCTTGTAAAGGCTTCTCAAGGGTCCAGACTTGATTCTGGGTGAAGTTTTTTAATTCTTCATGCATGGCATTCACCCAGTTCGGATTCTGTAGTGCCTCATCTATACAAGTAGACTTAACACAGGAAACAAATGAGTGATATTCAATAAATGAAGCAAATTTTTGTGAATGAGTAATAACCCCTTCTGAAGGATTCCCAATGATGAGATCTTGTGGATGTGATTGTAGTAGTGATGAATTTATTTTGTCAACCACTTGGGAAGATCTTAGAGCATCAACATCTTCGGCTTGTACCATTGCATGTTCATGAGAGACAAAAGTATCTTTATTTGCATGCCTCTCATCTTTATCATCATCTTGTGGTACATTTGATGAAGAGGGCCTATTGATGTCATGCACTACATCTTCTTTTGGTTTGATGGCTCCAATTGGCATATTCTTCATAGCTTCCCTGAGTGGTTCATCACCTACATCATCAAGATTTTCATGTGCTCCTTGGGAGCCATTAGTCTCATCAAATTCCACATCATATGTTTCTCCCACCATGCCAGTGGCACGATCGAATAATCAATATGCTTTGGATTTCGATGAATAACCAAGTAAGAAACAAATATCACATCATCTTTGAAACTTCCCTAGGTGATGATGTTTCTTGTCGATGTAGCATTTGCATCCAAACACCTGGAAGAATGAGACATTTGGCTTTTTCCCATTTAGTAGTTCATAGGGAGTCTTCTCAAGTAACCAGTGAGGAAACAACCTGTTTGATGCATAGCAAGCAGTGTTGACAGCCTTGACCCAAAACATCTCTGGTGTGTTATACTCATCTATCATTGTTCTTGCAAGAGTGATCAAGGTTGTATTCTTTCTTTTTACAACTCCATTTTGTTGAGGTGTATATGTTGCAGACACTTCATGTTTGATTCCAATTTCATCACAATATTCATGAATGTTGGTGTTGTCAAACTCTTTCCCATTGCCACTTTCGATTTTCTTGATTTTGCAATCAAATTCATTTTGAGCTTTCTTGGCAAACTTCTTGAAGATTAATGCAACCTCAGACTTGTCATGAAGAAAGAACACCTAAGTGTATCTTGAAAAATCATCAACAATAACCACACAATAGTGGTTGCCACCAGCACTAGCATAAGTTGTTGGTCCAAATAAATCCATGTGAAGTAGCTCTAGTGTCCTTGATGTTGACACAAAAGCTTTTGAAGGATGAATGTTAGCAACTTGCTTTACAGCTTGACATGCACTACAAAGCTTGTCCTTTTCCAATACAACAACCTTCAATCCTCTAACCATGTCTTTCTTTAGAATCTTCTTGAGTGTGCTCATTCCAACATGTGCAAGCCTTATATGACATAGCCATGCAAGAGATGCTTTGGTAAATAGGCAAGTCCATAGGTCAGCATCCTTAGAAGAGAAATCTACTAAATATAGGTTGCTATACCTAAATCCTTTAAATATCACTGACTCATCATCCATTTTAGATACAACAACCTCTGATGAAGTGCATAAGCATTGAAGACCAACATCGCATGGCTGATCGACTGATAGCAAGTTGAAACTCAATGGTGCAACTAAGCGAACATTTGAAATTGAAAGATCATTTGATATTGCCACCTTTCCAAGCCCTTGAACTTTTACTTTTGAATTATCTCCAAATGTGATTTTGTCTTGTTCATCAACATCTTCATCTAATGAGGTGAACATATGTGGGTTACCAGTCATATGTTGAGTACATCCACTGTCAATTACCCAACGGCTCCCACCGGTCTTGTAGTTCACCTACATGCACAAATGAATCAAGATTCAATCTTGGGACCCTATCTTGCATAGGGCTCGTAACTTTCTCAATCAAGGACTTTGCAACCCAAATTTGTCTAGGTCTACTCTTGTTTGGCGGACCTAAGAATGTTACTTTGACCTTCCCATTTGCAATTTTTCTAAGGCTTAGTGGGTATTGAATGCAAAAGGTCTTGAGTGCTTTGGCAAGGGAGTTGGTGGTGTGGCTTTGCAATTGTGAGCAAAGGGTCTTCCTTTTCCACACTCATAGCACTTGATGGGCTTAGGATTTTGCTTAGCTTTTTTTATTTGTTGCTTTCTTTTGCATAAACTAATTGTATCCAATACCACTCTTGTTATTTTTCATGACTATGTTCATGAGGAGCTCATTTTGGAGGTATTGACCCTTGTTGAATTTTTGCACAGTAGTGGCAAGATGTTCTTTCTCTGGCTTGAGCTTCTCAAAGTGCACACAATTGTTGTGTAGTTTTGGGTTCAACAATCCCAATCAATTGTTGTGTGCAACATTGTTTGGAAAATACCATAGTTAATATAGAGCAAAACTCCAATCTCCAATCACTGAAAGGTTTTTAGTGTTCAAGGATATTGCCCAAAATATGAATCTGTGTACTTAAAAGTCATTGTATCAGAATCATATCATTTAGCGTACTTAGGTTTGATTGAGTGTCCTTGAAATATGAGAAGAAACTTTGGGAGAAAGAGAGGGAGGAGATGTTGTACCCGATTTGGGCTGGTTATCCAACACATGTTAGGGATGGCATGGCTGCACAAAAGCATGTCGCTGTTGCAGAGCCTCCATGATCGGCTCGATGTGGCGTGCTAGGATGCAGGGTATGTGACGGAACCTCCCAAGTCATTAGGCCCACCTACAGTTGTCCTTGTCCAACAGACATCAGACAACCCTGTAGATGTTCCTGAATCACTTGACAAGTTCGGTATCTTTTCTCCTACCTTTCCAGGAACGTTTCACCCGTTTGACAGACAATATGTTCATTGGAGATGCGGAAATGCGGAAGTGATTACATAAACTTACATTTATTTAAAAAGTAAGAGTAAGTCATTTATTACAGACCAGTGTATAAAGCGAGTGCTGAAAGAGTATTATTACAATACCTGGGAGGCAAAAACTCCTCCCATTAAGTTCTTTACATAAAAGTTTTTAAGGAGGACTCGGTCCTCCAGCAGCTTCATTCTTGATTGTCCTCATTTTTCACCACCTTGGTACAAAAACAACACAAGTTTGTTGTCTCCTCAGCTAAAAACAACGGGGGAATAAACCCTGAATATGGAATTACTCAGCAAGTCTTACCCGACTAAAGTAAAGACTCTCAAGGGTATGCTGGTTATATGGGAGTCAAGGTAAGGCCTTTCAATAATCAAAGACTCTGTTTGCAGAATTGCTTACTAAAGTGGATCCTTAAAATCCAATTTTATTGTCAGGTTAAGTAAAATTACCTGCAGCTAGTGTTCTTTCTACCCTAGTTCAAACACTTGTCCTGAACTAGCCAATTTCTCGTTAATCCCTTTATCTTTAGTGGAGGGCTACGTGTAAGTCAGTGGCCAAGTCTCCATAACCGCGGAGGTACGGCGATCCGAATCGATTATACTCAGCTGAGGATCTCCGATCACACGACATATGTAGCACTTAACCCTTGCATATGTCAACCCGCCACCGAGTTTCTTAAGACCAGATCAGGTTCACGCAAACCGAGAGCACAGATACACCACCGTCCAGCCTCTTGCCACGGAGGGTACACTCTACTCTCGCCACTGCTCCACGTCCATTTCGTGTTATCTTATTCTGGCCTTAGTCCACCCGAGGCAAAGCTTACCCATGACGAGGCATGTGACCAGTTAAAGGGTCCTCGGTCAGCAGGCCTACATCGACAAGGTCCTTAATCGACTCAGACGGAGACACTACACCGAGACTCTCTTCTCGTGCAAGTCACCCGCCCGGTCTCAGCTTAATCATTTAACCCCAAAGGTTGGTACCTGGCAGAGGTACATCTTTTTCGATGTTGGACCCATCATGGCCATGATGGATCCACCATCAAGTTTTGTTTTCAAAAATATCCCAACCACTTTTGCCACATCATCTTTTGTAAAAACAAAACATTTTGTTTTACTAAAGCAAGGCTAAGCATAAAGAAAATCCTTTGTAAACAGGGATTTCAAGGAAGGTAATCGAATCCAAGGAAGGTAATGCAGGAATTGTTTAAGCAATCAACACCTATCACCTAGTGCATCAAGCAAGGGAGAAAGATTTTAAAACACAAGGGGGGTGGCAAATGCACCGGGGCTTGCCTTTGTTTATGGGTGAGTCAGGCTCAGATCCACAAATATCGAAGTAGAAACAATTCTCAGCCTGAGTGTCCAAAGGTGGTGGTACTTGCTCTTCAGTGGCTTCCACTTCTTCCTCGTGTTCTAATCATAACCACATATATGCATAAGAATGAATGCCATGTAATGCTCATGAGGGTGCGAAGATAATACAAATTTATTATCTAAGTCTGGAATACAACTTTCCTTCACGGAACTCCGAGAATTTAGGGTTTCCGGAGTCAGTAAAGGAGTTCACAGGGCAGAGGGTTTTGGGGTTTAGGTGTCAAACAAGGTCCAAATCAACCCAAACTCTACCCAAGGTTTCTAAATAATATGAGGAACTCATATAAAAATTTTGGGCATTTTTGGAATTATTATATATTTTCTAAAAATCCAGAACTATTACTTTAAACTACTTAAAATGCCTTAAAATTCCTTATTTCCTCTAAAAATCATAAAACTATTTTTATTAAATTCTAGGGAAAATAAGAAGTTTAGGAAAATTGGTTTCACAATTTTAGGATTTTTCTACCATTTTCTATAATTGTTTTGGCTCTGGAATAAAAAGAAAAGGAAAAACTGGTGAATAGTATCGGGCTGATTTCAGCCCAGCGGCCCAGTTCAGAGGGGAAAGGCGCCCGCGCGCGCGCCCGCGCTGGCTGTTTTGCACAGAGGACCCTGGGTGTTTGGTTATCTGGAAATAAGTTCTTTTACTATTCTTACGTGTCGCGGACGGTTTACAGAAACACCCTCAGGTTTCTAATCCTTCACAGGGGAAGGTCCCCGACGGATTCGCGCACGGCAGATCTCCGGCGAGCATCTGTACCGGCCGATTGGGGTAACGGCTAGGTTCTCCGAGCAACAGACATGAAATTGGGGCTACCTTGATCATTTCCCTCAACCTAATTGCATCTAAGACCAACTAATAAGCTCTGGCCACAGCGGCCGTGAACATCGCGACTTGGCGATCGTGTTCCCGGCGACCCTGGCGGTTCGATTCAATTAAAGGGGTCGGTGAGCATCACCATCATGTAAGGATGCTAGAACAGGAACGAGAAGGGAATGAGCAGACCTGGGGAAGGCTGGCCACGGTAGGGTGTAGTTCTCGGCGGCGGAGAGTCGATTTGGGGGAAGTTGAAAATTGGGGAGCTGTGGGGAATGATCGGAGCTACGAGCGGGTTCTCTGGACGCACGATTACCTAGCGGAACGGGCTGAGGCTTCAATTTATAGGATACTTAAGCGGTGGTGGCCAATTTGGTCGAGCAACGCTGGCAGCCGGAGATGGAGAAGAACCTGGCGTGGTGAATTCGTGTCCATCACCGTGGCAGGCTTACCGGCGTTGATTAGACAGCAGTTGGGAGTTACGGCGATGTGGTGGAAGGGTTGAGCCACGCGGCACACGGTCGGGAGGCGGCGGTCATCGGTGAGCTTATCGGCTCCGCCGCAAAGTGGAAGAGAAAGCCACGGGGAGACATCAGAGTGATCTCCAGCTCACCGCCGGCAAGGATCTTTCACCGTATGTTCTTATCCACCCACCCCGAGCACAAGTTGGGCCGGCGACGGCACGAATCGCGGCGGAATCGGTTGTCGGCGGTGGGTCAGTCGCGCTGGCGGTCTGATCCAGCCTCGCTACTGTACCATGGCGAGCACCTATTCAGAACAGCTGACATAGCACTTTGGAGCAGGATTTACTCTCAATTTCCAATGACAACTCCTCCCAAGCTTTGCAGCAAAATTGTAGAGCTATAAACCAGCAATAATTCGGCTATAGGGCTTGAACTCATTTGAGTACTAGATCAAGGTTGAATTCATACTCAAAGTTGGCTCTATTACACTGAACATCTGAATTTCAGACTGAATCAGCCTGACAGCCAATCTTTAGGCTTAATTATCTCCAATATTTTCTTAACAACTATGCTCACACTCTTAAGCAAAGTTGTGCTCCTATGATTGGGCTACAATCTTGATGTGGTGATGAGAGCACCTAGAGGGGGGGTGAATAGGTGATCCTGTAAAACTTGAAACTTAAGCCACAAAAACTTGGTTAAGCGTTAGCACAATAATCGCCAAATGGCTAGACAGGAGTCTCAACAAAACACAATAACCACAAAGATATCAATCACAGAGATGTCACGGTGGTTATCCCGTGGTTCGGCCAAGACCAACGCTTGCCTACTCCACGTTGTGGCGTCCCAACGGACGAGGGTTGCAATCAACCCCTCTCAAGCGGTCCAAAGACCCACTTGAATACCACGGTGTTTTGCTTGCTTTTCTTAATCCCGTTCACGAGGAATCTCCACAACTTGGAGCCTCTCGCCCTTACACTTGAAGTTCACAAAGAAGCACGGAGTAAGGGAGGGATTAGCAACTCACACAAGACACAAAGATCACAGCAAATACGCACACACAAGACCCAGACTTAAGCTCAAAAGACTAGCACACTAGAACGGAGCTCAAATCACTAGAATGTCGAACAAGTGCGCAAGAATGGAGTGTGAGTGATCAAGATTGCTTAAGGAATGCTTGGTATACTCCTCCATGCGCCTAGGGGTCCCTTTTATAGCCCCAAGGCAGCTAGGAGCCGTTGAGAGCAATCCTGGAAGGCAGATCTTGCCTTCTGTCGACTTGCGCACCGGACAGTCCGGTGCACCACCGGACACTGTCCGGTGCAGATATCCTTCCTTATTTGGCGAAGCCGACCGTTGGAGTCTGAGAGCCGTTGGCGCACCAGACACTGTCCGGTGCACACCGGACAGTCCGGTGCACCAATGTGACCGTTGGCTCGGCCACGCGTCACGCGCGGAATCCTCGGCCGACCGTTGCCCCGGCTGACTGTTGACTCATCGGACAGTCCGGTGCGCCACCGGACAGACCGGTGAATTTTAGTCGTACGCCGTTAATCATCTCCCGAGAACGGCTCACCGGACAGTCCGGTGCACCACCGGACAGACCGGTGAATTTTAGCCGTACACCGCCGTCGAAGTCCCGAGAGCAGCCTGTTCGCCAGAGCCAGCCTGGCGCACCGGACACTGTCCGGTGCACCACCGGACAGTCTGGTGAACCCAGACTGAGCAGACTTTGGCTGAACAAGGCCATCTCATTTCCCATTCAATTTTTCCTGTTTCCAGCACTTAGACACAATACATTAGTCCATAAAACAATGTACTAAGTCTAGAAACATACCTTTTGACATGATTTGCACTTTGTCCACCACTTTGCATAGATTAGCACAAAAGCACTTGTGTTGGCACTCAATCACCAAAATACTTAGAAATGGCCCAAGGGCACATTTCCCTTTCAATCTCCCCCTTTTTGGTGATTTATGCCAACACAACATAAAGCAACTAGAACAAGTGCAATATCAATGCAAATGAACACTCAAAATTGTTTTGATTCAATTTTGACATATATGGATCACTCTTTGCCACCACTTGGTTTGTTTTTGCAAATCAAACTCAAATTCCTATCTCTTAGTCAAATCCACTTGTAGAGACATAAAGAGAGGTATTCCAAAGAAAATTGATCAAGGATTTCAAAAACTCCCCCTTTTTTCCATAATCAACACTTCTCCCCACAAGAGGCCAACTTTTGACAACAGAGACAATAAAAGAGTTTTGACAAACCAAAAGCTCTAATCTACTATTTTCAAAATTTCTCAAGTGGTAGCTGATCCATCTATTGCTTTGGCCTTTATTTTCTCCCCCTTTGGCATCAAGCTCCAAAACAGGATCAATCTTGGCCTTTAAACCACATTGCCTCACCAAAATCTTCAAATAAGAACACAAAGGCAATAAGAGTACGTGAGATGAACTTGGAATAAGTTACCCTCTCATCGGAGTGCAGTGGAAGTCTTTCATGGTCCAAGTCCACCTTTTCCCTTTCAAACCTCCTTTGAGACTAAATCAAGCAAACTCAAGCAAACGGTTAGTCTAAAAGGGTCAAGTTGTAACACAACTCCCCCTAAATATGTGCATCACTTGCAAAAGGACTTATGAGGTCCGGGGAGTGATTGTACAACTTGAGCACCACAAGTAAGCAACAAAATGCAGAAGGAACATGATCAAAGGTATAAACTCATGTATGCTATAAATCAATCTAGGTTCCGCGAATCTAGGACATTTAGCTCACTACGCAGCCTGCAAAAGGTCTTCTCATCTAAAGGCTTGGTAAAGATATCGGCTAGCTGGTTCTCGGTGCTAACATGAAATACTTCGATATCTCCCTTTTGTTGGTGGTCTCTCAAAAAGTGATGCCGGATGTCAATGTGCTTTGTGCGGCTGTGCTCAACAGGATTTTACCGCTATTCGGATAGCACTCTCATTGTCACATAGGAGTGGGACTTTGCTCAGATTGTAGCCAAAGTCCCGGAGCGTTTGCCTCATCCAAAGTAGTTGCGCGCAACACTGTCCTGCGGCAACGTACTCGGCCTCAGCGGTGGATAGGGCAACGGAAGTTTGTTTCTTAGAGTTCCACGACACCAGGGACCTTCCTAAGAATTGGCACGTCCCTAATGTACTCTTCCTATCGACCTTACATCCAGCAAAGTCGGAATCTGAGTATCCAATCAAGTCAAAGTTAGACCCCTTTGGATACCAGATCCCGAAGCAAGGCGTAGCGACTAAATATCGAAGAATTCGCTTCACAGCCACTAAGTGACACTCCTTAGGATCGGATTGAAATCTAGCACACATGCATACGCTAAGCATAATATCCGGTCTACTAGCACATAAATAAAGCAAAGAACCTATCATGGACCGGTATGCTTTTTGATCAACAGACTTACCTCCTTTGTTGAGGTCGGTGTGTCCGTCAGTTCCCATCGGCGTCTTTGCGGGCTTGGCGTCCTTCATCCCAAACCGCTTTAGCAAGTCTTGCGTGTACTTCGTTTGGGAGATGAAAGTGCCGTCCTTGAGTTGCTTTACTTGGAATCCAAGGAAGTAGTTCAACTCGCCCATCATCGACATCTCGAATTTCTGCGTCATCACCCTGCTAAACTCTTCACAGGACTTTTGGTTAGTAGAACCAAATATTATGTCATCGACATAAATTTGGCACACAAAAAGATCACCATCGCAAGTCTTAGTGAAAAGTGTTGGATCGGCTTTCCCAACCTTGAAAGCATTAGCAATTAAAAAGTCTCTAAGGCGTTCATACCATGCTCTTGGGGCTTGCTTAAGTCCATAGAGCGCCTTAGAGAGCTTACGCACGTGGTCGGGGTACCGTTCATCCTCGAAGCCAGGGGGTGCTCCACGTACACCTCCTCCTTGATCGGCCCGTTGAGGAAAGCGCTCTTCACATCCATTTGGTACAACCTGAAAGAATGGTGAGCGGCATATGCTAGAAAAATACGAATTGATTCTAGCCTAGCCACAGGAGCAAACGTCTCCTCAAAGTCCAAACCTGCGACTTGGGCATAACCTTTTGCCACAAGTCGAGCCTTGTTCCTTGTCACCACCCCGTGCTCGTCCTGTTTGTTGAGGAACACCCACTTGGTTCCCACAACATTTTGCTTGGGACGAGGCACCAGTGTCCAAACTTCATTGCGCTTGAAGTTGTTGAGTTCCTCCTGCATGGCCAACACCCAGTCTGGATCTAGCAAGGCCTCTTCTACCCTGAAAGGCTCAATAGAAGAGACAAAGGAGTAATGCTCACAAAAATTAACTAATCTTGAACGAGTAGTTACTCCCTTGCTAATATCACCCAAAATTTGGTCGACGGGATGATTCCTTTGAATCATCTTGGGTTGGAGGTGCCTGAGGTGCTTCTTCCTCTTCAACTTGAACATCCTGTGCTCCCCCTTGATCATGCGCCGTCACTTGAGGTACCTGTTTGTCATCTTGGGTTGGGGGATGCACCATAGTTGAGGAAGAAGGTTGATCTTGCTCCAATTGTTCCTGTGGTCGCACATTGCCAATCGCCATGGTGCGCATTGCGGCCGTTGGAACGTCTTCTTCATCTACATCATCAAGATCAACAATTTGCTCTCTTGGAGAGCCATTAGTCTCATCAAATACAACGTCGCTAGAGACTTCAACCAAACCCGATGATTTGTTGAAGACCCTATACACCTTTGTATTTGAATCATAACCTAATAAAAACCCTTCTACAGCTTTGGGAGCAAATTTAGAAGTTCTACCTTTCTTCACAAGAATATAACACTTGCTCCCAAATACACGAAAGTAAGACACATTGGGTTTGTTACCAGTTAGTAGTTCATACGAAGTCTTCTTGAGGAGGCGGTGAAGGTAGACCCTGTTGATGGCGTGGCAAGCCGTGTTCACGGCTTCCGACCAAAAGCGCTCGGGGGTATTGAACTCTCCAAGCATAGTGCTCGCCATATCGATGAGCGTCCTGTTCTTCCTCTCTACCACACCATTTTGCTGAGGTGTGTAGGGAGTGGAGAACTCGTGCTTGATCCCCTCCTCCTCAAGGAACTCCTCCACTTGAAGGTTCTTGAACTCGGACCCGTTGTCGCTCCTTATCTTCTTCACCTTGAGCTCAAACTCATTTTGAGCTCTCCTGAGGAAGCGCTTGAGGGTCCCTTGGGTTTCAGATTTATCCTGCAAAAAGGATACCCAAGTGAAGCGGGAAAAATCATCAACTATAACAAGACCATACTTACTTCCTCCTATACTTAGATAGGCGACGGGTCCGAAGAGGTCCATATGAAGCATCTCCAAGGGTCTTGATATGGTCATCACATTTTTGGTGTGATGAGAGCCTCCCACCTGTTTCCCTGCTTGACAAGCTTCACAAGGTCTATCTTTTTCGAAATGTACATTAGTTAGACCTATCACGTGTTCTCCCTTTAGAAGCTTGTGGAGGTTCTTCATCCCCACATGTGCTAAGCGGCGATGCCACAACCAGCCCATGCAAGTCTTAGCCATTAAGCATGCATCTAGACCGGCCTCTTCTTTTGCAAAATCAACCAAATAAAGTTTGCCGTCTAGTACACCCTTAAAAGCTAGTGAACCATCACTCCTTCTAAACACAGACACATCTACATTTGTGAATAGACAATTATATCCCATATTGCATAATTGACTAACAGATAACAAATTATATCCAAGCGACTCAACTAAAAACACATTAGAAATAGAGTGCTCGGATGAAATAGCAATTTTACCTAACCCTTTTACCTTGCCTTGGTTCCCATCACCGAATATTATTGAATCTTGGGGATCCTTGTTCTTGACGTAGGAAGAGAACATCCTCTTTTCCCCCGTCATGTGGTTTGTGCATCCGCTGTCGATGATCCAGCTTGAACCCCCGGATGCATAAACCTGCAAGGCAAATTTAGGCTTGGGTCTTAGGTACCCAACTCTTGTTGGGTCCTACAAGGTTAGTCACAATTGTCTTAGGGACCCAAATGCAAGTTTTATCTCCCTTGCATCTTGCCCCTAACTTCCTAGCAATCACCTTCTTATTCTTTCTAAAAATGGCAAAAGAAGCATTGCAAGCATGATATATTGTGGAAGGTTCATTAACTTTCCTAGGAACATTAACAACATTCCTCCTAGGCATATTATGAACAATATTTCTCTTACCAACATTTCTATCATGCACATAGGAAGAACTAGAAGCAAACATGGCATGAGAATCAAAAGCATCATATGCATTACAACTCCTATAAGTATTTCTAGATTGTCTCCTATCATGGTACATAAAAGCATGGTTCTTTTGCACACTACTAGCCATAGGGGCCTTCCCTTTCTCCTTGGCGGAGATGGGAGCCTTATGGCTCGTTAAGTTCTTGACTTCCCTCTTGAAGCCAAGACCATCCTTAATTGAGGGGTGTCTACCAATTGTGTAGGCATCCCTTGCAAATTTTAGTTTGTCAAATTCACTCTTGCTAGTCTTAAGTTGGGCATTAAGACTAGCTACTTCATCATTTAATTTAGAAATGCACTCTAGGTGTTTACTACAAGTATCAACATTAAGATCTTTACACCTAGTGCAAACATGTTCTACACAAGAGTTAGATTTACTAGCTACTTCTAGTTTAACATTTAAATCATCATTAACACCTTTTAAAGTAGCAATGGTTTCATGACAAGTAGATAGTTCATAAGAAAGCATTTCATTTCTTTTAACTTCTAAAGAATGAGCTTTTTATGCCTCTACAAATTTATCATGTTCTTCATACAACAAATCCTCTTGCTTTTCTAAAAGTCTATCCTTTTCATTCAAGGCATCAATTAACTCATTAATTTTGCCAATTTTAATTCTATCCAAACCTTTAAATAAACTAGAATAGTCTATCTCATCGTCATCACTAGAATCATCACTTGAAGAAGCATAAGTGGTATCCCGAGTACATACCTTCTTCTCCTTCGCCATGAGGCATGTGTGATGCTCGTTGGGGAAGAGAGATGACTTGTTGAAGGCAGTGGCGGCGAGTCCTTCATTGTCGGAGTCGGAGGAGGAGCAATCTGAATCCCACTCCTTTCCGATATGTGCCTCGCCCTTGGCCTTCTTGTAATTCTTCTTCTTCTCCCTCTTGTTTCCTTTTTCCTGGTCACTATCATTATCGGGACAGTTAGCAATAAAATGATCAAGCTTACCACATTTGAAGCATGAGCGCTTCCCCTTTGACTTGGTCTTGCTTGGCTGTCCCTTGCGACTCTTAAGCGCCGTCTTGAAGCGCTTGATGATGAGGGCCATCTCTTCATCATTGAGCCCTTCCGCCTCAACTTGCACCACCTTGCTAGGTAGCGCCTCCTTGCTCCTTGTTGCCTTGAGAGCAATGGGTTGAGGCTCATGGATTGGACCGTTCAACGCGTCGTCCACGTACCTCGCCTCCTTGATCATCATTCGCCCGCTTACAAACTTTCCAAGGACTTCTTCGGGCGACATCTTGGTGTACCTAGGATTTTCACGAATATTGTTCACCAAATGTGGATCAAGTACAGTAAAGGACCTTAGCATTAGGCGGACAACGTCGTGGTCCGTCCATCGCGTGCTTCCGTAGCTCCTTATTTTGTTGATAAGGGTCTTGAGCCGGTTGTATGTTTGGGTTGGCTCCTCGCCCCTTATCATCGCGAATCTTCCAAGCTCGCCCTCCACCAACTCCATCTTGGTGAGTAAGGTGACGTCGTTCCCCTCATGAGAGATCTTGAGGGTGTCCCAGATCTGCTTGGCATTGTCCAAGCTGCTCACCTTATGGTACTCGTCCCTGCACAAAGAGGCTAACAACACAGTAGTAGCTTGTGCATTTTTATGAATCTGTTCATTAATAAAAATAGGACTATCCGAGCTATTAAATTTCATTCCATTCTCAACAATCTCCCATATGCTTGGATGGAGAGAGAACAGGTGAATACGCATTTTGTGGCTCCAAAATCCATAGTCCTCCCCATCAAAGTGTGGAGGCTTGCCGAGAGGAATGGAGAGCAAATGTGAATTTGAACTTTGAGGAATACGCGAATAATAGAAAGAAAAGTTTGCGTTAACCGTCTTTCGTTTGTCGTAGTCATTGTCGTCGTTGTCCTTATGGGAAGAAGTGGACTCATCACTGTCGTCGTAGTAGACGATCTCCTTGATGCCTCTCGTCTTCTTCTTCTTTCCATCTTTGCGTCTGTGGCCCGAGCCCGAGTCGGTAGGCTTGTCATCCTTAGACTCGTTGACGAAGGACTCCTTCTCTCTATCGTTGATCATGATTCCCTTCCCCTTAGGATCCATCTCTTCGGGCGATTAGTCCCTTTATGAAGAGAACGGCTCTGATACCAATTGAGAGCACCTAGAGGGGGGTGAATAGGTGATCCTGTAAAACTTGAAACTTAAGCCACAAAAACTTGGTTAAGCGTTAGCACAATAATCGCCAAGTGGCTAGAGAGGAGTCTCAACAAAACACAATAACCACAAAGATATCAATCACAGAGATGGCACGGTGGTTATCCCGTGGTTCGGCCAAGACCAACGCTTGCCTACTCCACGTTGTGGCGTCCCAACGGACGAGGGTTGCAACCAACCCCTCCCAAGCGGTCCAAAGACCCACTTGAATACCACGGTGTTTTGCTTGCTTTTCTTAATCCCGTTCGCGAGGAATCTCCACAACTTGGAGCCTCTCGCCCTTACACTTAAAGTTCACAAAGAAGCACGGAGTAAGGGAGGGATTAGCAACTCACACAAGACACAAAGATCACAGCAAATACGCACACACAAGACCCAGAATTAAGCTCAAAAGACTAGCACACTAGAACGGAGCTCAAATCACTAGAATGTCGAACAAGTGCGCAAGAATGGAGTGTGAGTGATCAAGATTGCTTAAGGAATGCTTGGTATACTCCTCCATGCGCCTAGGGGTCCCTTTTATAGCCCTAAGGCAGCTAGGAGCCGTTGAGAGCAATCCTGGAAGGCAGATCTTGCCTTCTGTCGACTGGCGCACCGGACAGTCCGGTGCACCACCGGACACTGTCCAGTGCAGATATCCTTCCTTATTTGGCGAAGCCGACCGTTGGAGTCTGAGAGCCGTTGGTGCACCGGACACACCGCACAGTCCGGTGCACCAATGTGACCGTTGGCTCGGCCACGCGTCACGCGCGGAATCCTCGGCCGACCGTTGCCCCGGCTGACTGTTGACTCACCGGACAGTCCGGTGCGCCACTGGACAGACCGGTGAATTTTAGCCGTACGCTGTTAATCATCTCCCGAGAGCAACGAGTTCGCCTGTGAACGGCTCACCGGACAGTCCGGTGCACCACCGGACAGACTGGTGAATTTTAGTCGTACACCGCCGTCGAAGTCCCGAGAGCAGCCTGTTCGCCAGAGCCAGCCTGGCGCACCGGACACTGTCCGGTGCACCACCGGACAGTCCGGTGAACCCAGACTGAGCAGACTTTGGCTGAATAAGGCCATCTCTTTTCCCATTCAATTTTTCCTGTTTCCAGCACTTAGACACAATACATTAGTCCATAAAACAATGTACTAAGTCTAGAAACATACCTTTTGACATGATTTGCACTTTGTTCACCACTTTGCATAGATTAGCACAAAAGCACTTGTGTTGGCACTCAATCACCAAAATACTTAGAAATGGCCCAAGGGCACATTTCCCTTTCAGGTGACCTAGGGCAAAAACCCTATATTTTGAAAGATACAAGGCTCCAAAGTTGAGCAAACTACACTGAAATCCAGACTTAGGCTGAATTCACAACTAGGGACCTTTTTGCAAATGAGCCCAATTCTTAGGGTTTGGTTTCCAAAATTACACCTTAGTGAACCAAGTGACTTAAGATACTTATTTGACTTGGTTTTTGCACTTTAGTCCAAAAGTGGACTAATTTTGCACATAGGTCCCTAGGGTTTGGTCTTAGGGTTTTTCAGGGCTCCACTTAGGGTTTCTGGTATCCTAGGGGTCTAAGTGTAATTCCACTTAAGTCTTGGGATCATTTTGTGACCCTTCCCTTAAAGCTTTTAGGTATTCTTCATTTGGGTTAAGTTTTGCCCCTTTGAGCCTTATTTAGAGTCAGGGTCCCTATCCAGGGTCCTATTTGCAAAATACTAAAAACAATACACTTGTTTGAACTTTTACCTAGTGAATGCACTCTAGGTGTGTCAAACATATGCAATGCCAATGTTTATGATGCCGTGCTCAAGTTTTAGTTATAGTAACACCAGGGGTGTTACATTCTTCCCCCCATAAAAGAATCTCGTCCTGAGATTAAAAGTCCTAGGGTGAGTAATGGAAAAGGAAATGTGTCACATTTTTATTTCCTTATTTCTGGTACAAGGCAGGGGTGGTGCAGGGGTTCACTCCTTTATTACAGTAACTATATACACTTTACAAATTACATGAGGCTAGAAAGCCTGGGAAATTCTTATCTAAAAAGTCTTGGGTTTCCCATGTAGCCTCTTCTTCAGAATGTTGGTTCCATTGTATCTTATAGAACTTGAGAGTTTTTCTCCAGGTAACCCTGTCCTTTTGATCCAGAAGTCGAATAGGATGTTCCGAGTATGTTAAATCTGGTTCCAGGACAACATCTGTCACTTCAATGGTTCGATCGGGAACCCGAAGACACTTCTTCAATTGTGACACATGGAACACATTATGGATAGCAGACAGAATTTCGGGGAGCTGCAGTCGATATGCCACTGGTCCACATTGCTCAAGTACCAGGAATGGACCAATGTACCTAGGTGCAAGCTTCCCTTTAACCCCGAAACGCGATACCCCCTTCATTGGTGAAACTTTCAGGTAGACATAGTCACCTTCATGAAAATACAAGGGCATTCGCCGTTTGTCTGCATAACCCTTCTGACGAGCTTGTGCTTTCTTCATATTATGAATAATTTTCTGAACCTTTTCCTCGGCCTCCTTCACTATATCAGGCCTAAAGAAATACCTTTCTCCAGGTTCAGACCAATTTAGCGGAGTTCGACATCGTCGCCCATATAAAGCTTCAAAAGGTGCCATCTTGATACTTTCTTGATAGCGATTATTATATGAAAACTTCGCCAAAGGCAAACATTCATCCCATTTCGGTGAGAAGTCCAGAACACATGCTCGCAACATATCTTCAAGTACTTGATTAATCCTCTCAGTCTGTCCACTGGTTTGTGGATGATATGCCGAACTATGGAGCAACTTAGTACCCAAGGATTTGTGAAGTGCTTCCCAAAACTTGGCTACAAATTGAGGTCCACGATCCGACACAATGGTCTTTGGAACACCATGCAGACTAAGAATACGAGCAATGTACAATTGGGCATAGACAGTAACCGGGTGATCTATCTTGACCGGCAAAAAGTGAGCAATCTTCGTAAGCCAATCAATTATAACCCAGATAGAATCATACCCTTTTGCAGTCCTGGGCAATCCCATGATAAAGTCCATACTTATGTCTTCCCATTTCCATGTTGGGATCGGCAAAGATTGTAATGGACCAGCAGTTTTCATGTGTATGGCTTTGACACGTCTGCAAGTGTCACACTTAGCCACATAGCATGCAATTTCAATTTTCATCTTCGTCCACCAGTAGTGCTGCTTTAGATCATGATACATCTTAGTGCTTCCCGGATGAATAGAATAGCGACTAAGATGCGCTTCATCTAAGATTTGCTGACGGAGTTCTTCATTCTTCGGCACCACTATGCGGTTATTGAACCATATCACACCATGATCGTCTTCTTTGAAACATTTGGCTGTTCCAGCCCTTATCTTCTCCCGTATGTGTTTCATACCCGTATTATCCCGTTGAGCATTAACTATCCTTTGCAAGATGATTGACTCAAGCTTTAGTTGATTCAGGGTTCCTTGTTGGACCATCCCCAGGTGTAGCTTTTCCATCTCTTGACATAAAGTATTGTCAGAGGTCTTCACCATAAGACAGTGGCAGGAAACCTTACGGCTTAGTGCATCTGCCACAACATTGGCTTTGCCTGGGTGATAATGAATTTCTAGTTCATAGTCCTTAATAAGCTCAAGCCATCGTCTTTGTCTCATATTCAATTCTGACTGGGTGAAGATATACTTCAAGCTTTTATGATCTGTATATATGTGACAGATATTTCCCAGCAGATAGTGACGCCAAATTTTTAGAGCATGAACCACAACAGCTAGCTCCAGATCATGAGTTGGGTAATGCTCCTCATGTCGGCATAACTGCCTTGAAGCATATGCAATTACTCGGCCTTCTTGCATTAATACACAGCCGAGTCCACTGCCTGATGCATCACAATATACATCAAAGGGCTTGGTGATGTTCGGTTGAGCCAATACCGGAGCAGTGGTTAATAATGTCTTCAATTGTTCAAAAGCTTCATTACACTTAGAAGACCAATTGAATTTAATATCATTTTTCAATAAACTTGTGATTGGCTTCACAAGCTTAGAAAAATCTGGTATGAATCTGCGATAATATCCAGCTAGTCCAAGAAAACTCCGGACTTGGTGAACAGTGGTTGGGGGTTTCCACTCCAGAATATCCTTGACTTTGCTAGGATCTACCGCAATTCCCTTGGCAGATAGCACATGCCCCAAAAATTGAATTTCCTCCAGCCAGAACGCGCACTTGCTGAACTTGGCATACAACTGATGTTCCCTCAGGCACGTCAATACAATCCGTAGATGTTGAGCATGCTCCTCTTCATTTTTGGAATATATCAAGATATCGTCGATGAAGACCACCACGAACTTGTCCAACTCGGGCATGAACACCGAGTTCATCAAATAAGTGAAATGGGCAGGAGCATTTGTTAGTCCGAAGGACATTACCAAATATTCAAATAAACCATACCGCGTAGTAAACGCGGTCTTCAGTATATCCTCGGGCCGAATACGGATTTGGTGATAGCCCGACCTGAGATCAATTTTGGAGAATACCCTTGCTCTAGTTAGTTGATCAAATAAGATGTCGATCCTTGGAAGAGGGTACTTGTTCTTGATGGTGACCTCATTCAGGGGTCAATAATCCACGCACATTCGTAAGGTTTGATCCTTCTTTTTAACAAAAATGGCGGGGCAACCCCATGGAGACGAGCTTGGCCGGATGAATCCTTTATTCAGTAGATCTTGTAATTGAATTTTCAATTCTGCCAACTCATTAGGAGGCATACGGTACGATCTTCGGGAAATGGGAGCCGTACCGGGCTTTAACTCAATTACAAATTCTACATCTCTCTCAGGTGGCAGTCCAGGCAAATCTTCCGGAAATACATCTGGAAACTCACATGCTACCGGAATATCCTTGATCTCCGGTACAATGGCTTCATATATTCTACCAGAAGCTTTGGCTGGATTGGTTACAGGGATGGACAAAAGAATCTCTTCTTGATTATAGCTCAACCTGACGGTTCTCAGCTCAGCGTTGAGAATTGTCTTGTGTTGGGTTAACCAATTCATACCTGTAACACCCGGTTTTAAAGAACAAAGCCGGGTGCATCTCATACATGCGCCAAGAAGACAACATATACAATAACAGAGTGTATAGAGATAAATGTCATAAATCATCAGAGTATTTATTACATAGCGGAAGTCTTATTACAAAATAAAGATAAATATAAAACGAACTAAGGATCGATGGCGCCAATGTCGACTGAGAAACGCCACCTAGATCAGATCGAACTCCTCGGTGTTAGGCAGCTCCTCTTCAACAACCTGTTCTTCTCCTGTGGGGGGGGGGGGTGTGAGACAGCAAGGGTGAGCTCACATACGATCATAGCTCAACAAGTCGTGGGGAATAATGTGACATGAACTCACCAAAGGTGGGAGTTCATGAAGTGTAAGGCTGATCAATGAAATAAAGGCTAAGGCTGAGCATTGCTTTTATAAGTTGGTCAAAATTTTATTAGCAATTACTAGGTGTAAGTAAATACCAAACCTTAATAATAATAAAGAACAGTAATAATAAAATAATCCCAAATGCGATGCAAATGTCAAATTAAATTTAAGTTCCATATTTAATCATGTGAGGGTCCGAGCCGCTCTTGACCGTGAGCACGGCTAGTATACTAGTTTTACACTCTGCAGAGGTTGCGCATCTTTACCCACAAGTCGTGTATCCCATGTCGCCTGGGTTTGCAAGGCCCTTAGACACTACCGAGGTGAATGGCTAGGGATCCACTACGAGGCCTTTACAAAGTTCCACTAGCTTCCGAAAACCCGCTACAGTTTATGGGAAGATCCAGTAAAGGGTTCCTAGCTGATAGCCATCGCAGCAAAATCAACTAGGGACCTCCCCGCACTGACCTCTCCCCTACTGCCCTTGCCCCTTTCGGGTAAGGTAGTCTTCCACTAGCTTTCCTAGTTAATCAGCCAAGGGCATCCCATACTACCCTTGTGGTAGCACTGTTTTCCCGGGTGGTCGCTCCATGTTCCAATTAATTTAATGATCTTAACATGAACAATAATAATAACAAGATAATAACAGAATAATCATGATTAATGAATCTCCATACCCAATCCACATAAAGCAATAGCAAGTACTACCCAAAAATATTCCAGGGGTGAACAAGGTATAGAGGTAATCAAAACTGGGGTACATAAAGGTTCCCATCAAAATTAACCTATGCAGATCATTAAAATTAATAAGAACATGGCTGGGAAAAGTAAGTGATCAAGGGCACAACTTGCCTGTAATGAGCTCCTGCTCAGCTATCTCTACTTGTTGAACCTCAGTTTCCACAGTGGCTTGCTCGTCTACTCGCATCAACACAATACATACATAGTATAGCCAAAATCAACATCACACCAAACAGATGAATGAAATATACAGTAAAAATCTACACATTAAAATGAAATCATAGGAACTGGAATCACTGAATTTGGAGTTATATATTTCAAGTTATGAATTTCCTAAGATTTAAGGTGATTATAATAGGATTAGATGATAAATTTATTTTCTAACAGAGTTCATGTCAAAACAGTGATTCTAAATGATAGAGAATATTATTACAAAATTTTAGGAATTGGAATGACTCAATTTGGAGCTAAAATGAATTTTCTATGCATTTTACAAATTTCTAGAATTGTTTTTGTATTAAAAACGAATTTCTAATATGAATTCTCTGTTTTTAATATTCTCTGGACTGGGCGTCAATTTCCAGAAAACTCAGGGGCCTCTGCGCAATATCTCCTAGACACAGAGAACAGTGACAACGGACCGCGGGTTGGTTTTACGATTCTGCGGGGGCTCTTTTAGAAAAACTGCCCCGCGAAGGGGTATGGAGCAATCTGAGCCGTTGGATTAGATTTCTAGGGCGCAGATTAGATC
Organism: Zea luxurians; assembly: GCA_029449295.1. Classification (NCBI taxonomy): domain Eukaryota; kingdom Viridiplantae; phylum Streptophyta; class Magnoliopsida; order Poales; family Poaceae; genus Zea; species Zea luxurians. Next base: position 999,121 of record JAOPSE010000170.1, read on the forward strand.
TGACTTCACCGAAGCGGTACACGATACTAGCCGCCGGATCCGAGATCCACGGCCACGGTTTAATGAGACTCGATCTAATCTGATGCGCACAATGCGGAATCAACGGCTCGGATCAACGCCGCGAAGGGGTAAGACGTGATCTAATCCAGGCCGTTCACTCAAAGATCGACGGTGCGCAAGCTATCTCCTACCTGGTGACCGAGCGCGACGGCGCCATCCTCCACGGCGTCCCGCTCGCCGGAGCACCGACCAATCGGCCACAAACCCGCCCCAATTTCCAATTCAATCGAGCCACACCAAGCCAAGGGTAGGGCGAACCCGATGGAGCCCCCAATTTACGTTTTATCCAACGCTACAGCTCTGGCCACGGGATGGGGCGGAATCGCGGCGGCGCATGAATTCCGGTGAGCAATCCCGGGGGTTCTGGTGAACTAACTTCGATTCTAGTTGGTGCTACACGATGAGGGTATGAAAACGAATGCCGCTGCGGGAGACATACCGAAGATGGTGCGCGCAGACGAGCGGTCCCCGGCGCGAGCGGCGAGCCAAGCTTCCAAGCTGGACGCCGGCGTGAAATTGGGCCGCTCCACCGCACCAGTTGCGCCGGTGTAACACCGTATGCAATCCTCGGCCGCGGTCGAGCCCCTCCCAGGCGGTGTCTCGGCGCAATACGGCAAGAAGGCAGCCACGGCGGTCGTTCTCCCCTCACCAAAATTTCTAGCGGGCGTGGATTCTTCACGGTGATGAGCGAGAAGGATAGAGCGGCGTGGTTCAAATAGCCCTGGACCTGGTCCCGGAGGCCGTTTTCCTTCTTCCGAACTCTACGCGCGAATCCCGGGCGAGCTCCGTGCACGGCGCCCGCGTCGTTGACGCGAACAGAAGACGCGAAGAAGGGGGAAAGGATACAGATGACAGACGGGACCCACACGGCAGAGAGTCGGCGCGCGTGGGGGGGTGAGACCGACATGCGGGGCCCGCGATGCCAGTGACCGAGGATGCGCGAGCGGAGAAGGCTGGGCGAGGCGCGGCGTAAGACGGTGAGACTGCACGTGGGACCCGCCGTCAGAGAAACAGAGTGCGCGCACACGAGTGAGACAGACATGTGGGACCCACTGCCGGCGCGGGCGTGCGGAGGCAAAATCCAGGTATGGGCCGCGCGCGGGTCACTTTCCCTGGGTGGGCCGAATACAGAGGGGAGAGCCCAGGTAAGCTTTATTTCTTTTTCTTTTTCATTTTTCTTTCTATTTTCTATATTTTCAAACCAAATTTGAATTCAAATTTTTAAATTCAACCCTTGTGCAGAGTTTGTCCTTGAATTTTATTGTGAACTTAGGAAGTACTAATTTGGAACATTTATGAAATTTGTTTTATATTTTATATACTTTCTCCTTCTCATTTTCAAAACCCTCATTTTTAATTTAGGATTTGTTTTAACTTCTAGCATTTATTATCTTATTATTCCTATTATTATTATTATTTTGTTTAATGCACAAACATAAAACTCCAACAAATGCACTTTTTCTTTATTTTAGCATAATTGTTTTATTTAGTCACTCTCAATTACATAAGTGCTCTTTTTATTATGCAAATAAGACACACAAAATGAGGAGCTCTCTCTCTTTTACACTTGGTATACAACTTGAGTATTACAAATCCTACCCCCCTTAAAAATAATCTCGTCCTCGAGATTTAAGAAGATCTAGGGAAAAGGTGGGGAAAATCTATACGAAGTTCTTCTTCTCTTTCCCAAGTCGCTTCATCTTCACCGTGGTGACTCCATTGAACTTTGCACATCTTTATAACCTTATTCCTCGTAACTCGGGTCAGAGTATCCAAAATCTTGATGGGGTACTCAGCATAAGTCAAATCCTCTTGAACACTAAGGTCTTCCATTGGTAACTGTTCTTCAGGCACCCTGAGGCATTTCTTCAGCTGAGATACATGAAATACATCATGAACATCCGCGAGATGATCTGGTAACTCCAATTGATATGCAACTTCTCCCACTCGCTTTAAGATTAAGAAGGGTCCAATAAAGCGAGGGGACAACTTTCCTTTGACCTTGAACCTTCTCATACCCCGGAGTGGTGACACCTTCAAATAGACATAATCTCCCTCCTTAAACTCAAGCAGTCTTCTCCGGGTATCAGCATAACTTTTCTGCCTGGATTGTGCAGTTCTCAAATTCTCCCTAATCTGTTGGACTTGTTCCTCTGCTTCTTGTATAATCTCAGGCCCAAACAACTGTCTTTCACCAGTTTGATTCCAATATAAGGGAGTCCTGCACTTTCTGCCATACAAAGCCTCAAACGGTGACATCTTCAAACTGGCCTGATAGCTATTATTATATGAGAACTCCGCATACGGTAGACTCTTATCCCAACTTCCACCATGCTTAAGAGCACAAGCTCTTAACATATCTTCCAGTACTTGGTTAGTTCTCTCAGTTTGCCCATCAGTCTGGGGATGGTAAGCCGAACTAAAATTCAATCTCGTATCCAATGACTCGTGCAACTGCTTCCAAAATCGAGAGGTAAACTGTGATCCTCGATCTGACACAATCTTCTTTGGCACACCATGCAGGCATACAATCCGTGCCATGTACAACTCTGCCAACTTAGCTCCTGAATAAGTGGTCTTCACTGGAATAAAGTGGGCTACCTTGGTTAGCCTGTCCACAATCACCCATATAGAATCATATCCAGCAGACGTGCGGGGTAATCCAACAATGAAGTCCATGCCAATCTCTTCCCATTTCCACTCGGGTATCTTCAGTGGGTGCAATAGTCCGGCTGGCCTCTGGTGTTCAGCTTTAACTCTTTGGCATACATCGCACATAGCCACATGTGCAGCCACATCTCTCTTTAGTCCATACCACCAATACTTTTGCTTCAAGTCTTGATACATCTTAGTGCTCCCAGGGTGGATAGAATAAACTGAGTCATGCGCTTCCTTCAGTATGGTTTCCCGAAGACTATCAATATCGGGAACACAGATCCGATTCTTGAACCATATCGTGCCTTGTTCATCCTCCGTGAACTCCGGGCCTCTTCCTTCAGTAATAAGATCCTTGATCTCCTGAATCTTAGCATCACCAATTTGACCCTTCCGAATCTCTTGTTCCAAGGTAGGTTTCAATTCAATGGTGACTCCTTCCGTATATGTGACAATTCCCAGGTTGAGTCTCTCAAAATCCTTTGCTAATTCATCAGGTAGCTGAACCACGAAAGCGGAGTGAACATGCTCCTTCCGACTCAAGGCATCTGCAACCAAATTTGCCTTGCCTGGGTGATAGTGAATCTCCAAGTCATAATCCTTAATGAGCTCCAACCAACGGCGTTGCCTAAGGTTGAGATCCTTCTGAGTGAATATATACTTCAAACTCTTATGATCCGTGTATACTTGGCACTTAGTTCCCATGATGTAGTGTCTCCAAATCTTAAGTGCATGCACGACTGCAGCCAATTCCAAGTCATGGGTGGGGTAGTTCAATTCATGCTTCCTCAACTGACGAGATGCATAGGCAATCACATGACCATCTTGCATAAGCACACATCCAAGTCCTTGGCCACATGCATCACAATAAATGTCAAATCCCTTCTGCAGATCCGGCATAATCAATACTGGAGGTGACATCAATCTTTCCTTCAATTGATCAAAGCTCTCTTGACATTTCTCATCCCACTTGAATTCTTTTCCTTTCTCCAAAAGCGATGTCATAGGCTTGGCAATCTTAGAAAACCCTTCAATAAACCTCCGATAATATCCTGCGAGTCCCAAGAAACTCCGAATCTCGGTAACTGTAGTGGGTACTCTCCACTCCATTATCTCGTTCACTTTAGCAGGATCCACGGCTATCCCTCCATTAGAAATAATATGACCAAGAAACGGCACCTTGTCAATCCAAAACTCACACTTGCTAAACTTAGCGTAGAGCTCATTATCTCGTAACTTCTGTAGCACCAACCTTAGATGTTCTTCATGGTCACTCTCATTCTTAGAATAGATAAGGATATCGTCGATGAATACCACGACGAACCTGTCCAAATACTCCATAAACACCTTATTCATCAAATTCATGAAGTAAGCTGGTGCATTGGTTAGTCCAAACGACATAACAGTAAACTCATATAATCCATATCGAGTCGAGAAAGCCGTCTTGGGAATATCCGATGGTCTAATCCTCATCTGATGGTAACCGGATCGGAGATCAATCTTCGAAAATACTCTTGCTCCTCGCATCTGATCAAATAAATCCTCAATACGGGGCAACGGATACTTGTTCTTCACCGTAACATCATTAAGAGATCTGTAATCCACACACATCCGTTGCGATCCATCCTTCTTCTGCACAAATAACACTGGTGCTCCCCAAGGTGATGAACTTGGACGAATATAACCAGCCTCTTGTAACTCCGTTAACTGCTTCTTCAGTTCCTTCAACTCTTCTACGGACATTCTATATGGCCGTTTAGAAATAGGGGCGGTTCCAGGTAAGAGATCAATAACAAACTCAACTTCTCTATCAGGTGGCATTCCTGGTAACTCCTCTGGAAAGACGTCCGGAAAATCTCTAACCACCCGGATGTTGTCACCAACAAACTCCTCAGGCATAAAGAACATTGCACGCATGGATGAGGAGGTTACTGCAATGTTAACTTGAAACCTTTCTCCTTTAGTAGTAGTGAGTTCTACGGTACCTCTACCACATGCTATAACGGCCTTTGCCTTCCTTAACCATGACATACCAAGTATCAAATCTATACTGCTTGACTCCAATATTATAGCAGTAGCTCCAAATTCCCTACCCATAATAGTTAATGTCAATCTACGTGTCATTCGATTCGCCTCAACAGGCCCTTTAGGTGTAATTACTATCAGGGGTTTTCTCATATTTAGCAGTGGTATTTCATTTGTGTTGGCAAATCTAGCAGACATGAATGAATGTGTTGCACCAGAATCAAATAATATTGTTGCAGGAATTGCATTAACATAAAACATACCAATCACGAGGTCCCCTCCATCCGGAGTATCATCAACGCTGACTTGATTCACCCTGGCTATAGAATATCCCTTGCCAGGGGTCTGTTGCTTGTTTTGAGCTGGAGTAGTGGCAATCCTCTGTGGGCAGACATTTGCATAATGACCCATCTTCCCACACTTGAAGCATTGAGTGCCTGTACTCTGTCCTGCAAACTTCGTCGGGGTGCCAGTAGGGGTAGCCTGTCGAGTAGGTGTCCTCAGTGGTGATTGCTGAACTGGGCGTGGTCCTCCTGGTCGAGGCGGTGTACTCTGTGGTGAACTGTAGCGAGGACGAACACTGCTGCTACCCTGTCCTTGCGAGATAGCCTTCCTCTTCAAATCACCCAATTGAACACGCTTGTGTTCAATAGCAAGAGCCTTATCCAATAGCCTCTGAAAAGATGGAAAGGTGTGTGCCACCAGTGCGTACTGCAAGGGTCCATTAAGTCCTTCAATAAAATGCTCCTGCTTCCTCTCGTCTTCAGCAACTTCTTCAGGGGCATATCTGGATAGCTGAATAAACTTGTCGCGGTACTCGCTGACTGACATACTTCCTTGCTTCAGCGACAGAAATTCCTTCTTCTTGATCTTTATCATCCCAGCTGGAATATGGTAGTTCCTGAATTGTGTGCTGAACTCCGCCCAAGTAATATTATCCGCAGCATCATGGGCAGCAGTATACGAATCCCACCAGTCAGCAGCAGGACCAGTCAGACGTCCAGAAGCATATAAGACCTTCTCCCGATCAGTGCATTGTGCAATATTCAGCATCTTCTCAATTGACTTCAACCAATCGTCGGCATCAAGTGGATCTGGCGAGCTGGCGAAGGTAGGTGGCTTATGGCTCATGAACTCCCGGTGCTTATCTCGAGGTGGAACTGGTGGTGGTGGTGGAGGCAGTGGCACTTGTTGCTGCTGTTGCTGTTGTTGCGCCCTCCTTTCTTGGCGTATCTCATCTCTCTCCTGGCGCAACTCCTGGCGTATATTCTCTCTTTCTTGACGCATCTCCTGGCGCTCTTGCTGCATCTGAGCACGCATATCCGCCATAGTATCTGCCATTTGCTGCATCACCGCCATCTGAGCAGCAACCAGTGGGTCAACTCCGCCTGGTGGAGGATTAGGAGGATTCATCCCTGCAGGCTGTGGCTGAGGTTGTCTTCGAGTGTGTTGGTTAGGAGGCAAGTCAATTCCACCACCCCTCCTGGTATTGACCATCTGAGTTAGATACATATGGTAAGAAAGAGCAGTAGACAAGGCAGTAATTACAATCATGTTACTTTGGGGAATTTATTAGCTAAGCAGATTAATACTTCACCTACTATAGCTAATTCAATACCTTATGTTGGTACATGCTAAGATGTCCATCTATACTATTCAATCAATCAAAGAAGCAAATCAGGCATTGATCATCAGAACAATCAACCAATATTTTTAATAGAGAAAATAGTTTTACTTTTGTCTCAGGCTTCCTATCTCTTAAAATGTCATAAGGGTAGGGATTCCAAGGTTTGAAATCCATCTTGTCTCAGAGTAGAAAAGGTAAGAATGATCAGAGTAGAACAGTAGAAGGTGAGACAGGATCAAGATAAGTGTAGAAAGAATCAGAGTAAGGTGAGTGTAGAATGAATCAGAATGAGATAAGTAGGTAAGGGTTTGTCCAGTCTATCTAGGTTTCGTCCTACAGTCAACATTTCCTCTGATACCACTTCTGTAACACCCGGTTTTAAAGAACAAAGCCGGGTGCATCTCATACATGCGCCAAGAAGACAACATATACAATAACAGAGTGTATAGAGATAAATGTCATAAATCATCAGAGTATTTATTACATAGCGGAAGTCTTATTACAAAATAAAGATAAATATAAAACGAACTAAGGATCGATGGCGCCAATGTCGACTGAGAAACGCCACCTAGATCAGATCGAACTCCTCGGTGTTAGGCAGCTCCTCTTCAACAACCTGTTCTTCTCCTGTGGGGGGGGGGGGTGTGAGACAGCAAGGGTGAGCTCACATACGATCATAGCTCAACAAGTCGTGGGGAATAATGTGACATGAACTCACCAAAGGTGGGAGTTCATGAAGTGTAAGGCTGATCAATGAAATAAAGGCTAAGGCTGAGCATTGCTTTTATAAGTTGGTCAAAATTTTATTAGCAATTACTAGGTGTAAGTAAATACCAAACCTTAATAATAATAAAGAACAGTAATAATAAAATAATCCCAAATGCGATGCAAATGTCAAATTAAATTTAAGTTCCATATTTAATCATGTGAGGGTCCGAGCCGCTCTTGACCGTGAGCACGGCTAGTATACTAGTTTTACACTCTGCAGAGGTTGCGCATCTTTACCCACAAGTCGTGTATCCCATGTCGCCTGGGTTTGCAAGGCCCTTAGACACTACCGAGGTGAATGGCTAGGGATCCACTACGAGGCCTTTACAAAGTTCCACTAGCTTCCGAAAACCCGCTACAGTTTATGGGAAGATCCAGTAAAGGGTTCCTAGCTGATAGCCATCGCAGCAAAATCAACTAGGGACCTCCCCGCACTGACCTCTCCCCTACTGCCCTTGCCCCTTTCGGGTAAGGTAGTCTTCCACTAGCTTTCCTAGTTAATCAGCCAAGGGCATCCCATACTACCCTTGTGGTAGCACTGTTTTCCCGGGTGGTCGCTCCATGTTCCAATTAATTTAATGATCTTAACATGAACAATAATAATAACAAGATAATAACAGAATAATCATGATTAATGAATCTCCATACCCAATCCACATAAAGCAATAGCAAGTACTACCCAAAAATATTCCAGGGGTGAACAAGGTATAGAGGTAATCAAAACTGGGGTACATAAAGGTTCCCATCAAAATTAACCTATGCAGATCATTAAAATTAATAAGAACATGGCTGGGAAAAGTAAGTGATCAAGGGCACAACTTGCCTGTAATGAGCTCCTGCTCAGCTATCTCTACTTGTTGAACCTCAGTTTCCACAGTGGCTTGCTCGTCTACTCGCATCAACACAATACATACATAGTATAGCCAAAATCAACATCACACCAAACAGATGAATGAAATATACAGTAAAAATCTACACATTAAAATGAAATCATAGGAACTGGAATCACTGAATTTGGAGTTATATATTTCAAGTTATGAATTTCCTAAGATTTAAGGTGATTATAATAGGATTAGATGATAAATTTATTTTCTAACAGAGTTCATGTCAAAACAGTGATTCTAAATGATAGAGAATATTATTACAAAATTTTAGGAATTGGAATGACTCAATTTGGAGCTAAAATGAATTTTCTATGCATTTTACAAATTTCTAGAATTGTTTTTGTATTAAAAACGAATTTCTAATATGAATTCTCTGTTTTTAATATTCTCTGGACTGGGCGTCAATTTCCAGAAAACTCAGGGGCCTCTGCGCAATATCTCCTAGACACAGAGAACAGTGACAACGGACCGCGGGTTGGTTTTACGATTCTGCGGGGGCTCTTTTAGAAAAACTGCCCCGCGAAGGGGTATGGAGCAATCTGAGCCGTTGGATTAGATTTCTAGGGCGCAGATTAGATCTGACTTCACCGAAGCGGTACACGATACTAGCCGCCGGATCCGAGATCCACGGCCACGGTTTAATGAGACTCGATCTAATCTGATGCGCACAATGCGGAATCAACGGCTCGGATCAACGCCGCGAAGGGGTAAGACGTGATCTAATCCAGGCCGTTCACTCAAAGATCGACGGTGCGCAAGCTATCTCCTACCTGGTGACCGAGCGCGACGGCGCCATCCTCCACGGCGTCCCGCTCGCCGGAGCACCGACCAATCGGCCACAAACCCGCCCCAATTTCCAATTCAATCGAGCCACACCAAGCCAAGGGTAGGGCGAACCCGATGGAGCCCCCAATTTACGTTTTATCCAACGCTACAGCTCTGGCCACGGGATGGGGCGGAATCGCGGCGGCGCATGAATTCCGGTGAGCAATCCCGGGGGTTCTGGTGAACTAACTTCGATTCTAGTTGGTGCTACACGATGAGGGTATGAAAACGAATGCCGCTGCGGGAGACATACCGAAGATGGTGCGCGCAGACGAGCGGTCCCCGGCGCGAGCGGCGAGCCAAGCTTCCAAGCTGGACGCCGGCGTGAAATTGGGCCGCTCCACCGCACCAGTTGCGCCGGTGTAACACCGTATGCAATCCTCGGCCGCGGTCGAGCCCCTCCCAGGCGGTGTCTCGGCGCAATACGGCAAGAAGGCAGCCACGGCGGTCGTTCTCCCCTCACCAAAATTTCTAGCGGGCGTGGATTCTTCACGGTGATGAGCGAGAAGGATAGAGCGGCGTGGTTCAAATAGCCCTGGACCTGGTCCCGGAGGCCGTTTTCCTTCTTCCGAACTCTACGCGCGAATCCCGGGCGAGCTCCGTGCACGGCGCCCGCGTCGTTGACGCGAACAGAAGACGCGAAGAAGGGGGAAAGGATACAGATGACAGACGGGACCCACACGGCAGAGAGTCGGCGCGCGTGGGGGGGTGAGACCGACATGCGGGGCCCGCGATGCCAGTGACCGAGGATGCGCGAGCGGAGAAGGCTGGGCGAGGCGCGGCGTAAGACGGTGAGACTGCACGTGGGACCCGCCGTCAGAGAAACAGAGTGCGCGCACACGAGTGAGACAGACATGTGGGACCCACTGCCGGCGCGGGCGTGCGGAGGCAAAATCCAGGTATGGGCCGCGCGCGGGTCACTTTCCCTGGGTGGGCCGAATACAGAGGGGAGAGCCCAGGTAAGCTTTATTTCTTTTTCTTTTTCATTTTTCTTTCTATTTTCTATATTTTCAAACCAAATTTGAATTCAAATTTTTAAATTCAACCCTTGTGCAGAGTTTGTCCTTGAATTTTATTGTGAACTTAGGAAGTACTAATTTGGAACATTTATGAAATTTGTTTTATATTTTATATACTTTCTCCTTCTCATTTTCAAAACCCTCATTTTTAATTTAGGATTTGTTTTAACTTCTAGCATTTATTATCTTATTATTCCTATTATTATTATTATTTTGTTTAATGCACAAACATAAAACTCCAACAAATGCACTTTTTCTTTATTTTAGCATAATTGTTTTATTTAGTCACTCTCAATTACATAAGTGCTCTTTTTATTATGCAAATAAGACACACAAAATGAGGAGCTCTCTCTCTTTTACACTTGGTATACAACTTGAGTATTACAATACCCAAAATTACATCTATATCCTGGCCTTTCAGAACAATCATGTTAGCAGGAAAGTTCCGTCTGGCCATTGTTACTGGCACTTGATAGGCCACTTCTCTAGTAAAAATGTATCCCCCAGGTGAATGAATTTTAAATCCTTCTTTTGATTCATGGCATGAAATGTGATGTTGCTCCACAAATTTCTTGCTAATAAATGTATGCGAAGCACCAGAATCAAAAAGAATAATTGCAGGGTGACTGGCCACGAGAAACGTACCCATCATCACCGGTTCACCTTCCGGTGTAGTGGCCACTTGAGTATAGTATATCCGCCCCGTCTTCTTTGTATTCTTCCCCACATTATTTCCCTTGGGCTGAGCTGATTTCCCAGATCCTTGCTGAGCATTTGATTGATTCTGCTTGGGATATGGGCAATCCTTGATGAAATGTCCAGACTTGCCACAATTAAAACACCCGGTTGAGGAGCTGGGCAAAGCAGGGAATCGAGTGCCCGGGGCACCCGGCTGACTTGGGGTAGTGGGGGCATTGTTGGGACGAATAATGATTGGCTGCTTAAAAGGGAATGAGGGTGGACGAGAAAAAGAGCGATTTTGGCTAGAAGGCCGGATCACAAACCGTTGCCTTTTTGCCTGGCCCTGATTAGACTTCTCACCTCCAAATCCCTTATTTTTCCCGGAACCTGCATATTTTGCTTCAACAGATAGGGCTGTGCTGACAGCCTTCCCATACGTGAGATCTATGCAGGTGGCCATTTTTCTCTGCAATCGATCGTTTAGACCTCTCATAAAGCAATTCTTCTTCTTTAAATCAGTGTTCACCTGATCGATTGCGTATTGCGACAGGTGATTAAACTTATTGAGATACTGATTGACAGTATCTCCTCCTTGTTTTAGCTTCATGAACTCTTCTTGCTTCATATGCAGAACACCTTTGGGTATATAGTGCTTGCGGAAGGCCACTTTAAATTCTTCCCAGGTTACTTGATGATTAGCAGGTTGAATAGCCACAAAATTTCCCCACCAGGTGCTAGCAGGGCCGCGCAGTTGTTGCGCTGTGAATAAAGGCTTCTGTATCTCTGAACAACGTAGAAGACCAAATTTTTGCTCAATAACCCGTATCCATTCATCTGCTTCCAACGGGTCCTCAGCCTTGACAAATAGTGGTGGACGGGTTTCAGAGAAATCCAAATATGTGGTTTCACGGGGGCCCTGTTGATAACCCCTTCCACCCTGCTGCTGGAATTGTTGGCCCACCATTTCTCTCAAAAAGCGGGTATTGTCTGCAGTTGCGTTCACCAAGGTGGCAATCGCCTCGGCCAATGTGGGAGGAACCGGAGGTGGATTTGGGGTAACCTCCCTTCCCCCAGAAGTTCCTGCTACATCCTGTCCTCGAGTCCTGGTAGGCATCTGAGGCAAAGAACATTTGAAATAAATATAATATGCCAGAGAAACCTTCCATTTTACATTACTATCAAAAGTAATGATACAGACTCGATGTTATACAACAGGATACATTACCCATTATACAATAATTCAACCTATTATACAGCATACTACTTCTATTTCTACAACTATACTACTACTCCTGCTTCTGGTTGCTCTTGGCAGCTTCGTCGTCAGGTGCGGGAGACCATTCATCGACCAGCCTCATAGGAGGGGGCCTAAAAAGGTCTAACTCACCACCAAGCGCTTCTCCCGCATCATGCGAGGGTCCGGCTTCCGACCTGACAGGATCCGCAGGGACATTTGGGTGTAATTGCGAATACAGTACATGAACTTCCTCATGTAAAGTATTGCAATATGCCTGCAAGTTGTCAATAGCAGTGCTAAGTTCTTCGACTCGTGCTCGAGCCTTCGCTTCCTTAGCCCAGGCTACTGAACGAGACTGCACCGCCCAATCAAGCGCCAAATCTCGATCAGCAAGTTGATCTTGCAGAGTGTGGATGTAACTTCTTAATTCATTTATTCGGTCACCATCCGCAACCCATAAATTGGTCCTGCGTTGTAACTCTGTTTGAAGTTGATTCACGCGGGCTTCGAGATCCCCAATTGGATCGTTGCTTCCGCTACTGCTATCTTGCTCCCGTGGGGCAAGTTGGTGTCGAGGTACACCAATAGGCCCAGTATGCTTTCGCGCCGTTTTCCTTGTACGCGGCGGCATTTTCTAAGGGGGGAAAATTTATTAGTACAATTCTTAGCATGATGCATGATTAATTACAGAATCAACCTTAGTTGATTCAACCTTCTATACATTGCACTCTTCCTATCTGGTCTTTGAAATAAACTCTTCAGGGATGCTTAGGTAAGAAGAGAAGAAATTTTCTAGATAAGTCTAAGAAAATCTTTTTGAAGATGCTACATAATATCTGCCAAGAAGGGCTACGCTCCGATACCAGCTGTGACGGAACCTCCCAAGTCATTAGGCCCACCTACAGTTGTCCTTGTCCAACAGACATCAGACAACCTTGTAGATGTTCCTGAATCACTTGACAAGTTCAGTATCTTTTCTCCTACCTTTCCAGGAACGTTTCACCCGTCTGACAGACAGTATGTTCATCGGAGATGCGGAAATGCGGAAGTGATTACATAAACTTACATTTATTTAAAAAGTAAGAGTAAGTCATTTATTACAGACCAGTGTATAAAGCGAGTGCTGAAAGAGTATTATTACAATACCTGGGAGGCAAAAACTCCTCCCATTAAGTTCTTTACATAAAAGTTTTTAAGGAGGACTCGGTCCTCCAGCAGCTTCATTCTTAATTGTCCTCATTTTTCACCACCTTGGTACAAAAACAACACAAGTTTGTTGTCTCCTCACCTAAAAACAACGGGGGAATAAACCCTGAGTATGGAATTACTCAGCAAGTCTTACCCGACTAAAGTAAAGACTCTCAAGGGTATGCTGGTTATATGGGAGTCAAGGTAAGGCCTTTCAATAATCAAAGACTCTGTTTGCAGAATTGCTTACTAAAGTGGATCCTTAAAATTCAATTTTATTGTCAGGTTAAGTAAAATTACCTGCAGCTAGTGTTCTTTCTACCCTAGTTCAAACACTTGTCCTGAACTAGCCAATTTCTCGTTAATCCCTTTATCTTTAGTGGAGGGCTACGTGTAAGTCAGTGGCCAAGTCTCCATAACCGCGGAGGTACGGTGATCCGAATCGATTATACTCAGCTGAGGATCTCCGATCACACGACATATGTAGCTCTTAACCCTTGCATATGTCAACCCGCCACCGAGTTTCTTAAGACCAGATCAGGTTCACGCAAACCGAGAGCACAGATACACCACCGTCCAGCCTCTTGCCACGGAGGGTACACGCTACTCTCGTCACCGCTCCACGTCCATTTCGTGTTATATTATTCTGGCCTTAGTCCACCCGAGGCAAAGCTTACCCATGACGAGGCATGTGACCAGTTAAAGGGTCCTCGGTCAGCAGGCCTACATCGACAAGGTCCTTAATCGACTCAGACGGAGACACTACACCGAGACTCTCTTCTCGTGCAAGTCACCCGCCCGGTCTCAGCTTAATCATTTAACCCCCAAAGGTTGGTACCTGGCAGAGGTACATCTTTTCCGATGTTGGACCCATCATGGCCATGATGGATCCACCATCAAGTTTTGTTTTCAAAAATATCCCAACCACTTTTGCCACATCATCTTTTGTAAAAACAAAACATTTTGTTTTACTAAAGCAAGGCTAAGCATAAAGAAAATCCTTTGTAAACAGGGATTTCAAGGAAGGTAATCGAATCCAAGGAAGGTAATGCAGGAATTGTTTAAGCAATCAACACCTATCACCTAGTGCATCAAGCAAGGGAGAAAGATTTTAAAACACAAGGGGGTGGCAAATGCACCGGGGCTTGCCTTTGTTTATGGGTGAGTCAGGCTCAGATCCACAAATATCGAAGTAGAAACAATTCTCAGCCTGAGTGTCCAAAGGTGGTGGTACTTGCTCTTCAGTGGCTTCCACTTCTTCCTCGTGTTCTAATCATAACCACATATATGCATAAGAATGAATGCCATGTAATGCTCATGAGGGTGCAAAGATAATACAAATTTATTATCTAAGTCTGGAATACAACTTTCCTTCATGGAACTCCGAGAATTTAGGGTTTCCGGAGTTAGTAAAGGAGTTCACATGGCAGGGGGGTTTTGGGGTTTAGGTGTCAAACAAGGTCCAAATCAACCCAAACTCTACCCAAGGTTTCTAAATAATATAAGGAACTCATATAAAAAGTTTGGGCATTTTTGGAATTATTATATATTTTCTAAAAATCCAGAACTATTACTTTAAACTACTTAAAATGCCTTAAAATTCCTTATTTCCTCTAAAAATCATAAAACTATTTTTATTAAATTCTAGGGAAAATAAGAAGTTTAGGAAAATTGGTTTCACAATTTTAGGATTTTTCTACCATTTTCTATAATTGTTTTGGCTCTGGAATAAAAAGAAAAGGAAAAACTGGTGAATAGTACCGGGCTGATTTCAGCCCAGCGGCCCAGTTCAGAGGGGAAAGGCGCCCGCGCGCGCGCCCGCGCTGGATGTTTTGCACAGAGGACCCCGGGTGTTTGGTTATCTAGAAATAAGTTCTTTTACTATTCTTACGTGTCGCTGACGGTTTACAGAAACACCCTCAGGTTTCTGATCCTTCACAGGGGAAGGTCCCCGACGGCGTCGCGCACGGCAGATCTCCGGCGAGCATCAGTACCGGCCGATTAGGGTAACGGCTAGGTTCTCTGAGCAACAGACATGAAATTGGGGCTACCTTGATCATTTCCCTAACCCTAATTGCATCTAAGACCAACTAATAAGCTCTGGCCACAGCGGCCGTGAACATCGCGACTTGGCGATCGTGTTCCCGGCGATCCCTGGCGGTTCGGTTCAATTAAAGGGGTCGGGGAGCATCACCATCATGTAAGGATGCTAGAACAGGAACGAGAAGGGAATGAGCAGACCTGGGGAAGGCTGGCCACGGTAGGGTGTAGTTCTCGGGGGCGGAGAGTCGATTTGGGGGAAGTTGGAAATTGGGGAGCTGTGGGGAATGATCGGAGCTACGAGCGGGTTCTCTGGACGCACGATTACCTAGCGGAATGGGATGAGGCTTCAATTTATAGGATACTTAAGCGGTGGTGGCCAATTTGGTCGAGCAACGCTGGCAGCCGGAGATGGAGAAGAACCTGGCGTGGTGAATTCGTGTCCATCACCGTGGCAGGCTTACCGGCGTTGATTAGACAGCAGTGGGGAGTTACGGCGATGTGGTGGAAGGGTTGAGCCACGCGGCGCACGGCCGGGAGGCGGCGGTCATCGGTGAGCTTATCGGCTCCGCCGCAAAGTGGAAGAGAAAGCCACGGGGAGGCATCGGAGTGATCTCCAGCTCACCGCCGGCAAGGATCTTTCACCGTATGTTCTTATCCACCCACCCCGAGCACAAGTTGGGCCGGCGACCGCACGAATCGCGGCGGAATCGGTCGTCGGCGGTGGGTCAGTCGCGCTGGCGGTCTGATCCAGCCTCGCTACTGTACCATGGCGAGCACCTATTCAGAACAGCTGACAGAGCACTTTGGAGCAGGATTTACTCTCAATTTCTAATGACAACTCCTCCCAAGCTTTGCAGCAAAATTGTAGAGCTATAAACCAGCAATAAGTCGGCTATAGGGCTTGAACTCATTTGAGTACTAGATCAAGGTTGAATTCATACTCAAAGTTGGCTCTATTACACTGAACATCTGAATTTCAGACTGAATCAGCCTGACAGCCAATCTTTAGGCTTAATTATCTCCAATATTTTCTTAACAACTATGCTCACACTCTTAAGCAAAGTTGTGCTCCTATGATTGGGCTACAATCTTGATGTGGTGACCTAGGGCAAAAACCCTATATTTTGAAAGATACAAGGCTCCAAAGTTGAGCAAACTACACTAAAATCCAGACTTAGGCTGAATTCACAACTAGGGACCTTTTTGCAAATGAGCCCAATTCTTAGGGTTTGGTTTCCAAAATTACACCTTAGTGAACCAAGTGACTTAAGATACTTATTTTACTTGGTTTTTGCACTTTAGTCCAAAAGTGGACTAATTTTGCACATAGGTCCCTAGGGTTTGGTCTTAGGGTTTTTCAGGGCTCCACTTAGGGTTTCTGGTATCCCAGGGGTCTAAGTGTAATTCCACTTAAGTCTTGGGATCATTTTGTGACCCTTCCCTTAAACCTTTTAGGTATTCTTCATTTGGGTTAAGTTTTGCCCCTTTGAGCCTTATTTAGAGTCAGGTTCCCTATCCAGGGTCCTATTTGCAAAATACTAAAAACAATACACTTGTTTGAGCTTTTACCTAGTGAATGCACTCTAGGTGTGTCAAACATATGCAATGCCAATGTTTATGATGCCATGCTCAAGTTTTAGTTATAGTAACACCAGGGGTGTTACAGGGTAGGGCCATTGTCGCAGTGGAGAAGCGAGAAGGACATGGACCCTGAGATGGGAGTGGGATTGGATTTGAGGCGGGGTTAGGTTGATGAGAGGACTGGAGCTGGAGGAAGCCCACAGCGGATGCACAAGAGGAGAGAGAGGTGGCGCTCATGCAACGCAGGGCCACCATTGTCGTGGAGGTGAGGTGGAAGGGGCCCAGGGCCTCCGCGCTCCGCACGATGGTGCCCTTGTGCTCCTCCTCGTAGGTGGCAGTGGCGCTTGGCGTGTGGTTGGTGCGGGAACAACACCGTCGCCGCACTTGAGCATCACGACACCGGTGTCGATGTACTGCACTGATGACAAGGCATACACCCCAACATCCTCAGCATGAGGGTGCAGTGTGCTAATCAAATGGCTGTGAGGGAGGGAAACACACGTGCGGGGGCACCTTCATGGTTGGCGACGACCGATGGCACAAAGCGGATGCGGAAGGGGCCGGGGCTGCCCTTGGCATTGCCTGTGGCAACCGAAGCGTGGGAGGAGAGGGTCCGATAGAGATGGAGGCAGGGGGTGTTGAAGCGGGTGGTGCGGCAATTGTGTGGCGTCTGGCGCGGCTATCAAGGGGGACATAGGGGTGTGGACACCTTCCTTACTATCTTAATAAGAGTAGTAAAGATGAAGAAAAGGATTCTTGTGTGTGAAATGGAGTGGGTCAAACATTCAAAGTTTTTTATGTGACCAAACTGAATATTAAGTTAGTTCAACCAACCAGATGTATAAAAAACATATATACATATTTGAGTGCTATATATATACTAGTCGGTTGCCCGTATGTTGCGACGGCTCAAAACAATACCCATGTAAAATATTCACTAAAAAGATCTCAAGATTTTTTATTGATTGTCTCTACTCTCCGCATAATATTTTTTTGATTTGACTAACTGATATTTTTGTTTACTCCATCCAATATGTGAAGGGAGCGATTAAAATAGAGTTCACAACGACTGACTAAACGAACAAAGATTATAGAATGACATAATTCCACCATACATAGACAAAATAAGAGAAAGTTTGTGAGCTCAAGATTCTAAAATAATTCACATAAACTCAAACTTATAAAAAAGATAGATCAAAATATGAAGTGGTTGCTAAAGTCAGTCATCAATAAAAACTAGATGTGCTCCATACAAATTATGGTACTTCGTAGCAATTACTAACGTTTAAAATCAACAAATAACCTTTCCTTTTATTGTTAGCGTGACAAACCATTGCTGCTCCATCCAATTCAACAACCTCAAACACCATGGAGTCCATTGCGTCAATGTGGTCCCAGAAACGACTTAATCCATGCAAGAGCCAAGAACACAAGGGACAAGCACCCTGTGGTAGTGCCTGTATGGATCTCCAAATCATAACACATATTTTGCAAGATCCATGAGCCATCATCAGAAGAACAAAAACCACGTGCAGACAATAAATAAAGTATTAACACACCCAAATTATGTTCAGTCCTTAGCACAACAAAAACTAACATCTAAAACAATAGAGGAACAACACAATATTTTTTTGCAATGATAGAAGGATGGGTGACAGGTACATAGAAGTGGTCGAAGCATACCGAGTCGACACCGTGGTAAGGGAAATGCCATGGATACAGGCGATGCCGAGCCATCAAAGGGGTACCATAGGCAGCAAATCAGGCACCCCATCCCTTGCCTCCCCCACTTCCAAGGTTCGTAGAGCAGGAAGGGAAGGGAAGAGGCGGGTATACATGTTTGTTGCCAGAGAAGGACACGACGAAGACTTGGGCATTTGGAGGCAACATAGGTAGTATATGTGACGGAACCTCCCAAGTCATTAGGCCCACCTACAGTTGTCCTTGTCCAACGGACTTCAGACAACCCTGCAGGTGCACCTGATCACTTGACAAGTTTGGTATTTGAATTCCTTACCTTTCCCAAGAGCGTTTTACCCGTCATGCAAACATTACAATTCATCGAAGATACGAAAGTGCGGAAGCAATTACAATAACTTACCTTATATTAAAGTAGGAGAGAGTTATAATAATATTACAGACCAGAAACAAATATAAGAGTGCTGAGTATTATTATTACATCACTTTGGGAGGCAAAAACCCCTCCCAAATAAACAGTAAAAGTTTTCTTAACGGAGGACTTTTCCTCCCGCAGCTCTAGTCTTGCTTCTCTTCTTTTGGTACCACCCTTGAACATAAGCAACAAAAGTTGGCTGCTTCCTCACCTAAAACAACATGGGACAAAGCCCTGAGTATGAAGTGTACTTTCACAAGACTTACCCGACAACATAAAAGAATCTCAAGGATATGTTGGCTTTAAGGGAGTCAAGGTAAAGCTTATCAATAATCAATGACTCTGTTTGCAGAAATGCTTACTAAGAGTGGATCCTTAAAATTCCAATTTTATTTGTCAGGTTAAGTAAAATTAACTACAGCTAGGGTTCTTTCTACCCTAATTCAATCACTTGACCTATACTAGCCAATTTCTTATCAACCCTTTATCTTCACTGGATTGCTACGTGTAAGTCAGTGACCAAGTCTTTATAACTGCGAAGTTACGACAATCTGAATCGATTATACTCAGCTGAGGATCTCCAATCACACGACATATGTAGCACTTAAACCTTGCATATGTCAACTCGCCACCGAGGTTCTTAAGACCAGATCAGGTTCACACCAACCGAGAGCACAGATACACCACCGTCCAACCTCTTGCCACGGAGGGTACACGCTACTCTCGCCATCTCCACTCCCATTGTGTGTTATCTTATTCTGGTATTAGTCTGCCTGAGGCAAAGCTTACCCATAACGAGGCATGTGACCAGTTAAAGGGTCCTCGATCATCAAGCCTACATCGACACGGTCCTTAATCAACTCAGACAGAGACACTACACCGAGACTCTCTTCTCGTGCAAGTCACCCGCCCGGTCTCAGCTTTATCATTTCAATCCCCAAAGTTTGGTACCTGGCAGAGGTACATCTTTTCTGATGTTGAACCCATCATGGCCATGATGGATTCACCATCAAGTTTTATTTTCGAAAACATCCCACCCATTTTGAAGCATCATCTTTTGTGAAAACAAAATGTTTTGTTTTTCTAAAGCAATACTAAGCATAAGAAAAACCTTTTTGTAAAACAGGGATTTAAGAGGTAATCAAATCCAAGGAAGGAAATGCAGGAATTGGTTTAGCACACAACTCCTATCACCTAATGCATCAAGCAAGTGAGAAAGATTTTAAAAGCAACAAGGAGGTGGCAAATGCACCGGGGCTTGCCTTGTATTACTGGCGAATCAGGCTCTGTTCCACAGATATCAAAATAAAAACAGTTGCCTCCCTGATGTTCTTCAGGTGGTGGTGGTGATGAAGTCCTTGTCTCTTCAACCTCTACTTCCTCCTCGTTTTCTAGATATAGCCAAATATAATAATGAATGCTCATGTAATGCTCATGAAGATGCAAAGACAATAAAAGTTTATTATCTATGGTCTTGAATACAACTTTCCTACATGGATCTCTGAGAACTTAGGGTTTCCGGAGTCAATAGTGAAGTTCATAGGGTAGGGGGCTAGGGTTTTGGGTTCTAAGTATCAAATATGGTCCAAATCATACCAAACATTACCCAAGGCTTCTAAATATTATTTAGAGTTTATCCTAAAAATTTAGTGAATTTTGGATTTATTATTTATTCCTTAAAAATCTAGAAGCGTAGTTTTTGGTTGTTTTAAATGTCCCAAAATTCCCTATTGGAACTAAAAATCATGAAATTATTTTTAGTAAATACTATAGGAATTTAGAAGCCTAGCAAAATTAGTCTTGTATTTTTAGGATTTTTCTACAATTCTTTATGGATTTCTAAAGCTTCTCGAAAAAAGAAAAAGAAAACCTTTCAACAGTATTGGGCCGGATCTAACCTAATCGGCCCAGTCCGAACGGGAAACGGGGATGCGTCCGTGCGCGCGCCCGCGTTGGTGGGTTTGCACAGAGGCCCCCGATGACCTGAATAATGCGCTAAAAACCCCTGGCCACTATTCATTGTCTCACTGACAATTACACCGAGGTCCCCCGACTGCTATTTCTTCTCCAAACAGACCCATGGTCACGACGCGCTCGCCGTCGATCACCACGCGACGTGGACTGGCCCAGACCGGCGACGGCTGCCCAAACTAGCTACGGGGTGAGCATTACCGATTCCAGGCGACCTAAGAATGAGCTTCAATTTGGCTAGCACACGCAGAGAATGTTCTACCCACACATACGGCGGAACTCGCGACGTCGAGCCCGCGTTCCCAATCAATCATGCTCGAATTGGTCAAATGGATGCCACGATAAGCTTACTGAGTACGCAGAGCTGCTAAAACAATACACGAGAAGCGCAGAACCATACCGGAATGGGCCAGCCACGGAAGAACTACCTATGGCGGCACGGAGATCCAATTTGGGGGAAAACCCGAATTGAAGCGCTATGTTGGATGATTGGAGATGAGAGTGGGTGCTCTGGCTTGGTGACAATCTAACGGAGCTCCCTGAGGCATCAATTTATAGAGATCGACTATGAGGACGATGAATTTGAGCGGTGGATAGCTATCGGTAAGAAACAAGAGGAGTCACCAGAGGTCGCTCAACGTGGCATTTACTGGGCTAAGTCTTTGGCGATAATGAAGCTAGCTTTAGTGACCTTCAGTGATGTGGTAGCATGGCTAGTAGCGTGGCGGACACTGATGAACGGCGATCATCGTGGCGACGATCGTGTGGCCACGTCACAGCGCAAGTGGGTACGGTGACAGACCGGCCATAGTACCCCGACCATATCCACGGCGAGATATTTGCTCAGGGAGTGGTTATCCGCGCATTACCGGGCGCGAATCGCAACGCCGGCGCGAATCCGAGCGCGGGACTGCCGGCGGCAAAGTACGCTGTACCAGGGATCCCCTGTAATCACTATACCATGGGAATCATCTTCAATGTGCCTGACCGAGCGAGTTTGAGCGCGATTTACTCCCAAAATTCGTATGACAACATGATCACTCACCTGTATCAAAGCTCTTGAGCTATAATCCAACTGCAATTCGACTATAGGAACTAAACTCAATCGAGCACTAGATCCTTCATAATCTTGATCCCAAAGTTCAGCCAATAACACTAACGACCACTTCTGCTTTCAGATTCAGTTTTAGTTATTCAATACAAGTCTGACAGAGCAACTTTGGGCTGCAGTTTCTTTAATTTTTGTGTAACAACCCAAGAAGATATCTGTACCAAAGTTACTCTCCTACAATAGCTCTAGACCTTTGATGTGTTAATCTAGGGCAAAATCCTCATAATTTGAAAAATATAGGACTTCAAAGTTAGTCCAAAAGCACTGATTTCAGACTTAAGAAATGGGGCACAAATGTGGCTTTTTGCAAATAAGCCCAAAACTTAGGGTTTCATTTGCAAATCCCCAAAAATGTGGACTATACGACTTTAGGTACCTTAATGTCTTGGTTTTTGCACTTTAGTCCAAAAGTGCACTAGTTTTGCACAAAGCCCCCTAGGGTTTTAGTCTAGGGTTTTCTAGGGTTTTATTTAGGGTTTTTGGTGATTCTAGGGTTTGAATACCATGTATGTCTATTCATGGTGACATTTTATGACTACTTCAATTGAGTTTTGAAGTTTTCTCCTATTTAAGTTTCGTTTGCTCTATTAAGCCCAGTCTAGGGTTAGGTACCCTACTCTAGGGTTTTATCCACAAAATGTCATATCAATACAACTTGTTTGAAATTTTGGCCTAGTGAATGCACTCTAGGTGTGACAAACACATGATATGTCAATGCTTATGATGTTATGCTCAAATTTTAGTGACAGTAACACCAGGGGTGTTACATCCTTCCCCCCATAAAAGAATCTCGTCCCGAGATTAAAATTCCTAGGGCAAGTAATGGAAAAGGAAACACGTCATAACTTTATTTCCTTATTTTTGGCACAAAGCAGGGGTGGTACAGGGCTCATTCCTCTATTAACAACAAATGTACACACTTTACAATTTACATGAGGCTAAAAAGCCTAGGAAATTCTTTTCTAAAAAGTCTTGAGTTTCCCATGTAGCCTCATCTTCTGAATGTTGGTTCCACTGTATCTTGTAAAATTTGAGAGTTTTCCTTCGGGTAACCCTGTCCGATTGATCCAAAACTCGAATAGGGTGCTCTAAATATGTCAAGTCTGATTCTAAGGCAACATCTGTTACTTCAATGGTTTGATCGGAAATCCGAAGACACTTCCTCAACTGAGACACGTGGAACACATTATGTACAGCAGACAATGTTTCGGGTACCTGGAGTCGGTATGCCACTGGTCCACATTGTTCAAGAACAAGGAAAGGGCCAATGTACCAGGGTGCAAGCTTCCCTTTTACCCCGAAATGTGATACACCCTTCATTGGTGAGACTTTCAGATAGACATAATCTCCAACTAGAAAGTACAAGGGTGTCTGTCGTTGGTCTGCGTAACTCTTCTGACGAGCTTGAGCTTCTTTTAAATTATGAATTATTCGCCGAACTTTCTCTTCGGTCTCCTTTACCATATCTGGCCTGAAGAAACTCCTTTCACCTGGTTCAGACCAGTTTAATGGAGTACGACACCGTCGTCCATACAAGGCTTCAAAAGGTGCCATTTTGATGCTCTCTTGATAGCTATTATTGTATGAGAACTCCACTAATGGTAAAAAATCATCCCATTTCTGTGGGAATTCCAGAACACAAGCTCGTAGCATGTCCTCAAGTATTTGATTTACCCTCTCAGTTTGACCACTGGTTTGAGGATGATAGGCCAAACTATGGAGCAACTTGGTACCCAAGGATTTGTGAAGTTCTTCCCAAAATTTGGATACGAATTGAGGTCCACGATCCGACACTATAGTCTTCGGAACACCATGCAAACTGAGAACACGAGCGATATACAGTTCCGCATATGTGAGGACCGGGTAATATGTTTTGACTGGCAGAAAATGAGCAATTTTCGTAAGCCGATCAATTACAACCCAAATAAAGTCATACCCTTTTGCTGTTCTGCGCAATCCCACAATAAAGTCCATGCTTATATCTTCCCATTTCCATGTAGGGATAGGTAAAGATTGTAATGGAACAGCAGCTTTCATGTGTATGGCCTTGACACGTCTACAAGTGTCACATCTTGCCACATAGCGTGCAATTTCAATCTTCATCTTTGTCCACCAATAATGTTGTATTAAATCATGATACATCTTAGTGCTTCCGGGATGAATAGAATAGCGACTAAGATGAGCTTCATCTAAGATTTGTTGGTGGATCTCTTCATTCTTTGGCACAACTATACGGTTGTTAAACCATACAACACCTTGATCATATTTTCTAAAACAATTGGCTTTTCCGGCCTCTATTTTCTCATGGATGTGCTTCATACCCTCATCATCCTTTTGAGCATCAATTATCCTTTGTAAAAGGACTGACTCAAGCTTTAGTTGATTTAAGGTTCCATGTAGGATCATTCCTAGGTTTAACTTCTCCATCTCCTGGCATAGTGTAATGTCAGAGGTCTTCACTGTAAGACAGTGACAGGAAGCCTTGCGGCTGAGTGCATCTGCCACTACATTGGCCTTGCCTGGGTGATAATGAATTTCCAATTCATAGTCCTTAATAAGCTCGAGCCACCGCCTCTATCTCATGTTCAACTCTGATTGGGTGAATATGTACTTTAAACTTTTATGATCTGTATAAATGTGACAGATGTTCCCCAGTAGATAATGACACCAGATTTTTAGAGCATGAACCACAGCAGCTAACTCTAGATCATGAGTTGGATAATGTTCCTCATGCCGGCACAACTACCTTGAAGCATAAGCTATCACTCGGCCTTCTTGCATTAGAACACAGCCGAGACCACTGCCTGATGCGTCACAATACACATCAAAGGGTTTTTCAATATCCGGTTGAGCTAATACTGGGCAGTGGTTAATAATACCTTCAATTGTTCAAAGTCTTCATTACATTTTGAAGACCAAATAAATTTAGTATCATTCTTCAATAAACTTGTGATTAGCTTCACAAGCTTAGAAAAATCTGGAATGAATCGGCGGTAATAACCAGCCAGTCCAAGGAAACTTTGGACTTGATGTACAGTAGTTGGGGGTTTCCACTCCAAAATATCCTTGACTTTGCTGGGATCCACCGCAATTCCATTGGCAGATAATACATGTCCCAGAAATTGAATTTCCTCCAGCCAGAATGCGCACTTACTGAACTTAGCATATAACTGATGCTCCCTCAAGCGCGTTAACACGATCCGTAAATACCGAGCATGCTCCTCTTCATTCTTGGAATATATTAAGATATCATCAATGAATACCACCACAAATTTATCCAGCTCGGGCATGAATACCGAGTTCATAAGATATGTGAAGTGGGTAGGAGCATTTGTTAATCCGAAGGACATAACCAAATATTCAAATAATCCATACCGCGTAGTGAATGCGGTTTTTGGTATATCTTCGGGCCAGATATGGATCTGATGATAGCCCGATCTGAGGTCAATCTTGGAGAATACCCTTGCTCCAGTCAGTTGATCAAATAGAATATCAATCCGAGGAAGAGGGTACTTATTTTTTATAGTAACCTCATTAAGGGGTCTATAATCCACGCACATCTGCAGCGTTTGGTCCTTCTTCTTGACAAAGATGGCTGGACAACCCCATGGTGACGAGCTTGGTCGAATGAATCCTTTTTCTAGTAGATCTTGCAATTGGGTCTTGAGTTCTGCCAACTCATTCGGAGGCATTCGGTACGATCTTCTAGAAATAGGAGCCGTACCGGGCTTCAACTCAATCACAAATTCTACATCTCTCTCTGGAGGCAATCCAGGCAAATCTTCTGGAAAGACGTCTAGGAACTCACATACTACCAGAATATTTTGGATCTCTGGTAAGATGGCTTCAAAGATTCTGCCAAAGGGTTTAGCTATAGTAGCTACAGGAATAGATAAGAGAACCTCTTCCTGGCCATGACTCAACCTGATAGTCCTCAGATCAGTGTTGAGAATAGCTTTATGTTGAGCTAACCAATTCATGCCCAGAATTACATCTATATCTTGGCCTTTCAGAACAATCATGTTTGTAGGAAAGTCCCATTCAGCCAATGTTATAGGCACGTGGTAAGCCACTTCTTTAGTAAATATTTGTCCCCCAGGAGAATGAATTTTAAACCCTTCCCTTGATTCATTGTATGGAATGCAATGTTGCTCCACAAACTTTTTGCTTATGAATGTATGTGAAGCACCAGAATCAAAAAGAATAATTGCAGGGTGATTGGCCACGAGAAACGTACCCATCATAACCGGTTCGCCTTCCAGTGTTGTGGCCACTTGAGTATAATGAATCCGCCCCGTTTTCCTCATATTTTTGCCCACAGTATTGTTTGCCGCATTTCCCTTCCTTTGGGTGGAACTCCTAGAACTCTGCTGATTATTTGATCTATTCTGCTTGGGGTAGGGGCAGTCCTTGATGAAGTGTCCGGACTTTCCATAATTAAAGCAGCCTGTTGAAGAGCTGGGGAGGGCAGGGAAACGAGTACCAGGGGCACTCGGCTGATTTGTTGGGGTGGGGGCAGTGGTGGGGCGAATGAAGACCGGTTGCTTGAAAGGGTAGGAGGGTGGACGTGGTGAAGAGCGATTCGGAGTAAAAGGTCGGATCACCAACCTTTGTCTTTTCTTAGACCCCTGACTGGGCCTGTCGCCTCTGTAACCCTTTGACTTTCCCGAGCCTACATATTTAGCTTCGACTGCCAGTGCAGTACTGACAGCCCTTCCGTAGGAAAGATCAATGCAGGTGGCCATCTTCTGTTGCATTCGGTCATTTAGGCCCCTCATGAAGCAATTTCTCTTCTTCAGATCCGTGTTGACTTGATCGATAGCATACTAGGACAAGTGATTGAATTTATTGAGATACTGAGTGACAGTATCCCCACCCTGCTTCAGCTTCATAAACTCCTCATGTTTCATATGGAGCACTCCCTCAGGAATATAGTGCTCCCAGAAAGCCAACTTGAACTCATCCTAGGTTATTTGATGACCGGCCGGTTGAACAGCTACATAATTTCCCCACTAGGTACTGGTAGGGCCGCGCAATTGTTGTGCTGCAAATAAGGGCTTCTGAATCTCCATGCATCGGAGAAGCCCGAACTTTTGTTTGGTAACGCAGATCCACTCATCCGCTTCCAGAGGATCTTCCACCTTGACAAATAATGGGGGACATGTCCTGAGAAATCCAGATATGACGTTTCACAGGGTCCTTGTGGATACGCTCGCCCGCCTTGCTGCTGCATCTGTTGTCCCGCCATTTCCCGCAAAAAGCGGGTGTTGTCAGCCATAGCGTTAACTAAGGCAGCGATGGCCTCAGCTAATGTTGGAGGTACAGGTGGCGGGTTCGGGGTAGCTTCCCTCCCACGGGAGGTTCCTGCCCCATCCTGTGCGCGAGTCTTGGACGGAATCTGAGGCAAAGAACATAGGGAAAAATATATTATGCCAAAGCAAACCATCCATTTTACATTACTAAAAAGGGTAAGCCAATGATCTGGGAGTATGTCAATTGATCCCTTGCTATTCTTCGATTCTTTCTTAATAGCACACTGGGGTCATAAGGTGTTGGAGCAGGATCACAGTCACTAAAACCAAAGCGACTCAATACCTTTTCCACATAATGGGATTGTAACAGAGTTACCCCACCATCAGCTTCTCTAACAAGCTTGATGTTTAGAATGACATCAACTTCTCCCAAATCTTTCATTTCGAAATTGCTCGATAGAAGATTTTTAACTTCCTCAATCACATTGAGATTTGATCCAAAGATCAAGATGTCATCAACATAAAGGCACAGCATAACAGACTCATCCCCACCATACCGATAATACACACATGTGTTAGATTCATTTACAACAAAACTAGCTGCTGTAAGAGTATTATCAAACTTTTCATGCCATTGCTTAGGTGCTTGTTTTAGGCCATACAATGATTTTATCAACCTGCACACCTTGTTCTCTTGACCATCCGCAACGAACCCTTCTGGCTGATCCATGTAGATCTCCTCATCCAACTCTCCATTAAGGAAAGCTGTCTTAACATCCATCTGATGAATGATAAGACCATAAGAGGCTGCCACGACTATTAATGTGCGGATTGTAGTCAATCGAGCCACTGGTGAGTAGGTATCAAAGAAATCTTCACCCTCCTTTTGGGTATATCCTTTGGCCACAAGCCTTGCCTTGTACCTCTCGATTGTACCATCAGGCCTAAGCTTTTTCTTGAAGATCCATTTGCAGCCTATAGGTTGACAACCATAAGGACGATCAACGACCTCCCAAGTTCCATTAGACATAATAGATTCCATCTCACTCCTTACTGCTTCCTTCCATAAGTCAGCATCAGGAGAGGAATATGCCTCACTAATGGTAGTTGGTGTGTCTTCCACAAGGTACACTATAAAGTCATTACCAAAGGATTTTGCAACCCTCTGTCTCTTGCTCTTTCGAGTGACCATAGTGTCATCCTCCTCAGGGATGTGCACGTGAGAATCCTCAGCATGATCTATAGGAATCGACAGTTCGTGCTCATGGGGAATTATAGTCTCATGACTTGTATCACTAGGTGTATTCTTCATGGGAAACTCATTCTCAAAAAATGTTGTGTCTCTTGATTCCATGATAGTATCAACATACATATCAGGCACATCAGATTTTATAATTAAGAACCTATACCCAGTGCTGTGAAAAGAGTACCCAAGGAATACACAATCAACAGTTTTAGGCCCAAGTTTACGCTTTTTGTTGATTGGCACATTCACCTTAGCCAAGCAACCCCAAGTGCGCAAATATGAGAGATTTAATCTTCTCTTTTCCCATTCCTCAAATGGTGTGATCTCTTTGTTCTTTGTTGGAACTCTATTCAGGACATGACATGCTGTCAAAATTGCCTCACCCCACCATGCCTTGGATAATCCCGCTGTACTCAACATGGCATTCACCAAATCTGTTAGAGTGCGGTTTTTCCTTTCAGCAATCCCATTGGATTGTGGTGAGAATGGCGGTGTCCTCTCATGAATAATACCATGTTCCACGCAAAACTCATCGAACACATTAGAGAAATATTCTCCACCTCGATCAGACCTTAACCGTTTTATTTTCCTCTCAAGTTGGTTCTCAACTTCAGCTTTATAGGTCTTAAAATAATTGAACGCTTCATCTTTTGTTTTTAAGAGATACACATAGCAAAATCTAGTGGAGTCATCTATAAAAGTGAGAAAGTATCTTTTACCACCTTTGGTCAAAATTCCATTCATCTCGCACAGATCAGAATGAACAAGTTCTAGAGGTGCCAAACTCCTCGCCTCAGCAGCCTTGTGAGGCTTGCGAGGTTGTTTTGATTCAACACACACATGGCACTTAGACTTTTTGACCAAGTTAAATTAAGGAATTAGATTTATATTTGCTAACCGCATAAGACAGCCAAAGCTTGCATGACAAAAACGTGAATGCCATAAATCCGACTCATCAGAAAAATGAACAGAATTCACGAGTTTATTACACACATCATGCAGTGATAAGCGGAACAAGCCTCCACAGTCATATCCTTTACCAACAAAAGTACCATGTTTCGACACAACACATTTATTTGACTCAAGAACAACTTTGTAGCCGTCTCGACATAGCATAGAAGCACTAACGAGATTCTTCTTGATAGAGGGCACATGCTGCACGCTCTTCAATGGCACCGTCTTTCCCGAAGTAAACTTCAGAATGACCATACCAACACCAAGAACATGAGCACGCGACCCATTTCCCATTAACAAGGCGCCAGACCTCCCGACCTGGTAGGAGGAGAACATAGAGGCATCAGCACACACATGAATATTTGCACCACTGTCCATCCACCACTCAGGTGAATTACAAACTGAGAGAACAAATGGTAAAGAAGTACCATACCCAGATGTTCCATCTCCAGTTTCAGTGGTTACAACATTAGTTGATTTCTTGTCCTGTGTGAACTTGCGATCAGGGCACTCTCTAGCCCAGTGTTGATCACTGCCACAGACAAAGCATCCTCCCTTTCCCTTGTTGTTGTTGTTCTTCTTTTTAAACTGTGCTGTTTGAACAGGTTTATTTGTATTCTCTTGTTTGTTCTGGTTTTTCTTCTTGTTAAACTTGCGGAAGTTTCTCTTCTGCACCACATTAGCAGTAGAGGTCTCCACACCTTTTCCATTGTCCTTTGTTCTAGCTCTTTCCTCAACATCAAGAGTACCAATGAGCTCTTCCACATTGAACTCTTGTCTCTTATGTTTGAGAGAGGTAGCAAAGTCCTTCCAAGAAGGTGGCAACTTGGCGATTATACCGCCAGCCACAAACTTGTCAGGCAAAGGACAAGGAAAAAGTTCAAGTTCCTTAGCTAGTGCCTGAAACTCATGAGCCTGTTCCACTACAGATCGGTTCTCAACCATCTTGTAGTCATACAACTGCTCCATGAGGTACAGATCGCTACCAGCGTCAGTTACTCCAAACTTTCCGACAAGTGCATCCCACAGCTCTTTCCCTATGGGAAGGATGATATAGCTTTTCTGGAATTTTGTATCCAGTGCGCTAATTACTGCTCCTCGAAAGAGGTTGTCTTCAGCCTTAAACTTAGCCTCATCCTCAGGAGGTAAGATGGCAGGCTTGCCCTCAGCGGCATGAAAACAAGACATTGCAGTTAGCCACAATTCCATCTTAGCTTTCCATATCAAGAAGTTTTTACCATCAAAAGGATCAGGCTTTAGCACAGCAGCAAAACCTCTGACAGAAAAATGCCTAACATTAGGTTTTTGGATTGTTAGAATTATAGGCATTTTCCTTGTTATTTTAATTCCATAAATTAATATTATGATGATGACATATAAAAGATAATTAACCATAGAAATCGTAATCTCAAACATATCCATAACAATATGGATCATGAGAACACAAAGCATATGAATCATATAGATCATATAAATACGATAAACATATAAACTGACTGAACAATTGAAAATAAACAAATAGAAACATAAACAACATGATCGTAAAATTAAAACAAACAGATATAACATATTATAAGGTAACAGAACAGATGAGATAAACTCTTTGCTATACATGAAACAGCACAGATGAATATATAAAACATATATAATCTATAGAACGAAAAACAGTAAGGAAATAAACTGATCATACCCTCCCATGCGCTCTGATCCAGATCCTTGTCCAACTTCTTTTGTTATGTCGCAGATGTTTTGGCCAGTCGCGTAGACGCTCCCCAAAAACCTAATTGCCGATCCCCCGTGCAAGGTCTCGAACGGCACAGGCTTCGGAGGCACCTGCCCTCTCGCTTCTCTGTGCGCGCAGAGTCACGAGATGGAAATACCCTCACTCGGCGGCTGGACTGTGACTCTGAAAGTGTTCTGCTCGGTACACTGCTCCCGTCTCCCGAGTGACAGGGGTGCTCCTCTATTTAACCTCTCGCAGAGGGAAGCTGAAGGAGAAAGGTCTCGCCGAGTCACGCCAAGAGTCGGTCAGCTCTCGCCGAGTCATGTCATGAGTCGGCCAGCTGAAGGAGAAAGGTCACTCGGCTGACGAAGAGACAGGCAAGTGAAAGGTTAACACGGTTAGTGAGTGCTAAAAATTAACACCACACCACGCCCGCTCGCCTGCCTGCCTGCCTCGCCTCGCCTCGCCTCGCCACGCCACGCCCGGCCCGGCCCGGCCGCGGCGGCGGCAGCGCGCACGCGCGTGTGGCAAGCCCTTGTCTGTTTCCTGACTTCTCAAGTTAAGTGGAATAATTCCCACCATATAAGTCAAGCCAAAAGACCCTTGGACTTCCAATATGGTACTATTGGTATTCTCCACCATTACACACCATAGAGTTTATTCAATAAATGGGCCAGGCCCATAAAAGATTACAGACTCGAGTTTTACAACAGGATTACATTACCTAGTATACATTAACACTATGTCTATACTATACTACTCTAACTTCTTGTCACTTTTGGTAGCCTCACTATCGGGTGTAGGAGACCATTCATCAACCAACTTCATAGAGGGAGGAGGCCTGAAAAGGTCTAGTTTACCACCAAAGGCTTCTCCCACTGTCCCAGAAGGTTCGGCTTCCATCCCGACAGGATCCGCAGGTACATTGGGGTGCAGTTGTGAATACAATACATGAACTTCCTCATGTAATGTATTACAATAAAACTGTAAGTTATCCACGGCTGTGCTAAGCTCCTCCACACGGGCTCGAGCTCTAGCTTCCCTGGCCCAGGCAAGTGATCGAGAGTTAACAGCCCAATCAAGCGCTAGATCCCGTTCAGCCAGTTGGTCTTGCAGGTGGCGGATGTCAGTTCTAAATTCGTTTATTCTCTCACCATCTGCGACCCATATATCGTTCCTGCGACGGAGTTCTGATCGAAGCTGTTCTACTTGGGCTTCCAGATCCCCGATTGGATCGTTGCTACCACTGCTACTGTCTTCATGCTATGGGGCAAGTTGATGGCGGGGTACGCCAATCGGCCCGGTAGACTTGCGTGCGGTCTTTCTTGTGCGCGGCGGCATTTCTCTAAGGGGGAAATCTTATTAGCATAGTTTTTATCATGATGCATGTATAATTACAGAATCAACCTTAGTTGATTCACACCTTCTATACATTGCACTCTCCTATCTGGTCCTTTAAAATATGTACCTCAGAAGGTGATTGGATAAGAAGGAAAGAAATTTTCTAGATAAGTCTTTGAAAATTCTTTTTAAAAATGTCTCATAATATCTGCAGAGATGGGCTTCGCTCCGATACCAGCTGTGACGGAACCTCCCAAGTCATTAGGCCTACCTACAGTTGTCCTTGTCCAACGGACTTCAGACAACCCTATAGGTGCACCTGATCACTTGACAAGTTCAGTATCTGAATTCCTTACCTTTCCCAAGAGCGTTTTACCCGTCATGCAGACATTACAATTCATCGGAGATACGAAAGTGCGAAAGCAATTACAATAACTTACCTTATATTAAAGAAGGAGAGAGTTATAATAATATTACAGACCAGAAACAAATATAAGAGTGCTGAGTATTATTATTACATCACTTTGGGAGGCAAAAACCCCTCCCAAATAAACAGTAAAAGTTTTCTTAACGGAGGACTTTTCCTCCCGCAGCTTTAGTCTTGCTTCTCTTCTTTTGGTACCACCCTTGAATAGAAGCAACAAAAGTTGGCCGCTTCCTCACCTAAAACAACATGGGACAAAGCCCTGAGTATGAAGTGTACTTTCGCAAGACTTACCCGACAAAATAAAAGACTCTCAAGGATATGCTGGCTTTAAGGGAGTCAAGGTAAGGCTTATCAATAATCAATGACTCTATTTGCAGAAATGCTTACTAAGAGTGGATCCTTAAAATCCAGTTTTATTTGTCAGGTTAAGTAAAATTACCTGCAGCTAGGGTTCTTTCTACCCTAATTCAATCACTTGACCTATACTAGCCAATTTCTTATCAACCCTTTATCTTCACTGGATTGCTGCGTGTAAGTCAGTGACCAAGTCTTCATAACCGTGAAGTTACGGCGATCCGAATCGATTATACTCAGCTGAGGATCTCCAATCACACGACATATATAGCACTTAACCCTTGCATATGTCAAATCGCCACCGGGGTTCTTAAGACCAGATCAGGTTCACGCCAACCGAGAGCACAGATACACCACCATCCAGCCTCTTGCCATGGAGGGTACACGCTACTCTCACCATCTCTCCACTCCCATTGCGTGTTATCTTATTCTGGTATTAGTCTGCCCGAGGCAAAGCTTACCCATGACGAGGCATGTGACCAGTTAAAGGGTCCTCGATCATCAAGCCTACATCGACATGGTCCTTAATCGACTTAGACGGAGACACTACACCGAGACTCTCTTCTCGTGCAAGTCACCCGCCCGGTCTCAGCTTTATCATTTCAATCCCTAAAGTTTGGTACCTGAGAGAGGTACATCTTTTCTAATGTTGAACCCATCATGGCCATGATGGATTCACCATCAAGTTTTATTTTCAAAAACATCCCACCCATTTTGAAGCATCATCTTTTGTGAAAACAAAATGTTTTGTTTTTCTAAAGCAATACTAAGCATAAGAAAAACCTTTTTGTAAAATAGGGATTTAAGAGGTAATCAAATCCAAGGAAGGAAATACAGGAATTGGTTTAGCACACAACTTCTATCACCTAATGCATCAAGAAAGTGAGAAAGATTTTAAAAGCAACAAGGAGGTGGCAAATGCACCGGGGCTTGCCTTGTATTACTGGTGAATCAGGCTCTATTCCGCAGATATCAAAATAAAAACAGTTGCCTACATGATGTTCTTCAGGTGGTGGTGGTGATGAAGTCCTTGTCTCTTCAACCTCTACTTCCTCCTCGTTTTCTAGATATAGCCAAATATAACAATGAATGCTCATGTAATGCTCATGAAGATGCAAAGACAATAAAAAGTTTATTATCTATGGTCTTGAATACAACTTTCCTTCACAGATCTCTGAGAACTTAGGGTTTCCGGAGTCAATAGTGAAGTTCATAGGGCAGGGGCTAGGGTTTTGGGTTCTAAGTATCAAACATGGTCCAAATCATACCAAACTTTATCCAATGCTTCTAAATATTATTTAGAGTTTATCCTAAAAATTTAGTGAATTTTGGATTTATTATTTATTCCTTAAAAATCTAGAAGCATAGTTTTTGGTTGTTTTAAATGTCCCAAAATTCTCTATTGGAACTAAAAATCATAAAATTATTTTTAGTAAATACTATAGGAAATTAGAAGCCTAGCAAAATTAGTCTTGTATTTTTAGGATTTTTCTACAATTCTTTATGGATTTCTAAAGCTTCTCGGAAAAAGAAAAAAAACCTTTCAACAGTATTGGGCCGGATCTAACCCAATCGGCCCAGTCCAAACAGGAAACGGGGATGTGTCGGTTCGCGCGCGCCTGTGTTGGTGGGTTTGCATAGAGGCCCCCGATGACCTGAATAATGCGCTAAAAACCCCTGGCCACTATTCATTGTCTCACTAACAATTACACTGGGGTCCCCCGACTTCTATTTCTTGTCCAAACAGACCCATGGTCACGACGTGCTCGCCGTCGATCACCATGCGATGTGGACTGGCCCAGACCGGCGACGGCTACCCAAACTAGCTATGCGGTGAGCATTACCGATTCTAGGCGACCTAAGAACGAGCTTCAATTTGGCTAGCACACGTAGAGAATGTTCTACCCACACATACGGTGGAACTCGCGACGTCGAGCCCGCGTTCCCAATCAATCATGCTCGAATTGGTCAAATGGATGCCACGATAAGCTTACTGAGTATGCAGAGATGCTAAAACAATACACGAGAAGCGCAGAACCATACCGGAACGGGCCGGCCAGGGAAGAACTACCTATGCGGCGCGGAGATCCAATTTGGGGGAAAACCCGAATTGAAGCGCTATGTTGGATGATTGGATATGAGAGTGGGTGCTCTGGTTTGGTGACAATCTAACGGAGCTCCCTGAGGCATCAATTTATAGAGATCGACTATGAGGACGATGAATTTGAGCGGCGGATAGCTATCAGTAAGAAACGAGAGGAGTCACCGGAGGCCACTCAACGTGGCATTTACTAGGCTAAGTCTCCGGTGACAACGAAGCTAGCTTTAGTGACCTTCAGTGATGTGGTAGCATGGCTATTAGCGTGGCGGACACTGATGAACGGCGATCATCGTGGCGACGGTCGTGTGGCCACGTCACAGCGCAAGTGGGTACGGTGACAGGCCGGCCATAGTACCCGACCATATCCACGGCGAGATATTTGCTCAGGGAGTGGTTATCTGCGCATTACCGGGCGCGAATCGCAACGCCGGCACAAATCCGAGCACGGGACTGCCGGCGGCGAGGTACGTTGTACCAAGGATCCCCTGTAATCACTGTACCATGGGAATCATCTTCAATGTGCCTGACCGAGCGAGTTTGAGCGCGATTTACTCCCAAAATTCGTATGACAACATGATCACTCACCTGTATCAAAGCTCTTGAGCTATAATCCAACTGCAATTCGACTATAGGAACTAAACTCAATCGAGCACTAGATCCTTCATAATCTTGATCCCAAAGTTCGGCCAATAACACTGACGACCACTTCTGCTTTCAGATTCAGTTTTAGTTATTCAATACAAGTCTGACAGAGCAACTTTGGGCTGCAGTTTCTTTAATTTTTGTGTAACAACCCAAGAAGATATCTGTACCAAAGTTACTCTCCTACAATAGCTCTAGACCTTTGATGTGTTAATCTAGGGCAAAATCCTCATAATTTGAAAAATATAGGACTTCAAAGTTAGTCCAAAAGCACTTATTTCAGACTTAAGAAATGGGGCACAAATGTGGCTTTTTGCAAATAAGCCCAAAACTTAGGGTTTCATTTGCAAATCCCCAAAAATGTGGACTATACAACTATAGGTACCTTAATGTCTTGGTTTTTGCACTTTAGTCCAAAAGTGCAATAGTTTTGCACAAAGCCCCCTAGGGTTTTAGTCTAGGGTTTTCTAGGGTTTTATTTAGGGTTTTTGGTGATTCTAGGGTTTGAATACCATGTATGTCTATTCATGGTGACATTTTATGACTACTTCAATTGAGTTTTGAAGTTTTCTCCTATTTAAGTTTTGTTTGCTCTATTAAGCCCAGTCTAGGGTTAGGTACCCTACTCTAGGGTTTTATCCACAAAATGTCATATCAATACAACTTGTTTGAAATTTTGGCCAAGTGAATGCACTCTAGGTGTGACAAACACATAATATGCCAATGCTTATGATGTTATGCTCAAATTTTAGTGACAGTAACACTAGGGGTGTTATAGTATACCGCTAGATACATATAGGGAGAGAGCACGCAAGCAGAGAAAGAATCCCAGCTGGAGCATCTCCAAACCAAGAGGCACCCGCACCAGACGTAAGTAAGACAAGAGCGAGAGAATGCGAGTGCCTTCCCAGCCCTGGACCCGCCGAGGCAACACAACACCACCACCAACTTTGTAGCATATGATGATTGCTACCGCGCTACGGGCCTTGGTTGTCCAATATCTCAGACCTGTTGTAACACCCTAAATTTGGGGGTATAAAATTCTTCTCCAAATGCCTACCAAATTTAGGTGTTACCCTTTGTCTCTCTCTCTTTACGCTCTCTCTCTCTCTCTTTACTTTTGAGTAGAATTAGGTTAATTTTGTGAGGGATTAATTATTTACTTTGTCAAAACTATGTGAGTCATGAATTGTTGCATCATGCTGAGCCTAAATTATTCTTTGATTTGATGCACATGTTTGAATTATTTGAATTTGGGTTTGTGTTTGAATTTGAATTGAGTTCACTAGAGAAAATAAAAAGAAAAGCAATTAGAAATTTAGAGAAAAAGAGAAAACCGAATTCGGCCCAAACCAGCCCAACCCAGCTCGGTGGAGCCCGCCACGCGCGCTTGCACCGCCGGACAGGTGGGCCCCATGTGTCAGCGCCTTTTCTCGCGCGTCCGCGTGCCTGCACGCTCTCTGCTCATCGGGCCCCATCTATCGGCGCCTTTGCCCGTTGTCGCGACCGCCTGTTGAGGCCTCGCCGTGCCCATTGCCTCTGTGAGTTCTGCCTTGGTGTCCGCAACTCGAGATGCGCCTCAATTTGCCCTCTCCCCTCTAGTTTTCTCTGCCCTTGCTCACCGGAGCTTTCCCCATGCAGCCGGAGAACCGCCACCGTCGACCCAGACCCTCGTCATGTCCCTGTCACCGTTCAAGGGTCCCGGAGTCTTCTCTCGAGGTAAACAACCTAGCCCTGCCCCTATTTGCCCATTGTCTGCCCTCGGTTGTGTGCGATTGCTCGCCGAAGTTGGATTGCGCCGCCACCGAGCCGCCTCGCCGTGAAACGGCCCCCTCCAGCGCCCTTGTGCTGGTGCTTTTACCTAGCCGTGTTCGCCACACTCCCCTGAACTTCCCTGAGCCCTTCTCGGTGTCCCAGTGGGCCCCAGCGCGCTCGCGCCCTTGTCTCCGGCGGGCCTCCGCCATGGACGCAAGCGGTGCCACCGCTGGCGACCGAGGGACCTGGCCCGGGCTGGCTGTTAGATCCCAGGCGTCCATCTGAGATTGGACGTCCCAGATCTTATTAGACCTAATCTAATCCCGATCGTCTGCTAGAGATCCAACCGCTCGGACCTCCCCCTCCGCCCCTAATCTAACCCTCGCTTGACCGCGGGATCTGATCTCGGTCGTTCATTCGTGGTCGTGCGGCCGAGAAAGCCTGTTACCCCTTCGCGTGGTAAAATTATTGAAGAGACCCTTGACTTTCTGAAAATCAACCCACCGTCCCTGGTTTTCATGCGTAGGCCCCTGTAATCTTGCAGATTAAACCCTGGACTTTTATTTAATCACAGAATTGGACCTAATTTTGTATTTTAAACTTCAAAACTTGTTTATTTCATATCTTTTGCATATTAACTCCAAATTGAGTGATTCAAATTACAAAATGTTCATAGGATTATTCTCTGTCCAAATAAATTATGATCACTCACTGTCTGCACATCCTAATTTTATGCCTAGGCTATAGGTTAGTTTATGTAATAGTTTATTTACTTAATAAGACAAGTAAAAAGGAAACCATAATGGTAATTAGATGTTTAACCTTGTGAGATTAAAAATATGTAAAGTATGAATCTACCACTGGTGTAACTTTGTGTCTTATTAAATTAAGTGAAATCTAATTATGTAGTCCATGGAGATTGACAACACTTAGAGAATAACAAACTACCAAATGTGTTAGTTCACCCTACGACCTAAATTACCTCTTAAGTTTATGCTATTCTTCCGAGATGTGTTCACTTGTTTGTACATGATTGGTGTGTTGTTGATTTGTCTTTATCCAAATGTATTGAATGCATGATCGCTTTATTTAGATGACGAGCAGCCCGTGGTTCCTGAGTGTGTTGCCGAAGACCTTCCTGAGCAGTAACCTGGTGAAGGAAAGTGTCCTTTGACCTACTATGTCCTACTTATTTTATAATTCATCATCCCGCATTACATTATTGAAACCTAAGGATTGACAAGTCTATATTTACCTTATCCTTGTTTACCTTTTTGGGTTACTATTGTTAGCTTTATGCTATTGCTTTAACTAAATCAACGAACATGATATGAATATTTATGAGATGATGATGTTATCCTAATGATGATCTTGTGATACTTTAGGGGACTTAGGCTGTTTCCTGAATACCTCTCTGTAAGGACCTATTTGTTGAGTGACCACCCGAGATAACAGTGCAACCATGAGGGTGGAATGGTACGTCCTTAGCTGAATAATTAGATGAACCTGGGGTGTAATTGGCTTTGTCAGAGGGCTGTCAATGGGGGCCGGGGCATAGTGCTCGCTCTGCTAAGGGGGTGTCGAGGTTCATTCAATTTGGTTTTGTTAGTCACCCACCTTAGGGAGGTGTACTGTGTTTGTACGACTGGCGAAACCTAATGAGCAGCTATGCACTAGGGGGGTCTTTGTAAAAGCTGTGTAGTGATACCCTGCTAGGCCACCTAGTAATAAATACTTGACCAACTAAAAGCAACGGCGTTAACGTTATCCCCACATACAACTAGTCCACTTTAGCCAAACGGGACATTTGCTGAGTACGTTGATGTGTACTCACCCTTGCTTTAAAAACCACCACACCCCAGGTTGTCCCCACTGTATTTAGTGCTCAGGAGGAGATGCAGGCAACATGGAGGACTTTGAGGAGTTCCAGGACTACAATGAGTTCTAGTTATGCTAGTGGCAAACCCCTAGTCAGCTGCTTGTGAAGGTCTTATCTGCTACGTTTTGTATTCCGCACTTTGATAATGTTAATGACTATGTTAAGTAATGACTCTGTGGATGTCTTGGACATCTTTGTGTAATAAAGTATCTTTTTGCTATTTACTTTGAGCAATGTGTGATGATGTCAAATTATGTAATCGTTGTATGTGAGTTTCTGATCCTGACACTACATGGTTCACATTCGGTTTGCCTTCTAAAACCGAGTGTGACATCTATACTCCTCATTGCCAAGATAACCTAAGCGTGGCAGGCGCCACCATGTCCTCCTCGACGACACGCACGGAGAAAGGCCAGGAGCAAGACCGACTCGCCCGTACCCACGTCGACGAGCACTGGTCAGCTCGCGGCTGCGACCGTGGGCGGGGCAGCAGAATGGGGAGGAAGAACAAGGTGAAGGCCAGGAAAACGAATAGGACATCCGACGACGGTGAAAATGATGGTGCGTGCATGATGTGAAACATCCTCGTGGACGTGCAATAGCCACTGCGTGGGTCAGTGTCAGGGCTGGTGTCGGACGAATACGGGGAAGAGGCGCCTGCTCCCATGCCCTCTACCGAGAATGGGGTGGCGCAGAGGCGGAGGCATGAGGGGAGAGAGAAAAGAAGCAGGATGGGGAACGAGGTGGCGGCAACTGTGGTGAGTACCATTATTATCATGCAGAGGTATAGCTGGCCAAATGGGTCGTGTCTGGTGGGCCGACCTGGGGCACGACCTATTTAATAGTGCCTGGGCTAGCCCGACACAAGTGTCGTGTCATGCTTGGGCCGTAGCCTTGACCTGTAGTGCTGGCCCAGCCCGGCACGATTATATATTTTTTTATTTTACAAAAAATCATATATACATATGTACAATTTATATTCAATATTAAAAACACCTGAACATGAAGTTCTACTGGTTAGACGACTTCACCCAGTGGCTCTCGCCCTTCTTCCGTCAGGGCATGGGTTTGAACCCCACCTTCTGCACCGTTTTTTAATATTTTACGCTGATTTAACCAAATGACCCGATGTGCTAACGGCCGGCCCGGCACGGTCAGCAGGCTGGAGCTGCGGGCCGACTGTTTGGCCATCTGCCCATCTATATGCGAAGGTGTGGTTTGGGACGTGGAGGTTGGTTGCGCAGAGGGGATGGACGTGCAGTGGGTTAATTTAAAATAGATGTGAGGGGTTATTTGTAAAAAGATGACACGCAATGACCATTGAAACTAGTGCTTTAATATGCAAT
Source organism: Zea luxurians (assembly GCA_029449295.1). Taxonomy (NCBI): domain Eukaryota; kingdom Viridiplantae; phylum Streptophyta; class Magnoliopsida; order Poales; family Poaceae; genus Zea; species Zea luxurians. Next base: position 1,039,929 of record JAOPSE010000170.1, read on the forward strand.
CCGGTCGAGCCGGGCCAGGTCCGAATGTCTATAAAAAAAGACATGGAGTGCTAGGGTTCAGTTTTTCACGCCCCATCCCGATTCTTTAGCGACAATGACGGTTGCCCAAGAGCATGTGCGACGGTGGACCCCCGGCCGGTGGCTGTGGTGGTCGCGGCTCCCTGACCCCGACGCGTGGTGGTGGCGGTTCCCCGATCTAGAGGGCGAGTGACGGTTGGGCCCTTGTGCGGGCACGCGGTGGCGTCCCCGGGGCCCTGAGGCGGCGGCACTTTCAAGGCCGGTAAGCAAGCCCCCCCCCCCCAACATGTGAGTAGAGACGTCGTCGCACAAGGCACGAGGTTCGAGCGGTATCACGAAAGGCACGAGGTGCGCCCAGCGATGATCGCGTGTGACATCCTCTGATCCGACGCAGTTCGGGCAGCCTAAGTGATGACATACATCTGTGGTTGTGTCGTCGACGACGTCCTCCGGCGACTACCTTCTCTGATTCATGTTTTCTTTTTGATTATTGTGTTTTATGCTTACCACATGTATTATTTACACCAAAATTGTACGATTTTATGCTTGAACACTGAGTTCGTATATCAGTTTACTGCATGCATATTTTTGCATGCACATTGGAAAGGCAATTCCTTGATTTATGTTGTTCGTAGTTATAATAAAAAAATCAAATCTAATCATTTATATTCATAAATGCCAGATTTATATGTCTGCCTTAAAACTTTCCCTAATTCCCGCATGTTCTGATTATCATAAAAAATCTAAAATTTGCGTGCATGCAATGGATACTCCCACGATTTGCAATAATTTTTGGATTTGTATAAAAATAAAAACCGCATGCATGCGACTCCCATGTTTTTCAGATCTGCCATAAAAATAGGATCGTTGTTGGTGCTATCTCTCGACAGCAAGGAGATCCAACACGGGTGAATGGTGATGGCAACAGGGCACTCGCGCGTGATGGCAAAAGCTCTGTTCATCCGGCCTCTCACGGGCACTGTGCGGGGGTATTTATAGGTATCCGAGTGCACGGCGCCTTGCGTTAAGGACGCATGTGCCCTCAGGTACCTAGTTTATCCCCAGAATATTCCCATAAAGCGGGGTTACAAGCTGTAATTACAAGTACGCCTTTACAAATTAGGCCCATAACACAAACGCGGCCACGCAGGGCCCGTTACAATGGGCCAGATCTCATGTGGGCCTCGGTGCTGACCGAGGCCACGCCGCGGGGAGGCGTCGCCGCAGGCCTTCGTCTAGTGCCGAATCGAGCGAAGGGTCTCCGTGTTGTCTCTGGTGCCGATGAAGCGAAGGGTGTCCCTGCCTGCTTTGTCTGTCAGGGCAGGGGCTAAGCGGTGGAGACTTCGGGCGAAGGGTGGCGTTTCTGCCTTCGCTCCAACATTTGCCCTCCGAGGGACCAGTTCGACAAAGTCACCTGGTGCCGAAGACGTCGCTAGATGGCGGAGACGCTGCCCTCGCTCGAAGTGGTTCCGCGGGGGTTTTTGATGTGACCGTTGATGGACATCGCACTGCTGGACTGCGGGTTTTCCGAAGCGTCGCGCCCTGTGGGATTGCGGGTTTCCCGAGGAGCCGCGCCCTGCCTATAAAAGGGGGCGGGGGACGGCGAAGGCTGCGGCCTCCAGCGGAGGCAAGCCGCCGCTGCCGGCGAAGGCGGGCGCCTCTGCACCCAGCAAGGCGCCGGAGACAACGGCGGGCGCCGGAGTCTCCAAGCTGACGAAGGTGGTGCCGCCGGCCAGCGGAGTGGCGGAGGCTTCGAAGGCGGCCCGAACGTTGCCACCGCCGGGCAAACGCGTTGCCGACTTCGGCACCGACATTAGTGTGGATGATTATCTTGGGGGTAAGTCACCCGGCCGCCTCTTTTTTTTTTTGATCGTTGATGCGTTGCAGGGTCGGACGAGGGCCGGCTTGCTATGCCTGCCGGGGCAATTGCGACGGCTGCGCTGTCGTCGAAGGCGAGGGGCGGGGCCCTTGGCGCCGGAGGCGAGGTGTCGGCCCTCGCGTTGGTCAGAGACGAGGCTGGCGCGGCGACCCGCTGGCTGAAAGGAGTGACGGAGGCGCTGAGTCAGGCGACGGAGGCGCTGAGTCAGGTCCGCCGAGCTCTTTTGATTTTTTTTTTTTTACTTTTTCGGCCATGGCCTTACGTGTGCTCTGCAGGTGGCTGACTTCACCAGCCGTACTGCGTCGGGGGCGCTTACGGCAGCCTTATCTGCCGAAGTCGAGAGACTTTGGACGCAACATGCTGACGCTGTCCGTGAGAAGTCGGCCTCCGACAGCAAGTGTCGTAAACTGGCAGACAAGGTGGCCGCCCTGGAGGAGGAAAAGGCTGACCTCCGGCGCCAGCTGGCGGGGGAGAGGAGGGAGGGCAACGAGGCCGTCGCCAAGGAGCAGGCCGCGCAGGCGGAGGCTAGGCTGGCACGGGCGGAAGCCAATCTTGCCAAGGATCTCGCCGAAGACCTGCGGGGGCGGCTCACCGCTCTGGAGAGCCACGCGAAGGGGGCCGAAGCCGCGGTGCGAATGGAGGCCGAACGGACGCGCACACAGCTTATGGCCACATACCGCGAGCTGGGTGCGCGGACCGGTGACTTCGTGGTGCCGGAGCGAGAGGCCGGGCTTCGCTGCTTGGAATGGGTGCAAGAGGAGCTGCAGGAGCTCCCCACTGTCTTGGGTGGATTAATGTCGTTCGCCTCCCTGGTCACCTGCGAGGGGGCAATGAACGCGCTCTCTCGCGAAGGGTGCCGGCACTATGAGGCCTTCGACCAGGCAGATGAAGACTTTGGGCGAGATATCTATAAGGTCGAAGACCCCGTGGTGAAGGAGTCCGCCGGTGCCCTCTATGACCGGATGTGGGGTCTGTATGGTGGTGATGTGGTCAGGGAGCGGGCCGAGGCTGCGAGGGCTCAGGTAACGTTGTCGTTTGTTTGGCGTTTGCTGAATGTGTTTTGTGCGTGTGTTTGCTGACTTTTTGTATGTTTTGTTTTAGGCGGAGCGAGGCGAGCGGGTGGACGACTTCGGAGCACTGAACGACGCCCTGCCTGACCCGGAGCCGACCACGGAAGACGCACCAGGCGCCCCCACATTTGCTGCGACAGTGGAAGACCTGCCCCTGAAGGTGGCCGAAGGCGCTCCCGATGCCCTCGCAGCAGCTGCGCCGACCGTCGAAGATCCGGCGGCGGAGGCGGTGGAAACAATGGCGGAAGTGGCAGCGGAGCCAACGGCGGAGGCCCCCGCAGCGTCAGGGCCCTCGCAGGTGGCGTAGTGGTTGTTTGGGGTTAGGGAATTTTGGATGTTGTACTGAACTTTGGTTGCTGCGCAGGTTCAAGATTTTGGGCCTGCGCACGCAACCACTGCTACTGAGTTTTTGGCGGCCTCGACCGCGGAAGGTGGTAATCAATATAGTGGGTCTGCATCTGAGTTTTTTGACTTTGCTGACTCCGGGAGCTCGGTTGAGTGGACTGAGGAGTCGTCGGAAGAGAATTTGGATTATTTTGCGGCCTTGGACGTGGCTGCGGCGGAGGCCTCGCCACACGCCGCGGACGCGTCGGACGCGCCAGGCCCTAGCACCGGGCGCCGTCGACGAAGGGCGGTTGCAAAACGTAGGGTTAACGCGGAGGAGCGGGCTCTGCTTCGTGTGAGTGGGGCTGGTCGGCAGGAACTGTTGTCCCTGCCGACTGCCGAGGGTGTAGGTGAAGGGGAATTGCGAAGGCTTTTTGCGGGTGAGGAGCTCAGGATAATGTTATTTAATTATAGGGAGATGGGAATTATTCCTAAGGTTGAGCCGATGTAGAGTGTGGTGCCCTCGCTTGTGTACGTCGAGGCTTGTATGGTGGAATTGTGTGCCCTCGCGTGCATGTGTGTATGCGAAGGCGTTTTGTACTTACTAATTTGTTTTGCTGCGCTGTGTTGGCTTGATTACAGTTGGTCTTGGTGTGGATGGTTTGATGTTGTCGTTTCGGCCGTTGTTGTGCTAGTCCAGGTGTACCCTTAGGTGTCTTCTGCACAGATAGTCTTCGGTTTTTTCGCACTTGTTGTGCTGATCCGGCTGCACTTTTAAGCGACTTCTGCACGGATAGCCTTCGCGATAGACTCAGATTTTTTCCGCACTTGTTGTGCTAATCCGGCTGCACCCTTAGGCGACTTTTGCGCGGATAGTCTTCGCGATAGACTTGGATTTTTTTTCCGCACTTGTTGTGCTAATCCGGCTGCACCCTTAGGCGACTTTTGCGCGGATAGTCTTCGCGATAGACTTAGATTTTTTTTCGCACTTGCTGTGCTAATCCGGCTGCACCCTTAGGCGACTTTTGCGCGGATAATCTTCGCGATAGACTTGGATTTTTTTCGCACTTGCTGTGCTAATCCGGCTGCACCCTTAGGCGACTTTTGCGCGGATAGTCTTCGCGATAGACTTAGATTTTTTTCGCACTTGCTGTGCTAATCCGGCTGCACCCTTAGGCGACTTTTGCGCGGATAGTCTTCGCGATAGACTTAGATTTTTTTTCGCACTTGTTGTGCTAATCCGGCTGCACCCTTAGGCGACTTTTGCGCGGATAGTCTTCGCGATAGACTTAGATTTTTTTCGCACTTGTTGTGCTAATCCGGCTGCACCCTTAGGCGACTTTTGCGCGGATAGTCTTCGCGATAGACTTGGATTTTTTTTTCGCACTTGTTGTGCTAATCCGACTGCACCCTTAGGCGACTTTTGCGCGGATAGTCTTCGCGATAGACTTGGATTTTTTTTCGCACTTGTTGTGCTAATCCGGCTGCACCCTTAGGCGACTTTTGCGCGGATAGTCTTCGCGATAGACTTGGATTTTTTTTTCGCACTTGTTGTGCTAATCCGGCTGCACCCTTAGGCGACTTTTGCGCGGATAGTCTTCGCGATAGACTTGGATTTTTTTTTCGCACTTGTTGTGCTAATCCGGCTGCACCCTTAGGCGACTTTTGCGCGGATAGTCTTCGCGATAGACTTAGATTTTTTTCGCACTTGCTGTGCTAATCCGGCTGCACCCTTAGGCGACTTTTGCGCGGATAGTCTTCGCGATAGACTTGGATGTTTTTTTCGCACTTGTTGTGCTAATCCGGCTGCACCCTTAGGCGACTTTTGCGCGGATAGTCTTCGCGATAGACTTAGATTTTTTCGCACTTGCTGTGCTAATCCGGCTGCACCCTTAGGCGACTTTTGCGCGGATATGTCGCACGCGAGGGTAGCTGGCGCTTAGCCTCGCGGTGACCTCGTGGTGGTCGAATGTCGAAGACCGTCATCGCGGTCTTTTTCGACGCATGTCTTTTTGCGGGGGATTTTTTACGCATATATTACATGGCTCCGCCTCGTTAACCGCGTGCGAGCCGCACGTGCCACTGTGGACTTCACGTAGAATCTGCATGCCTTCGGCCTCGGTGACGCACTTAAGCATTGGTTGACTGACCCCTTTTTTATAGAGTTGGCCTTCAATCAGAGCGAAGTCTCGGCTTCGATGTCTGAGGCGCTTGGCCTCACTGATGTCGGCTGGGTGATAATACCCCCGTAGGAACAGGGTTATGGGTGCGCGCCAGTCTTCGGTCATGATGAGGTTGACTGTACGGTGGCCCTCGCTGTCATTGGTTATTTGGAGCCCTTCGGGGCTCCGGACTGCTGGTGTGCCGATGACGTGGAAGAACACGTCGGAGGGCAGAGTTTCGCCCCTGGCCGCGGCCTTGGCCAATGCGTCGGCCTCCTCGTTCTTGGCCCGGTCCACATGCTGCACGGTGAACCCCCGAGGGGTCGATTCCCAAACTGTGCTCGATTATGGATCGGCTGACTCCGACCAGGTCGAGGGCGGACCAGGCGAAGACATCTTTATTCTTGGCCGGGCAGCAGAGGAGCTTCTCTTCTTCATGCGAAGAAAGGTCTTCGCTGATAGTGACGGTCTGCTTGGGCGTGGCCTGATCGAGGGGGACAGTCCTGGTCCCATCCTGACCCTGCAACTGAGCCTTGTCGTGCTGCTTGTCAGTTGGGCTGGCGGGCGCAGGGACCTCGCACTGTGTCGTGAGACAGTGCACGTTCCTCTGACCCGGCACGAAGTCTCGCTCTATGTTGCGCGCTGTCTGCTGGTTACCGAAGACTGTAATTACGCCTAGCGGGCCTGGTATCTTCATGCACAAATACAGTCTGTGGATGGCAGCTTCAAACTTATTGATGGAGCCCCGGCCCATGATGGCGTTGTATGGATATACCATATCCACAATGTCAAAAGTCACCTGCTCACTTCGGGCATTGGGTGCTACACCGAAGGAGAGAGGCAATTCTATTTTGCCGACGGGGAAGGTGCCCTTGCCGCCGAAGCCATACAACGGGTTGTCCGAAGGCTTAAGCAGGCTGTGGCTGATGCCCATGCGATCGAAGGCGTGGAGGAAGATGATGTCTGCCTGGCTGCCGTTGTCAACGAGGACCTTGTGTAGGTCCCAGCCTGCCACGCTGCAATTGATGACCATGGCATCGCAGTGGGGGGCGCTACGCAAGTCGACGTCCCGCGCATCGAAGGTGAGCGGTACGTGGGACCACTTTGTTTGTACAACTGGGCCCGTGACGGCGACATGGTTTATGTTGCGGTAGTGGTCCCGCTTCTGCCGCTTGGTGTCGAAGTCGGTGCTGGACCCCCCAGTTATCATATGAATGACTCCGCGATAAGGTTGATCGGCGAAGTCCTCCTGCTTTGGGGCGTGGGGGATGTTTTGTTGTTGCTGGTGTGGTGGTGGAGGCGGAGGATGTACGATTTGTACTTCCTGATGATGTTGGTAAGCGTGGTGCGGTGGATGCGGGGCGGGAGCGTGGATATATGGTGGAGGGGGTGGCTGGTAGTTATGTGCGACAATTCTGGGGTTGTCGGCTGGCTGCGCCCTCGCCATTCTGTCTCTGGTGGCCTTCGCTTCGGGGCAGTCTTCGGTTGGGTGGGCGCAGTCTTCGCCATGGAAAAGGCAGTAAAATTGGCGCGGTGGAGGGGGTGGCTGCGCACGCCCTCGGCCCCTGCCGCGAGTTCCACTTCCGCGGCCCTGGGGGGGATATTCCTGGCGGCGAAGGGGGTCAGCGGCCGGCTGCTGGTTGGCAATGTTGTGCACTTGTGGCTGACCGCGGCCATCTCGACCGGAGTCTGGTTGCGGAGTTCTTGTCCACGTGCGGCTGGACTGTGGAGCGTCTTTTGGCTTCCGCTGGGACTCAATCTTGCGCTGGTGGAGCTCCTCGGATCTGGCATACTTTTCAAACAGCTGGTACAGCTCTTGGAGGTTCTTCGGCGGATCTCTGATGCAGTGGCTGTAAAGGACGCCAGCGCGAAGACCACTGATAGCATAGTGGATGGCAATCTGGTCATCGACTGAGGGTAGCTGTGACTTGAGTGTGAGGAATTTGCGGTAATATTCCCTCAGGGTCTCCCTCTCTAGCTGCTTGCAGAGCGAGAGCTCGGCCAGGGCGTCGGTGTCCGGGCGGTACCCTTGGAAGTTGAGGAGGAACTTGTCCCAGAGACTTCTCCAGGAATCGATGGACAGCGGAGGCAACCTGGTGAACCAGGTGAGCGCGGGGCCCTCGAGGGCGATGATGAAGGACTTCGCCATTGTGGCGTCGTCCCCCCCGGACGATGCGACGGCGACCTGGTAACTCATTATGTATTGAGCCGGGTCGGTGCTGCCGTTGTACTTGGGGTAGGTCCCAGCCCGGAAGTTAGCTGGCCACGGCGTCACTTGCAGGTGAGGCGCCAGGGGACTTCGCTCATCGAGATAATTGACCCCTTGGAATGGCGCGGCGTGCGGGAAAGTGAAGTCGCGCTGGGGGAAACGCGGGTCCTCCGGTTGCGCGCGGTGTTGCAGGGGTGGCTCATGCTGCAGGCCGGGGTGGCCTTCGCGCGTGTCTTCGTTTTGTGCGCGCTGCTGGAGGGATGACTCGTGCTGCGGGCCGAGGTGGCCTTCGCGCTGCATCAGCGCGATCTCTCGCTCGAGTTCCTGGGCCTTGTGCTCTTCGTCGCGTATCATCTGCCGCACTTTGGCGAGTGCGGACACACGCTGGCGCTTGGCCTCCAGTATCTCCTTCTGCCTCTGGAGGTTGCGGTTCTTGAGGCGCAGAGCGCGCAGCCGTAGCTGTTCTTCTGCTGAGATGCCGAGGACTTCACCGTCCTCGGCGAGGTCCGCGCCCTCCGGTGGTGCGAAGCCTGAGGGTGGTGCGAAGCCTGAGGGAGGTGCGAAGCCTGAGGGTTGTCCCTCAGGGTCGCAGGTGCGGAGGGTGTCGTCTTCAGTGGCCTCTTGGTGGGTGGATTGGGTGAGGGCGAGGGCCTTGCCCTTTCTTGCGGCGAGCAGTGCTGCCTTCGCAGCCTCGTCAGCCTTCGGGTTAGCTCTCTTGGGTGCCATCGCGGGTGGTTGTCTCGTAGCACGAACGGTGGGCGCCAAATGTTGGTGCTATCTCTCGACAGCAAGGAGATCCAACACGGGTGAATGGTGATGGCAACAGGGCACTCGCGCGTGATGGCAAAAGCTCTGTTCATCCGGCCTCTCACGGGCACTGTGCGGGGGTATTTATAGGTATCCGAGTGCACGGCGCCTTGCGTTAAGGACGCATGTGCCCTCAGGTACCTAGTTTATCCCCAGAATATTCCCATAAAGCGGGGTTACAAGCTGTAATTACAAGTACGCCTTTACAAATTAGGCCCGTAACACAAACGCGGCCACGCAGGGCCCGTTACAATGGGCCAGATCTCATGTGGGCCTCGGTGCTGACCGAGGCCACGCCGCGGGGAGGCGTCGCCGCAGGCCTTCGTCTGGTGCCGAATCGAGCGAAGGGTCTCCGTGTTGTCTCTGGTGCCGATGAAGCGAAGGGTGTCCCTGCCTGCTTTGTCTGTCAGGGCAGGGGCTAAGCGGTGGAGACTTCGGGCGAAGGGTGGCGTTTCTGCCTTCGCTCCAACAATCGTAATTACAACCCACTAGAGCTATCAACCTCTCACATTGGCTCGGTATTTACGATTATAACAGAGGGGTTTTATGCTCAAAACTTAAGGGTTTTACGATCAAACCTAGAGATGTGTCCACCAATGAACAACATGCCAGATTTTTTACGTAGTGTACCGCATTATTTCTCTACTATTCTATAAGACACCATTGTAGGCATCCACACTCCGTGCGTCACGTTCTGCCACGTTGCGCTCGTACCGCGCGTCCACGCCCGCAAAATCCGCGTCCACCGGCTCCCATCGCATGCTCTCCCATCGCGTTCTCCAATCTCGCGTCTGCGCGCCGCTCTCTTCCACCCTCCAATCTCGCACTGAGGAGGACCTTCCGTCCCAGATCCAGGGGGCGAAGGAGGTAGATCGCATCTGCGCTTACCGTCCTGGGTGACGAGTGGATAGTCGGAGGTGGAGAGGTTGATGAACCAGTCCCAATCACCGCCCTCACGCAGCAGGATGGCAATTAGACTCTGTGGATGTCTCGGACATCTTGATGTAATTAAAGTACCTTTCCGCTATTTACTTTGAGCATTGTGTGATGATGTCCAATTATGTAAACGTTGTGTACGTGAGTTTTGATTCTGGCACGTACATGGTTCGAATTCGGTTTACCTTCCAAAAACCAGGTGTGACATAAGTGGTATCAAAGCCCATGTTGACTGTAGGACCACTAACCTAGACTAGAATGGATCTCTGGGGTGCAGAGGCCTTCTCAAAGCACTACTCTATCACTGAGAGGGATGCTGCCGAGGCAGCCATGCAAGATGCAGCACGACGGGCATTTTCTTAGTATTGCTCGTTGTTCAGTGGGGTAGCTGACGGCCTTGACCTGAAGTACTACCCTCGCTGTTCGACTGGCAGTGCTGGAGGTGTGATTGTCTCGCTATTTGGTGAGGGCAATCCGAGGCTGAACAACATGGTCAACCTGGCCACCGTGCTCAACACGGAGTTGGACCATGCCCTTGACGAGTTGGGCAAGGTTCGGGCGAAGGTTGCGGAATTGCATGTTGAGTGTGCGGCATGTCACTATCTGGATGGTGGTTCTCCCGCCCCTGTCGGGATTCAACACCCTTACCGCTCACCGCCTCGTGGTCGCTTCGACTATGGTACCCCAGACTGCAGGACCTGGATAGATTTAGATCCATAGATCGATAGAGTCGGAGTCTGTAATAATGCTTAGTCCAGTGTCTTAGTCTAGTCAGTCTTAGAGTTAGTTTGTTTGTCTTATGTTGAATGCTGTCATGATGAACATGTAATGAAGTTGGATCTTTGTAATGATTGTCACCAAGGTGTGGGTATCCCCTGCAACTTGGTGTAGTTATTAATAAAGTCAGTTATTTAGTTGGGTAAACCATTTATTTCCACTTTCCTCTTATTCCGAAAAGTTGTCAGTGAAGATGACCATTTGTTCAGTGCTATGAAGATTTCCGTATACCTTTTCTTATGCTGAAAGACTGTAAAGTCAGATTTGATATATGTGTGTGATTTCTACAGATGTCTGAGGACAAGCGCAAAGGTGTGAGGCGTGCTCAGCCAGAATAGCAGGCACCCCAAGAAGATGCAGCCCAGCAGCAGCAGTTGCCACCGCCACCCCCAATGACCATTAAGCAGATGTTCCTGATACAGACCCACGCAATCCAAGCAATTGGTCAGACCTTAGCGGCGATGCAGCAGGTGCAGCAGCAGCCACCCCCACCTCAGCCTCCAGTGCAAGTTTAGATGCCACAAGTGCCCAGAGACAAGCGGGCAGAGTTCATGAGGGGCCATCCCCTGTCTTTGCCCACTCTACGGATCCCATGGATGCGGAAGATTGGTTGTGTACCGTGGAGCGCGAGTTGCACACTGCCCAGTGCAATGACTGTGAAAAGGTGTTGTACGGTCCCCGACAGCTGAGGGGAGCAGCACAGTCTTGGTGGGAGTCTTACCTCACCACCCATGACAACCCTGAAGCCATCACTTGGGAGGAGTTTAGGGACAACTTCCGTCGCTACCATGTGCCTGAGGGACTAATGATAGTGAGGAAGGAGGAGTTTATCGCCCTGAAGCAAGGTCCCCTGTCCGTCAGTGAGTACAGGGATAAGTTTTTGCAGCTGTCACGCTACGCCCCAGAAGACGTTAATAGATGCTAAGAGGCAGTACCGCTTCTTGAGAGGATTGGTTGATCCCCTTCATTACCAGCTAATGAACCACACCTTCCTTACCTTTCAGCATTTGATCGATAGGGCTATTATAACAGAAAGGAAGTGTCGGGAGATGGAGGATAGGAAGCGCAAGATCAGAGGATCTCAGGCCGAGAGTAGCAGTCATCCCCGCTACTCAGGCAACTCACCACAGCAATTCAAGCAAGGTCACCAGCACCAGCATCAGCGTCAGCACCAGCACAAGTACCAGATGCAGTTTTCTTAGCAACAACAGTGGCAGTACTGTCAGAACACCTAGTCTGGAGGAAATCAGTTCCAACATCAGAACAACCAGGCAGCTTGCCTTCCTGCCCCAGCACCCAACCAGAATGGCCAAGCAGCTCCAGCGCAAGTAGGAGGTCGTGCATGCTTCTATTGTGGAGAACAAAACCACTGGGCGAAGAACTGTCCAAAGAAAGCAGCTCAGTAGCCACCAGCAGTCAATGCCCCAGCAAGACAAGGAGCACCACAGCAAGCAACAGGAGGCCATGGTCAGGCCTACAACCATGGAAAGGTGAACCACCTAGAGGCCGAAGCAATCTAGGATGCTCAGGACGTGGAAGTAGGTATGTTTCCAGTCGAATCCTACCCAGCAAAAGTACTATTTGATACTGGTGCCACACATTGTTTTGTTTCTACATCTTGGGTAGAAGCACATAACATCCCCATAGAACCAATGATCCCGCCTTTAAGAGTTAATTCAGATGGGAGAAAAGTTCAGTTTGATAGGATTTGTCTGAGTCTAAGGATTGAAATAAGGGAGATAGACTTCCTCGCTAGCCTAGTAGTAATGGGAACTCAAGGGTTAGATGTCATCCTAGGGATGAATTGGCTACACAGAAATCAAGCCACTGTCAGTTGCGACAAGAGAACAGTTAAGTTGGTGTCCCCATCCGGAAAGGAAGTCGTAACTAAGTTGTACTTACCTAAACTAGAAGGGGCCTGCCACCAGTTATCAGTAGATGACAAGGAGTCCAATCCGATTGAAGCAATTAGGATTGTGTCAGAATTCCCCAATGTATTCCCTAAAGAGTTACCAGGCATGCCACCTGAAAGGAAAGTTGAATTTGCCATAGAGCTTATCCTAGGCACCGCCCCTATTTCCAAGAGAGCCTATCGAGTGTCCGGACCAGAGTTGGTGGAACTCAAGAAGCAAATTGATGAGTTGTTGGAGAAAGGCTACATCAGACCAAGTACCTCACCTTGGGCAGCCCTAGTACTATTTGTGGAGAAGAAGGATGGTACGAAGAGGATGTGCATCGATTACAGAGCTTTGAATAAAGTCACTATCAAGAACAAGTACCCCCTGCCTCGAATCGAGGACCTATTTGATCAGTTGAGAGGAGCCAGTGTGTTCCCAAAGAAAGATCTGAGGTCAGGTTACCATTAGCTCAGAATCCGACCCTCAGATATATCGAAGACAGCATTCATCACCAAGTATGGATTATATGAGTTCATGGTTAAGTCATTCGGCTTGATGAATGCGCCAGCTTACTTCATGTAACCTGATGAACAATGTGTTCATGGACTACCTCAACAAGTTCGTAGTGGTGTTCATTGATGGTATTCTTGTATATTCCCAGAATGAGCAAGAGCATGAAGAACATTTGAGGAAAGTACTTTAGAGGTTACGAGATTGCCAGTTGTATGCCAAGCTTGGCAAGTGCGAGTTCTGGATCAGCGAAGTTCTGTTCTTGGGTCATATAATAAACAGAGATGGACTAGCTGTGGATCCAAAGAAGGTAGCAGCGATTCTGGACTAGAAAGCACCAAAAGATGTCCAAGGAATCAAGAGTTTCATTGGAATGGTCGGTTACTATCGACGTTTCATTGAGGGTTTCTCCAAGATTGCCAGACCAATGACAGCCCTGCTAGCAAAGAAGGTTGAGTTCAAGTGGACCCCAGCGTGCCAAGAATCATTTGAGATGTTGAAGCATAAGTTGACAACAACACCGGTGTTGGTTCTGCTAGATGTTCACAAGCCATTCTTAGTATATTGTGATGCTTCGTACACCGGACAGGGATGTGTGTTAATGCAGGAAGGGAAAGTAGTGGCATACTCGTCCCGACAATTGAAAGTTCATGAGAAGAATTACCCCACTCATGATTTGGAGCTAGCAGCAGTGGTTCATGCACTGAAGACCTGAAGAAGAGATTCTAGTGGTACGGTATGAAAAGAGAGATAGCGGAGTATGTGGCTAGATGCGACAGTTGTCAGAGAATCAAGGCAGAACATCAGAGACCTGCAGGTTTGTTGCAGCCGTTGCAGATTCCGCAGTGGAAATGGGATGAGATTGGGATGGACTTTATAGTCGGTCTGCCTCGCACTCGAGCTGGTTATGACTCCATCTAGGTAGTAGTGGACCGTTTAACAAAGGTGGCCCATTTCATACCGGTCAAGACCACCTATAACAGTGCGGTGTTGGCAGAATTATACATGTCTCGGATTGTATGCTTGCATGGCATTCCAAATAAGATAGTATCAGACAGAGGCACCTAGTTTACCTCTCATTTCTGGCAGCAGCTACATGAAGCTTTGGGCACACACCTGAAATTCAGTTCAGCGTATCACCCGCAGACAGATGGTCAGACTAAAAGAACCAATCAGATTCTTGAAGATATGTTGAGGGCTTGTGCTTTGCAAGACAAGTTAGGTTGGGACAAGAGGCTACCGTATGTAGGATTCTCCAACAACAACAGCTATCAAGCCAGTCTGAAGATGTCACCATTCGAAGCGCTTTATGGGAGGAATTGCCGAACTCCATTGCATTGGGACCAACCTAGCGAAAGATAGGTGTTTGGTCCAGAGATTTTGCTTAAAGCCGAAGAGAATATTAGGATGGTCCGGGAAAATCTGAAGGCAGCGCAGTCCAGACAGCGAAGCTATGCTGACACCAGAAGAAGAGAACTCAGTTTTGAAGTGGGAGACTATGTCTACTTGAAAGTGTCACCAATCAGAGGAAGCAAAAGGTTTGGAGTTAAAGGCAAGCTAGCACCTCGGTATATCGGCCTGTATCAGATTCAAGCAAGACGTGGAGAAGTGGCATATCAACTCAGCTTACCAGAAAATCTATCCGTCGTGCACGATGTGTTCCATGTGTCTCAGCTGAAGAAATGCTTGCGAGTACCAGAAGAGTAGCTGCCAATGGAAGACCTTGAAGTTCAAGAAGATCTAACGTACATCGAGAAGCCAACTCAAATTCTAGAGACAGCAGATCGGGTCACTCGAAGGAACACCATCAGGTTGTGCAAAGTTAAATGGGGCCATCACTCAGAAGAAGAAGCAACCTGGGAAAGAGAAGATGATCTGAGAGCCAAGTACCCTGAACTCGTTGCTAGCCAGCCCTGAATCTCGAGGGCGAGATTCTGTTAAGGGGGATAGGTCTGTAACACCCTGAATTTGGGGGTATAAAATTTCTTTCTCAGTATCATCCAAATTCAGGTGTTACTCTTCTCTATCTCACTCTAGTTCTCTCTCTCTCTAGTTGTTCTCCCTCTCTACCTTCTTTTAATTAGGGTTAGTTGAATTAGTGAGGGATTATTCATTTTATTTTGCCCAAAACATATGAGTCATGGAATGTTGCATCATATTGAGCCTAAATATTCTTTGAATTGTTGCACATATTTGATTTGGTTTGAATTTGAAACTTGATTTGAATTTGAATTGAAAACCCTAGAGAAAATAAATAGAAATGCAATTAGAAATTCCAGGAAAAAGGAAAATGTCAATTCGACCCAAACCAGCCCCCTAAGCCTAGGCCACGCGCGCGCCCGCACCCCCACGCCCTCGGTGCCTGATAGGCGGGCCCCGCCTGTCGGCGCCAATCTGAGTGTGCTCACTCCCTCTCTCTCGCTGCTCTATGGGGCCGAGCTGTCGGCGCTGTTCTTTTCCCCCGCACCCTCTCTCTCTCTCTCTGTCCCACCGTACCCACCTGCCAGTCGTCCCTAACCTCTCGCCCACGATCTCCCCGCCGTGGATGCGCCCATGACCGCTCGTTCTCCGGCCACGTCCTCGCGCTCGCCCTTTTGAGCCCCGCGCCTTGCTCGCCCACCTCCCCTCACTCATTTGCGCCCTCACCCAAACCCCCTCGCCCTCTCTCTAGCTCTGCCCACGCGAGCAAAGAGCTCCACCACCGCCCGCCATCGGTTGTTGCCCGTTCTGCGGTCACCGTCGCGTCCACGCCCCGTCTCGTGCCACGGTGAGTCCCGCCTCGCCGTCAGCTGCTCAGGACACCCTTCGGTGTGCCCTTCCCCTCTCTGGTTCATCTGGTCCGCGCTCACCGGAGCGATTCTTGCATAGCCAGAGCTCCACTACCGTCGCCCTGTCGCGTCCCTGCGCCACCGCCGTTGCCCCGTGACTCCAATGCTTCCCCTCAAGGTGAGCAACCCGCCCGCACCCTTAATTTGGTCATTACTGCTTAGATGTTGTCCCGTGCCGCCGTTAGCCCGCCCCGCCGTGTGCAGCGCCTTCTGGTGCTTCCGCGCTAGTGTGATACCCATGGCTGAGTTTGCTAGACTGCCCTGAACGCGCCCGAACTAGCCCCCAAGCCTCTAGAGCCCCGCCGTGGCCAGCCTCCTCGTCTCCGGCAAGCTCTCGTCGTGGAACCGAGCGGTGCCACCGCGCCTATGTCTGCCCCCAGCCGTTAGATCTCGGGCGGTTTAGATTTAACCAGAGCGCGATCTAATCCTGGCCGTTGATCTCTGATCCGATGGCTAAGGTTACCTCGTAACCCTTCGGGTGTAAGTTTTGCTTAAGAGACCCCCTGGTTTTAGGAAACCAACCCGTCGTCCTCTGTTTTAGCGCGCAGGCCCCTGGTTTATTTTGAATAGCCCCTTATACTTTTATTTAATCACAGATTTAGCCCTAATTTCATATTTCATATTTCAAACTTCAAAACTTGTTTATTTCATATCTTTTTCATATGAACTCCAAATTTAGTGGTTCAAATTGCAAAATGTTCATAAAATTATTCTCTGTTCAAATAAAATATGACCAGCTATAGTATGTATACTTGAATTTTACACTTAGAATATAGGATTAAGGTATATGTTGATTTATTCATTTAATGAAATAAATAAAAGGAAAACCCTAGGAGCTAAAATATATTTAATCTTGTGAGATTAATAATATGTACTACATGAATTCACCTCTGGCCTAACTTTTAGTTCTCAATAAAATGAATAGAATTTGGTTATGTAATTATGGATAACACTTAAAGAATAATCAAATTCCTAAATGAGATTAGTCCATCTTATAATTTAACCTCTTTCTTTGTTTAAATTACTACTTTACCTTTTGAGTTATATTCCAACACTTAGAGAGTAATCAATCCCCAATTAAGATTAGTCTATTTTATAACTTGATCTTATTCTCCTTTATTTAGTACTACCTCTTTTGAGTTGTGTTCCAATGTTTGTACATGTTTGATGTGTTGTTCATTTGTACTTTCCAAGTGTATTGAATGTATGATCGCTTTATTTAGACAACGAGCAGTCCGTGGTTCCTAAGTGTGTTGCCGAAGATCCCTCTAAGCAACAACTTGGTGAAGGCAAGTGTCCTTAGACCTATCATGTCCTACTTTACTTTATAATTCACTGTCCCGCATTACATTATTGAAACTTAAGGATTGACTAGTCTGTATTTACCTTATCCTTGTTTACCTTTTGGGTTAATCATGGTTAGCTTATGTTATTGCTTTAACTTAATCAATGAACATGATGTGATTATTTATGATACGATGATGTTATCCCAATGAGGTTCTTGTGATTACTTTAGGGGACTCAGGTTGTTTCCTGAGTACCTCTCCGTAAGGACCTGTTTGGGGAGTGACAACCCGGGATAATAGTGCAACCATGAGGGTGGAATAGGACGTCCTTAGCTGATTAATTAGAGGAACCGGCTTTGCCGTAGAGCCGTCAATGGGGTCCGGGCATAGTACTTGCTCTGCCGAGGTTGGTTGCAGAGGTTCTCGATTTGCTTTTTTTTGTTAGTCACCCTTCCTCTGGGGAGATGTACTGTGTTTATCAAACTGGAGAAACCTAACGGGCGGCTATGACCTCTGGAAAATATTTGTAAAGACTACGCAGTGAGACCCTGCTAGGTCACCTTGGTAGTGATCAATGGGGAGGCTAGAACCCCGGGCAGAAAGGGAATCACGACTTGTGGGTAAAGTGAGCGACCTCTGCAGAGTGTTAGAAACTTGTATATCAGTCGTGCTCACGGTTATGAGCAGCCTTGGGATCCCCTTCGATTAGAAGAACTTTGGTTACTTTTATGATGATGGTTAGCAATGATGGTTATAATTCTTATCTCTGGTATTTTCTCTTGGAGGGAGTGCCTCTAGGTAATAACTAGGTTATTACTAAAATTTGGCTCTACTTATGGTAATAAAACTTGGCCAACTAAAAGCAAATGCTTAACCTTAACTCCACATACAGCTAGTCCACTTTAGCCAAACGGGATATTTGCTGAGTACGTTGATGTGTACTCACCCTTGCTTTACAAAAACACCCCACCTCAGGTTGTCCCCACTGTACTCAGTGCTCAGGAGGTGAAGCTGGCAACATGGAGGACTTTGAGGAGTTCCAGGACTATGACGAGTTCTAGTTTACTTTAGTGGTAAACCCGCAGTCAGGTGCTTGTGTAGGCTTATCTTCTACGTTTCGTTTCTCCGCACTTTGGTATTGATGTTGAACACTATAGCTATGTATTAGACTCTGTGGATGTCTCGGACATCTTGATGTAATTAAAGTACCTTTTCGTTATTTATTTTGAGCATTGTGTGATGATGTTAATGCTGTGTATGTAAGTTCTAATTCTGACACATATATGGTTCGCATTCGGTTTAACTTCCAATAACCGGATGTGACAGGTTCACACGTCAAACACCGGCTGCCATAGCGTTCATGGACGTTATGACACGACATCTGGTGGCTGCCGTGTGAGACCAGACCACATCAGGTTCACACGTTAGACATCGGCTGCCGCAATATCTGTAGACGTTATAGGACCAGACCACTGCACAATCGTGGAAGAGGAAAACAAGGTCGGCCCTATCTGTTGAAGGCACTCAAGAGCCCTGTTACTAGCTTCATGTAGCTTTCTGGGCTTCTCGTATGTGTTGGCCCAATAGGCTGTATACTTTGTGGCTGCTAGCCCAGAGTTCAATATCCTAAAATCAGAATAATTTCGTTTTTTAATTTTTGGAAATGAAAATATAAATTTGTATGTGGCTGGTATTTCTTCAATAGAGTGTTCTAAACTTTTCTATCTGATTACTTCTACCCCTCTCTACTCGTTAAATTTTTATTTTTTTTTACTATCTTTGGTGTTTTAGGTTGTCTCCTCTATTTTAAACTTCAATTTGTAAATAATAGCACGTAGATTGCAAATTCCCTATTTTATACGATCTACCGTGAGCAGCCTTACAATAACAATGTATTGCTTTTAATGTGTATGGAACCAATTCACATGTGCTTGTTCATAGGGGTGTAAATGGTATAGATATTATATGTCTGTATTCGAATTTGGTCCATCTAAGGTCTTGTTCTGTTGTGTCTAGATTGAAGAAGATTGGGGGATTAAATCTCCCTCAATCTGCTTTGATCCAGACATAACCGAACAGGTCCTTAGAGGACCAAGATCTGATCCGATTTAAGTCCGAGTACTGTATTCTCAAAGTTGGATATTTAAGGTGTCAATATCCATTAAAATTTTATTTGGCAAAACTTGATATAATATCCATATGAAGA
The DNA here is from genome assembly GCA_029449295.1 of Zea luxurians. Lineage (NCBI taxonomy): Eukaryota > Viridiplantae > Streptophyta > Magnoliopsida > Poales > Poaceae > Zea > Zea luxurians. The sequence goes on from JAOPSE010000170.1 coordinate 1,058,839, forward strand.
TAAATATATGAAAATAAATATAGAATAAGGGCTCATTTGGTAGAGCTTCGTTCCATAATTCTCTAGCTCCGAGAGCTGATTCCTCGATACAGTGAATCTGAATGATTCTTTAGTAGAAGTGAATCTATCTAGCGAAAAAATTTGACAAATAGTGTGTGAAGTGATTCCTGATGGTTGAAGATTGGGTAGCAGGTTGTAAGCGGTGGGAAGCAGATTTTTTTAGCTTTCACACTCTAGTACAAAATGGATACTAGATTCAATCCGCTTTCATCATAGAGCAGTTCATGTTGATTTAATGTGGGCCTGGTGAGAGCACCTAGAGGGGGTGAATAGGTGATCCTGTAAAAACTTGAATCCTAAAGCCACAAAACTTGATTAGGAGTTAGCACAATAAAATCAAGTGGCTAAGGAGAGCTCTTGTGAAGCAAAATAGACACAGTAAGAACAAGCACAAGAGACACGAGGATTTATCTCGTGGTTCGGCCAAGTACAAAGTACAACACTTGCCTACTCCATGTTGTGGCGTCCCAACGGACGAGAGTTGCACTCAACTCCTCTCAAGTGATCCAATGATCAACTTGAATACCACGGTGTTCTTCTTTTATTTACTCTTTCCCGTTTGTGAGGAATCTCCACAACTTGGAGTCTCTCGCCCTTACAATGAGAATCAAAGTGAAAGCACTAGAGTAAGGGAGGGAAGCAACACACACAAATCCACAGCAATACGCACACACACGGCCAAGACTTGAGCTCAAATGAATATCACAAGGTTCTCACTAGAACGGAGCTCAAATCACTAAGAATGTCAAACGAGTGCGCAAAGACGGAGTGTGAATGATCAAGAATGCTCAAAGTATGCTTGGTGTACTCCTCCATGCGCCTAGGGGTCCCTTTTATAGCCCCAAGGCAGCTAGGAGCCGTTGAGAGCAATCCAGGAAGGCAATTCTTGCCTTCTGTCGACTGGCGCACCGGATAGTCCGGTGCACCACCGGACACTGTTCGGTGCGGATTTCTTTCCTATTCTGGCGCAGCCGACCGTTGGAGACTTGGAGCCATTGGCGCACCGGACACTGTCTGGTGCACACCGAACAGTCCGGTGCCCCCATCTGACCATTGGCTCGGCCACGCGTCACGCGCGGATTGCGCGGCCGACCGTTGGCGCGCCCGACCGTTGGCTCACCGGACAGTCCGGTGCCTCACCGGACAAGTCCGGTGAATTATAGTCGTACGCTGTTGACTTGGTTCCCGAGAGCAGCGACTCACCGGACACTGTCCGGTGCACCACCGGACAGTCCGGTGATTTATAGTCGTACGCTGCCGTCGAGACCCGAGAGCAGCCAGTTGATCAGACGCCAGCCTGGCGCACCGGACACTGTCCGGTGCACCACCGGACAGTCCGGTGCACCCAGACTGAGCAGAGTCTTGGCTGCTCGAGCCAAGTCTTTTCCAATTGTATTTTCTCTGATTCTAGCACTTAGACAAATATGTTAGTACACAAAAAACTAATGTACTAAGTCTAGAATCATACCTTTGTGTTGACTTTGCACTTATTCCATCATTTGCCATAGTTTCCCACTTAAACCATTTGTGTTGGCACATGATCACCAAAATACTTAGAAATGGCCCAAGGGCACATTTCCCTTTCAATCTCCCCCTTTTTGGTGATTTATGCCAACACAACAAAAAGCAACTAAAAGAAGTGCAACATCAATGCAAATGAGAACACAAATTTGTTTTGATTCAAATTTGGCATATTTGGATCATTCTTTGCCACCACTTGGTTTGTTTTTGCAAATCAAACTCAATTTCCTATCTCTAAGTCAAACACACTTGTTGAGGCATAGAGAGAGGTATTTCAAGAGAAATTGATCAAGAATTCAAAAACTCCCCCTTTTCCCATAATCAACCATTATCCCAACAAGAGACCAACATTTGACAATAAGAGACAATAAGAGTATTTTGACAAACCAAAAGCTCTAATTCTATTATTTTCAAAATTCTCAAGTGGTAGCTGATCCATTTCTTGCTTTGGCCTTATTTTCTCCCCCTTTGGCATCAAGCACCAAAATGGGATCAATCTTGGCCCTTAAACCCCATTGCCTCACCAAAATCTTCAAATAAGAGTACAAAGGCAATAAGAATATGGAGATGAACTTGGAGTGAGTTACCCTCTCATCGGAGTGCAGTGGAAGTCTTGCATGGTCCAAGTTCACCTTTTCTCTTTCAATCCACCTTTGAGACTAAATCAAGCAAGCTCAAACACATGGTTAGTCTCAAAGGGTCAAGTTGTAGCACATCTCCCCCTAAATATGTGCATAGTTTCACACTTAAACCATCTGTGTTGGCACTTGATCACCAAAATACTTAGAAATGGCCCAAGGGCACATTTCCCTTTCAATCTCCCCCTTTTTGGTGATTTATGCCAACACAACAAAAAGCAACTAAAGGAAGTGCAACAACAATGCAAATGAGAACATAAATTTGTTTTGATTCAAATTTGGATCATTCTTTGCCACCACTTGGTTTGTTTTTGCAAATCAAACTCAATTTCCTATCTCTAAGTCAAAATCACTTGTTGAGGCATAGAGAGAGGTATTCCAAGAGAAATTGATCAAGAATTCAAAAACTCCCCCTTTTTCCATAATCAAGCATTCTCCTCACAAGAGACAGACTTTTAGCACTAAGAGACAATAAGAGTATTTTGACAAAACAAAACTCTACTCTACTATTTTCAAAATTCTCAAGTGGTAGCTGATCCATTTCTTGCTTTGGCCTTATTTTCTCCCCCTTTGGCATCAAGCACCAAAACGGGATCAATCTTGGCCCCTAAACCCCATTGCCTCACCAAAATCTTCAAATAAGAGTAAAAAGGCAATAAGAATATGAGATGAACTTGGAGTGAGTTACCCTCTCATCGGAGTGTAGTGGAAGTCTTGCATGGTCCAAGTTCACCTTTCCCTTTCAATCCACCTTTGAGACTAAATCAAGCAAGCTCAAACACATGGTTAGTCTCAAAGGGTCAAGTTGTAGCATATCTCCCCCTAAATATGTGCATCACTCACACATGGACTTTTGAGGTCCGAGGAGAGTTTGTACAACTTGAGCACCATAAATAAACAACAATATGCATAAAGGAACATAATCAAAGCATAAGACACATGTATGCTACATATCAATCCAAGTTCCACGAATCTAAGATATTTAGCTCACTACGCAGCCTGCAAAAGGTCTTTTCATCTAAAGGCTTGGTAAAGATATCGGCTAGCTGGTTCTCGGTGCTAACATAAAACACTTCGATATCTCCCTTTTGCTGGTGGTCTCTCAAAAAGTGATGCCGGATGTCAATGTGCTTTGTGCGGCTGTGCTCAACAGGATTGTCCGCCATGCGGATAGCACTCTCATTGTCACATAGGAGTGGGACTTTGCTCAGATTGTAGCCAAAGTCCCGGAGGGTTTGCCTCATCCAAAGTAGTTGCGCGCAACACTGTCCTGCGGCAACGTACTCACCCTCAGCGGTGGATAGGGCAACGGAGGTTTGTTTCTTAGAACTCCACGACACCAGGGACCTTCCTAGGAATTGGCACGTCCCTGATGTACTCTTCCTATTGACCTTACATCCAGCATAATCGGAGTCTAAATATCCAATTAAGTCAAAGGTAGACCCCTTTGGATACCAGATCTCGAAGCAAGGCGTAGCGACTAAATATCTAAGAATTCGCTTCACGGCCACTAAGTGACACTCCCTTGGATCGGATTGAAATCTAGCACACATGCATACACTAAGCATAATATCCGGTCTACTAGCACATAAGTAGAGCAAGGAACCTATCATGGACCGGTATGCTTTTTGATCAACGGAGTTACCTCCTTTGTTGAGGTCGACGTGTCCGTCAGTTCCCATTGGAGTTTTCGTGGGCTTGGCGTCCTTCATCCCAAACCGCTTGAGCAAGTCTTGCGTATACTTCGTTTGGGAGATGAAAGTGCCATCCTTGAGTTGCTTCACTTGGAACCCAAGGAAGTAGTTCAACTCGCCCATCATCGACATTTCGAATTTCTGTGTCATCACCCTGCTAAACTCTTCACAAGACTTTTGGTTAGTAGAACCAAATATTATGTCATCGACATAAATTTGGCACACAAATAGATCACCGTCACAAGTCTTAGTGAAAAGAGTTGGATCGGCTTTCCCAACTTTGAAAGCATTAGCAATTAAAAAGTCTCTAAGACATTCATACCATGCTCTTGGGGCTTGCTTAAGTCCATAGAGCGCCTTAGAGAGCTTACATACGTGGTCGGGGTACCGTTCATCCTCAAAGCCAGGGGGTTGCTCCACGTACACCTTTTCCTTGATTGGCTTGTTGAGGAAAGCGCTCTTCACGTCCATTTGGAACAACCTGAAAGAATGGTGAGCGGCATAGGCTAACAAAATACGGATCGACTCTAGCCTAGCCACAGGAGCGAAAGTCTCCTCAAAGTCCAAACCTGTGACTTGGGCATAACCTTTTGCCACAAGTCGAGCCTTGTTCCTTGTCACCACCCCGTGCTCGTCCTGTTTGTTGCGGAACACCCACTTGGTTCCCACAACATTTTGCTTGGGACGCGGCACCAGTGTCCAAACTTCATTTCGCTTGAAGTTGTTGAGCTCTTCCTGCATGGCCAACACCCAGTCCGGATCTAGCAAGGCCTCTTCTACCCTGAAAGGCTCAATAGAAGAGACAAAAGAGTAATGCTCACAGAAATTAGCTAATCTCGAGCGAGTGGTTACTCCCTTGCTAATGTCACCCAAAATCTAGTCGACGGGATGGTTCCTTTGAATCATCGCTCGAACTTGAGTTGGAGAGGCCTGTGGTGCTTCTTCCTCTTCAACTTGAACATCCTGTGCTCCCCCTTGATCACACGCCTCCTCTTGAGGTACCTATTCATCATCTTGAGTTGGGGGGTGCACCGTCATTGAGGAAGAAGGTTGATCTTGCTCCTCGTGTTCCTATGGTCGCACGTCTCCAATCACCATGGTACAAATCGCGTTCGTTGGAACATCATCCTCATCTACATCATCAAGCTCAACTTGCTCTCTTGGAGAGCCATTAGTCTCATCAAATACAACGTCGCTAGAGACTTCAACCAAACTCGATGATTTGTTGAAGACCCTATACACCTTTGTATTTGAATCATAACCTAACAAAAACCCTTCTACAGCTTTGGGAGCAAATTTTGAATTTCTGCCTTTCTTCACCAGAATGTAGCATTTACTCCCAAAAACTCGAAAATACGAAACGTTGGGTTTGTTACCGGTTAGTAGCTCGTATGATGTCTTCTTGAGGAGGCGATGAAGGTAGACTCGGTTTATGGCGTGGCAAGCCATGTTCACAGCTTCCGACCAAAACCGCTCGGGCGTCTTGAATTCTCCAAGCATCGTCCTCGCCATGTCTATGAGCGTCCTGTTCTTCCTCTCTACCACACCATTTTGCTGTGGTGTGTAGGGAGCGGAGAACTCGTGCTTGATTTCTTCCTCCTCAAGGTACTCCTCCACTTGAAGGTTCTTGAACTCGGACCCGTTGTCGCTCCTTATCTTCTTCACCTTGAGCTCAAACTCATTTTGAGCTCTCCTAAGGAAGCGCTTGAGGGTCCCTTGGGTTTCAGATTTATCTTGCAAAAAGAATACCCAAGTGAAGCGGGAAAAATCATCAACAATTACTAAACCATACTTACTTCCCCCGATGTTAAGGTAGGCGACGGGTCCGAAGAGGTCCATATGCAGCAGCTCCAGGGGTCTTGATGTGGTCATCACATTCTTGCTGTGATGCGCACTTCCCACTTGTTTACCTGCTTGACAAGCTGCACAAGGTCTATCTTTTTCGAAATACACATTTGTTAAACCTAACACATGTTCTCCCTTTAGAAGTTTGTGAAGGTTCTTCATCTCCACATGTGCTAGACGGCGATGCCACAGCCAGCCCATGTTAGTCTTAGCAATTAAGCATGCATCTAGACCGGCCTCCTCCTTTGCAAAATCAACTAAATAGAGTTTGTCATCTAGTACACCCTTAAAAGCTAATGAACCATCACTCCTTCTAAAGACAGACACATCTATATTTGTGAATAAGCAATTGTATCCCATATTACATAATTGACTAACCGACAGAAGATTATAACCTAGCGACTCTACTAAAAATACATTGGAGATAGAGTGCTCATTTGAGATGGCTATCTTGCCTAAGCCTTTAACCTTGCCTTGATTCCCGTCACCGAATATGATTGAATCTTGGGAATCTTTATTCTTGATGTAGGAGGTGAACATCTTCTTCTCCCCCGTCATGTGGTTCGTGCATCCGCTGTCGATAATCCAGCTTGATCCCCCGGATGCATAAACCTGCAAGACAAATTAGGCTTGGGTCTTAGGTACCCAACTCTTGTTGGGTCCTACAAGGTTAGTTACAATAGCCTTAGGGACCCAAATGCAAGTCTTATCTCCCTTGCATTTTGCCCCTAATTTCCTAGCAATCACTTTCTTATCCTTTCTACAAATTGCAAAGGAAGCATTGCAAGCATGGTAAATTGTAGAGTGTTCATTACTTACATTCCTAGATACATGAACAACATTTTTCTAGGCATATGATGAATAACATTTTTCCTAGCCAAATTTCTATCATGCATAATAGAAGAACTTGAAGCAATCATGGTATGTGAATCAAAAGCATTATAACTTCTATCATAATGAACATTCCTAGAATATCTCCTATCATGATACATGAAAGCATGGTTCTTTTTAGCATTATTAGTCATTGGAGCCTTCCCTTTCTCCTTGGTGGAGATGGGAGCCTTATGACTTGTTAAGTGCTTGGCTTCCTTCTTAAAGCCAAGCCCATCCTTAATTGAGGGGTGTCTACCAATAGTGTAGGCATCCCTTGCAAATTTTAGTTTATCAAAATCATTTTTGCTAGTATTAAGTTGGGCATTAAGACTAGCCACTTCATAATTTAGTTTTGCAATAGAAGTAAGGTGCTCAACACATGCATCAACATTAAGATCTTTACACCTATTGCAAATCACAACATGTTCTACACAAGAGGTTGATTTATTAGCTATTTCTAACTTAGCACTCAAGTCATCATTGATACTCCTTAAGCTAGAAATAGATTCATGGCACGTAGATAATTCACATAAAAGCATTTCATTTCTTTTAACTTCTAGAGCAAGAGAATTTTGCGCACTGTTGGAACTTGCTCTCAGTTGCAAGGGGATCCAACAAGGGTGAACAGTGATGTCAACAGGGCACTCGCGCTAGATGGCAAAAGCTCTGTTCATCTGGCCTCTCACGGGCACTGTGCGGGGGTATTTATAGGTACCCGAGTGTGCAGCACCTCGAGCTAAGGACGCATGTGCCCTCAGCTACCTAGGTTATCCCTAGAATATTCCCATAAAGCGGGGTTACAGACCATAATTACAGGAATGCTTTTACAAATTAGGCCCGTAACGCACGGCAGCCAAGCGGGGCCCGTTACAATGGGCCGGATTGCACGTGGACCTCCGAGCTGGACGAGGCCGCACCGTGGGATGCCCTTCGCCGCCAGTCTTCGTCTGGTGCGGAAGAAGCGAAGGGTGTCCCTGCCTGTTTTGTTTCTGTTAGTTCAGTTGCTGCAGCGAAGGCTTCGAGCGAAGGGTGGCGCCTTTGCCTTCGCCCCAACATTTGCCCTCCGAGGGACCAGTTCGACAAAGTCACCTGGTGCCGAAGACGTCGTTAGATGGCGGAGACGCTGCCCTCGCTCGAAGTGGTTCCGCGGGGGTTTTTGATATGACCGTTGATTGACGGCGTACTGTTGGATTGCGGGTTTCCCGAAGCGCCGCGCCCTGTTGGATTGCGGGTTTCCCGAAGAGCCGCGCCCTATCTATAAAAGGGGGCAGGGGTCGGCGCTTTTTGAACTTCACCTTCCGCGCTCCGCGAAAACCCTAGCCGCCCTTTCCGTCGTCTTGCTGCTCGTCTGCCCGCCGTGCGCTTGTTCGCCGGAGATCTGGCTCGAGTGAAGCAGACCGCCCGCCGCCGCCGACGGTACGTAGCGATGCCGTTCTCGTCTTCTTCCGCTGCCGCTACACCGCCGGCCGTTCCCTCGCCGCCGGCCGCCGCCTCGTCTGAGGAGACGCTGAGTAGTTTAATGGCGGAGGAGTTGCGCGCCGGCGATTCTGTTGATTTTGGCGTATCGCGGATGTCGTCGGCCCGCGTGCAAGATGTGCAGCGGTTGGGTTACTTCAGCGGCGGAGTTGGTCGAGTCCCGAGGACGGAGGAAGTCCTCGAGCCAGAGGGCGAGTTGGTCGTTTTCGAGGCATTCTTCGCCGCCGGACTCCGCTTGCCTGCGCACCAATTTGTTGGCGAAGTCCTGCGCAGGTTCAACGTTCAAATACATCAGCTGACACCGAATGCCATAGTGGCTCTGTCGAAGTATGTCTGGGCGACGACTTCGTACGGCGGACAGCCATCGGTGGAAGTTTTTGCGAAGTATTATTGTTTGCATTGGCAGAAGAGGATGATTGGAGGCGAAGTTGCTCAGTTTGGATCCTACACATTCACGTTGAAGACCGGCAAAACCACGATGCAGGTAGTCGAGTTGGTTCCTTGCGCCCGCAACAAGTGGGGCAACTGGAATGAATTTTGGTTTTACGTCGCTGAGGGTACCGTCGAAGGCCATGAGGGACTCCCCGTGTCCGCGATGTGTTCTCATTTTTACTCAGCGTACCCGCCCTTTGAAGTGGCGGAGGGGGATGAGGACGAAGGGGCTCTTCGGTGCGCCGCCGGCCTGAGCAGTGGGCGCGACTTGGTTGAAGAATTTGTGGCGTACGGGGTGTGGCCATTGGCGCATGGCTGGGCGTTGGGCGAAGTATGCCCTCGCCAGATGCCTTTTCATGGTGGAAGGGTGGTGCGGAGTCCCGCCTTCGCCCTGAATCTGCAAAACCACGATCCGGCCGTCGTTGTGCGTGAGGCGGAGGATGGGGCGGTGCGGCTTGTTGGACGCTACGTGCCGAGGACAGAGGGCCAGCGCAGCTGGGATATCCGCGGGTCGAATGACCGCTTGAACAGGGTTTTTGAATTAAATCAATTGCCATATGACGGCTACCCTGGTCAAGACGATGTGGACCGCCGTGGGAAGAAACCGGCGGTGGAGACCGGAGACGACCCTGCGCCGGCGGCCGCCCCATCCTCTAAAAAGAGAAAATTAGGTACTGCTATGGGAGGACTTGGGGTTTCTGATCGTTTTTCTAGAGAGTTGATGAGGACGTGCGCGGCACCGGGGGAAAGGATGTCTTCGCCCGAGCTCCGGGAGTCTTCGGCTCGGATGCTGAGGGTTACCGGGGGTTGCTGGCCTAGGAATGTTCCTGTCCCCCGCGCGGCTGGCGAGGACTTTTTTACATCTCGCATGGTTCGTGAATGGAGGGTATTTCCTTACGGGCGGAATATTGCTGCTGTTGTGTCAGCAGTGATGGACAAGGATCGCCAGGGAACTGCACAGAAGCGCCAGGCGGCTGTCAGGCTCGTTGAAGCCAGGCCGAAGAGGCAGCGGGGGGCTGCGAAGGCTGCGGCCCCCGGCGGAGGTCGGCCGCCGCTGGCGGCAAAGTCGGGCGTCCCTGCATCTAGCAAGGCGCCGGAGGCAACGGCAGGCGCCGGAGGCTCGAAATCAGCGAAGGCGGTGCCGCCGTCCAGCGGAGTGGCGGAGGTCGCGAAGGCGGCCCGAGCGTTGCCGTTGGCGGGCAAATGTGTCGCTGACTTCGTCACCGATATTAGTGTGGACGACTATCTCGGTGGTAAGTTGTTGGCTTTTTTTTGTTTGGTTCGTTGGTACGTTGCAGGGTTGGGCGAAGGCCAACTTGCTATGGTTGCGCCTGCCGCGGCGACCACGACGGCTGCCGCAGTGCCGAAGGCGAAGGGCGGGGCTCTTAGCGCCGGAGGCGAGGCGTCGGCCCTCGCGGTTGTCATGGATGAGGCGGGCGCTGCGTCCCGCTGGCTGACGGAGGTGACGGAGGCGCTACGTCAGGTTCGCTGAGTTGGACTTCGTCCCCTTTTTTCTCTTTTTTTCGGCTTGCTGGGGCCGCGGTCTTACGATTGCTCTGCAGGTGGCTGACTTCGCCAGCCGCACTGCGTCGGGGGCCCTCACGGCAGCTATGGCTGCCGAAGTCGAAAGACTTCGGACACAACATGCTGACGCCGTCCGTGAAAAATCGGCCGCCGACAGCAAATGTCGCAAGCTGGCGGACAAGGTGGCCACACTGGAGGACGAGAAGGCCGCCCTCCGGCGCCAGCTGGCGGGGGAAAGGAGGGAGACCAACGAGGCCCTTGTCAAGGCGCAGGATGCGCAGGTGGAGGCCAACCTGGCACGGGCGGAGGGCAATCTTGCTAGGGAGCGCGCCGAGCAGCTGCAGGAGCGGCTCACCGCCCTGGAGAGCCGCGTGAAGGGGGCCGAGGCCGCGTCACGAGCGGAGGCAGAGCGGACGCGCCAACTGCTTGTAGATACATACCGTGGCCTGGGCGCGGGGACCGGTGAATTCGAAGTGCCGGACCGAGAGCCCGGACTTCGGTGCCTGGAGTGGGTGCAGGAGGAGTTGCAGGCGCTCCCCACTGTCGTGGAGGGGTTTATGGCGTATGCCTCCCTGGTCACCTGCGAGGGGGCAATGAACGCGCTCTCCCGCGAAGGGTGCCGGCACTTCGAGGTCTTCGACCAAGTCGAAGAAGATTTTGAGCAAGATATCTTCAAGGTTGAGGACCCCGTAGTGAAGGAATCCGCCGGAGCTATCTTCGACCGGCTGTGGGGTCCACACGGTCGCGAGGTGGTCAGGGAGCGCGCCGAGACGGCGAGGGCTCAGGTAACGTTTTCGCTTGTTTGGTATTTGTTGGACGTGGGCTGTGTGTGTGTTTGATGAATTTTGTGTGTTTTGGCTTAGGCGGCGCGTGGCGAGAGGGTCGACGACTTCGGGGCGCTGAACAGCATGCTGACTGACCCGGAGTCGACCCCGGCGGAGGCCGTGTCTGGGGTCGCCCTGGAGCCGACCCCGGACACTGCGGGGGACGCGTCGGGTGCCCCCGCATCCGCTGCGGCCGGCGAAGACCTGCCCCCAGAGGTCGCCGAAGGCGCGCCTGATGCTTCCGCAGCTGCCGCGCCGAGTGCTGAAGATCCCGCAGCGGTAGCGGCGGAGATAACAGCGGAAGCAACGGCGGAGGCTCCCGCAACGTCAGGGCCGTCGCAGGTGGCGTAGTGGGTGTAGAGGGTTGGGGAAATTTGTACATGTTACTGAATTTTGGTTGCTGCGCAGGTTCAAGATTTTGGGCCTGCGCACACAACCGCTACTACTAAATTTTTGGCGGCTTCGACCGCGGAAGATGGTAATGAATGTGGTGGGTCTGCATCTGAGTTTTTTGATTGTGCTGACTCTGGGAGCTCGATTGAGTGGACTGAGTCGTCGTCGGAGGACTTGGACTACTTCGCGGCCTTGGATGTGGCTGCGGCGGAGGCTTCGCCGCACGCCGCGGACGCAGGAGATGTGCCAGGTCCTAGCACCGGGCGACGGCGACGAAGGGCAGTTGCGAAACGTAGAGTTAGTGGGGCGGAGGTGGCTCGGCTTCGTGTGAGTGGGGCTGGCCGGCAGGAACTGTTGTCTTTGCCGGCCGCCGAGAATACAGGTGAAGGGGAACTGCGAAGTCTTTTTGCGGGTGAGGAGCTTAGGATAATGTTATTTAATTATAGGGAGATGGGAATTATTCCTAAGGTTGAGCCGATGTAGAGTGTGGTGCCCTCGCTTGTATATGTAGAGGCTTGTATGATGAAATTGTGTGCCCTCGCTTGCATATGTGTGCGAAGGCGTTGTGTACTTTGTCTGGTTTGTTTTGTTGTGCTGTGTTGGTGTGATTAAAGTTGGTCTTGGCGTGGACGGTTTGATGTTGTCGTTTCTGCCTTTGTTGTGCTAGTCCGGTTGCACCCTTAGGTGTCTTCTGCGCGGATAGTCTTCGCGATAGACTTCGATTTTTTTGCACTTGTTGTGCTAATCCGGCTGCACCCTTAGGCGACTTCTGTGCGGATAGTCTTCGCGATAGACTTCGATTTTTTCGCACTTGTTGTGCTAATCCGGCTGCACCCTTAGGCGACTTCTGCGCGGATAGTCTTTGCGATAGACTTCGATTTTTTCGCACTTGTTGTGCTAATCCGGCTGCACCCTTAGGCGACTTCTGCGCGGATAGTCTTTGCGATAGACTTCGATTTTTTCGCACTTGTTGTGCTAATCCGGCTGCACCCTTAGGCGACTTCTGTACGGATAGTCTTCGCGATAGACTTCGATTTTTTCGCACTTGTTGTGCTAATCCGGCTGCACCCTTAGGCGACTTCTGCACGGATAGTCTTCGCGATAGACTTCGATTTTTTTGCACTTGTTGTGCTAATCCGGCTGCACCCTTAGGCGACTTCTGCGCGGATTTGTCGCACGCGAGGGTGGCTAGCGCTTAGCCTCGCGGTGACCTCGTGTTGGTCGAATGTCGAAGACCGTCGTCGCGGTCTTTTTCGACGCATGTTTTTGCGGGGGATTTTTCACACATATATTACATGGCTCCGCCTCGTTAAAAACCTCACCCCCCAGGAGGAAAAGAGTGCGGGCCGGTACAAGATTGTTTTTGCGAATTACAAGGGCGAAGACAGCCCTGAGGAATCAAACAAAAAATTTGCGGAGGTTGTCGATGTTCCAGGAGTGCTCCAGGTCCTCGCCGTTTGGCGTTGTGAGCCTGTAAGCGTTGGGGGAAGCTTTTGTCTTGACTATGAAGGGGCCCTCCCACCTGGGCTCCAGCTTGCCCTTGGACTCCGTCCGAGCTGTTCGAACGAGTACGAGGTCCCCCTCGCTGAACTCCCTCGAGATGACTGAGTGGTCACGCCATGCTTTGGTCTGGGCTTGGTATTTGTTCAGGGCCTGTAGGGCGAAGACTCGGTCTCCGTCGATGAGATCCTTTGAAGTTGGCTCGTCCACATCGGGGACGGCTGACGGAACTGTTCGCGGGGACCCGTGCTTTATTTCTTGCGGGGTCATGGCCTCCGATCCGTATAGAAGGCGGAAGGGAGTAAACCCGGTCGCCCTGCACTCAGTCGTGTTTAGTGCCCAGACTGCCTCAGGTAACAAATCGGTCCATCTGCCCTTTTTTTCATCAAGGAGCATTTTCTTGATAGCTGTGAAGATTTTCCCGTTGGCGCGCTCCACGACCCCGTTGGACTGCGGATGATAGACTGAGGCGAAGGCAAGCTTGGTGCCAATGGAGAAACAAAAATCCTTGAAGTCTTGGTTGTCAAACTGCTTGCCGTTGTCGACTGTTAGTTCGGACGGTACTCCGAAGCGGCAAACGATGTTCTGCCAGAAGAATTTTTGGGCAGTCTTTGATGTTATTGTAGAAACAGCCCGCGCCTCGATCCATTTGGTGAAGTACTCGACCGCGACGAAGGCGAACTTAAGGTTCCCCTGAGCGGTGGGCAGGGGTCCGACAATGTCGAGGCCCCAGCGCTGGAGAGGCCATGTATGGGTGATCAGCTTTGTATACTGCGAGGGGCCACCTGACCGAGGAGAAAACTTCTGGCAGGCTTCGCAGGACCGTGTGACCCGATTTGCGGCGCAGATCATTGCGGGCCAGTAAAAGCCCTGGCGGATCACCTTAGCAGCTAGGGCCCTCGGCCCTGCGTGTGAGCCGCACGTGCCACTGTGGACTTCACGTAGAATCTGCATGCCTTCGGCTTTGGTGACGCACTTAAGCATTGGCTGACTGACTCCTTTTTTGTAGAGTTGGCCTTCAATCAGTGCGAAGTCTCGGCTTCGATGTCTGAGACGCTTGGCCTCACTGATGTCGGCTGGATGATAATACCCCTGCAGGAACAGGGTTATGGGTGCCCGCCAATCTTCGGTCATAATAAGGTTGACTGTGCGGTGGCCCTTGCTGTCATTGGTTATTTGGAGCCCTTCAGGGCTCCGGACTGCTGGCGTGCCGATGACATGAAAGAACACGTCGGAGGGCAGAGTTTCGCCCCTGGCGGTGGCCTTGGCCAATGCGTCGGCCTCCTCATTCTTGGCCCGATCCACATGCTGCAAGGTGAACCCCTTGACCTGCCTCTCGAGACTTCGGATGGCCGCGAGGTACTGCATGAGCGCGAGGTCCTTGGCTGCATAGTCTTTCTCGACTTGGCCGGCAACTACCTTGGAGTCTGTTTTGATGATGCAGGTGGTGACTCCGAGGGCCCTTAGCTTGCGGAGGCCGAGGATGACTGCTTCGTATTCTGCTATATTATTTGTGCATCTGTCGGATTCTAGATTGAAGCTGAGTCGTGCTGCATATCTGTGCTTGACCCCGACTGGTGAGGTGATGACTGCAGCGACGCCTGCCCCCGCATGGCACCATGCGCCGTCGCAATGGATCGTCCAAGTCTTCTCTACGGATGGATTTGGCTGTGTTGTTGGCCCAGTCCAGTCGACGATGAAGTCTGCCAGGACTTGAGACTTGATAGCTGTCCTGGGCTCGAAGCAGATGTGGTAGCCGGAGAGTTTGGCCGCCCACTTGGCAATCCTCACCGACGCCTCCGGGTTTCTGAATAATTCGCCGAGCCCCCTGTTTGAGGTGACTCGAACCTTGAATGCTTCGAAGTAATGGCGCAGTTTGCGCGATGACATGACGACTGCGTAGGCAATCTTCTCCAGCTCTGTCATGTTGCACTTGGACGATGTCAGCACTTCGGAGACATAATACACGGGGCACTGCCGGACCACGCCCTCGATAGTCTGCTCCTGCACTAGTGCCGCGCTGACCGCATGTGGCGAAGCCGTGACGTAGAGCAGCAGGGGGAGCGAGGGGTCGGGGCTGGTAAGGACGGCCAACTCTGTTAGGTACTGTTTTAATGAGGCGAAGGCCGCCACCTGCTCTGGTCCCCAGGCGAAGTCTTTTGCACCACGGAGTGTCTTGAGGAAGGGGAGACTTCGCTCGGCGGACCTGGAGATGAATCTGTTGAGAGCGGCCAATCTGCCTGTCAGGCGCTGGACGTCCCTGACGGACTGCGGAGGCATCATGTCCAAGATGGCCTGAATCTTGGTTGGGTTGGCCTCGATGCCGCGGTGTGATACCAGGTAGCCCAATATTTTGCCTTGGCGAACGCCGAAGACGCACTTTTCCGGGTTTAGGCGGAGTTGTGCGTCTCGCATGTTCGCGAATGTTTCGGCAAGGTCGGCGAGGTGGTCCTCCTTGCTCTTGCTGGCGACGACAATGTCGTCTACATATGTGAATATGTTTCTGCCAACCTGCCCTTCGAGCACTGTTTTGGTAAGCCTGGAGAAGGTGGACCCGGCGTTCTTGAGTCCCTCCGGCATTCTGATGAAGCAATATGTGCCGAAGGGTGTTATAAAGCTGGTGCTAGCCTTGTCTTCTTCCTTCATGTATATCTGGTGGTAACCGGAGAAGCAATCGAGGAGGGACATGACCTCGCATCCGGCCGCGCTATCGACTATTTTGTCGATCCGCGGCAACGGGAAATTGTCCTTTGGGCAGGCTTTATTGAGACTGGTGAAGTCGATGCACATTCGCCACTTCCCGCTCTTTTTCTGCACCATCACGACATTGGAGAGCCATGTGGGGTAAGCCACCGGCTCGATGAATTTGGCCTCCAGGAGGCGGTGCACCTCTGCCTTGGCGGCCTCCGTCTTTTCGTCGGACATCTTGCGAAGACGCTGCTTTTTCGGCCGTACCGAAGGGTCGATTCCCAGACTGTGCTCAATTATTGAACGGCTGACCCCGACCAGATCGAGGGCCGACCAGGCGAAGACATCTTTGTTCTTGGACAGGCAGCAGAGGAGCTTTTCTTCTTCATGCGAAGTAAGGTCTTCGCTGATAATGACTGTCTGCCTGGGCATGGCCTGGTCGAGGGGGACAGTCTTGGTCCCGTCGTGGCTCTGCAGCTGCGCCTTGTCGTGTTGCTTATTGGTTGGGCTGGCAGGCGCGGGGACCTCACGTTGGGCCGTGAGGCAGTGCACGTTTCTTTGACCGGGCACGAAGTCCCGCTCTATGTTACGCGCAGTCTGTTGATTGGCGAAGACTGTGATGACGCCTAACGGACCTGGTATCTTCATACATAGGTACAGTCCGTGAATGGCTGCTTCGAACTTATTGATGGAGCCCCGGCCCATGATGGCATTGTAAGGATATACCATGTCCACAATGTCAAAGGTTATTTGCTCGCTTCGGGCATTGGGTGCTACACCGAAGGAGAGAGGCAGCTCTATTTTGCCGACGGGGAAGGTGCCTTTGCCGCCGAAGCCATACAACGGGTTGTCCGAAGGCTTAAGCAGGCTGTGGCTTATGCCCATGCGATCGAAGGCGTGGAGGAAGATGATGTCCGCCTGGCTGCCGTTGTCAACGAGGACCTTGTGCAGGTCCCAGCCTGCCACGCTGCAATTGATAACCATGGCGTCGCAGTGGGGGGCGCTGCGCAAGTCGACGTCCCGTGCGTCGAAGGTTAGCGGTATGTGGGACCACTTTGTCTGCACGACTGGGCCCGTGACGGCGACATGGTTGATGCTGCGGTAGTGGTCCCGCTTCTGCCGCTTGGTGTCGAAGTCGGTGCTGGACCCCCCAGTTATCATGTGGATGACTCCGCGATATGGTTGATCGGCGAAGTCTTCCTGCTTTGGGGCATGGGGGATGTTTTGATGTTGGTGGTGTGGTGGTGGGGGTGGGGGAGGTACGATTTGTACTTCCTGATGGTGTTGGTAAGCGTGGTGCGGTGGATGCGGGGTGGGAGCATGGATATATGGTGGAGGGGGTTGCTGGTAATTGTGCGCGACAATTCTGGGGTTGTCGGCTGGCTGCGCCCGTGCCATTCTGTCTCTGGTAGCCTTCGTTTCGGGGCAGTCTTTGGTTTGGTGGGCGCAGTCTTCGCCATGGAAGAGGCAGTAGAATCGGCGCGGCGGCTGCGCACGCCCTCGGCCCCTGCCACGAGTGCCGTTTCCGCGGCCCTGGGGGGGATATTCCTGGCGACGAGGGGGGTCAGCAGCGGGATGCTGGTTGGCGATGTTGTGCACTTGCTGCTGATTGTGGCCGTCTCGACCGGAGTCTGGCTGCGGAGTCCTTGTCCACGTGCGGCTGGACTGTGGAGCATCTTTTGGCTTCCTTTGGGACTCAATCTTGCGCTGGTGGAGCTCTTCGGATCTGGCGTACTTTTCAAACAGCTGATATAACTCTTGGAGGTTCTTTGGCGGATCTCTGATGCAGTGGCTGTAAAGGACGCCGGCGCGAAGGCCACTGATAGCATAGTGGATGGCAATCTGGTCATCGACTGAGGGCAGCTGTGACTTGAGTGTTAGAAATTTGCGGTAATACTCCCTCAGGGTCTCCTTTTCTAGCTGCTTGCAGAGCGAGAGTTCGGCCAGGGCGTCGGTATCTGGGCGGTACCCTTGGAAGTTGAGCAGGAACTTGTCCCGGAGACTTCTCCAGGAATCAATGGACAACGGAGGCAACCTGGTGAACCAGGTGAGTGCGGGGCCCTCGAGGGCGATGATGAAAGACTTCGCCATTGTGGCGTCGTCCCCCCGGACGATGCAACGGTGACCTGATAACTCATTATGTATTGAGCCGGGTCGGTGCTGCCGTTGTACTTGGGATAGGTCCCTGCCCGGAAGTTAGCCGGCCACGGAGTCACTTGCAGGTGTGGCGCCAGGGGACTTCGCTCATCGAGATAGTTGACCCCTTGGAATGGCGCGGCGTGCGGGAAGGTGTGGTCGCGTTGGGGGAAACGCGGGTCCTCGTTGCGCGCGGTGTTGCAGGGGTGGCCCATGGTGCAGGCCGGGGTGGCCTTCGCGCGTGTCTTCGAGTTGTGTGCGCTGCTGGAGGGGTGACTCGTGCTGCAGGCCGAGGTGGCCTTCGCGCTGCATCAGCGCAATCTCCCGCTCGAGTTCCTGGGCCTTGTGCTCTTCGTCGCGTATCATTTGCCGCACTTTGGCTAGTGCGGACACACGCTGGCGCTTGGCCTCCAGTATCTCCTTCTGCCTCTGGAGATTGCGGTTCTTGAGGCGCAGGGCGCGCAGCTGTAGCTGTTCTTCTGCTGAGACGCCGAGGATTTCACCGTCCTCGGCGAGGTCCGCGCCCTCCGGTGGTGCGAAGCCTGAGGGTGGTTGCGGTTGTCCCTCAGGGTCGCAGGTGCGGAGGGTGTCGTCTTCGCATGCGCGAGGGACATCGTCTTCAGTGGCCTCTTGGTGGGTGGATTGGGTGAGGGCGAGGGCCTTGCCCTTTCTTGCGGCGAGCAGTGCTGCCTTCGCAGCCTCGTCAGCCTTCGGGTTAGCTCTCTTGGGTGCCATCGTGGGTGGTTTTCTCGTAGCACGAACGGTGGGCGCCAAATGTTGGAACTTGCTCTCAGTTGCAAGGGGATCCAACAAGGGTGAACAGTGATGTCAACAGGGCACTCGCGCTAGATGGCAAAAGCTCTGTTCATCTGGCCTCTCACGGGCACTGTGCGGGGGTATTTATAGGTACCCGAGTGCGCAGCACCTCGAGCTAAGGACGCATGTGCCCTCAGCTACCTAGGTTATCCCTAGAATATTCCCATAAAGCGGGGTTACAGACCGTAATTACAGGAATGCTTTTACAAATTAGGCCCGTAACGCACGGCAGCCAAGCGGGGCCCGTTACAATGGGCCGGATTGCACGTGGGCCTCCGAGCTGGACGAGGCCGCACCGTGGGATGCCCTTCGCCGCCAGTCTTCGTCTGGTGCGGAAGAAGCGAAGGGTGTCCCTGCCTGTTTTGTTTCTGTTAGTTCAGCTGCTGCAGCGAAGGCTTCGAGCGAAGGGTGGCGCCTTTGCCTTCGCCCCAACACGCACTAACAAATTTATCATGCTCTTCATATAAAAGGTCCTCTTGCTTTTCTAACAATCTATTCTTCTCATTCAAAGCATCACTAATTCATTGATTTTATCAATTTTGGTTCTATCTAAACCTTTGAATAGACTAGCATAGTCTACTTCATCATCACTAGATTCATCATCACTTGAAGAAGCATAAGTAACAATATTACGAGTGCTTACCTTCTTTTCCCTTGCCATGAGGCAGGTGTGATGCTCGTTGGGGAAGAGGGATGATTTGTTGAAGGCGGTGGTGGCGAGTCCTTCGTCGTCGGAGTCGGACGAAGAACAATCTGAGTCCCACTCTTTGCCAAGGTGTGCCTCGCCTTTAGCCTTCTTGTAAGTTTTCTTCTTTTCCCTCTTCTTTTCTTGATTCTGGTCACTATCATTATCGGGACAATTAGCAATAAAATGACCAACCTTACCGCACTTGAAGCAGGAGCGCTTTCCCTTCGTCTTGTTCTTTTTGGGATGCTCCTTGCGACCCTTTAGCGCCGTCTTGAAGCGCTTGATGATGAGGGCCATTTCTTCCTCGTTGAGCCCCGCCGCCTCAACTTGCGCCACCTTGCTAGGTAGCACCTCCTTGCTACTTGTTGCCTTGAGAGCAATGGCTTGAGGCTCATGAATTGGACCATTCAACGCCTCATCGACGTATCTTGCCTCCTTGATCATCATCCGCCCGCTTACAAACTTTCCAAGTATTTCCTCGGGTGACATCTTGGTGTACCTAGGATTTTCACGAATAGAATTTACAAGATGTGGATCAAGGACAGTGAAAGACCTTAACATTAGGCGGACGACGTCGTGGTCCATCCATCGCGTGCTTCCATAGCTCCTTAATTTGTTGACGAGGGTCTTGAGCCTGTTGTATGTTTGGGTTGGCTCCTCCCCCCTAATCATTGCGAACCTCCCAAGTTCGCCCTCCACCAACTCCATCTTGGTGAGCATGGTGACGTCATTTCCCTCATGAGAGATCCTGAGGGTGTCCCAAATCTGCTTGGCGTTATCCAAGCCGCTCACCTTATGGTATTCATCCCTGCACAATGACGCTAAAAGAACAGTAGTAGCTTGTGCATTTTTATGAATTTGTTCATTGATGAACATGGGACTATCTGTACTATCAAATTGCATTCCATTTTCTACTATCTCCCATATACTTGGATGGAGAGAGAACAAGTGGCTACGCATTTTGTGACTCCAAAATCCGTAGTCCTCTCCATCAAAGTGAGGAGGTTTACCGAGGGGAATGGAAAGCAAATGAGCATTGGAACTTTGCGGAATATGAGAGTAATCAAAAGAAAAGTTTGAGTTAACCGTCTTCTTTTTCTCGTAGTCGTTGTCGTCGTCGTCCTTTTGGGAAGAAGAAGACTCGTCGTTGTCGTCGTAGTAGACGATCTTCTTGATACGCCTCTTCTTCTTCCCGTCCTTCTTCTTATGACTTGAGCCCGAGTCAGTGGGCTTGTCGTCTTTTAGCTCATTGATGAAGGACTCCTTCTCCTTGTCGTTGATCACCATCTCCTTTCCCTTAGGATCCATCCCTTCGGGCGATTAGTCCCTTTCTTGAAGAGAACGGCTCTGATACCAATTGAGAGCACCTAGAGGGGGGTGAATAGGTGATCCTGTAAAAACTTGAATCCTAAAGCCACAAAACTTGATTAGGAGTTAGCACAATAAAATCAAGTGGCTAAGGAGAGCTCTTGTGAAGCAAAATAGACACAGTGAGAACAAGCACAAGAGACACGAGGATTTATCCCGTGGTTCGGCCAAGTACAACACTTGCCTACTCCACGTTGTGGCGTCCCAACGGACGAGAGTTGCACTCAACTCCTCTCAAGTGATCCAATGATCAACTTGAATACCACGGTGTTCTTCTTTTCTTTACTCTTTCCCGTTTGCGAGGAATCTCCACAACTTGGAGTCTCTCGCCCTTACAATGAGAATCAAAGTGAAAGCACTAGAGTAAGGGAGGGAAGCAACACACACAAATCCACAACAATACGCATACACATGGCCAAGACTTGAGCTCAAATGAATATCACAAGGTTCTCACTAGAACGGAGCTCAAATCACTAAGAATGTCAAACGAGTGCGCAAAGACGGAGTGTGAATGATCAAGAATGCTCAAAGTATGCTTGGTGTACTCCTCCATACGCCTAGGGGTCCCTTTTATAGCCCCAAGGCAACTAGGAGCCGTTGAGAGCAATCTAGGAAGGCAATTCTTGCCTTCTGTCGACTGGCGCACCGGACAGTCCGGTGCACCACCGGACACTGTCCGGTGCGGATTTCTTTCCTATTCTGGCGCAGCCGACCGTTGGAGACTTGGAGCCGTTGGCGCACCGGACACAGTCCGGTGCACACCGGACAGTCCGATGCCCCCATCTGACCGTTGGCTCGGCCACACGTCACGCGCGGATTGCGCGGCCGACCGTTGGCGCGCCCGACCGTTGGCTCACCGAACAGTCCGGTGCCTCACCGGACAGTCCGATGAATTATAGCCGTACGCTATTGACTTAGTTCCCGAGAGCAGCGACTTCGCCGCAGGCGACTCACCGGACACTGTCCGGTGCACCACCGGACAGTCCGGTGATTTATAGCCGTACGCCACCGTCGAGACCCGAGAGCAGCCAGTTGATCAGACGCCAGCCTGGCGCACCGGACACTGTCCGGTGCACCACCGGACAGTCCGGTGCACCCAGACTGAGCAGAGTCTTAGCTGCTCGAGCCAAGTCTTTTCCAATTGTATTTTCTCTGATTCTAGTACTTAGACAAATATGTTAGTACACAAAAACCAATGTACTAAGTCTAGAATCATACCTTTGTGTTGACTTTGCACTTCTTCCATCATTTGCCACAGTTTCCCACTTAAACCATTTGTGTTGGCACATGATCACCAAAATACTTAGAAATGGCCCAAGGGCACATTTCCCTTTCACCTGGCCCATATTAATATTTAATAATAGTCCATGCTATAAGCCCACTTTAATAATATGGTGTACTAGTACTTTAGTACCATACCTGAAGTTTAAGGGACAATTCCCTCAACTTCAATAGGTGGAACATTGGTGCATCTATTGAGAAGCTGAGAAAGGGTGAAGGACTGTCATAGGCGCGTGCCGCCGGCAAGGCCGGGCCGTGGCCGTGGTAGATCGGACCTTGGTCCGAATATTCCTTCCTAACAGTTGCGCATTTTACCTAGAGTGATGATAGTACATTATTGGTTGTTTCCTGTGTTATGACTTATAATGGCTGTCAGCTAGTAACAGACTGATGGCATCAGTTTCTAACTGACCGTAACGGTAGCTCTGATGGCGACCGTTACTGTCCATCGGTCTCCCTCTCCACGTGTGTGTGTGTATATATATATATATATATATATATATATATATATATATATATATATATATATATGACAGGTATAACGGGAGCCCTGGGCTTCCAATAGTTAAAGGAAGCCCAGGCCGACCACCCTGCAACGTGGTTCAACCCAACACGCCGACTCAACCAGGTTGTTGGGTGCGCCACCCGCCCCATGCGCGCAAAAAAGGAATGCCTGCATGAGTCAAACACGTTCCCTTGCATGCGCTGTGACGGTTTCTATTTTTAAATGCTTTATTTCCTCCATAAATTTAGGATCGCTGCAACAGACATGCAGCTAGACACGTAAGGATCATTTTATGATATATACTAATACTAAATATGCTACACTGTGTAGATAATTATGCAATTCGGTATACTGCATAAAAATCTGTTACCAGCTGCATGCACACGAATTTATGATGGAAAGAATGTGCAATGAAAGGAAATAAATTGCACGTATAGAAACAAAAAATCATATTTAATGTTTTATTTTCTTCATAAATATAGGATCCTCCAACAGCCATGCAGCTAAACACATTAGAACTAGTTTATGATATATACTGATACAAATTATACTACACGGTGTAGGTATTTATGCAATTCGGTATACTGCGTAAAAATCTGGCATGTTGTTCACTGGTGAACGCATCTCCAGGTTGGAGCGTAAAACCCTTAAGTTTTGAGCATAAAATCCCTCAATGATAAGCGTAAATACCGAGCCAATGTGAGAGGTTGATACCTCTAGTAGGTTGTTATTAGGATCCTATTTTTATGGCAGATCCGAAAAACATGGCAGCCGCATGCATGCGATTTCTATTTTTATACAGATCCAAAAATTATGGCAAAATGCATGCATGAGTCAAACACGTTCCCTTGCATGCGCGTAAATTTAGGAAAGATATGTGTGGCGGTTTCTATTTTAAATGCTTTATTTTCTCCATAAATTTAGGATCAGTGCAACAACCATGCAACTAAACTCATAATGACCATTTTATGATATATACTGATACTAAATATGCTACACAATGTAGATAATTATGTAATTCGGTATACTGCGTAAAAAATCTGCTACCAGCTGTATGCACACGAATTTATGATGGAAAGAATATGCAATGAAAGGAAATGAATTGCATGCATAGAAACAAAAAATCGCATTTAATGTTTTATTTCCTTCATGAATATAGGATCCCTCCAACAGCAATGCAGCTAAACACATTAGAACTAGTTTATGATATATACTGATTCAAATTATACTACATGTTGTAGGTATTTATGCAATTCCTTACACTGCGTAAAAAACTGGAATGTTGTTCACTGGTGGACGCATCTCCGGGTGGAGCGTAAAAACCTTAAGTTTTGAGCATAAAATCTATCAATTATAAGCGTAAATACTGAGTCAATGTGAGAGGTTGATAGCTCTAGTTGGTTGTTATTACGATCCTATTTTTTGACAGATCCGAAAAATATGGCAGCCGCATGCATGCGGTTTCTATTTTTATACAGATCCAAAAATTATGGCAAAATCGTGGGAGTTTCCATTGCATGCGCGCAAATTACAAACAACATAAATCAAGGAATTGCCTTTCCAATGTGCATGCAAAAATACGCATGCATCAAACTGATATACGAACTTCGTGTTAAAGCATAAAATCGTACAGTTTTTAGCGTAAATAATACATGTGGTAGGCATAAAACACAATAATCGAAAAAAAAACACAAATTGAAGGAGGTAGTCGCCGGAGGACGTCGTCGACGACATAATCACAGATGTATGTCGTCATTTGGGCCGCCCGAACTGCGCCGGATCGGAGGATGTCATGTGCGATCATCGCTGTGCGCACCTCGCACCTTCCGTGACACCGCTCGAACATCGCGCCTCGTATGTCGCCGTCGCTACTCGCACATCCAGGGGCGTCGCTTGCTCGCCGGCCTTGGAAGTGCCGCCACCTCGGGCCCCGGGGACGCCGCCGCTTGCCCGCACAAGGGCACTGCCGTCGCTCGCCCTCTGGATTGGGGAGCCGCCGCCGCCGCCGACCTGGGAACCACCGGCTCTACTCCGGATCGAAGAATCGCCGCCACCGTACGTCGAGGTCGGGGAGCCGTGGCCACCGCAGCGACCGCACGTCGAGGTCGGGGAGCCGCGGCCACTGGTCGGGGGTTCATCGCCGCGCGCGCTATTGGGCAACCGCCGTCGTCGCACGCGCCGTCGCTAATGAATCGGGATGGGGCGTAAAAAACTGAACCCTAGCACTCCGGATTTTCTTTTATAGACGTCTGGATCTGGTCCGGCTCGACCGGATTGCACTGTCTGGCCTGGGCTTCCTTTAGTTATTGGAAGCCCAGGGCTCCTATATATATATATATATATATATATATATATATATATATATATATATATATATATATATATATATATATATATATATATATATACACACGCGCGCGCGAGGAGGGGAGGCTGTTTCTGGATTGACAACACAATACGCTCGTACAGTCTCAGACGTGTTGCACACAGTCATTCCCGTCCCACCTTCCGCGAGCACAGAGAGTGTGGGAGAGCAGGCTTCCGAGGGGTGATTAGGTTTTTGGGGAGCATACTCGCGACTGCTCGCTTCGTTCGTTTGACCAGCATTGATCAAGTTTCTCGTCGCCGGCGCCGTTCGAGGGACTGCACTGCGTACATCTATCTGCGTCGACTGCGTACTACTACCTTGATACCTTGAGCATCGGTCCCTCCGCAGAGGTATACTTTGTTCTTAGTATTTGTGTATATTTTACTATTGTTTACTGTTTATGTGAGTAGTGATACATATATGCACATGCATATCGTCACATTCGTCATTATGATTTTATGAATTAAATTAAAACTGAAAATAACTATTTCTTGGTTTACCCTTTTATCGTTTGGCTTAGTGAAATTGATTCTCGTTGGAAGTGGTGTGGAACACCCCGAGGAGCACGACCAGAATAAAGTAACGTACGGATCCGGTTTTCCGAGATGCCTCCATGTCCGTGGCGCCCAAGTTTCCTGCTTTGACTATGACAGAACAAAAACAGCTTTTCTGAAACGAAAAACAAAAGTAGCCGTATCACGTATGCGTCTGGTAGAATGAGAGTGTAGGCATAGAACATATTTGTTTGAGATTATAATCAATGTAGATTATATAATCTAATGTAAATAAACTAATGAGAAAACAAACAAATAACTTATATGATAAGATTATATAATCTAGCACTTGAGATTATGATAATTCTATAAGCTCATTAAAAGGGTGCTTATTTCAGCTTATTTTTTATAAAAGACCCACTACCCATAGTAAGTTGATTAAAATTATTTCCAATTACCATCCACATGCATATAGACGTTCTCACCCACCAGACAAGTAAAACAACTAAGGGTATTATTGTATTTGTATGCATATGAATAATAAGCCGAGTCTAAATAATCTGAGCTAACAAACAGCAGCACCTAGCTTATTTAATCTAGAGCAAATAATCTAGATTATATAATCTAGATTATAATTTAGATTATATAATCTATGAGCTGAAACAAATAGGGTCATACTCCCCATATTTTAAAATAATTCATATTTTACAATCTAAAGTTTGTTTTAAAATATTTAATCTCAATTTTATTTTTTTCTAAAATTTTATATTCTCATTATATCTTCATCTTTACTTCTCTCTTTCCACCCATTAGAGCTTTTGATTTCTTTTTAAATTTCGTATTCAAACCTATTGTCGGTACCCCAAACAGGGGTACCCCTACTGCTGTATCAAGGCACAGCGCCCGCACGACTATCTCTTAGTCGCGTAGCAAATGGTGCTGCGACCGATACCAAGGCGGGCCTCGGCCTAACCACGGGCAGCTGCACGGGGCCCACAGCGGCACCTGGCCTCACCACGTGGGCGGGTCCGGGCCGCCACGTGCCCAAGAAGGAGGGAAGCTCCAGTACATCAGCAGTAAGTTCGGATCCCAAGGGGAGCGCGCCGGACCTGTAGGTTTGCGGACAGGACTCCTAGGGGAGGTCCAGGACCTACACGTATGCATGATGGGCCCCTGTGGTGGGGACAGGACCCCTCCGCAAGGGGTCCGGACCGCTCACGGCAGGGTCTCAGAGCGCTAGGACGGAAAATACTTAAGCCCCGATCGAAGACCAGGGAGGGGTCCGGAGCTGCCACGTGTCTGGGCCCAATCCTATACGCCTCAGCTCCCCGCCCAGGCAGGGACTCGATGCCGCCATGTGGCCCTCTGCCCGTGACGTAAGCCAGCGGGTGGGGCCTGGCGTAAGGCCTCAGCGTCGCGGGCCGCGCTGCGCCGTATGCTACACTGCCTCGGATAAGGCCCGCCGCCTGACGGGCAATGTGCCGCCTCAGCATTAAATGCGTCCTGTCCACTCCGCTGGCAGGAGATGTGCCGCCTCGACATTTAATGCGCCCTCTCTGTCTCTCTGGTGGACAGCGATCGGGCCATCCTGCAGACGACGAACCTATCCAATCTATTGGTAGGAGGCGCGCTCATACTGCCGCCTGTTCAGCGCTCATGATGACTCGCGCGTTACCGAGGAAGCTTCCGCTGTACGCTAATACCAAGCACGAGGAGGTTGTGCAGGCAACTAGCATTAGTCGCTCCAAGTATTACATCCGTTATGTCCTTGGCCCACATGTCGAGGCTCAGCACCCTTGTACATGCCCCCTTTAAACTATAAAAGGGAGGACACGCTGCGTTGCAAAGGACACACTTAGACCCAGCTCAGGCTCACAAGTTCATACAAGCACTCAAGCTCAATACATCACACAGTGGAGTAGGGTATTACGCTCCGGCGGCCCGAACCACTCTAAACTTCTGCGTGTACTTGTGTGTTCATCCCCCAATTTTATAACAAGCGAAACGTTTAGATCCCTCCTCATCATAGGATTTTGAGCGGGTACATTCCGCCACCCGACCGGAGATTTCTTCTCCAACACCTATATTATTAAATATTTAAGGAGGAACGAAGTGCAATATATATCTCCACACTTTTTTCTCTGTACGAATCGATTTTTTACAACACCTTTTTTTTTCTTTTTTGAGTTTTAGTTGACAATTGACGATGACCCGATCTATCGGTACCACAGCAACGCCGGAGGCCAGGAGTAATACACACGTGGTGACGTCACCGCCGCAGAACTGAACCGACCCCATCGCATCGCACCATACACCTCGTCATCTCGAACCATCCGCGGACCGAACCAGGCCTCCTCTCTCCTTCCTCTTCCCCCATCCCCCTCGCCGGATCGCCGTCCTCTCCAAGGCTCCTCCCAATCAAATACCCTCCCACCCCTCCCATTACTCACCACCACTATCCTCCTCCGCCGTTGTCTCCATTCCCCCCACCCCCACCGCACTCCACCCCTTTCACCAACACTCTTCCATACCCCACCGCTAACCCCGACCCGACGGCGGGCGGCGCCGCAACCCTAGGGTTACTCCTCCCCTCCCGCCGCCGTATGCAGCCCTCCACCGATCGCCGCCGCGGAGGTGGACCCGTGGCCACCGCCTCCCGTGTGTGGCGACCCCGCCCCGCCGCCTCTGCCCCCGGCCCCGCCGCGGGCCCCGCCGCCGCCGGCCCGATCTTGCCCCTCCCTAGCTCAGCCCCGGAGGCCCGCCCGCCCCGCCGCCGCTCGCGCCGTTCCAACCACGGCAACAACCAGAATCACCGCCCTGCCGCGCCTCAGGAGCAGAACGACAACGCAGGACACCGTCGCCGCGGCCCGCCGCCGGAGACGCCGGCTCCCGCTCCGCCTGCCCCTGCCCGTGAGCACGCACCCGCGCCTGCGGCGGTGGAGACTCGGGGCGATGGGGCGGTGCCGCAGCTGGTGCAGGAGATCCAGGACAAGCTCGCCCGCGGCGCGGTGGAGTGCATGATCTGCTACGACATGGTGCGGCGGTCGGCGCCCATCTGGTCCTGCGGCAGCTGTTTCTCCATATTCCACCTCCCTTGCATCCGCAAGTGGGTGCGCTCCCCGGCGTCCGCCGCCGACGCATCCCCTGCAGCAGACCCCGCCTCCCTCTCCTGGCGCTGCCCGGGGTGTCAGTCCGTGTACGCCACCCTGGCCCGCGACCTCGCCTACACCTGCTTCTGCGGGCGCCAGAGAGATCCCCCCAACGACCATTTCCTCACACCCCACTCCTGCGGCGAGCCCTGCTCCAGGCCCCTCGAGAGGGCGGAACCCCTTTGCGCCAAGGGTGAGGATGTTGACGCCACCAGGTGCCCGCACGTCTGCGTCCTTCAGTGCCATCCGGGCCCGTGCCCGCCATGCAAAGCATTTGCTCCGAATCGACCTTGCCCCTGCGGGAAGGAGATCATCGCGCGGCGGTGTGCGGACCGGAGCACGCCTGTTACCTGTGGCCGCCCTTGTGAACAGCTGCTGCCTTGCAAAAGGCATCGCTGCGAGAAGGTTTGCCACACTGGTTCTTGCGGGGATTGCGCTGTTCCCATTTCTGCACGGTGCTTCTGCGGGAAGAAGAATGAGACACTGCTATGTGGAGATATGATGGTAAAGGGGAAGCTGTCTGAGGAGGACGGGGTGTTTTCTTGCAATGAGGTGTGTGGCCGCACGCTTGCCTGTGGGAACCATGCTTGCAAGGATATGTGCCACCCAGGGCCTTGTGGGGAGTGTGAGCTCATGCCAGGCAAGGTCCGTACATGCCATTGCGGCAAGACCAGGCTGCAGGAGAGGAGGGCGAGCTGCTTGGACGCAATTCCCACCTGCGACAAGATATGCGATAAGAAACTGCCATGTGGGGTGCATAGGTGCAAGGTCAATTGCCATGAGGGAGAATGCCCACCTTGTTTGGTGCTCGTTGAGCAGAAGTGTCGTTGTGGCTCATCAGGTCAGATGGTGGAGTGCTACAAGGTCTCAATGGAAGAGTTCCGCTGCAACAAGCCTTGTGGCCGCAAGAAGAAATGTGGGAGGCATCGGTGCAGTGAGCTCTGTTGTCCACTGTCTAGGAATGTTGCACAGCTTGAAGGTGGCAACTGGGATCCTCATCTCTGCCAGATACCATGTGGCAAGAAGCTCCGGTGTGGGCAGCATGCATGCCAGCTACTCTGCCACAGTGGTCATTGCCCACCCTGCTTGGAGACTATATTCACTGATCTCACTTGTGCCTGTGGCAGAACTTCTCTCCCACCACCTCTGCCTTGTGGAACACCAACACCATCTTGTCCACATCAGTGCTCAGTTCCCCAGCCTTGTGGACATCTTGCCTCACATTCATGCCATTTTGGGGACTGTTCGCCTTGTATCGTGCCAGTAATGAGAGAATGCATTGGGGGACATGTGATGCTGAGGAATATCCCTTGCGGATCGAAGGATATCAGGTGCACCCAACCATGTGGGAAGAATCGCCAATGTGGAATCCATGCTTGCAACAGGCCTTGCCATCCTCCCCCTTGTGATCAGACACCTGCAAATGGCGATGCTAGCTCAAGCTCTGGTGGCAAGGCTTCTTGTGGACAGGTATGTGGCGCCGTGAGGAGAGAATGCAAGCATACATGCACTGCCTCATGCCACCCATCGTCCCCATGCCCAGATTTGAGATGTGAATTTTCTGTGCCTATTACCTGTTCTTGTGGCCGAATCACTGCAACTGTTCCCTGTGGTGCTGGTGGATCCTCCATGGGTGATAATATGTTTGAAGTCTCCATCATACAGAAGCTGCCAATGCCTCTTCAGTCAGTGGAATCAAATGGGAGGGTACCTCTTGGGCAGAGGAAGCTTTCTTGTGATGAGGAGTGTGCAAAGATGGAGAAAAAGAGGGTTCTTGCTGAAGCATTTGACATCACTCCACCCAATTTGGATGCATTACATTTTGGTGAGAATTCGAGTTCATCGGATTTGGTTTCTGACTTGTTCCGGCGTGAGCCAAAGTGGGTGCTGGCCATAGAAGAGAGGTGTAAGTTCCTTGTACTTGGCAAGGTGAGAGGCAGTTCTTCAAGCAATCTGAAACTGCATGTCTTTTGCCCCATGATGAAGGACAAGAGAGATGCTATCAGTCTAATTGCAGGCCGGTGGAAGCTTTCTGTTCAGTCGGCTTGTCGGGAGCCTAGGTGCTTTGTTATCATCCATGTCACATCCAAATCAAAACCGCCTGCTCGCATCCTGGGATCCAAGGCTGGTGTACCTGTTACAGCTGCCCATCCTTACTTTGATCCACTTGTTGACATGGATCCGAGGCTGGTCGTCGCCATGCTTGACCTGCCACGGGATGCTGATGTCAACGCTCTAGTCCTAAGGTTTGGTGGTGAATGTGAGTTGGTCTGGCTGAATGACAAGAATGCCATAGCTGTATTCAATGATCCAGCTAGAGCAGCAACAGCACTGAGGCGGCTGGATTATGGGTCTGCTTACCAGGGCGCTGCGATGTTTATGCCAAGCAGCGCTCAGGCATCTTCTGGCAATGTTTGGATTGGAGAGCAGAAGGATGGGGGGCTCACTGCTAGGAACAATCCATGGAAGAAGCCTGCTTCTGCTGAGCCTGATCTGCCCTCCGGAGACTGGTCTGGTGTTGCTGGTCATGCTCCAGCACCAGGATGGAGAGGCGTCAACACTGCCTCTCAAGTCATGGGGACTACAAACCGATGGAATGTTCTGGAATCAGACGCTGCTGCAAGCTCTGGTTCAGGCAACAAGCGGAAGCCTGCTCCGTGCACGGATGCGCACAGCACAGTATCAAACACTGGGAATGCTGGGCCATCGGTGACCAAGCTGCAGCCAGATGTAGAGGTGGACGACTGGGAAGAAGCTTGTGAATGAGGTGGCATCGGGTAGTTGGGTCCAGATGTTTTTCATTGTTCTGGAATCTGGTTATAGTTTGCGCTGCTTCGTAGGTACTGATGCCATGTTGGTATCGAGCCTTTGTGTTCTTGCACATTTTTAAGTAGTTTGGTGATTTACCGGTAGACTGTTGAGTCATAACTGCTGATTTTGTTACAGAGGCGAATGTGCCGGCAAATGAATCTTTGTAAGGCTGCTGCTTATTTTGGCAGGCCTTTTGTTGAATTCTGAAGAAATTATAGTATTACCATAAGGTTTCTATCTTTTATTATTGGTTATTAGGTTTCGATGGTTATCTTGTGTTACTCGCTTAAAATTAGTTGTGAGAGTATCTGGGTCACATGGGTTTGGGTCTTGTGTGCTGAATTGCGTGAGAAAAGCTGGAGAAATGCTATGCATGTTTTACCTCTGTTAGGCATCTGGCTTTGTTGCTGGTAAGAACGACAGCGGCTTCCTCCGTCGCTGCATCTTGCGCTGCTTGTTCGTCCCTAATTGATTGCAGACCGGCTGTTCATTTAGCTTTAATCCGTACCGGCTTCTACTATTTGTACAGTGTTTTTGTTTTTATGGGTTGCAGCTGCAAGAGTCTACACCAGCGTCACCAGCCACGGCGGAGACGGCTTCACCGGTGCCTCTTCCTCCAGTCACCCTTTCTATTAATAATTTTGAATATCAGGGAGATTTTAGTCCCTACCATCATCTCTCTGGTATCTTTACTCTCAAACAATCCCTGATAGTTTTTCCATTCTCTCCGTCTCCATCTCCTGCTTGGTGAAAACCTAGCTGTGGTGGTAGTCTAATTTCTCCGTCTTGGGATCCAGGTTGGTAAATTCTTTTCTCAATACATAGGTATTAAATGAGATTGGATAGGTTTAAATCCAAAGTTAAACTTCTTTTTAATCTTTTCTAATCTCATTCAATCTATATGTAATGAGAATAATCAAACAAGACCTCAATGTTCAGGATTTGTTATTGCAATTGTATACGCATAAGATTGATTCGTATGTATTCCTCATGTGCAACCCTGACATAAAAGCAGGTGTGCTGAATTAGCACTTAAGCCAGGTTATTCAGATCTGAGAAAGCATAAGTAAAAATCTGCAACTTACTAGCTGAGAAAACATAAGTAAACTTCTAACTTAGTAGCTGAATTAGTTGTCTTAGCATGGAGGGAGCATCGAGATGTTACATAAATATTTTGTATATGGAAATTACACAAGAATAAGATTCACCTGCATTTTTGCCATGCCTGATATCCAACTGGCTTCATTAGAGATAAATCAAGAAATAATTAGACAGACAGAAATTTAGTACGCGGCCTTAAGTTCATATATATATGCCAATCAATATAATTTAGCTTTTACCTGTTTATCATTTCTCAACTGAAGAACTGGTCTTCCGTACCGCAGATCTTGTGGATTGCTAAAGAAGTTGAAGATTCGATGAGTGCTTGGTTGAAAAATTCCTGATAGGAAGACCGAGGTCTATTGGGGTGATATTATTAATGTTCTGTTTGGAAGCACCCAGTCTTTAAGAAACTAGTTTATAGAAATTGAGGTGGATCTAAACATATCAGTTTATTTTATGACTCAATTTATAAAAATTGGATTCTCAGTTTCTTAAAAATCAATAAGTTGAGCTCTCCTAGCTAAAAGATAAAAACTTATTTCTTAAAAACTAGATTGCTTCTAAACAGGACTTAAGTCATACAATATGACTGTCTATCCCGTCAGGGAGGAAACAGAATACAAAGCGAGCCAAAAGGATCGATGGCACAAGATGAATAGGTGGTGTGGCATGTATGGATTTGCAAATGTAAATAAAGGCTCACATGGGCAGTTACAAGTGGCTATTCCGATCAGATGTGGATGGATGTAGACGACGAGTTGCCGAGTTCTATTTGGAAGACACACACACAAGAAAAGCTAGGACGACCCTTTGTGCTTAAGAATGTTTGGAAAATCTGCCGTGAAGAGCCGAAGTAAAAGGTAGAGGTATCACCTCAAAGAGAGGGAGGAAAATGACGATAATGTACAAGAAATGCCAAAGCGTCCACTGGTACAGAAGGCAGCTAAAAAGGGCTGCTTTGGTAGCGTTGGGTCATGTTGAGCTACATGAAGTTGAATGGATGGCAACATTATAGATCCTCTGGTGTTGCCAATGAGATCTGTTATAAGAATCTACGGCGGAGCAGTAGTAGGATAGGAATTGGATCACAAGAGTCTTAACACTCGTATGTATTAACTGATGGAGATTAACTGCTGGAGAGAAGTAGAGTACGCAGCAGCAGCGGCCGCTTGTTTCAAAGCTCCGGTCAGCGCGCAACACTCGTGGCCTCGTGGGTCATTTGTTTCAAACCTTCGCTCGCCGCTCACAATTGCCAATGAGCTAGCCCCTAGCCTCCCTGGACCACTACTACAATTCAGCAGCTAGCGCCCCGCCCCACAGCGGGGAAGGAATGGAAAAAGGATCGATGTGGTTTCCTAGGCGAAAAGCAAGCCCCTACAATTCTATTATTTACGTTTGGTTCCGCCGAGCGGGAATCGACCACGGAGGAATCAGATATAGTCCCGTGCAACACCCCTATTCTCATGGCTAAATCAAGCGACACTCTAATTTTATTTGAGCTCCGCTTGGGAGCACATGGACACACTATTTTCGCAATTCCATTAATCTGTCGGGGCACTTGAAGATAAAAAGCAGACTTTTTTTTTGCATCTATCATGGGTCAGCCCCGCTAAGACCATCTCCAGCATGAGTACTATTTTGCATTGTAAATTGTACTGTTTGTAGAGTAGAGTTTGAAATAGAGTGAGATAGGGAGTCTGTTGAAGATAGTCTAAGAGCCTAAGGCTCGCTCCAGCTGAGCTCTCTCGCGCCTTCCCCTACACATACAAGACTGTGGAGGCTCCCCTAGCGCTCCAACGACTCCCTCCATTGAGTGAGCGAAGATTTCCTCCCATGGAGAGGGGGGCTCTAATCTCTCCCTCTCCACTAACCAGTGATAATAATTATGAAATTAATTATTTTTTAGTTTAATTAGTAGATAACAATGTGTGTTACGATACTACAAATATGACAAAAAAATTTTAAAACTCCAAAAAATGATGTATAAAATTCAAATAGTCTAGTTAAAGGGTACAAGAAAAGCTGAATAGGAGTGAATGGTTGGAGAGGAGGTGAAATAAGAGGAAGAATAGTTGGGGGAGAGATTATTTAAATATGAATAGAAAGTATGAATGGGGGATTTGGGAGGGAAAATGGTTGGAGAGGAGGTGAAATAGGGAGAAGAATAGTTAGGGGGGAGGGGAGATATTTAAATATGAATGGAAAGTAGGAATGAGAATTTGGGAGGGGGAATGGTTGGAGATAGCCTAGTATTGGCCTTGGCTCCTGCACTGCACCGCACTTCATTGTGCTACAGTTACAGTATGACGAGTACAACCCATCAAGGCTAACCAGAACAATAATCCTCTACCAACTGCTCGTTTTGTGGTTTTCATCACTCGTGGGCTACCCCGAGGTTTCCAACTCGCCATCCGATCGAGTGCGATCTCGCAACCCACGGAAACGCAGGTTGGTGGTCTCGCGAATAGAACCACATACCCGAAATCTGACGGATACTCAACAGGAATGGTATGGGTGATGATTATGATCTGCGGGTGCAATCGTATGTGACCAAAAGTTTTATAGGTGCGTGTTTCTATTTCATCCCATAGGTGACCCGCATCCGATCCAAAATTTGATTTATTCTTTATTTTGTAGAAAAATGACTAAGATACAATATGAATTATTTTGAATAAGTAACTTGGCTAATAATTTATGAAATATTTTGTTGCTCCTCAATGTGAGAAGTCTTAAAATCCTAGATATTACTTAGTTATTGATGATACTTAATTATTTATAGTTGAATTACTGTTTAAAAGTGTAAATGAGTAAAAATCGTGAGTGACACAAAACCCACTCGGACCCGGATAGATTTGAGTGCGGGTGTAACGACACCCACAGGTGTGATCGTGGGCGAGTTTAGATAGACTTCAAAGGTGTGATCACAAAGAGGTTTTTGTTCCACTAGACGCAGATCTAACCCATTACCATACCTACTCGTAAAGCCACGGGATCGAGCCACCGAGGAGCGGTTTAGTAGATAGTCTGATTGGTGGGGTGATGATGAGGGATTCCTTTGGTCGCGAGCCCACGTACAGGTAAGCGAATCCAGTTGTGTTTGTCACTGATATGTGGGTCTAGAACCAAACCGGACTTACATGTTAGTCTATGATCTATCTGCATGACATAACTGCAGAGGATCCACTCGCCAACGTACACGAAGGCGAAGCCAAGGAGGGTGGGCTCACATTGGGCGTGGAAAAAGGTAGCACGCCACAGGGCACCGATAGTCAATCCGATGATAATCGTATTAGGCTATGGCTAGCAGATCGTGCATACAACCATACAAAATAATGTTTTTGTATTGTAAACCATGTCGTATATAGAGTGAAGTTTGAAATAGAAGATAAGAATTAATAAGCTGTTAGAGATAGCCTACGACATGTTCCTCGAGAAAATTAGCAAGCGAATTTTCAAACGGAAGCTGTCGGAGAAGAAATCTCCGGCCGGGTGGCGGAGTGCACCTGCCCTAAATCCTAAGATGAGAAGGGGCCTAGGCGTTTAGCTTGTTAGAGATTGGGGGATGAATACACAAGAACACGCAAGGGTTTAGAGTGGTTCGGGCCGCCGAAGCGTAATACCCTACTCCACTGTGTATTGTATTGCTCGTGAGCTTGAGTCTTCGATGACTTAGGACTGAGAGAGTTCTCCCTGTAATGTTGCATGCCTCCCCTTTTATAGCTCAAAGGGGGGCACGTACAAGGGTACTGAGCCCCGACATGTGGGCCAGGGACATAACGGATGTAATACTTGGAGCAACTAATGTTCGTGCCAGTGCAATCTTCCTTGCGCCCTGATATCCGCGATCTGCGTAGCATTGGCGTGCAGGGGAAGCTTCCCTGGCAACATGCGTGTGATGATGGATGAGCACAGTGCACCACGCAGTATGGGTGTACTGTTTGGCAATGGACAGGCCCGCCGCCTGCAGGATGTCCTGGACGCCGCCTGCCAACTGAGTGGACAGGACACATTAAATGCTGAAGGAGCACATCACCCGTCAGTGGGATAGTCAGGCGGCACGTCTTTTCTACAATAAATGCAGAGACAACACGGCCCAGAGATCTTACGTCAGGCTCCGCCCGCTGGCTTACGTCACGCGTGGTAGGCCACGCGGCAGCATCGGGTCTCCGCCTAGGCGGGGAGCAGTAGCGCCGTGTGGATAGGTCCACACCAGGCTGGGCCTAGACACATGTCGGCACCGGACCCTAGCCTGAGCAAGGCCTGGGTATTCCCTACCCTTGAGTCCTGGGACCCGGCTGTGGGTAGTCCGGATCCCATGCAGAGGGGTCCGGGACCCGACCCGGAGGTCTGGGCTGCACTCGCGGGGTTGCTGGGTCTTGCTCCGGAGGTCCGGCCCACATGTACAGGGGTCCGACACTTTCCCATGGGGGTCCAGACCCATTGTTGGCACCTTGGAGTGTATCGCTTTTTCTGGCCACATGGTGACCCTGGAGCCTTCCATGTGGTGGAGTCGGGTGTTGTTCCCTACGCGACTAGAGATAGTCGCGTGGACACCGCGTCCTCAAGTTGTAGCAAGGGGTACCCCTGATCCAGGGTACCGACAGTGGCCCCTAGACCCGCCTTAGGGGAGGATACGAGCCTGCAGGTGGGGCCAAAGCTTGTACCTCGCGTCAACTTGGCATGACCGGCGACTGGGGCGCCTCCTCTACGCGCATCGCATTAACACGGCACGCCCGCGCTATCAGCCTAGCATCGGCCACATCAACTGCCACGCCTGTTCCCGCGGCTGACTGACCCGTGGTCTTCGCACTCGATGGCTTTACTGGGCCATGCGCAGGGTGCCTTGGTACTGCTGCATTTGGTTTCAAAAATTTCACCTTCTCTGTCTTCTGTGGCGGTCCCAAGGAGGCATGGCACTAGCGTGAGCAGCGGTTTGACTTTTCCGCACCCAGGAAATGGCGCCCAAGGAGGATGACTCGTGGGCCCAGGCCCCCGCGTCAGAGACTAGGCTGTTGGTTTCTGCGGAGGCGAAGAGGCGCACTACCGCAGGCAGCGGTATGTACCTCACACAACGGTTCACCTTCTCCGCACATGGAGGCCGACGCCCGAAGAGTATGACTCGTGGGCCCGGGTGAGAGCACCTAGAGGGGGGGGGGTGAATAGGTGATCCTGTGAAACTTAAACTTATAGCCACAAAGACTTGTTAAGTGTTAGCACAAGAATTGCCAAGTGGCTAGAGATGAGTCTCAACAAAACACAATACCACAAGAGATCAAACACAGAGATGACACAGTGGTTTATCCCGTGGTTCGGCCAAGACCAACGCTTGCCTACTCCACGTTGTGGCGTCCCAACGGACGAGGGTTGCAATCAACCCCTCTCAAGTGGTCCAAAGACCAACTTGAATACCACGGTGTTTTGCTTTGCCTTTCAATATCCCGTTTGCGAGGAATCTCCACAACTTGGAGCCTCTCGCCCTTACACTTGAGATTTACAAGAAATACGGAGTAAGGGATGAAAGCAACACACACAAATCCACAGCAAAATGCGCACACACACGGCCAAGAATCGAGCTCAAAAGACTATCTCAAAGTTCTCACTAGAACGGAGCTCGAATCACTGAGAATGACAAACGAATGCGCAAAGACTGAGTGTGGATGATCAAGAATGCTCTAAGGTTGCTTGGTGTTCTCCTCCATGCGCCTAGGGGTCCCTTTTATAGCCCCAAGGCAGCTAGGAGCCGTTGAGAGCAAATCAGGAAGGCCAATCTTGCCTTCTGTCATCGGGGGCACCGGACAGTCCGGTGCCCGATTTCCTTCCTTAAATGGCGCTGCCGACCATTGTAGATCAGGGTGCCGTTGGCGCACCGGACATGTCCGGTGCACACCGGACAGTCCGGTGCCCCCTTCCGACCGTTGGCCCGGCCACGTGTCGCGCGCAGATTCCGCGGCCGACCGTTGGCCCGGCCGACCGTTGGCTCACCGGACAGTCCGGTGCACACCGGACAGTCCGGTGAATTTTAGCCGCACGCCGTCGGCGAATTTCCGAGAGCGGCCACTTCACGCCGAGCCAGCCTGGCGCACCGGACACTGTCCGGTGCACCACCGGACAGTCCGGTGTGCCAGACTAAGCTGAGTCTTGGCTGTACACAGCCAAGTCTTTTTCACCTCTTTTCTTTTCTTCTTCTTTCTGTTTCTAACACTTAGACAAGTATATTAGTACACAAAACCAATGTACTAAGGCTTAGACACATACCTTTATTCTTGATTTGTACCTTGTCCACCTTTTTACACTTAGGCACTTGTGTTGGACACTAAATCACCAAAATACTTAGAAATGGCCCAACGGCACATTTCCCTTTCAATCTCCCCCTTTTTGGTGATTTATGCCAACACAACATAAAGCAAGTAGAACAAGTACAAAATCAAATCAAATAAGAACTCAAAATTGTTTCGATTCAATTTTGACATATATGGATCACTCTATGCCACCACTTGGTTTGTTTTTGCAAATCAAACTCAAATTTCTATCTCTAAGTCAAACACACATGTTAAGACATAAAGAGAGTCATTTTAAGAGAAATTGATTTAAGATTTCAAAAACTCCCCCTTTTTCCCATAATCATTACTTCTCCCCACAAGAAGCCAACTTTTGACAAGAGAGACAAAAGAGTTTTGACAAATCAAAAGCTCTACTATTTTCAAAATCTCTCAAGTGGTAGCTGATCCATTTGTCGCTTTGGCCTTTATTTTCTCCCCCTTTGGCATCAAGCACCAAAATGGGATCAATCTTGGCCCTATAATCCCATTGCCTCACCAAAATCTTCAATTAAGAGCAGATGGCAATAAGAGTTCATTAGATGAACTTGGAATAGGTTACCCTCTCATCGGAGTGCAGTGGAAGTCTTTCATGGTCCAAGTCCACCTTTCCCTTTCAATTCTCCTTTGAGACTAAAACAAGCAAACTCAAGCATATGGTTAGTCTCAAAGGGTCAAGTTGTAACACATCTCCCCCTAAAACTGTGCATCACTTTGCAACGAACTTGTGAGGTCCAGGGAGTGTTTGTACAACTTGAGCACAATATTTAACAACAAAAATGCAAAAAGGAACATGATCAAAAGCATAAATACATGTATGCTACAATTCAATCCAAGTTCCACGAATCTAAGACATTCTACGCAGCCTGCAAAAGGTCTTCTCATCTAAAGGCTTGGTAAAGATATCGGCTAGCTGGTTCTCGGTGCTAACATGAAACACTTCGATATCTCCCTTTTGCTGGTGGTCTCTCAAAAAGTGATGCCGGATGTCAATGTGCTTTGTGCGGCTGTGCTCAACAGGATTTTCCGCTATTCGGATAGCACTCTCATTGTCACATAGGAGTGGGACTTTGCTCAGATCGTAGCCAAAGTCCCTGAGGGTTTGCCTCATCCAAAGTAGTTGCGCACAGCACTGTCCTGCTGCAACGTACTCGGCCTCAGCGGTGGATAGGGCAACGGAGGTTTGTTTCTTAGAGTTCCATGACACCAGGGACCTTCCTAAGAATTGGCACGTCCCTGATGTACTCTTCCTATCGACCTTACATCCAACATAGTCGGAATCTGAGTACCCAATCAAGTCAAAGTTAGACCCCTTTGGATACCAGATCCCGAAGCAAGGCGTAGCGACTAAATATCGAAGAATTCGCTTCACAGCCACTAAGTGACACTCCTTCGGATCAGATTGAAATCTAGCACACATGCATACGCTAAGCATAATATCCGGTCTACTAGCACATAAATAAAGCAAAGAACCTATCATGGACCGGTATGCTTTTTGATCAACGGACTTACCTCCTTTGTTGAGGTCGGTGTGTCCGTCGGTTCCCATCGGCGTCTTTGCGGGCTTTGCGTCCTTCATCCCAAACCTCTTTAGCAAATCTTGCGTGTACTTCATTTGGGAGATGAAGGTGCCGTCCTTGAGTTGCTTCACTTGAAACCCAAGGAAGTAGGTTAACTCGCCCATCATCGACATCTCGAATTTCTGCGTCATCACCCTGCTAAACTCTTCACAAGACTTTTTGTTAGTAGAACCAAATATTATGTCATCGACATA
This sequence comes from Zea luxurians, assembly GCA_029449295.1. NCBI lineage: Eukaryota > Viridiplantae > Streptophyta > Magnoliopsida > Poales > Poaceae > Zea > Zea luxurians. The sequence continues at coordinate 1,099,118 of JAOPSE010000170.1, forward strand.
AATTTGGCACACAAAAAGATCACCACCGCAAGTCTTAGTAAAAAGAGTTGGATCGGCTTTCCCAACCTTGAAAGCATTAGCAATTAAAAAGTCTCTGAGGCATTCATACCATGCTCTTGGGGCTTGCTTAAGTCCATAGAGCGCCTTAGAGAGCTTACACACGTGGTCGGGTACCGTTCATCCTCGAAGCCAGGTGGTTGCTCCACGTACACCTCCTCCTTGATTGGCCCATTGAGGAAAGCGCTCTTCACATCCATTTGGTACAACCTGAAAGAATGGTGAGCGGCATATGCTAGCAAGATACGAATTGATTCTAGCCTAGCCACAGGAGCAAACGTCTCCTCAAAGTCCAAACCTGCGACTTGGGCATAACCTTTTGCCACAAGTCGAGCCTTGTTCCTCGTCACCACCCCGTGCTCGTCCTGTTTGTTGCGGAACACCCACTTGGTTCCCACAACATTTTGCTTGGGACGAGGCACCAGTGTCCAAACTTCATTGCGCTTGAAGTTGTTGAGTTCCTCCTGCATGGCCAATACCCAATCTGGATCTAGCAAGGCCTCCTCTACCCTGAACGGCTCAATAGAAGAGACAAAGGAGTAATGCTCACAAAAATTAACTAATCGAGATCGAGTAGTTACTCCCTTGCTAATGTCACCCAAAATTTGGTCGACGGGATGATCCCTTTGAATCACCGCTCGAACTTGGGTTGGAGGTGCCGGTTGCGCTTCTTCCTCCATCACGTGATCATCTTGTGCTCCCCCTTGATCACACGCCTCCTTTTGATGAACCTGTTCATCGTCTTGAGTTGGGGGATGCACCGTTGTTGAGGAAGAAGGTTGATCTCGTTCATCTTGTTCCTGTGGCCGCACTTCTCCAATCGCCATGGTTCGTATGGCGGCCGTCGGAACATCTTCTTCATCTACATCATCACAATCAACAACTTGCTCTCTTGGAGAGCCATTAGTCTCATCAAATACAACGTCGCTAGAGACTTCAACCAAACTCGATGATTTGTTGAAGACTCTATACGCCTTTGTATTCGAGTCATAACCTAACACAAACCCTTCTACAGCTTTGGGAGCAAATTTAGAATTTCTACCCTTCTTCACTAGAATGTAGCACCTGCTCCCAAATACACGAAAGTAAGATACATTGGGTTTGTTACCGGTTAGTAGCTCATACGACGTCTTCTTGAGGAGGCGGTGAAGGTAGACCCTGTTGATGGCGTGGCAAGCCATGTTCACGGCTTCCGACCAAAAGCACTCGGGGGTCTTGAATTCTCCAAGCATAGTCCTTGCCATATCTATGAGTGTCCTGTTCTTCCTCTCTACCACACCATTTTGCTGAGGTGTGTAGGGAGCGGAGAACTCGTGCTTGATCCCTTCCTCCTCAAGAAACTCCTCCACTTGAAGGTTCTTGAATTCGGACCCGTTGTCGCTCCTTATCTTCTTCACCTTGAGCTCAAACTCATTTTGAGCTCTCCTTAGGAAGCGCTTGAGGGTCCCTTGGGTTTCAGACTTATCCTGCAAAAAGAACACCCAAGTGAAGCGGGAAAAGTCATCAACAATAACTAGACCATACTTACTTCCTCCTATGCTCAGATAGGCGACGGGTCCGAAGAGGTCCATATGTAGCAGCTCCAGGGGTCTTGATGTTGTCATCACATTCTTGGTGTGATGAGAGCCGCCCACCTGTTTCCCTGCTTGACAAGCTGCACAAGGTCTATCTTTTTCGAAATGAACATTGGTTAGACCTATCACGTGTTCTCCCTTTAGAAGCTTGTGGAGGTTCTTCATCCCCACATGTGCTAAGCGGCGATGCCACAACCAGCCCATGCAAGTCTTAGCCATTAAGCATGCATCTAGACCGGCCTCTTCTTTTGCAAAATCAACTAAGTAAAGTTTGCCGTCTAGTACACCCTTAAAAGCTAGTGAACCATCACATCTTCTAAAGACAGACACATCTACATTTGTAAATAAGCAGTTATATCCCATATTGTATAATTGACTAACAGATAGCAAATTATATCCAAGAGACTCTACTAAAAACACATTAGATATAGAGTGCTCATTTGAGATTGCAATTTTACCTAACCCTTTTACCTTGCCTTGATTCCCATCACCGAATATAATTGAATCTTGGGAATCCTTATTTTTGACGTAGGAGGTGAACATTTTCTTCTCCCCCGTCATATGGTTTGTGCATCCGCTGTCAATTATCCAGCTTGAACCCCCGGATGCATAAACCTGCAAGGCAAAATTAGGCTTGGGTCTTAGGTACCCAACTCATGTTGGGTCCTACAAGGTTAGTGCAAATATCCTTAGGGACCCAAATGCAAGTTTTGTCTCCCTTGCATTTTGCCCCTAACTTCCTAGCAACTATTTTCCTATCCTTTCTACAAATAGCAAAGGAAGCGTTTAAAGCATGATAAATTGTAGAAGGTTCATTCACTACTTTTTTAGGAGCATGAATAATATTCTTTCTAGGCACATGATGAATAGCATTTCTCCTAGACATATTTCTACCATGCATATAGGAAGAACTAGAAGCAAACATGGCATGAGAGTCAAAATCATCATAAGCATTATAACTCCTATAAGCATTTCTAGTTTGTCTCCTATCATGATACATAAAAGCATGGTTCCTTTTAGTACTACTAGCCATAGGAGCCTTCCCTTTCTCCTTGGCGGAGATAGGAGCCTTATGGCTTGTCAAGTTCTTGGCTTCCCTCTTATAGCCAAGTCCATCCTTAATTGAGGGGTGTCTACCAATTGTGTAGGCATCCCTTGCAAATTTTAGCTTATCAAAATTACTCTTGCTAGTCCTAAGTTGAGCATTAAGACTAGCCACTTCATCATTTAGTTTTGAAATTGAAACTAAGTGTTCACTCCAAGCATTAATATCAACATCCTTACACCTAGTGCAAATTTCAACATGTTTAACACAAGAGTTAGATTTACTTGCTACTTCTAGTTTAGCAGTTAAATCATTAATTTCACCTTTTAGAGAAGAAATGGTTTCATTACAAGTAGAAAGTTCACAAGAAAGCATTCCATTTCTTTTAACTTCTAGAGCAAGTGAATTTTGTGCACTAACAAATTTATCATGCTCTTCGTATAAAAGATCTTCTTGTTTCTCTAAGATTCTATCCTTTTCATTCAAGGTATCAATCAATTCGTTAATCTTAGCTATCTTAGTTCTATCCAGTCCCTTGAATAAACTAGAATAATCTATTTCATCCTCACTAGACTCATCATCACTAGAAGAATCATAAGTATTGGCATTATGAGTGATTACCTTCTTCTCCCTTGCCATGAGGCAAGTGTGATGCTCGTTGGGGAAGAGAGCTGATTTGTTGAAGGCAGTGGCGGCGAGTCCTTCGTCGTCGGAGTCGGACGAAGAGCAATCCGAATCCCACTCCTTTCCAAGGTGTGCTTCGCCTTTGGCCTTCTTGTAAACCTTCTTGTTCTCTCTCTTCCCATTTTCCCTTGCTCCTGGTCACTATCATTTTCGGGACAGTTAGCAATAAAATGACCAACCTTACCGCATTTGAAGCATGAGCGCTTCCCCTTTGTCTTGGTCTTGCTTGGCTGCCCCTTGCGACCATTTAGCGCCGTCTTGAATCTCTTGATGATGAGAGCCATCTCTTCATCATTGAGCCCGGCCGCCTCAACTTGTGCCACCTTGCTAGGTAGCGACTCCTTGCTCCTTGTTGCCTTGAGAGCAATGGGTTGAGGCTCGTGGATTGGACCGTTCAACGCGTCGTCGACGTATCTTGCCTCCTTGATCATCATCCGCCCGCTTACGAATTTTCCAAGTACTTCCTCGGGCGTCATCATCGTGTACCTGGGATTCTCACGAATATTGTTCACGAGATGAGGATCAAGAACGGTAAAGGACCTTAGCATTAGGCGGACGACGTCGTGGTCCGTCCATCGCGTGCTTCCGTAGCTCCTTATTTTGTTGATAAGGGTCTTGAGCCGGTTGTACGTTTGAGTTGGCTCCTCTCCCCTTATCATGGCGAATCATCCAAGCTCGCCCTCCACCAACTCCATTTTGGTGAGCATGGTGATGTCATTCCCCTCGTGTGAGATCTTGAGGGTGTCCCATATTTGCTTGGCATTGTCCAAGCCGCTCACCTTGTTATACTCTTCCCTGCACAAAGATGCTAAGAGAACAGTAGTAGCTTGTGCATTTCTATGAATTTGTTCATTTATGTGCATGGAATTATCCGAGCTATCAAACTTCATTCCATTCTCTACAATCTCCCATATGCTTGGATGAAGAGAGAATAAGTGACTACGCATTTTGTGACTCCAAAATCCGTAGTCCTCCCCATCGAAGTGTGGAGGTTTGCCAAGAGGAATGGAAAGCAAATGTGAATTCGAACTATGTTGAATACGAGAATAATCAAATGAAAAGTTCGAATTGACCGTCTTTTTGTAGTCGTTGTCGTCGTCCTTTTGGGAAGAAGTAGATTCATCACTATCGTCGTAGTAGATGATCTCCTTGATGCGCCTCGTCTTCTTCTTCTTCCCTTCCTTCCGTCTATGGCCCGAGCCGGAGTCGGTAGGCTTGTCGTCCTTCGGCTCGTTGACGAAGGATTCCTTCTCTTTGTCGTTGATCACAATTCCCTTCCCCTTAGGATCCATCTCTTCGGGCGGTTAGTCCCTTTTGTGAAGAGAACGGCTCTGATACCAATTGAGAGCACCTAGAGGGGGGGGGGGGTGAATAGGTGATCCTGTGAAACTTAAACTTATAGCCACAAAGACTTGTTAAGTGTTAGCACAAGAATTGCCAAGTGGCTAGAGATGAGTCTCAACAAAACACAATACCACAAGAGATCAAACACAGAGATGACACAGTGGTTTATCCCGTGGTTCGGCCAAGACCAACGCTTGCCTACTCCACGTTGTGGCGTCCCAACGGACGAGGGTTGCAATCAACCCCTCTCAAGTGGTCCAAAGACCAACTTGAATACCACGGTGTTTTGCTTTGCCTTTCAATATCCCGTTTGCGAGGAATCTCCACAACTTGGAGCCTCTCGCCCTTACACTTGAGATTTACAAGAAATACGGAGTAAGGGATGAAAGCAACACACACAAATCCACAGCAAAATGCGCACACACACGGCCAAGAATCGAGCTCAAAAGACTATCTCAAAGTTCTCACTAGAACGGAGCTCGAATCACTGAGAATGACAAACGAATGCGCAAAGACTGAGTGTGGATGATCAAGAATGCTCTAAGGTTGCTTGGTGTTCTCCTCCATGCGCCTAGGGGTCCCTTTTATAGCCCCAAGGCAGCTAGGAGCCGTTGAGAGCAAATCAGGAAGGCCAATCTTGCCTTCTGTCATCGGGGGCACCGGACAGTCCGGTGCACACCGGACACTGTCCGGTGCCCGATTTCCTTCCTTAAATGGCGCTGCCGACCGTTGTAGATCAGGGTGCCGTTGGCGCACCGGACATGTCCGGTGCACACCGGACAGTCCGGTGCCCCCTTCCGACCGTTGGCCCGGCCACGTGTCGCGCGCAGATTCCGCGGCCGACCGTTGGCCCGGCCGACCGTTGGCTCACCGGACAGTCCGGTGAATTTTAGCCGCACGCCGTCGGCGAATTCCCGAGAGCGGCCACTTCACGCCGAGCCAGCCTGGCGCACCGGACACTGTCCGGTGCACCACCAGACAGTCCGGTGTGCCAGACTAAGCTGAGTCTTGGCTGTACACAGCCAAGTCTTTTTCACCTCTTTTCTTTTCTTCTTTTTCTGTTTCTAACACTTAGACAAGTATATTAGTACACAAAACCAATGTACTAAGGCTTAGACACATACCTTTATTCTTGATTTGTACCTTGTCCACCTTTTTACACTTAGGCACTTGTGTTGGACACTAAATCACCAAAATACTTAGAAATGGCCCAACGGCACATTTCCCTTTCACCGGGCCCCTGTGCCAGAGGCTGGGCTGCTGCTTTTGGCGGAGGCGAAGAGGCGCAGCGATTCGCTCCTTGCGCGGTGGCTCGCCTTCTCCGCACTCGGAGACCAGCGCACCAGCTGTATGAATTGCGGGGCTAGGGCCCCTCGTCATTGGTTGGGTATGCCGGTGTGCATCGGGGAGACTTTCCGTGGCGTTTCAAGGCGTGAGCGGGGGAGTCTGCCTTTAAGAAGGGGTTCATCCCTCGAGTAGCAGCCATGCCTTCGCTTCTCTCCCACTTGCTGTGTCCTTTCGCCTCTGAGCTTTCTGTGCCCCTTTGCCTTCAAGGTCTCTGCTTTGCTCCGCTTGATGGAGCGCGCCGGCGTTCGATGGAAGGGTCTGTGCCAGCGCCTTCCCCCTCGGTGGTGTTGTCGCCGGGGAGCTCGCGCTCTTCGCTTCTTGCGCGATGGCGGTACCGATCTCGCCTTCTTCTTGCTATTGCCGGAGGAGCACGACCTCGTGGGGGTTGGCGCCCTTCTGCCATCGCTCAGCTTCAAGGATTTTCATCACGCAGCCAGGCTGTGGTCTCCCACCAGTGGTCATCTACAAGGATGACCACCAGCCTTGTGGTGGAGAGAAGCGAGCCGGGCTACGGCCTCCCCCCTGCCCTCAGCTTTAAGGATGTTCATCAACCTTGCAGGGGTGGAGAGCGAGCCGAGTGAGGGTTCTGCCTTCCGCATGAGCTGGTGGCCCGCTTCTTCCTCTAGCATTTGGAGGAAGAGGATGTGCACCAGCCTTGCGAGGGAGGCGAACCTCGGCTACGCGGTGCTGGCTAGACCACAAGCGCCATCAGCCACCGAGCTTCTAGCTCCTTGGCTTGGATGGTCTTGTCCTCACCCCTGTAGGAGGGTGGGGGCGAGGGCCTCATTGCCATGGCGCTCGTGCTGAGGTGGTCACCGCCGCTAGTGCAGAGGTGGTCGCCGCCGCTGACCAGACCACCAGCGCCGCCTGCCACCGTGCACCCAACTCTTTGGCTGTAATGGCCTCGTCGTCACCCCCCATAGGAAGACGGGGGGAGGGCCTCTCTGCTATGGCGCACACGTTGAGGTGGCCACCATTACTGGTAAGTCGCTCAAGAGAATTCCGCGAGGACAGCGTCCGCGAGCTTCCAGCACGACCCTGCTGGCGTCGAGTAGTTTACACCTGTAGAGATAGAGCTAGGACTCCGCTTGAAGGCAAATGTAATAACTTTTGCTTTTGTAAGGTACTTTTTTAGTACTATTTATCAAGCAGTATTAGCACTTATCTGTGTACCACCTGTCCCTGTTGTGTGTGATGTTGTCGACTCCTCCCTGGTACTTGGCCCCCCTGGGATGCAGGCTCGATGTGTCGAGGTTGGGTACTAGCGCACCTGAAAGAGTTGGCAACAACCCCCAGGAGGTAGCCTCGACCGGGACCTGGGCCTGTACACAGCTTCGGCTAGGGAGCGTTAGTAGCACACCCATAGGATCCCCCGTCTGACATTATCCATCCTTTGATACATGCTCGGGACCTGCAATATTTAGTCCGAGAGGCCAAGTTGTGTGTCCGGACCCCCTGGACCGCGGCTCTAGATACTAGGACACCCGTCGCAGAGTGGTGGAGCGTGCAGGCTTATGGTACGAGACCAGGCTAAGCGGCTACACAGCTCCAGACCACCCCAGGAGACAAGTGCCCATTCTCTGGAGCCGGACCCCAGGTTGTCGGACCCATAGGACTATAGTTCCAAATACTAAGGTACCCATCATAGAGTGGTGGACTGTGCAGGCTTACGGTTTGGGACCAGGCTAAGCGGCTACACTGACCCGGACCACCCCATGGAACGAGCTCCCGTTCTTTAGAACCGGCCCCTAGGCTGCCGGACCTCCTTGCTTTCGCAGAGGGGTCCTAAACTGCAGGCCTGGCTTATTCAATTCAGATGTCATCGTGTCCGACAGTCTGGACCGTACGGGTGGGTTAGATAAATAGTATTATCTGGAGACTACAGGATAAATCCGTGGAGCAGGAGGATAAAGTTATCATAGAAGCACATTTGAGGGGGTAAATCTCCTTTTTATAACTTGACATGCATGTGTGTAATCCAACAGGGCGGGTTTATGAGGGCGGACCTCACCGGGCTGGTGTACACATATGTGAAACTTAATTACAAAAGAAGAAAAACTTAACCCCTCAGACTTGCTCCCATGGGTTTAACTTACAGAGATGCTCCAGAGGTCATGAAGAGATACTCCTTTAGTTATAGCAAGGTGGGCACCCCCGGGCTGGCATATTTCCGTCACCTTGAAGGGTTCCTCCCAGCTGGAGGAGAGATTGCGGACCCCTTCTTGGTTCTATAGTTGCCGTAGGACTAGGTCTTGACCCTGGGCTCCCTACTATGCATGAACCGTTGGCCGCAGTGTATGTGCGCCTGGTTACAAAGTGCATTTCGGGCTGCCGCTTGACATCTGAGTTCCCCGATGGAGTCCTCGTCCTTGCGCTGTAATCGCCCCTGCATAGGCTCATCAAAAGACTGGACCCGTGGGGAGTCCAAAAGGGTTTTCACGGGGGAGACAGGCTTCGGCCCTGTGGACCAGGGAATACGGGGTTCCCTGGTGGCCCGTCTAGTTGTTGTCACCAGAGTTGGAATCTTTAGTGAAAACATCCTTCAGGGTTCCCTCGGGTGACTGATACCCAAGGTCCGGTTCAGCCACGACCACCTCATCGTCGTCGACCCTTTCCTTGCCATGTCGGCGACGAGGTGGGGAGCCATCCCCGGAAGACTGCTCGCTCCGCACGCTGACGCGCTTCGTGAGGTCAATGATCTCGCGACACTCTGTGGCACTATGGCGACCATCGGGGTGCACAGGGCATGAGCCGCGGTTACCCCTCTGCGGTCATGGGCGTTTATTGCGGTCGCCCCGGCCCTCAGTCGCAGCTGCTACGACTAGAGCGGTAGAATGCTGTTTTTCGCGACCGCAGTTCTTTTTCTTCTTCTTCCCATCCTGGGCGATGGTCCCGGAGCCACCCATCTGGGTTTCCTCGGTCTGTGGCGCCGAGTGCCACGCACGACCCTCGGCAGCTCTGGCGCACTTGTCAGCCAGAGCAAAGAGAGTGGAGACCGTTTCTACGTCATGCGTGGCCAACTTCTCCAACATCTTTTCGTCACGTACCCCCTAACGGAAGGTCGTGATGATAGAAGCATCGGAGATGCGAGGTATAGTACCTCGCACCTTGGTGAAGCGGGAGATAAACGTCTGGAGAGTTTCCCCGGGCTCCTGCCTCAATGCATGGAGGTGGGCCTCCACGCCGTGTTGTTGGTAAGCACTGGCAAAGTTCGCCGTGAACCGCGCGCAGAGCTCTTCCCAAGAGTAGACCGATCCTAGGGCCAGGTTCATGAGCCAAGTCCGGGCGGGCCCAAACAAGGCGACATGAAAATATGTTGCCATCACAGCAGTGTTTCCACCTGCTGCTGTGATAGCGGTGACGTAAACCTGCAGAAATTCTGACGGGTTTAATTATCGTCGTACTTCTCCGGTAGGTTTGGCCGGAACTTGGATGGCCAGGACGCCGCGCGAAGATGATCCGCGAGCGCGGCGCAGCCCACGCCGGCCAACGGGACGACCGTTAGGATCCGGGCGCCCGTCGGGGTCTGCGTGCTATCGCAGCAAAGTCATAATCGAGGTTGCGGCCCCCGATGTTTTGTCGGCACTCACGCGCCCTTTCCAAAGAGACACAGGCATCCTTGCCCGCACGCCTGCAGTTGAGTTCTACCCGTAGACCGTCTGGCACCTCCAGAGAGGTTGTGGCATCTTCTCCTGCCCGCCGGCGGTTGAGCTCGCCCGCAAGTCCTCGGTCGGCGCGGCCCTTACAGAGGGCGAGCGCACCGATGCGGACGCCTCATGCTGACGTTGGGATGAATGGGGCCTGGGCCTGGCTAAGCCAGAGTGCGCCATGCCGAGTAGCCGATCGACGTCATCACGCCACTGTTTCATGGCCTCCAGTGAGGCCGTGGAGCTAGGAGGGTGGGGCAACAATTCCCTGGCCGCGGACAGCGCACCAGGGGCGGCTCTTGACGCCCTGGTCGACTGCGCGGGAGTATGCTGCCGCGCAGAGCGCTCAACAGCAGCTACCCCGGGCATAGGTCGGCTAGAGGCTCGTGGTATGGAAGAGGCAGGATCCTCCATGGGGAAATCCTCGGGGATGAAGTCATGGTGCTCGACGATGTGAACCATGGAGTCGAGCAGGAAAACCAGCCAAAACCTAAAGCCAAGGCCCCTACCTGGCGCGCCAAATGTCGGAGAGGAAATCTCCGGACGGGAGGCGGAGTGCACCCGCCCTAAATCCTAAGATGAGGAGGGGCCTATGCATTTAGCTTATTAGAGATTGGGGGGATGAATACACAAGAACACGCAAGGGTTTAGAGTGGTTCGGGCCGCCGGAGCGTAATACCCTACTCCACTGTGTATTGTATTGCTCGTGAGCTTGAGTCTTCGATGACTTAGGACTGAGAGAGTTCTCCCTGTAACGTTGCATGCCTCCCCTTTTATAGCTCAAAGGGGGGCACGTACAAGGGTACTGAGCCCCCGACATGTGGGCCCAGAGACATAACAGATGTAATACTTGGAGCGACTAATGTTCGTGCCAGTGCAATCTTCCTTGCGCCCTGATATCCGCGATTTGCGTAGCATTGGCGTGCAGGGGAAGCTTCCCTAGCAACGTGCGTGTGATGATGGATGAGCACAGTGCACCACGCAGCACGGGTGTACTGTTTGGCAATGGACAGGCCCGCCGCCTGCAGGATGGCCTGGACGCCGCCTGCCAGCTGAGTGGACAAGACACATTAAATGCTGAAGGGGCACATCACCCGTCAGCGGGATAGTCAGGCGACGCGTCTTTTCTGCAATAAATGCAGAGACAGCGCGACCCAGAGGTCTTACGTCAGGCTCCGCCCGCTGGCTTACGTCACGCGTGGTAGGCCACACGGCAGCATCGGGTCTCCGCCTAGGCGGGGAGCAGTAGCGCCGTGCGCACAGGTCCACACCAGGCTGGGCCTGGACACATGTCGGCACCGAACCCTAACCTGAGCAAGGCCTGAGTATTCCCTGCCCCTGAGTCCCGGGACCCGGCTGTGGGTAGTCTGGATCCCACGCAGAGGGGTCTGGGACCCGACCCGGAGGTCCAGGCTGCACTCGCGGGGTTGCTGGGTCTTACTCCGGAGGTCTGGCCCACATGTACAGGGGTCCGACACTTTCCCATGGGGTCCAGACCCACTGTTGGCACCTTGGAGTGTATCGCTTTTTCTGGCCACATGGTGACCCTGGAGTCTTCCATGTGGTGGAGTCGGGTGTTGTTCCCTACACGACTAGAGATAGTCGCGTGGACACCGCGTCCTCAAGCTATAGCAAGGGGTACCCCTGATCCAAGGTACCGACAGAAGCAAAACTTAGAGCTTTGCTACTACAATCCTTTGATGCTAGTGTATCAGTTTCTTTCATCAACATATATTAGCAAAAATATCTACTCTAATAAATCACCAGTTTCCCTAGTTTACATTTCCATCCCTTCTGTAAAAACATCCTTACACTTCTTTCTAATCTAACCTGCGGTCCAAACATCTTTATCTTTATTTCTCTACTCCTTTCCTTTAAGGCACGAGCGTCCTACATCACGCCCGAAGCCTGTAGATCTACTCCCCCACGCCTCACCAACCACGAGCGCTTCCATCTCCTCATTCCTGTTGTCATTATATATTAATACCGAACATTCCATCTCTTTTCTCGTCTCTGCCACGCTTACCCAGATACTTCTCCCGAGGTAGGTCCGGACCCATAAACAAAGAAAAACACTCCAAAATTCACGAATTTAAATGCAATATTCAAATTTATTTCAAATTCAATTAATTATATTTGTAATTTCATATACATACTTAGACAAAGAATTAAAGATACATGTATAAACACATATTACAATTTAGAATACTCGCGTATAATAATAGAATCATCAGTCTTGTTGTTAAAAATAGACTGACCATTACAAAATCAATCTCTTAAATAAGTCATTATCATGTCTACCCTTTAACTAGGTCTGATCTGTGTCTGCACCGCGGGCCAGACGGTAGCCCAAGTCCGACACGACTACCAGGCTAGTCGGCCGGTCGAGGCACGGGTCGTGCTCGTTTTGGGTCACGGGTCCACTGTTGAGCCGGTCCATTTCGAGACGTATAGTCACGGCCGGGGACGCAATTCTTGTCATTGGTTGGAGAAAAACCAAAACACAACCATAGACAAAATACACAGAAAAAAAAGGCTCCTAACTGCATGTCGGCATGCCTGTCTGTCGAGTACTCGAGTGTTAGCCTGACTAGTGGCACGCTACAGTGCTACACTACCTTCTCCTTAGTTCGTTTTATGTTTATTCTTTTATTTTGTATTAAGTCTTCCGCTATGTAATAAATACTCTGATGTTTTATGACATTTATCTCTACACACTCTGTTATTATATATGTTGTCTTCTTGGCGCATGTATGAGATGCACCCGGCTTTGTCCTTTAAAGCCCGGGTGTGACAACACTCCAAAGGCAATATTCAAATTTATTTCAAATTCGATTAATTATATTTATAAATTTATATACTTATTTAGACAAAGAATTTAAGATACACATATAAACACATATTACAATTTAATCTCGTATAATAATATAATCATCAGTCTTGTTGCTAAAACAAAATGACTATTATAAAATCAATCTCTTAAACGGGTCATTATCGTGTCTACCTTTTAACTGGGTCGGACCCGTGCCTACATCGTGGGCCAGACGGTGGCCCAAGCCCAGCAACATTATAAGGCTGGGCCAGTGCAGGCACACTTCTAGTCCCGCCGGGCCGTAATCGTGCTGGATCACGGATCCTCTGTCGGTTCGGTCCATTTGTGTAGTCACAGCCGGGGACGCAATTCTTGTCATTGGTCGGAGAAAAACCAAAACACAACCATAGACAAAATACACAGAAAAAAAAAGCTCCTAACTGCATGTCGGCATGCCTGTCTGTCGAGTACTCGAGTGTTAGCCTGACTAGTGGCACGCTACAGTGCTACACTACCTTCTCCTTCTCTCGCTCCCCGTATGGCCACCGAGCACCGACGCCCACGCCAGCGCAGGCCACGGACGCGGTGGCGCTGCCGCTGCACAACGCAACGGCGCGCTGCTTCCCTCGGCCGCCGCCGACGGGAGCGCTGGCCACGGGCGCGGTGGTGGTGCCGCTGCATAACGCGTCGGCGCGCTGCTTCCTTCGGCCACCGCCAACGGGAGCGCTGGCCACGGGCGCGGCGGTGGTGCCGCTGCATATTAACATGGCGCGCCGCCCTCTGCGGCCGGCGGGAGCGGCGGCCAGGGGCACGGTGCCGCTGCAGATCGCGACGGCGTGCCGCGCTAGCAGCGGCGCCCCGCGGCGGGCGCCCTTCTCGGGCCCCGGTGGCGTCAGCGACGACGGCGACGGACTGACTCTCTTGGCGCTCGTCGCCTTCTTTGCGCCGCTGCTCGCGCGACGGTGGTGGTGGTGGAGGTGGAGGTGGCTGTCGTCGCAGCGGCGGTGGCCGTGCGCAAGCGCTGCCGCGGCGGTGTCGCCCCCGGCGGCAGCGCTCTGGTTGTGCTTCAGGACGAGCCGCTGCAGCTCCCGGCGGATGCACTCCACCTCGTACGCGTCGAGGAGCGTCGTCGGCTTCTTCGTCGCTGCAGCCTCTGCCGCAGCAGCGTCTTGCTGGGGAGGTGCAGCTGCCGATTGATCCATGGTGAAAGGAGCGAGACGGAGACCGGGTTGCCTCTAGTCTCTTGGCGTGGGTGTCTGCGTACTGCCACCACTGACGGCGCCACCACCACGTATAAAAAGGAGGCGAGGCGCAGCGTAGGGAACACAGCCTGACAGTGACAGGGTCGGCAAGCGCAATCTTGGCACTACACTATTAGTCTACTGCGCTATTAGTGGAGTGGTTCGTGAAATCTGGCAGACCAGCTCGATTAGAAAAGCGAAACAGCCTCCACGGCAGTAACAGGCTTAGCGGTTCATATGGGCGTTCCTGCTGTGTGGCCGTTGATTGGCTGTTTTACCTAGGCCCCTTTGACACGTTCCGAGGTGAACTGAAAATGACGTGAACCTCTTTATCCTAGGGCATTGATGGATTCAGGATTCGATTACGCGCGCCAGACCAGTCTATTGAATATATTTGAATTTCAATGAATTTTACTCTAAAACAATAAAATTAACTAAAGACATATGGATCATGCCCTGGATCGTACCAGATGGGCCGGTGGCTTGTATGTGTCGCTGTCTCAGGGTGCGTTTAACAATGAAAAGCGTTACAAATTCTTATAATCACTAGAATCGTCGCCAAGCACTATAATGATAGTGTTTCTCATTATTTTACTAGTCAGAAAGAAACACTTAAAACCTAGTTTCTTTTGACTCTACTTTTAGTTTTAACATTTATGAGAGCTAATAGAACGGTTCTACAAAATAATTCTAAATCGACATTCGAATAAATATAAATCTCACCCTAAATCTTTGTCACTAACCAGTTTAACCCAAAAGCCCGAAACAAATGCGCAAACATGGAAATAAATGGTTGTAGGCACATAAAGACTTTGGTAGGATTCGAACTCGACACCTTTGACTTTTTGGTACCATGATAAAATGAACGTGCTACCGATTCAACCCAAAATATTAAACTAATGGGAGAAGATAGTCAATTGTCTTATACACTTCAACAATTTTGATATAGTTATATTAAGGCCCGTTTGAGAGAGCTCCAACACAACAAAAGCAACTCTACACTACCGGAATCGCGTTCTTTGTCGAGTGTCTAAGACACTCGGCAAAGGATATTTTACACTCGGCAAAGCAGGCAAAGTGTAACACTCGGCAAAGAACACTCGACAAATATTTCATCGGCAAAGGGTTCTTTACCGAGTGCTTTTTTCGGACACTCGGCAAAGACTTTGTCGAGTGTCAAAAAGCACTCCGCAAAGAAAAACACTCGGCAAATTAAGAATCGAAAAAATTAAAAAAAAACAGCAAAACATTTTTTAAAATTCTAGGTACAACTCTCCAACCCTACCTATTACCTTACCCGTTGCCCTATCATTTTTCACTATTATTTTGAATCAAACTTATATGTTTTGTAAATGGTGAGATTCGAACTTGCAACCTCTCTCTCGTGCATACCCTGCTATACCACTACA
Source organism: Zea luxurians (assembly GCA_029449295.1). NCBI lineage: Eukaryota > Viridiplantae > Streptophyta > Magnoliopsida > Poales > Poaceae > Zea > Zea luxurians. Next base: position 1,114,278 of record JAOPSE010000170.1, read on the forward strand.
CTACTACACCAATTATATCTATATTACGTTTTCATTCCCCATGTACTATAACAAATTGAGAGTCATTTATTATTTAAGACACTAAATGAGTTCATTTGAAAATGTGACCAACTATAAAGTTGCATAACTTTTTGAGATCTACAAGTTTTATTTTAATAGTTTCTACATCCGAGACCGTTTACAAAATTTGAATTTTAAATTTGAAAACTTCACACGAATTTTTCAATGATAAGATCATTTCAAATCAAAAAATTGTTACTACAAAGTTTCATTATATTTCAAGACCTACAACTTTTATTTTGGTGGTTTTTCCATCCGAGACAGTTTGAAAAATTCAAATTTCAAAATTCAAACATAGTTTTGCATAACAAGATGATTTCAAACCAAAACATTGTCAACTACAAAGTTTCATAACTCTTCAATACCTATAACTTTCATGTTGGTGGTTTTTTCTTTCGAAGTCGTTTTCAAAATTCAAATTTTAAATTTTTTAAATTCAGACGTAGTTTTCGTTGACAATATGACTTCAAATGAAAAAGTTGTCAACTATAAACTTCTATAACTTCTCAAGATCTACAAAGTTTATTTTGGTTGTTTGATCATTTGTTTATCTCACATAATAGTTCTAACAATATGCACAAATTCTATACGTCTCTCTCGTAGTTTCATAAACTACGAGAGAGATATAGGTTTTATGAACAAATTTATTTTTATTTTGTCATATGAAAAAATGTTCAATATATAAATTGTACATCATGATGAGTTATACAAATTTGTAGTTCAAAACCTTTTCATTTGAATTAATTTACTACTTTAAAATGTGATTTTTAAATTGTCTTTGCCTAGTGTTGGAGAAAAAACACTCGACAAAGAGCTCTTTGCCGAGTGTTGTATTTGTGACACTCGGCAAAGAGCCCTTTGCCGAGTGTCAAAAAAAGACACTCGGCAAAGAAACTCTTTGCCGAGTGTCAAAAATAAAACACTCGGCAAAGAGCTTCTTCGCCGAGTGTTTTATTTTACCGAGGGTTTTTTGCGTGGCACTCGGCAAAGAGCTTCTTTGCCGAGTGCCCAAAATAAAACACTCGGCAAAGAATATGGCACTCAGCAAAGAGCCAAATTCCGGTAGTGCTAGAGCATTAGCTCCACCGTGAATTTAGGCATTGATATAACCTTCACTTAGAAAATAAAAAATATTTTCAGTTAGAAAATATTCAATTAGAAAATATTTTTTGGGAACTAAAATAAAAAAGGAATTGTCCTCCATGGTTATATACGGGCTTGTCAGCTTGATGACCAATAGCAAGGCTAGATGTAGCATCACAGTGATGTGGTGACGAGTGGAAATCTATCTCGATATTTTCAGTTCATTTTTCTTGGATTCAAGTTTTAGCATAAGTTTTTTCAGAATTTATCCAAGTGAACAACTCCAAGAGACATAGCAACCAATCATATTTACGTTAACAAAAAAAATTCAACCTATCTTATGCATGCTAGTTGTCAATCGCAACGGTGAATAAGATCTTCAAGTTAATCAGTCGATAACCATGTTCACAGGTTATATAACAAGCTTAGCTCAATAAATATGTGCCAAATGAGCAAAGTGAAACCTAGCTTGCCCAAGCACTATCATGTACTCTATAGAACATGCCACTAACATCACAATCTCATTCTAAGCATTATACATATGTAAAACACAGAAATGCTCTATAATGCATGATGAGATGCAATGCATTCATTATTTTCTCAAGACAACCAAGGGTCAACATGGATCGATGATCAAAATAATATATTAAAGATGCTCATTATTTTCTCAAGATGACCGAGGGAAACAAGCAAAGAGGGTTTCATGTGTTGTCCATATAGATACTATGCCACATTTGGAGGATTTGTTTCGTAACAAAGATCATGCCAATATGATGTGGTGGCATAAATAAGAGTGTAAGGTAGATTCTATATTGAGGCACCGGCTTATGGCTTGCAGTGGCGAAAAGTTGACAGAATGTTCCTAGAGTCTCCAGAGAATGCAAGAAATGTAAGATTTGGTTTAGGGTTTATTATTCAGTATGATCAATTGTGGGATTTAGTATTCAGTATGATCAATTATTTAATTGGGTTGATATTTACTTATATTTAGTAACTGCTAATTAAATTTTGACCATCTTATTTAAAAAAAAGCGATGCTCAGCCTTAACCATTTTCCCTTGGTAAGTCTTATACTACACATGAGCCTCCATCGTAAGTGAGCTAATGCATATTATTCCCCATACTTGTTGAGCGATGACCGTATGTGAGTTCATCCTTGCTATAATTACATCAGGTCAAGAACAAGTATCGCTGGAGGAACATGAAGGATGCTACGATGAGTTTGAGAGAGGTCTAGGTCCTCGTCTCCTAGCCAAGTATGGTTGCGGAGGATCATTGTCGTCATATGATGTATTTATTTAGTTATTTTGTAGAGAACCTCTATTATATAATAAATATGTAGCATTGATTTTTGTAGTATAATTTATTATATGTGTGGGACTTGATCCTATCATACATTTGAAATGCACCCGAATTTGCCCTTAAATCCGGGTGTAACAATTGTATATGGTGCTATCCCTATAAATAGAAGTATGATAGAGGTTGTGTAAGCTTGATGCCCATGCACGGGGTTCTCTCTCTCTTCACACAGTGGATACGCTTGTGTAAGCTTGAATTGTTAGTGTCACTATATTTAATGAGTATGGAACTCTCATTGAGAATAACCTAAGAAGGTCACAACTCATTTATGAATTATGTCTACCTAAGGTAGTTAGAATGATTATAGAAAATCCCTGCCTGCAGATTATAGTCTGTTTGGTTAGTGGAATAACCTTGTTCGGGACCAGGTGATCCAGCATAGACTCACTCCTTACAGGTTCGGATGGGAGGAATGAGTTGGTCCGCCTGTTTTGCGAAGAATGTGTAGCTTCTAGATTTTAGTTTTAGATCAGAATGAGTGGATGATGGATGAGATGAATCCGTGACGGTAACCAAACGCTATTTTAGATTCGGATATAGATTCAGATGACTCTAGACCATTGGATGCCTCTAACCAAACACACTGTAAATGTTCAAGTATGCGCGCTTGTAGTTGCTTATACTCTCCCATCCCAGATTAGTACTCCCTCCGTTTCAAATTAGTATTCATTTTAGCACCTAGTTTTTATGTCTATATTCAAATAGATCATGATGAATCTAGACACATATGCAAAACACATACATTAATTATTGTATAAATCCACTAAATGCCCAAAAAGAATTTTATTTTGGGACAGATGGGATGATCGTTTTAGCTTTTAGTTTTTTATATCTATATTCAACTAGATAATGATAAATCTAGACACATATATATAACACATATACCTAGTATTATATCAATCCATTAAAAAACTAAACGAATTCTAATTTAGGATAGAGAGAGTATTTATTTTAGCATTCATGTGATATTTTTAGTAAGACTTATTTTAGCATATTAGTAGGTTTATTTACTTTAGTGATAAACAGTATCCGTCGGCGATGAGATTACCAGAGCATGTATATATGTATATGAGGACTTCACATCGATATCCATTCCAACTCATTCCCTCGTAGATGCTTGTGGTAAAGTCGGACACTCATTTTTCTTTTCTTTTTAAATTTGGAGGGGGGAGAAAGTCATATTGTACGGCCATTTTTTTATGTCGAAATGATAAAAAGGTCGAATAGAATTATTCACACGCATAATCTCGGTCAATTGATGTAGAGTTCGTCGCCGTAGAGAGGTAAACAACGAATCATGCACGTACGAGCACACTGTACTATTGATTTTAACTTTTAAATATTACGCAAGTGGCCTTATTTACGACGAAGAAAGGAAGCATCTGCTGCGACTGCGAGAGTGCCTCGGAAGCATCGCGGCACGACAACACGGTCGTATCTAGCAGATCGCCAAGACAAACGGCCCATAGAAAAAGAGAGAGGCTTCACGGGAGCCCGTTGTTTGAGCAGCTGAGAAACTGTGGGTGGATTATCGACAGTGCATCTGCAGCTTTGGCTGTAACATGCATGCATTTAAATGCGGACAAATCAAGAGATCCAGATGTGAAACATATACAATCAAAATATATTATTTACGGCACTTCCGGTGTTTTTATTTTGCCTTTTGTTTATTTGTCACATCAACCGGGAGTAATAGGCACACACGTTACGTGTGAGATCTCCAGATGATTGCACGTAGAGATATTCTAGGAAGCGGTTCCTGAAATATAGCAGATATAATCAAGTGAGGTTGCGACGACCCCTCTATAAAGGCCAGACAACCTTCAGTCGGAGGACAGACGCGAATAACAACCGACTCGTTCTCTTCTTCTCAATTCTCTGCGCCGCCGCTTCTCTGCCCTGCCATCCCTTCGTCTGTCGTGCAACAATCATGGGAGAGCGGTGTCTCCGAACTACCGTCGGCGTTTTGACGACTTGCATGGGTGCTGGCGAATCAGGTTTCTGGGAAGTGCTTCGCTGTAATGCCCAAAATTGGGAGAAGGAAATAAATAAATAAATAAATAATGATAGTAATAATAATAATAAAATAAACAAATGTATTGTTACAGTGATGTGGTAATTTAAAACTGGGATCCAAATTTGAACATAAAGGTTTAAATTGAAACTAGAAACAACAAATAGGAGAAAGAAAATGTTTATGAAGCCCCTCTATTCCTCCCATAAATAGATGACAAGGAAAATAATAAATAAAAATATTGAAAACAGTGGATAGTATATTCACAATTTAATGGTATTTAATATTTGAAAATTGGAATTTAAAATTCAGTTTGAATCTTTAAATTTGGAATTAGAGGAGAAATTTAAAGAAAAAGGGGAAAACCTGTTCTGGGCCACAGAACTGGAATTCGGCCCAATTCCCTCTTTTGATCCACGCGGCCCAACTGGGCACTCCACGCGTGCCGACAGGCGGGGCCCTACGGTCAGCCACCTTGCGCGAGCGGACTACCGTTGACGCGTGGGCCTCGCTCTGTCAGGTCGTCATCCCCTACCTCGTGAACGGACTGCCGCGATTCTTACGCTACGCGATCCCCTCGCCGCCGCGTGGGCACTCCGATGGGGCACGGACTTCCTTCCCTACCTCGCGCGGAATTCGGGATGGGTGCCGATGTTTTCGCGCAAGCCGTTGGGCATCCGCGGGTATTTAGGCTTGCGACCGGGGGATGAAGACCACGCTCTGGCGCTAGACGTAATTGGGCGTTCGGCCACCGTCGTGCCCTCCAGGTTCTGTCAAGGTGATCGCGGGGACCTGGGAGTCTTGCACAAGGGAGCAATTGACAGCAAGAAGCTCCATCGATACTCCAATTGTTTAGCGACGTTCGTCACTGCGGCGGGTCGGTCGTGGACCAGTGTTTTGGCTGCGCGTTCGCCCACGAAGACACCCAGGGGACGTTTGCCGATGATCAGAGATGGGAATCGTGCCCTCACCGCCTCGGATTACGACTGGGGCCACTGGAATCGCTCGTCGAAGATCCGATTCCGCGGCGGCTCGTGGGCAGAGGATTGTATGGCACTAATCACGGTAAGAATTCCTCCGTTGAGTTCGCCGTCATCTCGGCAACGCATAGGAGCTTTTGGTTTGGGGGATTTGTGCCCGATGCGGCGGATTGTGCTCTCTCCGGTGGCTTTCCGCCGCCGTGAGCTACGCGCCGCCGTGCCAGCCACCGTGTGGGTGGGGGACGATACCTGTACCGTGGATCCTGGGTTCGACGGTCAGGATTAGTTGGCCAATACCCCTTCGCGAGACACATCTCGACCGTAGGATTGTAACCGGGGATGGAATCGGGATTTGTGGGGGATTGTAGACCATCGGATTTGAATCCGATGAACCTAATCGCGTACTGGTTCATTTAGGCCTCGGTGTAATCAGAGCCCTTGATTCTAGATCGGGCGGTCGAAATCGGCCGATACCGCTTCGCAGCGCCATTTTACGTAAGACCCCTCGGGGTTCTGAAGAATAGAACCCGCCGTCCAGGGACCCTGTTCCCTGTGTCTCGGGATTCTTGCGCCAGAACCCCCTGCACTTTCCTGAAATTGAGGCCCAGTCCAGAACTCGTTTAATTTGAATAAATAAAATAGAAAATAGATTTTTAATATGAAAATAATTACTAGAACTTGTTTAAATCATAGAAAATCCATTTTTAGTCCAAATTAATCCATTCCACTTTCTAAAATTTTATAATTTTATTCTCTACCACCTAGAGCCTCTGTTTTGTCATGAAAACAGTTAGAAATTTAATCTCTCACTTAATCTATTTTAAACACATAAAACCTTTAAAAATTCATAACTTAAAATCTATAATTCCAAAATTAATAATTCTTGTTCCTGTGATCTTATTTCAATATGAAGATGATTAATATGTATTTTGCATACATGTTTGGTGTAATGTTAATTTTGTCTATACCATGTATGTTTGTATTGCTACGACTAGCAGTGAGGTCACGTGTCACCTGAAGATCATCCTGGTACCTGGATTCTCAAGTCCCAGGCAAGTTGTGCCCTTGATCACTTCTTTTTACCCAGCCATGTTCTAATTAATCATAATGATCTGCATAGGTTAATTTTGATGGGACCCAATAGGTTACCCTAGTTTGTCTATCTTTATACCTTGTTTACCACTGAACTTTCTGGGTAGTACTTGCTAGTGCTATATGTGGTTTTGGGTATGAAGATTACACTATTCATGATTATACTTTTGTTATCAGTTGTTATTTATGGTTCATGTTAAGACCATTATGTTAATTGGAACATGGAGAACCACCCGGGAAAACAGTGCTACCACGAGGGTGGAATGGGACGCCCTTGGCTGATTAATTAGGAAAGCTAGTGGAAGACTACCTTACCCGAAAGGGGCAAGGGCAGTAGGGGAGAGGTCAGTGTAGGGAGGCCCTCGGGAGGATTTTGCTGCGATGGCGGTCCTGCAAGGGATTCCTGCACTGGATCTTCCTATAAACTGTAGCGGGTTTTCGGAAGCTAGTGGAACTTTGTAAAGGCCTCGTAGTGGATCCCTAGCCATTCACCTCGGAAGTGTCTAAGGGCCTTGCAAACCCTGGCGACATGGGATACACGACTTGTGGGTAAAGATGCGCAACCTCTGCAGAGTGTAAAACTGGTATACTAGCCGTGCTCACGGTCATGAGCAGCTCGGACACTCACATGATTAATCTATGGAACTAAATTCAATTTGTCATATGCATTGCATTGCAGGTGATGTTGTTACTTCTGTTCTATTACTTAATTGGGTTTGGTATTTACTTATACTTAGTAATTGCTAATAAAATTTTGACCAACTTTAAAAGCAATGCTCAGCTCTAACCATCTTCTTTGGTAAGCCCTACACTTCACGTGAGCTCCCACCTTTGGCGAGTTCATGCACATTATTCCCCACAACTTGTTGAGCGATGAACGTATGTGAGCTCACTCTTGCTGTCTCACATACACCACAGGTCAAGACCAGGTACTGCAGGATGATGCTCATGGAGGATGCTGCGATGAGTTCGTGAGAGGTCTAGGTCGTCGTCGCCCAGTCAACTTTGGGTTGCTGGACCGTTGTCTCCTTATAATGTAATTATTAATTTTGTATAGAACTCCTGTTATATGTAAAGATGTGACATTCGATCCTGTGCCACTATACATCATATGTATGAGACTTGGTCCCAGCATACCTGGTGTTTATGTTAACCCCGGGTTTTGGACCCCTAGAATCCGGGTGTTACAGAAGTGGTATCAGAGGAATGTTGACTGTAGGACGAAACCTAGATAGAACTGGACAACCAATACTTACTTACCTTACTCTGATTCTTTGCTAAACTTCTCTTAATCTATTCTTATCTATTTCCGCTTTACTCTGATTATTCTTACCTTTTCCATCTAAAGACAAACTTGGATTTCACACTTTGAAATCCTGTGCTTAAAGTGACTTTTAGGAATAGGAGACCTAATCTTAGGGACAAAAGCAAAACTATTTTTGTAGATATTGGTATGCTTGAGTGTTTGTTCTTATGATACTTGTCTGATTTGGATCTTTGATTGAGTGTGATGGGTTGTGGAGTAATGTCCACAATTGCATCTGCATATACACATAGGTATAAAAATATATTTATAAAATAACTAGACAACCTAGATTATCCCCATTGGAACATATCTAGCTTAAGAAATTTATCTTATCCTAAAAGATCTCATTCTAGCCAATTCATCTCATCTTAAAAGATACTCATCTTATTTTGAAAAGATTTTATCTGGTCCTAATAAATCTAACTAACTTCTAAAGATTCTAACATATCCTAATAATATTTATCCTACCCTAGTAGATCTATTTAACCTAAACTAGTCTAATCTAGTCATATTCAATCTAATCTAGCTCCTACTTAATCTAATATGATCTAATCTAGTGTGTGTTACTTAATGCTGGTGCAAAAGATATGGCCATGCTCCTAATTCACTTAAGTCTAAATTGGTGACTTAGATCAGTTCAGCCATACCCAGGCTACATACCCTATCCAAACCATACAGAAGCAAAACAATCAAACCAGATTCTGACTAATCTTATTTAACTCATAGCCATCTACTAAACTAATCTAATGTGGCCTACTTAATCAGACTAATGATACAGGTAAGAAGAGATTAGACCTTACTAGCCAGGTATTAACTTAGCACATTAGACTAACTCAACCATGAGCAGAAGATCTAACTCAACCAATAGATTCATAATGGATTGCATGATCTGTTTATCCCCACCTAACATCAAACAAACTTTTGACCTACATCATGTAGTCTATCTCATCCATACCTATATTAACCATATTCCCCAGTCCAATAATATACACTAACTCCTAATCAATAAGACAAGACAAGGAAGGATGAGCACCAACTCAAGTCTTCAAGGATCAAGTGAGGTCACCAGATGAGTCAAGATCCACAATCTTGGATGGAGTTTTTCTTATCCTACTCTTTCTTACCCAAACCTATATATGCCCTAAAGACATCTTCTATCCTACATAATAAAATGGACATACATATAATACCCATGCTCTCCTATCACTTACTAATAATAAAAAGAGAGACCCTTGATTTAGGAATTAAAAGCTAAATTGCAAACCAATCCTTTGGTATTCCCTTTTCTTACAAATCTCGAGGACGAGATTATTTTTAAGGGGGGGTAGGATTTGTAATGCCCAAAATTGGGAGAAGGAAATAAATAAATAAATAAATAATGATAGTAATAATAATAATAAAATAAACAAATGTATTGTTACAGTGATGTGGTAATTTAAAACTGGGATCCAAATTTGAACATAAAGGTTTAAATTGAAACTAGAAACAACAAATAGGAGAAAGAAAATGTTTATGAAGCCCCTCTATTCCTCCCATAAATAGATGACAAGGAAAATAATAAATAAAAATATTGAAAACAGTGGATAGTATATTCACAATTTAATGGTATTTAATATTTGAAAATTGGAATTTAAAATTCAGTTTGAATCTTTAAATTTGGAATTAGAGGAGAAATTTAAAGAAAAAGGGGAAAACCTGTTCTGGGCCACAGAACTGGAATTCGGCCCAATTCCCTCTTTTGATCCACGCGGCCCAACTGGGCACTCCACGCGTGCCGACAGGCGGGGCCCTACGGTCAGCCACCTTGCGCGAGCGGACTACCGTTGACGCGTGGGCCTCGCTCTGTCAGGTCGTCATCCCCTACCTCGTGAACGGACTGCCGCGATTCTTACGCTACGCGATCCCCTCGCCGCCGCGTGGGCACTCCGATGGGGCACGGACTTCCTTCCCTACCTCGCGCGGAATTCGGGATGGGTGCCGATGTTTTCGCGCAAGCCGTTGGGCATCCGCGGGTATTTAGGCTTGCGACCGGGGGATGAAGACCACGCTCTGGCGCTAGACGTAATTGGGCGTTCGGCCACCGTCGTGCCCTCCAGGTTCTGTCAAGGTGATCGCGGGGACCTGGGAGTCTTGCACAAGGGAGCAATTGACAGCAAGAAGCTCCATCGATACTCCAATTGTTTAGCGACGTTCGTCACTGCGGCGGGTCGGTCGTGGACCAGTGTTTTGGCTGCGCGTTCGCCCACGAAGACACCCAGGGGACGTTTGCCGATGATCAGAGATGGGAATCGTGCCCTCACCGCCTCGGATTACGACTGGGGCCACTGGAATCGCTCGTCGAAGATCCGATTCCGCGGCGGCTCGTGGGCAGAGGATTGTATGGCACTAATCACGGTAAGAATTCCTCCGTTGAGTTCGCCGTCATCTCGGCAACGCATAGGAGCTTTTGGTTTGGGGGATTTGTGCCCGATGCGGCGGATTGTGCTCTCTCCGGTGGCTTTCCGCCGCCGTGAGCTACGCGCCGCCGTGCCAGCCACCGTGTGGGTGGGGGACGATACCTGTACCGTGGATCCTGGGTTCGACGGTCAGGATTAGTTGGCCAATACCCCTTCGCGAGACACATCTCGACCGTAGGATTGTAACCGGGGATGGAATCGGGATTTGTGGGGGATTGTAGACCATCGGATTTGAATCCGATGAACCTAATCGCGTACTGGTTCATTTAGGCCTCGGTGTAATCAGAGCCCTTGATTCTAGATCGGGCGGTCGAAATCGGCCGATACCGCTTCGCAGCGCCATTTTACGTAAGACCCCTCGGGGTTCTGAAGAATAGAACCCGCCGTCCAGGGACCCTGTTCCCTGTGTCTCGGGATTCTTGCGCCAGAACCCCCTGCACTTTCCTGAAATTGAGGCCCAGTCCAGAACTCGTTTAATTTGAATAAATAAAATAGAAAATAGATTTTTAATATGAAAATAATTACTAGAACTTGTTTAAATCATAGAAAATCCATTTTTAGTCCAAATTAATCCATTCCACTTTCTAAAATTTTATAATTTTATTCTCTACCACCTAGAGCCTCTGTTTTGTCATGAAAACAGTTAGAAATTTAATCTCTCACTTAATCTATTTTAAACACATAAAACCTTTAAAAATTCATAACTTAAAATCTATAATTCCAAAATTAATAATTCTTGTTCCTGTGATCTTATTTCAATATGAAGATGATTAATATGTATTTTGCATACATGTTTGGTGTAATGTTAATTTTGTCTATACCATGTATGTTTGTATTGCTACGACTAGCAGTGAGGTCACGTGTCACCTGAAGATCATCCTGGTACCTGGATTCTCAAGTCCCAGGCAAGTTGTGCCCTTGATCACTTCTTTTTACCCAGCCATGTTCTAATTAATCATAATGATCTGCATAGGTTAATTTTGATGGGACCCAATAGGTTACCCTAGTTTGTCTATCTTTATACCTTGTTTACCACTGAACTTTCTGGGTAGTACTTGCTAGTGCTATATGTGGTTTTGGGTATGAAGATTACACTATTCATGATTATACTTTTGTTATCAGTTGTTATTTATGGTTCATGTTAAGACCATTATGTTAATTGGAACATGGAGAACCACCCGGGAAAACAGTGCTACCACGAGGGTGGAATGGGACGCCCTTGGCTGATTAATTAGGAAAGCTAGTGGAAGACTACCTTACCCGAAAGGGGCAAGGGCAGTAGGGGAGAGGTCAGTGTAGGGAGGCCCTCGGGAGGATTTTGCTGCGATGGCGGTCCTGCAAGGGATTCCTGCACTGGATCTTCCTATAAACTGTAGCGGGTTTTCGGAAGCTAGTGGAACTTTGTAAAGGCCTCGTAGTGGATCCCTAGCCATTCACCTCGGAAGTGTCTAAGGGCCTTGCAAACCCTGGCGACATGGGATACACGACTTGTGGGTAAAGATGCGCAACCTCTGCAGAGTGTAAAACTGGTATACTAGCCGTGCTCACGGTCATGAGCAGCTCGGACACTCACATGATTAATCTATGAAACTAAATTCAATTTGTCATATGCATTGCATTGCAGGTGATGTTGTTACTTCTGTTCTATTACTTAATTGGGTTTGGTATTTACTTATACTTAGTAATTGCTAATAAAATTTTGACCAACTTTAAAAGCAATGCTCAGCTCTAACCATCTTCTTTGGTAAGCCCTACACTTCACGTGAGCTCCCACCTTTGGCGAGTTCATGCACATTATTCCCCACAACTTGTTGAGCGATGAACGTATGTGAGCTCACTCTTGCTGTCTCACATACACCACAGGTCAAGACCAGGTACTGCAGGATGATGCTCATGGAGGATGCTGCGATGAGTTCGTGAGAGGTCTAGGTCGTCGTCGCCCAGTCAACTTTGGGTTGCTGGACCGTTGTCTCCTTATAATGTAATTATTAATTTTGTATAGAACTCCTGTTATATGTAAAGATGTGACATTCGATCCTGTGCCACTATACATCATATGTATGAGACTTGGTCCCAGCATACCTGGTGTTTATGTTAACCCCGGGTTTTGGACCCCTAGAATCCGGGTGTTACATTCGCGCACGTCCTCTCGGGTTCCTCTCCAACTCTCATGGAAACCACTGTAAGTAAATCTGTATTTTCAGTTTATTGCGATGACAGTCTTATGGTTATATCCGTTGTGGATTCTTATTTTATGTGTTAATCTTATTGAGTTAGTTTAGATCTGTTCTATTATGTTCTAATGTCATAGATCTAGGCTTTTCGTTTTATGTTGCATTATCAAATTAATTTTAGATCATGTTAATTTTCTAACACCTATTAATTAAAGAAAATGAATTTTGGTTTCGGACGGAGGGAGTATAACTTAGTTTCTAAAGAAGAGCCACACCGAATTTAAATTTCAATGTTAACTACAAACTAGAAGAGCCACAAAATATAATAGTATGATTACCTTAAATCTTTTTATCCTTCTTAACGCAAAATCATTGAAGATAATGTCGACATTCGCATTGTCCAAGGTATCCTTCTTAATGGAGCACATAGCCTAGCCATTCAATCTTTGTAGTAATATTCACTGCCGGAATTGAGCGCTTTGTCGAGGGCTTTTTATCGGGCACTCGACAAAGTTCTACTCTCGGTAACGACCGTGTTTACCGAGAGCAGGACTCTCGGCACAGAAATACACTCGGCAAAGAAATCTTTACCGAGTGCCAAACACATGGCGAATGGCAGCGCTCGGCAAAGGGCAGTCAGCAGCCGTCTAAATCTGACGGCCGTTATCTTTGCCGAGCGCCAAGCTTTAGCGCTCGGCAAAGAAGCTTCTTTGCCGAGTGTCCTGAGTATGACACTCGGCAGAGCATGCTTTGCCGAGTGCCTTCCTTGGCACTCGGCAAAGTATATGTTTATTTTTTTATTTTACCGACCAAACTTTTTGTGGTATGTTTCTACACTATGTAGACTTAAATGTTCCATTTTGGCACTGAGAGCACCTAGAGGGGGGGGGGGGGGTGAATAGGTGATCCTGTAAAACTTGAAACTTAAGCCACAAAAACTTGGTTAAGCGTTAGCACAATAATCGTCAAGTGGCTAGAGAGCAGTCTCAACAAAACACAATAACCACAAGAGATCAATCACAGAGATGGCACGGTGGTTATCCCGTGGTTCGGCCAAGACCAACGCTTGCCTACTCCACGTTGTGGCGTCCCAACGGACGAGGGTTGCAGTCAACCCCTCTCAAGCGGTCCAAAGACCCACTTGAATACCACGGTGTTTTGCTTTGCTTTTCTTAATCCCGTTCGCGAGGAATCTCCACAACTTGGAGCCTCTCGCCCTTACACTTGAAGTTCACAAAGAAGCACGGAGTAAGGGAGGGATGAGCAACGCACACAAGACACAAAATCAGAATGTCAACACGCACACAAGTCGCAACAAGAGCTCGCAACACAACCCTGACGAGTTCACAACTCAACAAGAGCTCTAGATGCTATCACGAAGAAACAAATGCGTGGAATCGAAGTCTTGGTGCTTAGGAATGCTTTGAGTATGCTTGATGTTCTCCTCCATGCGCCTAGGGGTCCCTTTTATAGCCCCAAGGCAGCTAGGAGCCGTTGAGAACATTCCTAGAAGGTAGATCTTGCTTTCAGTCGACTGGCGCACCGGACAGTCCGGTGCACCAATGTGACCGTTGGCTCGGCCACGCGTCACGCGCGGAATCCTCGGCCGACCGTTGCCCCGGCTGACCGTTGGCTCACCGGACAGTCCGGTGCACCACCGGACAGTCCGGTGAATTTTAGCCGTACGCCGTTAATCAACTCCTGAGAGCGACGAGTTCGCCTGTGAACGGCTCACCGGACAGTCCGGTGCACCACTGGACAATCCAGTGATTTATAGCCGTACACCGCCGTCGAAGTCCCGAGAGTAGCAAGTTCACCAGAGTCAGCCTGGCACACCGGACACTGTCCGGTGCACCGCCGGACACTGTCCGGTGCACCACCGGACAGTCCGGTGCACCCTGACCAAGCTGACTTTGGCTGAACAGAGCCATCTCATTTCCAATTCAATCTTTCCTGTTTCCAGCACTTAGACACAATACATTAGTCCATAAAACAATGTACTAAGTCTAGAAACATACCTTTTGACTTGATTTGCACTTTGTCCACCACATTGCATAGATCAACACAAAGGCACTTGCGTTGGCACTCAATCACCAAAATACTTAGAAATGGCCCAAGGGCACATTTCCCTTTCAATCTCCCCCTTTTTGGTGATTTATGCCTACACAACATAAAGCAACTAGAACAAGTGCAATATCAATGCAAATGAGAACTCAAAATTGTTTTGATTCATATTTGTCATATATGGATCACTCTTTGCCACCACTTGGTTTGTTTTTGCAAATCAAACTCAAATTCCTATCTCTAAGTCAAATTCACTTGTAGAGACATAAAGAGAGGTATTCCAAAGGAAATTGATCAAGGATTTCAAAAACTCCCCCTTTTTCCCATAATCAACACTTCTCCCCACAAGAGGCCAACTTTTGACAAAAGAGACAATAAAAGAGTTTTGACAAACCAAAAGCTCTAATCTACTATTTTCAAAATTTCTCAAGTGGTAGCTGATCCATCTATTGCTTTGGCCTTTATTTTCTCCCCCTTTGGCATCAAGCACCAAAACAGGATCAATCTTGGCCCTTGAACCCCATTGCCTCACCAAAATCTTCAAATAAGAATACAAAGGCAATAAGAGTACATGAGATGAACTTGGAATAAGTTACCCTCTCATCGGAGTGCAGTGGAAGTCTTTCATGGTCCAAGTCCACCTTTTCCATTTCAAACCTCCTTTGAGACTAAAACAAGCAAACTCAAGCACACGGTTAGTCTCAAAGGGTCAAGTTGTAGCACAGCTCCCCCTAAATATGTGCATCACTTGCAAAAAGGACTTGTGAGGTCCAGGGAGTGTTTGTACAACTTGAGCACCACAAGTAAGCAACAAAATGCATAAGGAACATGATCAAAGGCATAAACACATGTATGCTATGAATCAATCCAAGTTTCGCGAATCTAGGACATTTAGCGCACTACGCAGCCTACAAAAGGTCTTCTCATCTAAAGGCTTGGTAAAGATATCGGCTAGCTGGTTCTCGGTGCTAACGTAAAACACTTCGATATCTCCCTTTTGCTGGTGGTCTCTCAAAAAGTGATGCCGGATGTCAATGTGCTTTGTGCGGCTGTGCTCAACAGGATTTTCCGCTATTCGGATAACACTCTCATTATCACATAGGAGTGGGACTTTGCTCAGATTGTAGCCAAAGTCCCGGAGGGTTTGCCTCATCCAAAGTAGTTGCGCGCAACACTGTCCTGCGGCAACGTACTCGGCCTCAACGGTGGATAGGGCAACAGATATTTGTTTCTTAGAATTCCATGACACCAGGGACCTTCCTAAGAATTGGCACGTCCCCGATGTACTCTTCCTATCGACCTTACATCCAGCATAGTCGGAATCTGAATATCCAATCAAGTCAAAGTTAGACCCCTTTGGATACTAGATCCCGAAGCAAGGCGTAGCGACTAAATATCTAAGAATTCGCTTCACGGCCACTAAGTGACACTCCCTTGGATCGGATTGAAATCTAGCACACATGCATACGCTAAGCATAATATCCGGTCTACTAGCACATAAATAAAGCAAAGAACCTATCATTGATCGGTATGCCTTTTGATCAACGGACTTACATCCTTTGTTGAGGTCGGTGTGTCCGTCAGTTCCCATTGGCGTCTTTGCGGGCTTGGCGTCCTTCATCCCAAACCGCTTTAGCAAGTCTTGCTTGTACTTCGTTTGAGAGATGAAGGTGCCATCCTTGAGTTGCTTCACTTGGAACCCAAGGAAGTAGTTCAACTCGCCCATCATCGACATCTCGAATTTCTGCGTCATCACCCTGCTAAACTCTTCACAAGACTTTTGGTTAGTAGAACCAAATATTATGTCATCGACATAAATTTGGCACACAAAAAGATCGCCATCGCAAGTCTTAGTGAAAAGAGTTGGATCGGCTTCCCCAACCTTGAAAGCATTAGCAATTAGAAAGTCTCTAAGGCATTCATACCATGCTCTTGGAGCTTGCTTAAGTCCATAGAGCGCCTTAGAGAGCTTACACACGTGGTCGGGGTACCGTTCATCCTCGAAGCCAGGCGGTTGCTCCACGTACACCTCCTCCTTGATCGGCCCGTTGAGGAAAACGCTCTTCACATCCATTTGGTACAACCTGAAAGAATGGTGAGCGGCATATGCTAGCAAAATACGAATTGATTCTAGCCTAGCCATAGGAGCGAAAGTCTCCTCAAAGTCCAAACCTGCGACTTGGGCATAACCTTTTGCCACAAGTCGAGCCTTGTTCCTTGTCACCACCCCGTGCTCGTCCTGTTTGTTGCGGAACACCCACTTGGTTCCCACAACATTTTGCTTGGGACGAGGCACCAGTGTCCAAACTTCATTACGCTTGAAGTTGTTGAGTTCCTCCTGCATGGCCAACACCCAGTCCGGATCTAGCAAGGCCTCTTCTACCCTGAAAAGCTCAATAGAAGAGACAAAGGAGTAATGCTCACAAAAATTAACTAATCTTGAACGAGTAGTTACTCCCTTGCTAATATCACCCAAAATTTGGTCGACGGGATGATTCCTTTGAATCGTCGCTCGAACTTGGGTTGGAGGTGCCTGAGGTGCTTCTTCCTCTACAACTTGAACATCCTGTGCTCCCCCTTGATCATGCGCCTCCACTTGAGGTACCTGTTCGTCATCTTGGGTTGGGAGATGCACCATTGTTGAGGAAGACAGTTGATCTTGCTCCAATTGTTCGTGAGGCCGCGCATCTCCAATCGCCATGGTACGTGATAGTCGCCTAGAGGGGGGGGGGGTGAATAGGGCGAAACTGAAATTTACAAAACAATCACAACTACAAGCCGGGTTAGCGTCAGTAATAAAGAAATGAGTCCGTGAGAGAGGGCGCAAAACAAATCGCAAGCAAATAAGAGTGTGACACGAGGATTTGTTTTACCGAGGTTCGGTTCTCGCAAACCTACTCCCCGTTGAGGAGGCCACAAAGGCCGGGTCTCTTTCAACCCTTCCCTCTCTCAAACGATCCCACGGATCGAGTGAGCTTTCTCTTCTTCTCAATCAACCGGGAACAAAAACTTCCCCGCAAGGGCCACCACACAATTGGTGCCTCTTGCCTTGGTTACAATTGAGTGATGATCTCAAGAACAAGTGAGAAAGAAAAGAATGCGATCCAAGCGCAAGAGCTCGAAAGAACACAAGCAAATCACTCTCTCTAGTCACTATGGAATTGTGTGGAATTTGGAGAGGACTTGATCTATTTGGTGTGTCTAGAATTGAATGCTAGAGCTCTTGTAGTGGTTGAGAAGTGGAAAACTTGGATGGCAATGAATGTGGGGTGGTTGGGGTATTTATAGCCCCAACCACCACAAGTGACCGTTGGTTGGAGTCCTCTGTTCGATGGCGCACCGGACAGTCCGGTGCACACCGGACAGTCCGGTGCCCCTGCCACGTCACGGTTGCCGTTGGATTCTGACCGTTGGAGCTTCTGACTTGTGGGCCCTCCTGGGTGTCCGGTGCACACCGGACATGCACTGTTTGGTGTCCGGTGCACCGGCATGGGCGATCCTGACGTCTGCGCGCGCTGCGCGCGCATTTAATGCACCGCAGGGAGCCGTTGGCGCCGCAGGGAGCCGTTGCTCCGCTGGTACACCGGACAGTCCGGTGCACACCGGACAGTCCGGTGAATTTTAGCGGAGTGGCTGCCGAGCGAACCCGAGGCTGACGAGTTCCGGAGGCCGCGTCTCCTTGGAGCACCGGACATGTCCGGTGCACACCGGACAGTCCGGTGAATTATAGCGCGCCGGCTTCCGAGAAATCCCGAGGGCGAAGAGTTTGTAGTCGAAGTCCTCTGGCCGCACCGGACAGTCCGGTGCACACCGGACAGTCCGGTGCCTCCGGCCAGAGGTGCCCTCGGTTGTCCTTGCTGCTCCTTTGTTGAATCCAACACATGGTCTTTTTATTGGCTGATTGTGAACCTTTTGCACCTGTATAACTTATGCACTAGAGTAAACTAGTTAGTCCAATGTTTGTGTTGGGCAATTCAACCACCAAAATTATTTAGGAACTAGGTTTAAGCCTAATTCCCTTTCAATCTCCCCCTTTTTGGTGATTGATGCCAACACAAACCAAAGCAAATATAGAAGTGCATAATTGAACTAGTTTTCATAATGTAAGTGCAAAGGTTGCTTGGAATTGAGCCAATATAAACTTATATGATGCGCATGGATGGTTTTCTTTATTTTTCACATATTGGACCACATTTGCACCACGAGTTTTGTTTTTGCAAATTCTTTTGTAAATTCTTTTCAAAGTACTTTTGCAAGATAGTCAAAGGTAAATGAATAAGATTTGTAAAGCATTTTCAAGATTTGAAATTTTCTCCCCCTGTTTCAAATGCTTTTCCTTTGACTAAACAAAACTCCCCCTAAAATAATGTCTCCTCTTAGTGTTCAAGAGGGTTTTCCATTAATTTTGAAAACACTACTTGCTCCCCCTTTAGAACATAAAGAGATACCAATTTTGAAATTTATCATTGAAAATCATCAAATTTAAAATTAGGGTGGTGGTGCGGTCCTTTTGCTTTGGGCTCATATTTTCTCCCCCTTTGGCATGAATCGCCAAAAAACGAAATCATTAGAGCCCATTGAAGTGCTTTCTCCCCCTTTGGTCATAAAATGAAAGAGTGAAGATTATACCAAAGTTGGAGAGGTGATGCGGAGCGACGGCGAAGGATGAGTAGTGGAGTGGAGTGGAAGCCTTGTCTTCGCCGAAGACTCCTATTCCCTTTCAATATACCTATGACTTGGTTGAAATACACTTGAAAACACATTAGTCATAGCATATAAAAGAGACATGATCAAAGGTATATTTATGAGCTATGTGTGCAAGACTAGCAAAAGAAATTCCTAGAATCAAGAATATTAAGCTCATGCCTAAGTCGGGTAAAAGATTGTTCATCAAGTGGTTTGGTAAAGATATCGGCTAATTGATCTTTAGTATTAATATAAGAAATCTCGATATCCCCCTTTTGTTGGTGATCCCGAAGAAAATGATACCGAATGGCTATGTGCTTAGTGCGGCTAGTGCTCGACGGGATTGTCGGCCATTTTGATTGCACTCTCATTGTCACATAGCAAAGGGACTTTGGTTAATTTGTAACCGTAGTCCCGCAGGGTTTGCCTCATCCAAAGTAATTGCGCGCAACAATGACCTGCGGCAATATACTCGGCTTCGGCGGTAGAAAGAGCGACCGAATTTTGCTTCTTTGAAGCCCAAGACACCAAGGGATCTTCCCAAGAACTGGCAAGTCCCCGATGTGCTCTTCCTATTGAATTCTACACCCCTGCCCAATCGGCATCCGAATAATCCAATCAAATCAAATGTGGATCCCCGAGGGTACCAAAGCCCAAACTTAGGAGTATAAGCTAAATATCTCAAGATTCGTTTCACGGCCGTAAGGTGTGATTCCTTAGGGTCGGCTTGGAATCTTGCACACATGCATACAGGAAAGCATAATAGTCCGGTCGAGATGCACATAAATAAAGCAATGAACCAATCATCGACCGGTATACCTTTTGATCCACGGACTTACCTCCCGTGTCGAGGTCGAGATGCCCATTTGTTCCCATGGGTGTCTTGATGGGTTTGGCATCCTTCATTCCAAACTTGGTTAGGATATCTTGAGTATACTTCGTTTGGCTAAGGAAGGTGCCCTCTTGGAGTTGCTTGACTTGAAATCCTAAGAAAATACTTTCAACTCCCCCATCATTGACATCTCGAATTTCTGTGTCATGATCCTACTAAATTCTTCACATGTAGATTTGTTAGTAGACCCAAATATGATATCATCAACATAAATTTGGCATACAAACAAATCATTATCAAGAGTCTTAGTAAATAAAGTAGGATCGGCCTTGCCGACTTTGAAGCCATTTGCAATAAGGAAATCTCTAAGGCATTCATACCATGCTCTTGGGGCTTGCTTGAGCCCATAAAGCGCCTTAGAGAGCCTATAAACATGGTTAGGGTACTCACTATCTTCAAAGCCGGGAGGTTGCTCAACATAGACCTCCTCCTTGATTGGTCCATTGAGGAAGGCACTCTTCACGTCCATTTGATAAAGCTTGAAGCCATGGTAAGTAGCATAGGCTAATAATATGCGAATTGACTCAAGCCTAGCTACGGGTGCATAGGTTTCACCAAAATCCAAACCTTCGACTTGTGAATACCCCTTGGCCACGAGTCGAGCTTTGTTCCTTGTCACCACACCATGCTCGTCTTGCTTGTTGCGGAAGACCCACTTGGTTCCTACAACATTTTGGTTAGGACGTGGAACTAAGTGCCATACCTCATTCCTCGTGAAATTGTTGAGCTCCTCTTGCATCGCCATCACCCAATCCGAATCTTGTAGTGCTTCCTCTACCCTGGTTGGCTCAATAGAGGAAACAAACGAGTAATGTTCACAAAAATGAGCAACACGAGATCGAGTAGTTACCCCCTTATGAATGTCGCCGAGGATAGTGTCGACGGGGTGATCTCGTTGTATTGCTTGGTGGACTCTTGGGTGTGGCGGCCTTGTTTGTTCATCCTCCTTTTCTTCATCATTTGAATCTCCCCCTTGATCGTTGCCGTCACTTTGAGGTAGCTCATCTTCTTGATCTTCTTGTTCAACATCTTGAGCCTCATCCTCAACTTGAGTTGGTGGAGATACTTGCGTGGAGGAGGATGGTTGATCTTGTGCGTTTGAAGGCTCTTCGGATTCCTTAGGACACACATCCCCGATGGACATGTTCCTTAGCGCTATGCATGGAGCCTGTTCTTCACCTATATCATCAAGATCAACTTGCTCTACTTGAGAGCCGTTAGTCTCATCAAACACAATGTCACAAGAAACTTCAACAAGTCCTGAGGACTTGTTAAAGACTCTATATGCCCTTGTGTTTGAGTCATATCCTAGTAAAAAGCCTTCTACAGTTTTAGGAGCAAATTTAGATTTTCTACCTCTTTTAACAAGTATAAAACATTTGCTACCAAAAACTCTAAAATATGAAATATTGGGCTTTTTACCGGTTAGGAGTTCATAAGATGTCTTCTTGAGGATTCGATGAAGATATAACCGGTTGATGGCGTAGCAGGCGGTGTTGACCGCCTCGGCCCAAAACCGATCCGGTGTCTTGTACTCATCAAGCATGGTTCTTGCCATGTCCAATAGAGTTCGATTCTTCCTCTCCACTACACCATTTTGTTGAGGAGTGTAGGGAGAAGAGAACTCATGCTTGATGCCCTCCTCCTCAAGGAAAGCCTTCTAATTTGAGCGTTCTTGAACTCCGTTCCAGTTGTCGCTTCTAATTTTCTTGATCCTTAAGCCGAACTCATTTTGAGCTCGTCTCAAGAATCCCTTTAAGGTCTCTTGGGTTTGTGATTTTTCCTGCAAAAAGAATACCCAAGTGAAGCGAGAATAATCATCCACAATTACAAGACAATACTTACTACCGCCGATGCTTATGTAAGCGATCGGGCCGAATAGATCCATGTGAAGGAGCTCCAGTGGCCTGTCGGTAGTCATGATGTTTTTGTGTGGATGATGAACACCAACTTGCTTCCCGGCTTGGCATGCGCTACAAATCCTGTCTTTCTCAAAATGAACATCGGTTAGTCCCAAAATGTGTTCTCCCTTTAGAAGCTTGTGAAGATTTTTCATTCCAACATGGGCTAGTCGACGGTGCCATAGCCAACCCAAGTTAGTCTTAGCAATTAAGCAATGTGTCGAGTTCAGCTCTATTCAAAATCTACTAAGTATAGCTGACCCTCTAACACACCCTTAAAATGCTATTGAATCATCACTTCCTTCTAAAGACAGTAACACCTGTATCAGTAAAAAGACAGTTGTAGCCCATTTGACATAATTGGGATACGGAAAGCAAATTGTAATCTAGGGAATCTACAAGAAAAACATTGGAAATAGATGTGGTCAGGTAGATATAGCAATTTTACCCAAACCTTTGACCAAACCTTGATTTCCATCCCCGAATGTGATAGCTCGTTGGGGATCTTGGTTTTTCTCATATGAGGAGAACATCCTTTTCTCCCCTGTCATGTGGTTTGTGCACCCGCTGTCGAGTATCCAACTTGTGCCCCCGGATGCATAAACCTACAAAACAAGTTTAGTTCTTTGTTTTAGGTACCCAAACGGTTTTGGGTCCTTTGGCATTAGATACAAGAACTTTGGGTACCCAAACACAAGTCTTGGAGCCCTTGTGTTTGCCCCCAACAATTTTGGCAACTACCTTGCCGGATTTGCTAGTCAAAACATAAGATGCATCAAAAGTTTTAAATGAAATGGCATGATCATTTGATGCATTAGTAGTTTTCTTTCTAGGCAACTTGGCATGGGTTGGTTAGCCTAGATCTAGATGTCTCACCCTTATACATAAAAGCATAATTAGGGCCAGAGTGAGACTTCCTAGAATGAACTTTCTTAATTTTACTCTCAGGATACCCGGCAGGGTACAAAATGTAACCCTCGTTATCCTGAGGCATGGGAGCCTTGCCCTTAACAAAGTTAGACAAGTTCTTAGGAGGGGCATTAATTTTGACATTGTCTCCCCTTTGGAAGCCAATGCCGTCCTTAATGCCCGGGCGTCTCCCATTATAGAGCATGCTTCTAGCAAGTTTAAATTTTTCATTTTCTAAGTCATGCTCTCTAATCTTAGCATTAAGTTGTGCTATATGATCATTTTGTTTCTTAATTAAAGC
Source organism: Zea luxurians (assembly GCA_029449295.1). NCBI lineage: Eukaryota > Viridiplantae > Streptophyta > Magnoliopsida > Poales > Poaceae > Zea > Zea luxurians. The sequence continues at coordinate 1,137,555 of JAOPSE010000170.1, forward strand.
TAGGTGATCATGGATAGCATCAACATTAATATCTCTACATCTAGTACAAATGGAAATATGCTCAACATTAGATGTAGAGGGTTTGCAAGATTTTAGTTCAACAATCCTTAGCATGCAACAAATCATTTTTAGCTCTAAGGTCGGAAATAGTAGCATTGCAAACATCAAAATCCTTAGCCTTAGCAATTAATTTCTCATTCTCATTTCTAAGGCTAGCGATGGAAGCATTCAATTCATCAATCCTAGCAAGCAAATCAACATCATTATTTCTAGGATCAATGCAAACATGAGAATCAACCTTAGCTAACAAATTTGCATTTTCATTTCTAAGGTTGTCTAAAGTTTCATGGCAAATACTTAGCTCACTAGACAATTTTTCACATTTTTCTCTTTCTAGAGCATAAGCATTTTTAACCTTAACATGCTTTTTATTTTCCTTTAATAAGGAAGTCCTCTTGAGAATCCAAGAGATCATCCTTCTCATGTATAGGCACTAATCAATTCATTTAATTTTTCTTTTTGTTCCATGTTAAGGTTGGCAAAAAGAATACGCAAATTATCCTCTTCATTTTTATCATCATCCTCATCACTAGATGTTTCATATTTAGTGGAGGACTTTGATTTTACCTTCTTTTTGCCATCCTTGGCCATGAGGCACTTGTGGCCGACTGTTGGGGAAGAGGAGGCCCTTGGTGACGGCGATGTTGGCGGCGTCCTCGTCGTCGGAGGAGTCGCTTGAGCTTTCGTCGGAGTCCCACTCCCGACAAACATGGGCATCGCCGCCCTTCTTCTTGTAGTACTTCTTCTTCTCCTTCCTCTTGCCCTTCTTGTCGTTAGTCCCTGTCACTATCACTTGATAATGGACATTTAGCAATAAAGTGACCGGGCTTACCACACTTGTAGCAAACCTTCTTGGAACGGGATTTGTAAGTCCTTCCCCTTCCGTTGCTTGAGGATTTGCCGGAAGCTTTTGATGATTAGAGCCATCTCCTCGTTGTCGAGCTTGGAGGCGTCAATTGGTTGTCTACTTGGTGTAGACTCATCCTTCTTCTCCTCCGTTGCCTTGAAGGCCACCGGTTGCGCCTCGGATGTGGAGGGCTCATCAAGCTCGTTGATCTTCTTGGAGCCCTTAATCATGCATTCAAAACTAACAAAATTCCCGATGACTTCCTCGGGGGTCATTTGATGTATATCTAGGATTGCCACGAATTAATTGTACTTGAGTAGGGTTAAGGAAAATAAGGGCTCTTAGAATAACCTTAACCACCTCGTGGTCATCCCATTTTGCGCTCCCGAGGTTGCGCACTTGGTTCACCAAGGTCTTGAGCCGGTTGTACATGTCTTGTGGCTCCTCCCCTTGGCGAAGACGGAAGCGACCGAGCTCCCCCTCGATCGTTTCCCGCTTGGTGATCTTGGTGAGTTCATCACCCTCGTGCGCCGTCTTGAGTAGGTCCCAAATCTCCTTGGCGTTCTTCAACCCTTGTACTTTGTTGTATTCCTCCTTGCTTAGAGAGGCAAGGAGGATTGTTGTGGCTTGAGAGTTGAAGTGCTCGATTTGGGCCACTTCGTCCGTGTCAGTAGTCCTTCATCCCCTACGGATGGTACCTGTACACCATACTCAACAACATCCCATAATCTTTTGTGGAGAGAGGTTAGATGAAATCGCATCAAATTACTCCACATAGCATAATCTTCACCATTAAAAGTTGGTGGTTTGCCTAATGGGACGGAAAGTAAAGGTGTATGTTTAGGAATGCGAGGGTAGCGTAGGGGGATCTTACTATACTTCTTACGCTCTTGGCGTTTAGAAGTGACGGACGCCGCGTCGGAGCCGGAGGTAGATGTCGATGAAGTGTCGGTCTCGTAGTAGACCACCTTCCTCATCCTTTTGTGCTTGTCCCCACTCCGATGCGGCTTGTGAGAAGAAGATTTTTCCTTCTTCTCTTTGTGGTGAGAAGAGGAAGATCTTTTCTCCTTCCGCTTGGAGGATTTCTTCTTCTTCTCTCTTCTCTTGGTGCGGGACTCTTCCGATGAAGATGAAGTGCTCCCTTGACTTGTAGTGGGCTTGTCATCGCCGGTCTCCATCTCCCTCTTGGTGTGATCTCCCGACATCACTTCGAGCGGTTAGGCTCTAATGAAGCACCGGGCTCTGATACCAATTGATAGTCGCCTAGAGGGGGGGTGAATAGGGCGAAACTGAAATTTACAAAAACAATCACAACTACAAGCCGGGTTAGCGTCAGTAATAAAGAAACGAGTCCGCTGAGAGAGGGCGCAAAAACAAATCGCAAGCAAATAAGAGTGATGACACGAGGATTTGTTTTACCGAGGTTCGGTTCTCGCAAACCTACTCCCCATTGAGGAGGCCACAAAGGTCGGGTCTCTTTCAACCCTTCCCTCTCTCAAACGATCCCACGGATCGAGTGAGCTTTCTCTTCTTCTCAATCAACCGGGAACAAAACTTCCCCGCAAGGGCCACCACACAATTGGTGCCTCTTGCCTTGGTTACAATTGAGTGATGATCTCAAGAACAAGTGAGAAAGAAAAGAATGCGATCCAAGCGCAAGAGCTCGAAAGAACACAAGCAAATCACTCTCTCTAGTCACTATGGAATTGTGTGGAATTTGGAGAGGACTTGATCTATTTGGTGTGTCTAGAATTGAATGCTAGAGCTCTTGTAGTGGTTGAGAAGTGGAAAACTTGGATGGCAATGAATGTGGGGTGGTTGGGGTATTTATAGCCCCAACCACCACAAGTGACCGTTGGCTTGGAGTCCTCTGTTCGATGGCGCACCGGACAGTCCGGTGCACACCGGACAGTCCGGTGCCCCTGCCACGTCACGGTTGCCGTTGGATTCTGACCGTTGGAGCTTCTGACTTGTGGGCCCTCCTGGGTGTCCGGTGCACACTGGACATGCACTGTTTGGTGTCCGGTGCACCGGCATGGGCGATCCTGACGTCTGCGCACGCTGCGCGCGCATTTAATGCACCGCAGGGAGCCGTTGGCGCCGCAGGGAGCCGTTGCTCCGCTGGTACACCGGACAGTCCGGTGCACACCGGACAGTCCGGTGAATTTTAGCGGAGTGGCTGCCGAGCGAACCCGAGGCTGACGAGTTCCGGAGGCCGCGTCTCCTTGGAGCACCGGACATGTCCGGTGCACACCGGACAGTCCGGTGAATTATAGCGCGCCGGCTTCCGAGAAATCCCGAGGGCGAAGAGTTTGTAGTCGAAGTCCTCTGGCCGCACCGGACAGTCCGGTGCACACCGGACAGTCCGGTGCCTCCGGCCAGAGGTGCCCTCGGTTGTCTTGCTGCTCCTTTGTTGAATCCAACACATGGTCTTTTTATTGGCTGATTGTGAACCTTTTGCACCTGTATAACTTATGCACTAGAGTAAACTAGTTAGGCCAATGTTTGTGTTGGGCAATTCAACCACCAAAATTATTTAGGAACTAGGTTTAAGCCTAATTCCCTTTCAGTACGTATCGCGGCCGTTGGAACGTCTTCTTCATCTACATCATCAAAATCAATAGCATGCTCTCTTGGAGAGCCATTGGTCTCATCAAATACAACGTCGCTAGAGACTTCAACCAAACCCGATGATTTGTTGAAGACCCTATACGCCTTTGTACTTGAGCCATAACCTAATAAAAACCCTTCTACAGCTTTGGGAGCAAATTTAGAAGTTCTACCTTTCTTCACAAGAATATAACACTTGCTCCCAAATACACGAAAATAAGACACATTGGGTTTGTTACCAGTTAGCAGCTCATACGAAGTCTTCTTGAAGAGGCGGTGAAGGTAGACCCGGTTGATGGCGTGGCAAGCCGTGTTCACGGCTTCCGACCAAAAGCGCTCGGGGGTCTTGAACTCTCCAAGCATAGTCCTCGCCATATCGATGAGCGTCCTGTTCTTCCTCTCTACCACACCATTTTGTTGTGGTGTGTAGGGAGTGGAGAACTCGTTCTTGATTCCTTCCTCCTCAAGGAACTCCTCTACTTGAAGGTTCTTGAACTCGGACCTGTTGTCGCTCCTTATCTTCTTCACTTTGAGCTCAAATTCATTTTGAGCTCTCCTATGGAAGCGCTTGAGGGTCCCTTGGATTTCAGATTTATCCTGCAAAAAGAATACCCAAGTGAAGCGGGAAAAATCATCAACTATAACAAGACCATACTTACTTCCTCCTATACTTAGATAGGCGACGGGTCTGAAGAGGTCCATATGAAGCATCTCCAATGGTCTTGATGTGGTCATCACATTTTTTGAGTGATGAGAGCCTCCCACCTGTTTCCCTACTTGACAAGCTGCACAAGGTCTATCTTTTTCGAAATGTACGTTAGTTAGACCTATCACGTGTTCTCCCTTTAGAAGTTTGTGAAGGTTCTTCATCCCCACATGTGCTAAGCGGCGATGCCACAGCCAGCCCATGCAAGTCTTAGCCATTAAGCATGCATCTAGACCGGCCTCTTCTTTTGCAAAATCAACCAAATAAAGTTTGCCGTCTAGTACACCCTTAAAAGCTAGTGAACCATCACACCTTCTAAAGACAGACACATCTACATTTGTGAATAGACAATTATATCCCATATTGCATAATTGACTAACAGATAACAAATTATATCCAAGCGACTCAACTAAAAACACATTAGAAATAGAGTGCTCGGATGAAATAGCAATTTTACCTAACCCTTTTACCTTGCCTTGTTTCCCATCACCGAATATTATTGAATCTTGGGGATCCTTGTTCTTGACGTAGGAAGAGAACATCCTCTTTTCCCCCGTCATGTGGTTTGTGCATCCGCTGTCGATAATCCAGCTTGTACCCCCGGATGCATAAACCTGCAAGGCAAATTTAGGCTTGGGTCTTAGGTACCCAACTCTTGTTGGGTCCTACAAGGTTAGTCACAATTGTATTAGGGACCCAAATGCAAGTTTTATCTCCCTTGCATCTTGCCCCTAACTTCCTAGCAATCACCTTCTTATTCTTTCTACAAATGGCAAATGAAGCATTGCAAGCATGATATATTGTAGAAGGTTCATTAACTTTCCTAGGAGCATTAACAACATTTCTCCTAGGCATATTATGAACAACATTTCTCCTAGCAACCTTTCTATCATGCATAACATGGGAACTAGAAGCAGTCATAGCATGAAAATCAAAAGCATCATAACTTCTAAAGGCATTCTTAGAATGTCTCCTATCATGATACATGAAAGCATGGTTCTTTTGCACACTACTAGCCATAGGGGCCTTCCCTTTCTCCTTGGCGGAGATGGGAGCCTTATGGCTTGTTAAGTTCTTGGCTTCCCTCTTGAAGCCAAGACCATCCTTAATTGAGGGGTGTCTACCAATCGTGTAGGCATCCCTTGCAAATTTTAGTTTGTCAAATTCACTTTTGCTAGTCTTAAGTTAGGCATTAAGACTAGCCAATTCATCATTTAATTTAGAAATGCAAACTAGGTGTTCACTACAAGCATCAATGTCAAAATCTTTACACCTAGTGCAAATCATAACATGTTCTACACAAGGGTTAGATTTATTTGCTACTTCTAGTTTAGCATTTAAATCATTGTTAATTCTCTTTAAGCTAGAGATAGAGTCATGACATGTAGACACTTCACTAGAAAGCATTTCATTCCTTTTAACTTCTAGAGCAAGTGAATTTTGTGCACTAACAAATTTATCATGCTCTTCATATAAAAGGTCCTCTTGTTTCTCTAAAAGTCTATCCTTTTCATTCAAGGCATCAATCAATTCATTAATCTTATCTATTTTAGTTCTATCCAATCCCTTGAACAAACTAGAGTAATCTATTTCTTCATCACTAGACTCATCATCACTAGAAGAATCATAAGTAGTACCGTCTCGAGTACATACCTTCTTCTCCTTCGCCATGAGGCATGTGTGACGCTCGTTGGGGAAGAGGGATGACTTGTTGAAGGCGGTGGCGGCGAGTCCTTCATTTTCGGAGTCGGATGACGAACAATCCGAGTCCCACTCCTTGCCAAGGTGTGCCTCGCCCTTAGCCTTCTTGTATGCCTTCTTCTTCTCCCTCTTGCTCCCTTGTTCCTAGTCACTTTCATTATCGGGACAGTTAGCAATAAAATGATCAATCTTACCACATTTGAAGCATGCACGCTTCCCCTTTGTCTTGGTCTTGCTAGGCTGTCCCTTGCGACCCTTTAACGCTGTCTTGAAGCGCTTGATGATGAGGGCCATCTCTTCATCATTGAGCCTGGCCGCCTCAACTTGCGCCACCTTGCTAGGTAGCGCCTCCTTGCTCCTCGTTGCCTTGAGAGCAATGGGTTGAGGCTCATGGATTGGACCGTTCAACGCATCGTCCACGTACCTCGCCTCCTTGATCATCATTCGCCCGCTTACGAACTTTCCAAGGACTTCTTCGGGCGACATCTTGGTGTACCTAGGATTTTCACGAATATTGTTCACCAAATGTGGATCAAGTACAGTGAAGGACCTTAGCATTAGGCGGACGACGTCGTGGTCCGTCCATCGCGTGCTTCCGTAGCTCCTTATTTTGTTGATAAGGGTCTTGAGCCGGTTGTATGTTTGGGTTGGCTCCTCCCCCTTATCATCGCGAATCTTCCAAGCTCGCCCTCCACCAACTCCATCTTGGTGAGTAAGGCGACGTCGTTCCCCTCATGAGAGATCTTGAGGGTGTCCCAGATCTGCTTGGCATTGTCCAAGCCACTCACTTTATGGTACTCGTCCCTGCACAAAGAGGCTAACAACACAGTAGTAGCTTGTGCATTTTTATGAATCTGTTCATTAATAAATATAGGACTATCTGAGCTATCAAATTTCATTCCATTCTCAACAATCTCCCATATGCTTGGATGGAGAGAGAACAAGTGACTACGCATTTTGTGACTCCAAAATCCATAGTCCTCCCCATCAAAGTGTGGAGGTTTGCCAAGAGGGATGGAAAGCAAATGTGCATTTGAACTCTGCGGAATACGAGAGTAATCGAAAGAAAAGTTCGAATTAACCGTCTTTCGTTTCTCGTAGTCGTAGTCGTCCTTTTGGGAAGAAGTGGACTCATCGCTGTCGTCGTAGTAGACGATCTCCTTGATGCGTCTCGTCTTCTTCTTCTTCCCATCTCTGCGTTTGTGGTCGGAGCCCGAGTCGGTAGGCTTGTCATCCTTCGGCTCGTTGACGAAGGACTCCTTCTCCTTATCGTTGATCACGATTCCCTTCCCCTTAGGATCCATCTCTTCGGGCGATTAGTCCCTTTGTGAAGAGAACGGCTCCGATACCAATTGAGAGCACCTAGAGGGGGGGGGGGGGTGAATAGGTGATCCTGTAAAACTTGAAACTTAAGCCACAAAAACTTGGTTAAGCGTTAGCACAATAATTGCCAAGTGGCTAGAGAGGAGTCTCAACAAAACACAATAACCACAAGAGATCAATCACAGAGATGGCATGGTGGTTATCCCGTGGTTCGGCCAAGACCAACGCTTGCCTACTCCACGTTGTGGCGTCCCAACGGACGAGGGTTGCAGTCAACCCCTCTCAAGCGGTCCAAAGACCCACTTGAATACCACGGTGTTTTGCTTTGCTTTTCTTAATCCCGTTCGCGAGGAATCTCCACAACTTGGAGCCTCTCGCCCTTACACTTGAAGTTCACAAAGAAGCACGGAGTAAGGGAGGGATGAGCAACACACACAAGACACAAAATCAGAATGTCAACACGCACACAAGTCGCAACAAGAGCTCGCAACACAACCCTGACGAGTTCACAACTCAACAAGAGCTCTAGATGCTATCACGAAGAAACAAATGCGTGGAATCGAAGTCTTGGTGCTTAGGAATGCTTTGAGTATGCTTGATGTTCTCCTCCATGCGCCTAGGGGTCCCTTTTATAGCCCCAAGGCAGCTAGGAGCCGTTGAGAACATTCCTGGAAGGCAGATCTTGCCTTCAGTCGACTGGCGCACCGGACAGTCCGGTGCACCACCGGACACTGTCCAGTGCAGATATCCTTCCTTATTTGGTGAAGCCGACCGTTGGAGTCTGAGAGCTGTTGGCGCATCGGACACTGTCCGGTGCACACCGGACAGTCCGGTGCACCAATGTGACCGTTGGCTTGGCCACGCGTCACACGTGGAATCCTCGGCCGACCGTTGCCCCGGCTGACCATTGGCTCACTGGACAGTCCGGTGCACCACCGGACAGTCCGGTGAATTTTAGCCGTACGCCGTTAATCAACTCCCGAGAGCGACGAGTTCGCCTGTGAATGGCTCACCGGACAGTCCGGTGCACCACCGGACAGTCCGGTGATTTATAGTCGTACACCGCCGTCGAAGTCCCGAGAGTAGCAAGTTCACCAGAGTCAGCCTGGCACACCGGACACTGTCTGGTGCACCGCCGGACACTGTCCGGTGCACCACCGGACAGTCCGGTGCACCCAGACCGAGCTGACTTTGGCTGAACAGAGCCATCTCATTTCCAATTCAATCTTTCCTGTTTCCAGCACTTAGACACAATACATTAGTCCATAAAACAATGTACTAAGTCTAGAAACATACCTTTTGACTTGATTTGCACTTTGTCCACCACATTGCATAGATCAACACAAAGGCACTTGCGTTGGCACTCAATCACCAAAATACTTAGAAATGGCCCAAGGGCATATTTCCCTTTTTGGCACAGTTATAAAAGTGTTTGCTACAACTATTCGATTTAGTTCATTTAATTGAATTTCTTTGGATAATTCAGATTTGAACTGCAAGTCACTCAAAAAATGGAAAACCGTGAATGCAAAAATGATAACCGTGTTAGTTACCACAAGTTACGACCGATTTCAGGAGCAGACCGAAATGTTTGAGCATCATGCTCACTAAACATGACCGTGAACTTGCCATCAAGTTGTTTAAAAATTATATAAAACACAAAGTCAGAAAACCATGAAACTTGTCCACATGTCATGATATCATATGTAGAGGCTACGATAAAAATTTGAGAATGTTTCGAGAAAGTTGTAACGCACTATGTGTACAAATATAAGTGACCTACACATGAAATCATAGTTTTAATGTAGACCGACTAGGTTCTACATATAGTGTGTCACAACTTTCTCTAATCATTCTAAATTTTTTATCACAACCTCTACATATGATATCATGACATGTGGACAAGTTTCATAATTTTTTGACTTTGTTTGTGTTTTATACAATTTTTAAACAACTTGATGGCAAGTTCACGGTCATGTTTAGTGAGCATGGTGCTCGAAGATTCCGGTCTGCTCCTGAAATCGGTCGTAACTTATGGTAAATAACATGGTTATTATTTTTGCATGCACGATTTTCCATATTTCGAGTGACTTGCAGTTCAAATGTGAATTATCCGAGGAAATTCAATTAAACGAACTAAATCTAATAGTTATAGGAAACACTTTATAATTATGCCAAAATGGTACATGTAGGTCTACATAGTGTAGGCACAAACCACAAAAAAGTTTGGCTGGAAAAAGAAAAAAAATAAATATATACTTTGCCGAGTGTCAGCCTAGGTAACACTCGGTAAAGTTTGTTTTGCCGAGTGTCTTGCTGGGACACTCGGCAAAGGGTTTTTTAAAATTATAAAAAGAACTTTGCCGAGTGCTTGTCATCGGGCACTCGGCAAAGATCGCTGACACTCCGCAAAGTATATTTTAAAAATTTTAAAAAATATTTGCCGAGTGCCAGATCGTGGCCACTCGACAAACTCGCCAAAGACGGTACATTAACTGCCGCACAACCCTCTCCTTCTCCTTTATCTCCTCATTCTCCTTTCACCGCGCGCACCTACACCGCCTCCTCTCCGTCTACACCGCCTCCGTAGCCTACACCGTCGCCTACATCGCCGCCCCGCCGCCTACACCGCGCGTGAAGTAGGCGCCGCCGCGCACCATCGTCGCCGCGCAACATCATCGCCCCGTGCCACCATTTGGCCATCCTCGGCCCTGAGCTCTCCCCTAATCCGCGCTTCGTTCCTGGTGAGAACCTCTCTTGTCATCTAGACTTGTGATGTAGTGATATTGATGGTAGAACATTAGTAGAATAATTCTACTACTTTTATATATGATGTCCAATGCATTGCATATATGAGTTACTGTTCTTGATTCACGGCCATCGTGCATTTGTATATCTGTGTGTCGGCCATCGTGCTGATACTTTTATTTCAAGGTTTTAGAAACCTCCTCGTGCAGGGGAGGTGCTGCCAAAATTTCCTATTGCTAGGCTTCTATTAGAGGATGGAGGACCGTGAGTGGATGTACACGGGCCATGTAGGAAGGAATGATGTCACCCCTGAATGGATTAGAAAGACCGATGATTTCGTGGAATGGGCATATAGCAAAGCTGCTAAAGGAGCGAGTCTAGTCCCATGCCCGTGCAGCAAAAGTGCCAATCGGAAAAGAACATCAAAGAAGTCCATGGTAGAACATATTTGGAAGAATGGATTTACGCCGGACTATACTCAGTGGATCTTTCATGGTGAAGCGCATCGTACAAGAGAGGAGGTGTTGAGACAACACGTTGAGCATTACGATGCCGATGCGGGGGTAGCGGATAAGTTGAACGACTATCACGAGGCATAGTACGCCAGAGGATGTACGGATGACGAGCCAGAGCCGACTGCAAAGGCGTTCTACGACATGTTCGACGTGGCACAGAAGCCCTTTCACGGCCACACAAAGGTTTCTCAACTGGATGCCATTGGGCGTGTAATGGTGTTCAGTCACAGTACAACATGAGTCGATACGCATTCGATGGCTTGTTGATAGTTATTGGCAGCCTGCTTCCGGAGGATCATGGTCTGACGAAGAGTATGTACGAGGCACAGAAACTCCTTCGTGCACTCAAGATGACGTATGAGCAGATACATGCTTGTCTGAAGGGCTGCGTGCTATTTGGGAAAGAATACGCGCAGGCAAAGTACTGTCCGAAGTGTAAATCGTCTAGGTTCATGGAGGTAGACTCTGGTGATGGACAGAAGAGGCAGCTCGACATCCCCTTGACAATCCTACGGGACCTTCCGTTCATACCGAGGATCCAACGTTTATACATGACCGAGGAATCCGCGAAATAGATGACATGGCACAAAAATGGAAAACGATACAATCCTGACAAGATGGTGCACGCATCCGATGGTGAAGCATGGAAACACTTTGATGCCATTCACCGTGAGAAAGCCGAAGAGGCTCATAATGTACATGTTGTTCTGGCCATAGATGGGTTCAATCCCTATGGAATGAGCGCTGCCCCATACACATGTTGGCCCGTGTTTGTTATCCCAATCAATCTCTCCTAGGTGTGTGCTTTCAAAGGCAGAATATATTCGTGTCGTTGATAATTCTCAGACACCCGGGAAATAAAATGGGCGTGTACATGGAGCCTTTGATCGATGAATTGGTACATGCTTGGGAGGAAGGGGTATGGACGTATGACCGAGCTACAAAGACAAACTTCAAAATGCATGTTTGGTACCAGTACTCCATGCATGACTTACCGGCGTATGGGCTATTCTGCGCCTGGTGTGTTCACGGTAAGTTCCCATGCCCAGTTTGCAAGGAAGCTCTTAGGTTCATTTGGTTGAAAAAGGGTGGCAAATATTCGTCCTTCGATAAACATTGACAATTCCTCCCTCCTGACCATCCATTTCGCCTAGACATCAAGAACTTTATGAAAGGTGTCATAGTGACAGATCGCCCACCAGCAAGATGAAGGGTGCCGAAATTCATCAACAGAGAGATGGGCTCGTGGCCAATATAGAAGGTGGTTTTGAGGGATATGGTGAGCAGCATATGTGGACACATAAGCCGGGCTTGACTCGGCTCCCCTATTATAACGACCTGCTCCTTCCACACAACATTGACGTGATGCACACTGAAAAGAATGTTGCCGAGGCACTTTGGGCAACAATTATTGACATTCCTAATAAGTCAAAGGATAATGTAAAGGCAAGAGTGGATCTGACAGCGTTATGTGATAGACCAAACCAAGAGATAAAGCCGCCTAATGGTGGAAAGACATGGAGAAGGCCTAAGACCGATTTCGTCCTAAGCAGGGCCTAGAGGAAGGAAATACTTCAGTGGATCAAGATGTTGATGTTCCCTGATGGGTATGCAGCTAACCTGAGTAGGGGGGTGAACTTATCTACTCTACGAGTCTTAGGGATGAAGAGTCATGACTTCCACATATGGATTGAACGAATTCTTCCTGCGATGGTTTGAGGATATGTCCCTGAGCATGTCTGGCTAGCGCTTTCAGAGTTGAGTTATTTCTTTCGCCAGCTTTGTGCAAAAGAGTTATCTCGGACCATGGTTGCAGACTTGGAAAGATTAGCACTCGTGTTACTGTGTAAGCTTGAGAAGATATTTCCACCCGGCTTCTTCAATCTAATGCAGCATTTGATTCTTCATCTCCCCTATGAGGCACGAATGGGGGGCCCATGCAGAGATGTTGGTGCTATCCAGTCGAGAGATGTCTAAAGACTATTCGTAAGAAATGTAGAAATAAATGCAAAATCGAGGCTTCCATTGCAGAGGCATACATTCTAGAGGAGGTGTCAAACTTCACAACAACTTACTATGGTGACAAACTACCGAGCATGCATAATCCACCCCCTCGTTACAATGATGGCGACAATGAATCGAACCTCAGCATATTTCGAGGCCAACTCAGAAGCACAAGTGGCTCAACCACAAAGAGACCCTTTGCCGAGTGTCAGGCTGGTAGACACTCGGCAAAGAGGTAACTTCTTTGCCGAGTGTCACCAAGAACACTCGGCAAAGGCGTCGTCTCCGTTACCCGGTGCCGTGACGACTGCTTTTCTTTGCCGAGTGTCAACTGGCACTCGACAAAGTCTTTGCCGAGTGCCCGATAAAAAGTACTCGGCAAAGAAGCCGTTGCCTATGTACTGTTTGCCGAGCTCTTTTTGCCGAATGTCAGGCACTCGGCAAAGCACTCGATTCCGATAGTGATTGTTGATCTAAAACAACTTCTTTCACCTGAACCTACTGCCTTAGATATAGCTAAGAGAATTCGATAGCAAATAGAAATATTTGGATAGAATATGCGACTATAACAAACTAAAGAATCAGGAGCTGACATTAAATCATATGGCAAAGCCACTTGTAATACTTTTACTTTAGAGGGAAAAATCATCTACATCAACAAAGACGAGTTGTCATGAGAAAAGATTCTACAAAACTAATGCAATTTTTCCATACAACACTATTATCCAACGACTTAAGATTCTTTGAGTTGAATAAGAAATCAAACACCTTTTCAAATTGTCCTCCGCTTCTCAAACCGACTACTCAATGAAGCAGTTGCAATGTTCATGATGACTACAAAGTAATTAGCTCTGAAGAATCCCATAGCGAACAACTATACTTCTTTTTCATCGTCGATTTCATCAAACTTTTTCATCCTTTTACATTGGCATTTCGCAGAAAATTTTGGCTCTATATCCATATCAGATGCAATGGATTTTGCAACCTCAATACTAGAGTGGAAACCTTCATCTCCGTGCTTCTAAAATTATAAGTTGCCCTACTCAATTTGTTTGAGAGTAGCATACATGCACACAATATTAGATCACAACTTTTTGCTCAATTTAAAGAAAGTAAAACATCATGCGAAATTCCATACCAACTAACATTCAAAATTCTTAGCTATTGGATCATCGGTAGCAATCTCCATGAATGTATCCAAAGCTAATGTAAAGTTCAAGAATTTGGATCAGAGAAAAATAATGATATTAATAAATAAATATAATTATGTTAGAATTTTGGGAATTTTTGAAAACTTTTTGGAGATTTATTAGTCTCTTTCCTCTTCATATTCAGATAATGGCATTAAAATAGTCATATAACCAATAAATGAATAAGAGAATGGATATCATATACTTAAATTGGTGGTGATACATTTTATTGGAAACATAAAATTAGCCTCAAATTAGCAATGAAAATATAAAATAGAAAATGAGAAAAGAAATTTGTAATAAAACCATTTATTGCTAGAATTAAATAATGGGAAGGAGAATAAATAATAATATTAAAATTTATAGTATTTATATTCGCATTAGGATTATGTTGGGATTCAGAGTCCAAAAAGGCAAAACAGGAAATTTGAATTTGGTTTAAATATTGGAAAATGAAATGAAAAAAATAAAACCAGAAAAAGAAATAAAAAAGAAAAAAAGGACTCACCTAGGCCGGATCTACTCAGCCTCGGCCCATTTTCCATCCCGCGCAACCCATATTCGGCCCAGTGCGCGCGCTACCGTGGCAAAATAGTGCAGTCACTTATGTGGGGGCCCCACAACGTCAGTGGAGCCTCGCGCGCATCTGTTTCCACCTGGCGTGTGTTACCCTGATCTCCCTCTCATGGCGCTGACGTGTGGGCCCAACGTGTCAGTCGCTTTCTTTGAGTCCGACTCCACCCTGGGTCGTTGTGATCCTCCGCCGGAGATCGCGGGGTCCCGACCGGCTGATTCGGTTAAGATTCCCTCGCCATTGGGTATAAGTAGGGCCGCGGTTGCTTCCCTCATCCATGAATTGACCCGGCTTCCCAACATCGACGAGCACCACGGGGGAACATCACTGGAATGCCGTCAGTCCTCACCGTCGAGCAGAGATCTGGTTGCAAGGGTCAAATCGCATACTCGTCGTCGCCGAGCACTCGACATTGAGCCTAGGAGGTTCACCGTGCCGCGAGGAAGACGTCCGTGGCCTCAACGGGTGGCTCCGGCGTCGGGTGAACACATAATTGCTCATCAGAGCACCTACTCTGTCGTGGCTCCACCGTGCATCGTGGGCAGCCGGACTTCCAGCTCAAGCGTCGGTAAGAAGCATTCCTCTGAGCTCACCATCGTCTTCGCTATGCGTAGCACCTAGGCGGTCTCGATTTTGGATGCCAGGACCTCGGATCACTGGTACTCCGGTGAAGACCCACCGTGCCTTGGGTGGGCGCCTATGCCTAGGCTGTAGATGGTTGAAGATGATCTTCCGACCGTCGATCTCGCAACGCTCGGCCAGGATTAGATTGCAGAGTACCGTTTTGGCTGATTAATCTAGTTCGTTCGATTGGGAGCATGCGACTGGGATTCGATCGCAGATATTTTAATCGCGTCCTTCGCTGTTTGATCAAGCGGTTGTGATTAAAATAAAAACCGGGGCCCTGTCATTTAGCTTGTATGGACCGTTGATCTCGGAAATTGCAGGCCAGATCAGAGCAAGGCATACCGCCTCTGGATTGATCATGGACCGTGGGATCGTGATCCATAGGCTGTGAATACGTATCGATTCATGATGTTGGGATTCTAATATGATCCGTCAGCGTTGGATCGGACGGCTCGAATCCTAGCTTACCCCTTCAGCCATGCTTTGCATCAGAACCCCTACTCTTTATTATAAATAACTCGCCATCCACGCCAGTTCAAAAGTAATTCCAACTAGGTCCTTTTATTTGCAGATTCAACCCTGAGTTTATGAGAAATAATGGCCCCAACCCAGAAGTTATATGAAATGATTATATTAATATAGAAAATGATTTTTGTTATAAAAATAATCCTAGATACTTGTGTAATTCATATTTAATTCATTTTAACTCCAAATTGATCCATTCCAGTTGTAGTAAATCCATAATAATATTGTTTATCCCTTGGTAACTTTATTTTGTTATGAAACCTAAATTAAAAGTATGTGCTTAATTTCTATTGTATCTGACTCCTAAATCTTTAGAAACCATATCTTTTCAACAGTAACTCCAAATTTAGTGATTCTTGAACCCACGATCTCGTAGCAACGTGTTGATTATTATTATGCAGTTGGTTCTGATGTTTAGTGTGATGTTAATTTTGCCGATACCATGTTTATTTGTATTGCTACGGTTAGCAGTGAGGTCGCAAGAATCTAAAGGTCATCCTGGTATCTGGAATCTCGAGTCCCAGGCAAGTTGTGCCCTTGATCACTCCTTTTTACCTAATAATATTTGTTGTTAATAACTGTGACATGCTCATGTTAATTTGATGGGACATAATAGGTTTCCCTAGTATTGTTTATCCCCCACCTTGCAAACAGATGAATTATTGGGTAGATTTGCTAATGCTCTACATGGTTTTGGGAAACTAATGTTTTATTATGATCATGTTCCAATTATGTTGTTGTTTAATTATTGTTCATGATAAGATCATATTGTTAATTGGAACATGGAGAACTAGTCGGGAAAATAGTGCTACCATAAGGGTGGTATGGGACGCCCTTGGCTGACTAATTAGGAAAGCTACTGGAGGACTACCTTACCTGAAAGAGGCAAGGGCAGTAGGGGAGTGGTCGTTATAGGGAGGTTCTCGGGCTGATTTTGCTGCGATGGCTTTTCAGATGGGAGATTCCTATACTGCGCTTTCTAGAAACTGTATCGGGTTTTCTAAAGCTAGTGGAACTTTGTAAAGACCTCATAGTGGTACCCTGCCTCGCTTCCTTGGTAGAGGTGTATGGGGTCCGATCAACCCCGTGGCAAATGGGTAACCCGACTTGTGGGTAAAGATGGGCAACCTCTGCAGAGTGTAAAACTGGTATATCAGCCATGCTCACGGTCATGAGTGGCTCAGACACTCACATGATTAACTTATGGAATTATACTCAATTTGTCATTTGCATTGCATTGTGGGTATTGTTATTAATCTTGATCTCTTACTTAATTGGGTTGGTATCTACTTATACCTAGTAACTGCTAATAAAATTTTGACCAACTTTAAAAAAGCAATGCTCAGCTTTAACCATCCTCTTTTGTAAGCCTTACACTTCACATGAGCTCCCACTTTTGGTGAGTTCATGCACATTATTCCCCACAACTTGTTGAGTGATGAATGTATTGAGCTCACCCTTGCTGTACTCACAATCCCCCAGGTCAAGAACAGGTACCTCATGATGAGGCGCATGAAGGATGCTGTGATGAGTTCGTGAGAGGTCTAGGCTGTCGTCTCCCAGTCAACTTTGGGTTGCTGGATCGTTGTCTTCATATGATGTAATTATTTAACTATTTTGTATGGAACTCCATTATATATTAAAGATGTGACATTCGTTTCTGTACCATGAGTCATCATATGTGTGAGACTTGTTCCGAGCACACTTGGTGATTATTTTCGCGCCCGGGTTTTGGTGCCCTTGAAATTCGGGTGTGATAGCTAACCTTAGTTGGGGATACCTGATAGGTTGTAAACTTTTTATTTGACTCTCCCAAAAAATGTTAGATAAAGGTTTGACAATCACTTTGACATAATCAAGCACATATTTGTTGTATAACATCAAAGAATAAAATGACTAGTCTATAAGATTTTGCCATATAAAAAATAGTGAAATTTAGACTATGGCATGCACATGGCATGTATAATGTGTTGGGGTTAATCTCAAGCAAATGACTTTGGACAGTTTTGTTGGCTTCACAAGTGCAGGGATCAAAGGGTGCCCTCAACATAGGGGACCTCACGGCAGTACTTGAAGACGCTGCAATCATCGACATAAGGGGAGCTACACCGGTATAAGGCGAAGGTTGTCGGCACCACCGTAGCACCCCGAAAATTCAAATCTAGAAATTTCCTCAAACTTGCTCTAAATTCAAAATGAATTTCAAATTTTGATTCAAAATGTTTATTTGCGAGTTGATCTCAATAATAAAATATAGTGGTCTATATTCTCTCCAAAATCCTCCTCAAAATATCCTACAAATATTTCCCTAGTGATCCCCCTCAAATTCTTTCTAGAAATACTGCCCAAATATTCCACCGATAATTCTCCAAATATTTTCCTCCTCAAAAATACTTTTAGAATCATTTTTAAAGTCTCTACAAATATTTTATTCATAATTTTCCTCATGCTAATACATATGCATACGCCTCCTGTGTCATATAGTGAGCTCTACAAGCTAATTTCACTTATACACAACTAATACATGCTTATCTTCCACTAATCCTGGCATCCTCGCACTAATCTTCACCTCCTCCCCCTAATCCCCCACCTTGCCTATAAATAGAGGGGCAAGGGCCTCCCCTCAAGCCACCCCAAGCCATTTCATGGCAACTCACTCCCCCCACTCCCACTCCCACACAAGCATAACATAAGCACAAGGATTGTTCGGTCGTTCATTCGATCGTTCGTCCACCTATTCATAGTTTGTTCGTTCGTTCGTCAGATCGTTCGTCTGTCTGATCGTTCGTTTGTCCGATCGTTCAATCGTTCGTCTGTTCATTCGTCCAAACAATCTTTGTTCAGTCGTTATGCTACCAAAATTCCGATTGTTCGTTCGTTTGTCCATTCGTTCGTTCATAATCCCTATTCATCGTTCATCGTTCGTTCGTACGACTATTCATCGTGCATCGTTCGTTCATACGAACTATTCATCGTTTATTCATAGTTACTATTCATCGTTCATTGTTCGTTCATAGTCACTATTCACCGTTCATCAGATCGTTCATAGTCATTATTCATCGTTCGTTCATACGGACTATTCACCGTTCATCGGATCGTTCATAGTCACTATTCATCGTTCATCGGATCGTTCATCCTACTATTTATCGATCATCTGATCACCCAAATATTCAACTGCTTATCCATCATGCTGTCCAGCTCACCTAAGACCTGCCAGACCAATATTTCAATCATACAGACTCCAGTGATTGTGATTTTTCTTCAAGTAAGAACTTCCCAGATTCCTCCAAGTTGAGCACGCTTAACTTTGAGATTCTTCCATCATGCTGTACAGCTCACCTAAGACCTGCCAGACCAATATTTCAATCATACAGACTCCAGTGACTATGATTTTCCTTCAAGTAAGAACTTCCCGTCCGATCACCCATCCCATATTCCTCCAAGTTGAGCACGCTTAATTTTGAGATTCTTTCAAACCAGGCTTCCAAAAAGAAAGGCAAACCATGTTTGTATGGATACGCCGTCAATCCTATAAAACCTGGCCAGAGTTACCACAACCCACCGGGACCAGAATATCATAGTATTCCAGCCATTTGGGTCCCGCCTTACTGTTGTCCCATGTGACACAGTAGGTAGGAACAGTTGCCACCAACATAAACCTTTGCCCAAGAATAGCCTATAAATAATTCCTGGCACTCCGCTCAAAAAAACATTTTGATTTTCCAAATATATCTAAATATTCAAATTATGGAATATTCCAGGAATATTCATTTTCCCTTTTCTTTTTTATTCCTATGATTATAAAATCCAAAACTCCTCCATCCAAACTCAGATTCCAATAATTCTTGTTTCTAAATTCTTATCAAATTATTCCCTATCCAACAATGTCATCCCTTAAGCATGGTTCATAATCTAAAAAACTCCAAAAATATTATTGTCCCATATTCTGCCTATAATTTCCCTGTTCAGACTAAGTCAGACGATTCATTCGCCACTATTATCACCAGCAGTGAACTCTACAATACTAAACCACATGTACCCAGCTATAAATACACCCAGCTACCCTCTCCACACACTCAACACCCTCACACCAAGGCAAACCCCCACCCACACAGTTACCCGCTCTGTCGGCTACACGCCTAGTGTCGCTTCGCCTCCAATCCACCCTCTTGGTAAGCACCTCCACTCCACCACCAGTAATATCACAACACCACATGACACAGATTCTGCCCAAGACTCTACCCGTTAATATATCACCATTCTGACCACTATACTAAATATTTGTTGATATACTTGTTGGTTTGTATGTTTTCTTGTTCATGCTGCATAGTTATCAGAGTGTTTGTGCCGTCTTGTGAAGGCCAGTTCTGCAAGTCTACGCGCAGACGGTGGAGCTAGAAGCCAGTTCGGTGAGCTCTCACCCTTTCGCTGGTTAAAGCACGACAAGCTCACTGGATCCCTTTGATGCATAAATTACATATGCTTTTCAACCACAACCCTCAGCCTGTTATTTTATGCATGATATAATTTTGCTACTAAGGGACATGTTAATATGGCCACCCAGCCTTAAAACTTTGCCGCATTTCATCTTTATACTCCTCGACATTTTTGTTACAATATGATTTGGAAAAAGGTGTGAGTTTTCAAAAGAAAATGTTTTTCAAAATGGGTATGATGAAAGGTTGTCACCCTTATCACCTTTGAGTTGGATGGTCAGGGACTCCCTGGTTTGGGAGGGCCTTAAGGTGATGGCTCAGCCAGGTTAGGTGTGAGCATGAAGCATTGTCCCTCTTGGCTAAGGACCGGTTTGTCATCACTCCTTACCTATACTCTTATCAAGTACAACCACTCGAGACTATATGGGTAGTCGCTTGATTCGAACTTGCACAGTCTGTGCCCTAGGGTTATGATGGCTGTGAAGCACTAAGAGGACAAGGAGGGGGAATGTTTTGTCCTGGTTTGGGCATGGAGGTGGCCTTGTGCCTTTCGGTATAACTACCAAGGTAAAGTCGTGCAAGGGAAGAGAGAGCTTCAGCATTTGGATCTCACGACGGTGAGATTGCAGAAACCGGACTAGTGGGTAAAGTGTACACCTCTGCCCAGAGTTTAAAACCCTATTCGAATAGTCCATGTCCACGGATATGGATGAGTTATGACATGGATTTGACAATTAGTGTTTTGTTTTCCAAAAATGCTTTTGAAAAGTGGTTATAAAAGGTTCGGCGGTTGAGCTGTGAGCTATGGTGGACGGGAAGTCCAGCAGCTATTTTTGAAATGGAAAACCGGTGGGAAACTAGTGAGATACCTAGATGGTTTAGTCTAGGGGATTTTATTCCATACTGAAAAACTTCCTGCTCCTTTTGGAGAGGATTTGCTTTGAAAAATATGAAATGTTTTACAAAATAACCCTGCATCAAATATTGCTCTTTCCACAAAATATCCTGAGCTCCACATACTTCATGCATTATATCTGATTTCCCCATTCCGTGGGTGAAGGTGGGCTGCTGGGTACGTAAGTACTCACTCTTGCTTATTTGTTGTTTTTCAGAGAAGGAGATCGCTGATTGGGTAAGAGTTACACTTGTTCCCAACCATGCCTGTGGCTGTTGGACCGCTGATTTGTTTTGCTGTGTATATCGGGCTGTTTCAGCCCCACTACGATGATATGTCCCGAGTTGTGGACCAACTCTTAAAGTTGATTACCACTTTATAGATTTGTCTCGTTTAAGCAGAACTGGAACCATCTGATGTATAAATGTGTTTACTAGTCTCCTGGGACTAGTAATTGTATCACATTTGAGTCTTAGAGGATTGGGATGCTTCAACCACTGGACGTCGAGGGCCTAAAGGCTTCACCATTGGTAGGGACACCTACCCGAGCAGGGCCGCCAAGGGGGTGAGAAGGCAGACAACCCCCATTATGGTGAGGCCTAGATACAACCCAAGCCATTGATGTCTAAGACTTCACCGTGGTCATGGAGCTAAAGCCCTAAGACGAAGATCCCTAGAGCGAAGGAACCTAGAACTTGGAGCTGAGGGGCAGAATGCAGGAAAGATGTGGCAAGCTAGGCCTAGCAGGTTCACTCTTAACCTCCCCAATGGGTACAATGTCTGGTGTAATTAGACATATGGTAGTACTGTTATGTAATTACCCCATTATACAGTATATTCTAAGAATATAGCAGGTAACCAAGGGTACGCACATACTTTAGGCCCTAGGCCCTTGATTTCCTTATAAATACTCCATGTCCGACCCCTGGATGGGACACCCTTGACAAGACATTTGAGCTCCTAGCCATTTGTTTTGTCCTACACCGTTGTTTCACATAATTCTGAGTGCTTGGGCCCACTTGTTCGGTCTCAACATTTGGCACCCACCATGTACGATGTGAAGACCAATCCCACGATGGCTCTTGAGAAAAAGAACACCAGGTCCAACTCCTCTCCTTAGGATGAGGCGGCAAAGGCAGTCACCATCAACAACACCAAGAAAGCCAAAGTCACCTTTGCTAACCCAGTCCCATCAGCTCCTACAAAGCCCGCCTCACTCACCATCCATGAACACATCGAAGGCAACTAGTCCTCACCCCATCACCAAAGGCCATCTATTCCCGATGGGAGTGTCTACACTTGTAGCTTGGAGACTCCAAATCATGCCCCTGTCAACCCATGGAACCATCCTTATCAGGCTTGACCTGTCAAGAAACATGCTAGTCGTGCTTCTCGGTTTCACACTCCCCAAGCACTCCAAGCGGTCGCAGCCACCCACACCCTATGTTAAAAAGGGTGAGGACATCCTCTAAGGCAGTGAGGACCTTGGCATCAAAACTGAGGAACAACTCCTATTGAGGAGCCTCCACATGCAAAACAACATTTTATAGAAGCAGAAAGAGGCCCTAGCAGCAAGAAAGGCATCACAACGAGGTCCAAAACAAAATCTAAGGCTCTCTAGCATGAAATAGCATATTTGTAGAACCAAAACTACGCCCCATAGCCTTCTTCAAGAACCATCAGGTAGTATGACTTCGACTGCAATGCAGGGCAAACCCAACAACATGGCACATTCGAAAACTTCAACTTTTCAAACAAAAGATGCCCCTCTCCGCCAGACCGTAGTCCACCCCTGGCCCCATAATTACTAGTCAGGTAATCAGTCCAAGTACAATGGCACCTCTAGATCCGGCACTTCGTAGTTCATAATTAGTTATTAGATCGGAGTGGCCCCATTAGGAGGCGACGATAACACCATGGCGAAGTCATTCATCATAGCACTCGAAATCCCTACCCTTACTTGGTACACAAGGATGTCGCATCTATCCATTGACTCCTAGAGGACCCTTCACGAGAAATTTCTGCTCAACTTTTAGGGTACAGGCCAGATATCGATGCCCTTGTAGAATAATCTCTTTGCATGCATTCGGAGAAAGTAAGCCTTTGCAATTACTATAATGAATTCTTATTAATGAAGTCCTAGCTCCCATCGGTCGAAGACCACATCGCCATGCACTATGCAATCAGCGGCCTTTGAGCTGGCCACCTTTACAACCACTACACCAGGGACCCCCAAGCATGCTTCAAGAACCATATCAGCTGTAACACCCTGATTTTGGGGGTATAAAATTTCTTTCTAATTATCACCCAAAATCATGTGTTACTCTTCTCTCACTAGTTTCTATCTATCTCTATATTGTCTCTCTCTCTCTCTTCCTTTTAAGTAGAATTAGCTTAAAATAGTGGAGGTTAATTATTTATTTTTGCCAAAACACTATGGGTCATGACATGTTGCATCATGCTGAGCTTAAAATATTCTTTGAAGTGTTGCACATGTTTGAATTTGAAACCAAGTTTGAATTTGGATTTGAAAACCCTATAGAAAAGAAATAGAAAAGGACTTATAAAATCCAGAGAAAAAGAAAAAAGGAAATGCAGCCCAGCCGGCCCAACTCGGCCCAGCCAGGCCGCGCGCCCGCACCGCCTGACAGGCGCACCCTGCCTGTCAGCAGCAGCCCTCTCTCCTGCGCGCTCTCCCCTCTCTCGCTTGCTGCCCAGTGGGGCCGACCTGTCGACACCAGTTTCTTCACCCGCGCGCCCCTCCTCTCTCTGCCTCGTGGACCCGGTTCGCTAGTTGCTGAGTCGTTGCCTCGCGTGTCCCCTTTTCTTTCTCTATGTTGTGGGCCTGCCCTGTCAGATCTGCCCCCTCGCCGTGGACCGGCGAGTGCGCACTCGCGCACGTCGCTGGGTTTCTTAGCCACGACGCCCGCCCATGCGCCTAGCTCCCTTCTTAGAGCCCCACCAGTGGCCCACGCTTGCCCCTCGCCTCATTTCGCACAGGTCCACCCTCTCTCGCGCTCTGCCCACGCCGCCAGCCGCCGCCAGAGACCCGCGCCCGTGTTCCCGACCGTCCAGGCCGCCGGAGACCGTGCTAGGCCTCCCCGAGCTCCGCCCCAAGGTGAGACACCTATCCCCATGCCCAATTTTCTCTATTGCGCTCTGTGCTCGGCCAATTTCGACTTCGTCGGTGCTCGGCCGCGGCGGACCGCCGTGCTCGCGCGGTGGCCGGCCGATTTAGCCCGATCTAGTTCCCCAGTGTTAGTCCCTAAGGTGCCTCTACCTCTGCTGAAGCTAGCCCAGGCCTTAGCGCTCCTTAAGCCCCCTCCCTGTGGCCAGAATGCCTCACCGGAGTTACTCCGGCCCGCCTGAGACCTTCTCTCCGCCGTTCTCCCCTCTCTGCCTTCGGATTCGTGGCCCCTTCCCTGCCATTGAGTTCGCCGTGGCGTTCTCTCCCTCTCTGCCCAACTCCGGTGACCCCGGAGCCACCCTAGCTCGCGCCAGCCTCAACTTCGGTGACCTCACCGCCGCGGAGAAGAGCAGCACCGCCCGCAGCCGTTCGCCCCTCCCCGTTCTGATCCCCTCCGTCCGATCCTCATCGCACAGCCCAGATCACAGGATACTGCTTCGCGCACGCGCACCTGACGCCCTGACCCGCCTGTCAGTGCCCAAGCCCCCTAGCGCTGGGCCCACTCGGTCAGTGCGCCCTCCCCCTCTGTCGCTGGTGCCCCTGGCCCGCATGTCAGTGCTCGCCCGCCCCCTCGTGCGCGCCCTCGGCCGCAGATCTAATCTCACTCGTTGGTTTTGGATCTGGCGGTTAGATTCACCCGATACCCCTTCGCGTGGCTGTTTTATTAAAGAGACCCTCGGTTTGTTGGAAATCAACCCGCCATCCCTAGTTTTCGTGCGCAGGTCCCTATAATCTTGCAGATTTAACCCTGGACTTTTAAATATTCACAGAATTAGACCTAATTTCATATTTTGAATTCCCAAACTTGTTTATTTTGTAACTTTTGCATATGAACTCCAAATTTAGTGATTCAAATTGCAAAATGTTCATAGAATTATTCTTTGTCTAAATAAAATGGTTTCATTTACTGTCTGCACATTCTAATTTTTATAATTAAGTATGCACTAATGTAGATGTAGATTTATCTATTTAATAAAATAAATAAAAGGAAAACCTTATGGATTTAAACTTGTGAGATTAATAATGTGTATTACATGAGTTCACCTCTGTTCTAAATTTTAGGTCACAATAAAATAAATTGAACTAGGATTATGTATTGGTAAGTAACACTGGGGGAAATAATAATCTATGTCCAAATGAAGTTAATTTAGGTTATGTTCATGTTATACATTGAATTCAGTAACCCTTATGTAGTATTGTGTCCTTTTAAGATGTGTTCCAATGTTTGTACATGTTTGGTGTGATGTTCATTTGTACTTTTCAAATGTATTGAATGCATGCTCGCTTTATTTAGACAACGAGCTATCCGAGGTTCCTAAGTGTGTTGTTGGAGACCTCCCTGAGCAACAACCTGGTGAAGGCAAGTGTCCTCTGACCTATTATGTCCTACATACTTTATGATTCACTGTCCCGCATTACTTTATGAAACCTAAGGATTGACTAGTCTATATTTACTTATCCTTGTCAACCTTTTGGGTTATCATGGTTAGCATTTTGCTATTGCCTTAACTTTAAACAATGAACATGATGTGGACATTTATGATACGATACTGTTATCCTGATTATGTTGATGAACTTGTGATACTCTAGGGGGCTCAGGACTTTTCCTGAGTACCTCTCCGTAAGGACCTGTTCGTGGAGTGACCACTTGGGATAACAGTGCAACCATAAGGGTGGAATGGCACGCCCTTAGCTGATTAATTAGATGAACCTGGGGGTGTAGTTGGCTTTGCCGAAGGGCCGTCAATAGGGGCCGGGGCGTAGTGCTCGCTCTGCCAAGGTTGGGGTGCAGAGGTTCATTCGATTTGGTTTTGTTAGTCACCCACCTTGGGGAGGTGTACTGTGTTTGTACGACTGGCGAAACCTAACGAGCAGCTATGCACCAGGGGAGTCTTTATAAAGGCTACGTATTGAAACCTTGCCGACTCACCTTGGTAGTGTTTGAGGGTTTGATCGACCCGAGGCATAAAGGAATCACGACTTGTGGGTAAAGTGTACAACCTCTGCAGAGTGTTAGAAACTGGTATATCAGCCGAGTTCACGGTTAAGAGCAGCGTTGGGATCCTCTTTGATTAGAAGAACTTTGGATACTTTTATGATGATGGTTAATAATTATGTTATAAACCTGATATCTGGTATTTCCTCTTTTGAGGAGGTACTTCTAGGTAATAACTGGGTTTATCACTAAAACTTGGCTCTACTAATAATAATAATAAATATTTGACCAACTAAAAGCAACTGGTTAACCTCAACTCCATATACAACTAGTCCACTTTAGCCAAATAGGACATTTGCTGAGTACGTTGATGTGTACTCACCCTTGCTTTACAAACCACCCCACCCCAGGTTGTCCCCATTGTACTCAGTGCTCAGGAGGTGATGCTGGAAACATGGATGACTTCGAGGAGTTCCAGGAATATGACAAGTTTTAGTTTACTTTAGTGGCAAACCCCCAATCAGCTGCCTGTGTAGGCTTAGCTTCTACGTTTCGTATTTCCGCACTTTGATAGTTATGTTAAAGACAATGGTTATGTAATAGTCTCTGTGGATGTCTTGGACATCTTGTTGTAATAAAGTACATTTCCGCTATTTATTTTGAGCATTGTGTGATGATGTCCAATTATGTAATCGCTGTGTACATGAGTTCTGATCCTAGCATGTACATGGTTCGCATTTGGTTTGCCTTTCAAAACCGGGTGTGACATAAGTGGTATTAAAGCCTTGCTGACTGTAGGACTGCTAACCTAGACTAGAATGGTCGATCTAAGGACTATAGACCCCTACTCTTACCTTGACCTTAGAGTTCTTTCAAAAGTTGGTCATCTTGACCAACTCTATGTTATTTACTCATCTCAAAAAGTTTTATCTCACTTTTCTATCTGTTTACTTTCTGGTCTCATAGTTCTACTCTTACTCTTGTGCTTACGATGTCTTTTGTAGATGGCTCGTATCAGGTGCACTGCACGTAAGTCTGTGATCCCCTTTTTGCCTTCTCGCCTGGCGGAGCATCCACTGCGTCGCACAGTGCCAGGTCAGTCTAGACACCTGGAGAGACTACATCATCATCTGCATGAGGAGCAGGAGCACTGGTGCTAGGAGCAGGAGCAGGACTAGGAGCAGCGGGACTCTTCCCCCTCGCCTCAGCAGGAGGTGGAGTCTGAGAGGGCGCCTTCCCCTGCACCTTAGCCAGAGATGCCCCCTGCACCTCCATAGGGCATCCCAGATGCTGGAGGAGACCCTGACGGAGACGGAGACGATGACGACGTCAGTGGCAGTTCGAGCCACAGCACGGAGCTCTTGGAGGAGCCAGAGCTAGAGGGATGGATCGCTAGACCCATCACTCGTGACGCCGCTCGCGGGTGTCACTTCCACGACGCTCTTGATACCCTGTTGTGTCGGGCCTTCGACCGACATACTTGGTCCATCGAGTATCGTTGTGTAGTCTACCAGCATCGTCACGGGCTATACCCGGACTAGTGGGAGGCTACTTGCTTGGTGCGCCGTCCGAACGATGATCTCTAGGGTGCAGAGGCCTTCTCAGAGCACTATTCTATTACTGAGAGGGATACTGCCGAGGTAGCCATGCAAGATGCAGCACGACTGGCACTTTCTCAGTATTGCTCGTTGTTCAGCGGGGTAGCCGATGGCCTCGACCTGAAGTACTACCCTTGCCGTTCGACCGGCAGTGCTGGAGGTGTGATTGCCTCGCCAGTTGGTGAGGGCAATCCCAGGCTGATGTGCTCAACACAGAGTTGGACCACGCCCTTGACGAGTTGGGCAAGGTTCGGGCGGAAGTTGTGGAATTGCGTGCTGAGTGCGCAGCATGCCACTATCTGGATGGTGGTTCTCCCGCCCCTATCGGGATTCAGCACCATTACCGTTCACCGCCCCGTGGTCGCTTCGACTATGGTACCCCAGACTGTAGGACCCGCATAGATTTAGATCCATAGATCGATGGAGTCAGAGTCTGTAATAATACTTACTTCAGTGTCTTAGTCTAGTTAGTCTTAGTTCATGATAGTTTGCTTATCGTATGTTGGATGCTTGTTATGATGGACATGTAATGAAGTTGGATCTTTTGTAATGATTGTCATCAAGCTGTGGGTATCCCCTACAACTTGGTGTAGTTATTAATAAAGTTAGTTATTTAGTTGGGTAATCCATGTGTTTCCACTTTCCTCTTTATCTGAGAAGCTGTCAGTGAAGATGGCCATTTGATCAGTGCTATGAAGAGTTTCTATACATCTTTTCTTATGCTGAAAGACTGCAGAGTCAGATTTGATATATGTGTGTGATTTCTACTGATGTTTGAGAACAGGCGCAGAGGTGCGAGGCGTGCTCAGCCTGAACAGCAGGCACCCCAAGAGGAGGCAGCCCCGCAATAGCATTTGCCACCGCCACCCCCAATGACCATTGAGCAAATGTTCCTAATGCAAACTCAAGCAGTTCAGGCAATCGGACAGACCTTAGCAGCAATGCAGCAAGTGCAGCAGCAGCCACCACCGCCTCAACCTCAGGTGCAAGTTCAGATGCCTCAAGTGCCCAGAGACAAGCGGGTAGAATTCATGAGGGGCCATCCCCCTGTTTTTGCCCACTCTGCTGATCCCATGGACGCCGAAGATTGGCTGTGTACCATGGAGCATGAGTTGCACACTGCCTAGTGCAACGATTATGAGAAGGTGTTGTACGGTCCCCGACAACTAAGGGGAGCAGCCTAGTTTTGATGGGAGTCTTACCTCGCCACCCATGCCAACCCTGAAGCCATCACTTGGGAAGAATTCAGGGACAACTTCTGTCGCTACCATGTGCCTAAGGGACTGATGATAGTGAGGAAGGAGGAGTTTCTAGCCCTGAAGCAAAGTCCCCTGTCCGTCAGTGAGTACCGGGACAAGTTTCTGCAGCTGTCGCGTTATGCCCTAGAGGATGTCAATACGGATGCCAAGAGGCAGTACCGCTTCTTGAGAGGATTAGTTGATCCCCTCCACTATCAGCTGATAAACCACACCTTCCCTACCTTCTAGCATTTGATAGACAGAGCAATTATGACAGAAAGGAAGCGTCGGGAAATGGAGGACAGGAAACGCAAGATTGGTGGACCTTAGGTTGGGAGTAGCAACCGTCCTCGCGACTCAGGCAACCCACCTCAGCCATTCAAGCAGGGTCATCAGCACCAACATGTGAAGGAACCTCCCAAGTCATTAGGCCCACCTACAGTTGTCCTTGTCCAGCGGACTTCAGACAATCCTATAGATGCACCTGATCAGTCAACAAGTGTAACACCCTAAATCTCATTTTGAGAATATAGCACAATTTCTCAAAAATCTTGCATTAGAATTTTTCTTCTTCTCTCTCTTTAGAACTCTCATAACATTTGAAGACTCATCTCCCTATTTAAAAGCATTTTGCTTAAGTGAATAAAATAATAAATAGAACCATATTTGGCACTCATGTTGGAGTTTTAATTGTATGTGCATTTAAAATAATAATAAAATATAATAATGGAATTGAGAATTTGAAGTTAACCCAAAGTTGCACTTTGGGGTTTTGGAAATATTATGTAGAAGAGAAAAGGAGAAGATATATATATAATATAAAGGAAATTTATATATTTCCAAAATTTATACTTTTAAAGTCACATTATAAATTAAGAATAAGCTTGACACAAGTTTGAATTCAAGTTAGAAACTCAAATTGAACTTGAAAATAAGAAAGAAAGGGGAAATCAGAAAAAGAAAAGGAATAAAAAGCTTACTGGGCCGGACTGCACCATTTCGGCCCACCTTTCCTTCTCCTCCGCGCAGCCCATCTTGCATCCACAGGCGCCCGCCGACACGTTGGGCCCACAGGGCAGCCTCACTCGCGTCGACCGAGCCCCCTGCGCTTCCCTCGCTGCTCTGCGGGACCCACACGCCAGCCGCTGTGACTCCGCGTCGCGCATTTGCTCTATCGCTGCACTCGTGACCCCACTGTCAGGCCCGTCTTCAACCACCCTGCCGAACGCGACGGGCGGACCACGCGGACTCGGCCGTGCGGCGTGCTCGGACTCCGTACGCCGTGATGCCCGCCACCGGAATCGGGCGGATCTTCTGCTGATCCAAGGTGCGGGCTCGACTCCCCTTTCGCCCAGGATATAAAGCCGTGCCGAGGGAGCTGTTTCGCCAGGGAAGAGAGGAGAGAGATTGAGACGAGATCTCCGCGGTCATCGACTTGCGGCGCCGTTCGGGGCTCGGTCATTGCTCTACGGGGATCGGCGTCGGGCCACGAAGCGCTAGGTGTCGTCGGTGGGCGGCGAGGAACCTCGTGGCCACCGGAATTTCTCACCGTCGTTCGAGCACCGCCGCGGAACCGCACTTCGCCGTGGCCGGGGCTGTCCGTGCGGCAATCATCGGTAAGATGCCCATGGCCATGTTCGCCGCACCTTCAATTTCGATTTGCACCCGTCCATCAACGCACAGATCCGTGTTGGCGCCGGATTGCAGCTGCTCCGGCGATGCGCCGTCGGGTGCGCGGGCGCCCCTGTTCGGTCTCGGGCGTGGGGAGGGAGAAAGGCTTCCTGCCGTTCGATCGGGAATGGGCGAGGGGGATTTGATCGGGATGGCAGTAGGATTTAGACCGTAGATCCAAGAAGCGACGGTTTAGATTAGATTGTGTATACCCCATCGTCGCATTAAATCTGGACTGTTGATCTCGCTGCGGATGGCTGGGTTTGGGGGGATCGCGGGCCGTCGATCCCGGATCCTGTGGCCTGGGTGGAATACCATTTCACCTAAGATCCGATCTAATCCGAACCCTCCATCTCAGATCTCACGGTCCAGATTTGGACATACCCTTTCGCCGTAGCCTCTTTGTAAAAAAGCCCCTGGATTTAATGAGAATCAACCCGCCGTCCTTGACTGGGCACCTCTGTGTCTTAGGCATTTTTGCGCTCTAAACCCCAGTTTTCTATGTTATTGAGGCCCAGTCCAGAACCCATTTAATTTGAATAAATGAAATAGAAAATGGATTTTTAATATGAAAATAATTACTAGAACTTGATAAATTCATAGAAAATTCATACTTGCTCCAAATTAATCCATTCCACTTTCTAAAAATTTTGTAATATTATTCTCTACCACCTAGAACCTCTGTTTTGTCATGAAAATAGTAAGAAATTTAATCTCTCACTTAGTCTATTTTAAACACATAAAACCTTTGAAAATTCATAACTAAAAATCTATAACTCCAAAATTAATAATTTCTGTTCCTGTGATCTTATTTCAATATGTAGACTATTAATATGTATTTTGCATATATGTTTGGTGTAATGTTAATTTTGCCTATACCATGTATGTCTGTGTTGCTACGTTTAGCAGTGAGGACACGTGTCATCTGAAGATCATCCTGGTACCTGGAATCTCAAGTCACAGGCAAGTTGTGCCCTTGATCACTTCTTTTACCCACTCATGTTCTAATTAATCATAATGATCTGCATAGGTTAATTTGATGGGACCTAATAGGTTACCCTAGTTTGTCTATCTTTATGCCTTGTTTACCACTAAACTTTCTGGGTAGTACTTGCTAGTGCTATATGTGGTTTTGGGTATGGAGATACACTATTCATGATTACACTTTTGTTATCAGTTGTTATTTATTGTTCATGATAAGATCATTATGTTAATTGGAACATGGAGCAACCACCCGGGAAAACAGTGCTACCACAAGGGAGGAATGGGACCCCTTGGCTGATTAATTAGGAAAGCTAGTGGAAGACTACCTTACCCGAAAGGGGCAAGGGCAGTAGGGGAGTGGTCAGTGTAGGGAGGCCCTCGAGAGGATTTTGCTGCGATGGCGGTCCTGCAAGGGATTCCTGCATTGGAACTTCCTATAAACTGTAGCGGGTTTTCGGAAGCTAGTGGAACTTTGTAAAGGCCTCGTAGTGGATCCCTAGCCATTCACCTCGGTAGTGTCTAAGGGCCTTGCAAACCCTGGCGACATGGGATACACGACTTGTGGGTAAAGATGCGCAACCTCTGCAGAGTGTAAAACTGGTATACTAGCCGTGCTCACGGTCAAGAGCGGCTCGGACCCTCACATGATTAAATTATGGAACTTAAACTCAATTTGTCATATGCATTGCATCGCAGGTGAAGTTGTTACTTTCGTTCTACTATTTAACTGGGCTGGTATTTACTTATACTTAGCAACTGCTAATAAAATTTTGACCAACTTTAAAAGCAATGCTCAGCTCTAACCATCTTCTTTGGTAAGCCTTACACTTCACGTGAGCTCCCACCTTCGGCGAGTTCATGCACATTATTCCCCACAACTTGTTGAGCGATGAACGTATGTGAGCTCACTCTTGCTGTCTCACACCCCCCCACAGGTCAAGAACAGGTACCACCGGATGAGGCGCATGGAGGATGCCGTGATGTGTTCGTGAGAGGTCTAGGTCGTCGTCTCCCAGTCAACTTTGGGTTGCTGGACCGTTGTCTCCTTATAATGTAATTATTTATTTTGTATAGAACTCCTGTTATATATAAAGATGTGACATTCGATCCTGTGCCACTATACATCATATGTGTGAGATTTGGTCCCAGCATACCTGGTGTTTATGTTCGCGCCCGGGTCTTGGTGCCCCGAAACCCGGGTGTGACAGAAGTGGTATCAGAGGAATGTTGACTGTAGGACAAAACCTAGATAGAACTGGACAACCAATACTTACTTACCTTTGCTACTCTGATCTTTTCTAAACTTTTCTTAATCTTTTCTCATCTAATTCCGCTCTACTCTGATTATTCTTACCTTTTTCCTTCTAAAGACAAATGTGGATTTCACACTTTGAAATCCCGTGCCTAAAGTGACCTTTAGGAATAAGAGACCAAATCTTAGGAACAAAAACAAAACTATTTTTATGGTTATCTATGCACTTGAATGTTTGTTCTTATGATGTTTGTTTGATTTGGATTTTTGATTGAGTGTGATGGGTTGTGGAGTGATGTCCACAATTGCATCTGCATATACACATAGGTATAAAAATATATTTATAAAATAACTAGACAACCTAGATTGTCCCCATTGGAACATATCTAGCTTAAGAGATTTATCTTATCCTAAAAGCTCTCATTCTAACCAATTCATCTTATCTTAAAAGATTCTCCCTTATCTTAATTGATCCATCTTATCTCGAAAAAGATTCTAACCTTTCGTACCAGATCTAACTGACCTCAAAAGATTTTACCTTATCCTTATGGATTCACATTGCCCTAATTAGCATATTGATCCCACTCTAGAATAGCAACCATGTGATAATCCAAAATTTACTTAGATTTTAACCGGTCTAATCTAGTGATATCCAACCTAAACTAGATTTTATCTAATCTATTATGATCTAATCTAGAGTAAGTTACTTAATGCTGGTACAAGAGATAAAATCCATACCCCTCATCACTTAAAAATAAATTAGTGCCTTAAACCCACTCAGCCACATGCATGAGGTCTGATCTAACCAATAGAGCCATGATGAATGGTATAACCTTTCTATTCCCACCTAACAACAAACAAACTTGTAACCTACATTTTGTAGTCTATCTCACCCATACATATCCCTCATCTTGACAGATTCTATCCTACCCTTAGATATTCACCTTATACGACTGGTTACCTCAATCTGAACATAAAACAAAGATTAAGCCCTACTAAAGAATCTTCAGATTACAACCAGCTACTAGCTTATTTATTCCGCTTATTGAATAATTTCCTTTGCAAAACTATTACCATATGCTTCTAACTTTCATGGTCAATACCAGGAAAGGAAAGATTATCACGCAACAGCAAACAGAAATGAATTCTCCAAATCCTCCACCTACTGAAATCAATCAAGTGGTTGCTGCCCAAAGACTGGTAATACAACAATTAACAGACCTGGTGACCGAGATGCAAAATCAGATAAGACAAGAACGCGAGGAAATACGTCAGGTCCGCCAAGAAATAAGGCAAGCACGGTTGGAGAGACAACAACAACAACAACCTTCACCACCACCAGCTCCACCAAGCTACATAAATATAAATTATGATGATTTGTAAGATCTAGATGTTACTTTAGTTAGTAGATGATATGATATTATTTTAGAAGGAACAATAAGGTCTATTGACCCTATGTTTTGTTAAAGAATTATGCCTCATGCCGAGATTCCTTTGTTTGTGCATATGTTCCGAGAACAATATGAGTATACATCCCTTTTCCTACAAATCTCGAGGACGAGATTATTTTTAAGGGGGGTAGGATTTGTAACACCCTAAATCTCATTTTGAGAATATAGCACAATTTCTCAAAAATCTTGCATTAGAATTTTTCTTCTTCTCTCTCTGTAGAACTCTCATAACATTTGAAGACTCATCTCCCTATTTAAAAGCATTTTGCTTAAGTGAATAAAATAATAAATAGAACCATATTTGGCACTCATGTTGGAGTTTTAATTGTATGTGCATTTAAAATAATAATAAAATATAATAATGGAATTGAGAATTTGAAGTTAACCCAAAGTTGCACTTTGGGGTTTTGGAAATATTATGTAGAAGAGAAAAGGAGAAGATATATATATAATATAAAGGAAATTTATATATTTCCAAAATTTATACTTTTAAAGTCACATTATAAATTAAGAATAAGCTTGACACAAGTTTGAATTCAAGTTAGAAACTCAAATTGAACTTGAAAATAAGAAAGAAAGGGGAAATCAGAAAAAGAAAAGGAATAAAAAGCTTACTGGGCCGGACTGCACCATTTCGGCCCACCTTTCCTTCTCCTCCGCGCAGCCCATCTTGCATCCACAGGCGCCCGCCGACACGTTGGGCCCACAGGGCAGCCTCACTCGCGTCGACCGAGCCCCCTGCGCTTCCCTCGCTGCTCTGCGGGACCCACACGCCAGCCGCTGTGACTCCGCGTCGCGCATTTGCTCTATCGCTGCACTCGTGACCCCACTGTCAGGACCGTCTTCAACCACCCTGCCGAACGCGACGGGCGGACCACGCGGACTCGGCCGTGCGGCGCGCTCGGACTCCGTACGCCGCGATGCCCGCCACCGGAATCGGGCGGATCTTCTGCTGATCCAAGGTGCGGGCTCGACTCCCCTTTCGCCCAGGATATAAAGCCGTGCCGAGGGAGCTGTTTCGCCAGGGAAGAGAGGAGAGAGATTGAGACGAGATCTCCGCGGTCATCGACTTGCGGCGCCGTTCGGGGCTCGGTCATTGCTCTACGGGGATCGGCGTCGGGCCACGAAGCGCTAGGTGTCGTCGGTGGGCGGCGAGGAACCTCGTGGCCACCGGAATTTCTCACCGTCGTTCGAGCACCGCCGCGGAACCGCACTTCGCCGTGGCCGGGGCTGTCCGTGCGGCAATCATCGGTAAGATGCCCATGGCCATGTTCGCCGCACCTTCAATTTCGATTTGCACCCGTCCATCAACGCACAGATCCGTGTTGGCGCCGGATTGCAGCTGCTCCGGCGACGCGCCGTCGGGTGCGCGGGCGCCCCTGTTCGGTCTCGGGCGTGGGGAGGGAGAAAGGCTTCTTGCCGTTCGATCGGGAATGGGCGAGGGGGATTTGATCGGGATGGCGGTAGGATTTAGACCGTAGATCCAAGAAGCGACGGTTTAGATTAGATTGTGTATACCCCATCGTCGCATTAAATCTGGACTGTTGATCTCGCTGCGGATGGCTGGGTTTGGGGGGATCGCGGGCCGTCGATCCCGGATCCTGTGGCCTGGGTGGAATACCATTTCACCTAAGATCCGATCTAATCCGAACCCTCCATCTCAGATCTCACGGTCCAGATTTGGACATACCCTTTCGCCGTAGCCTCTTTGTAAAAAAGCCCCTGGATTTAATGAGAATCAACCCGCCGTCCTTGACTGGGCACCTCTGTGTCTTAGGCATTTTTGCGCTCTAAACCCCAGTTTTCCATGTTATTGAGGCCCAGTCCAGAACCCATTTAATTTGAATAAATGAAATAGAAAATGGATTTTTAATATGAAAATAATTACTAGAACTTGATAAATTCATAGAAAATTCATACTTGCTCCAAATTAATCCATTCCACTTTCTAAAAATTTTGTAATATTATTCTCTACCACCTAGAACCTCTGTTTTGTCATGAAAACAGTTAGAAATTTAATCTCTCACTTAGTCTATTTTAAACACATAAAACCTTTGAAAATTCATAACTAAAAATCTATAACGCCAAAATTAATAATTTCTGTTCCTGTGATCTTATTTCAATATGTAGACTATTAATATGTATTTTGCATATATGTTTGGTGTAATGTTAATTTTGCCTATACCATGTATGTCTGTGTTGCTACGTTTAGCAGTGAGGACACGTGTCATCTGAAGATCATCCTGGTACCTGGAATCTCAAGTCACAGGCAAGTTGTGCCCTTGATCACTTCTTTTACCCACTCATGTTCTAATTAATCATAATGATCTGCATAGGTTAATTTGATGGGACCTAATAGGTTACCCTAGTTTGTCTATCTTTATGCCTTGTTTACCACTAAACTTTCTGGGTAGTACTTGCTAGTGCTATATGTGGTTTTGGGTATGGAGATACACTATTCATGATTACACTTTTGTTATCAGTTGTTATTTATTGTTCATGATAAGATCATTATGTTAATTGGAACATGGAGCGACCACCCAGGAAAACAGTGCTACCACAAGGGAGGAATGGGACCCCTTGGCTGATTAATTAGGAAAGCTAGTGGAAGACTACCTTACCCGAAAGGGGCAAGGGCAGTAGGGGAGTGGTCAGTGTAGGGAGGCCCTCGGGAGGATTTTGCTGCGATGGCGGTCCTGCAAGGGATTCCTGCATTGGAACTTCCTATAAACTGTAGCGGGTTTTCGGAAGCTAGTGGAACTTTGTAAAGGCCTCGTAGTGGATCCCTAGCCATTCACCTCGGTAGTGTCTAAGGGCCTTGCAAACCCTGGCGACATGGGATACACGACTTGTGGGTAAAGATGCGCAACCTCTGCAGAGTGTAAAACTGGTATACTAGCCGTGCTCACGGTCAAGAGCGGCTCAGACCCTCACATGATTAAATTATGGAACTTAAACTCAATTTGTCATATGCATTGCATCGCAGGTGAAGTTGTTACTTTCGTTCTACTATTTAACTGGGCTGGTATTTACTTATACTTAGCAACTGCTAATAAAATTTTGACCAACTTTAAAAGCAATGCTCAGCTCTAACCATCTTCTTTGGTAAGCCTTACACTTCACGTGAGCTCCCACCTTCGGCGAGTTCATGCACATTATTCCCCACAACTTGTTGAGCGATGAACGTATGTGAGCTCACTCTTGCTGTCTCACACCCCCCCCACAGGTCAAGAACAGGTACCACCGGATGAGGCGCATGGAGGATGCCGTGATGTGTTCGTGAGAGGTCTAGGTCGTCGTCTCCCAGTCAACTTTGGGTTGCTGGACCGTTGTCTCCTTATAATGTAATTATTTATTTTGTATAGAACTCCTGTTATATATAAAGATGTGACATTCGATCCTGTGCCACTATACATCATATGTGTGAGACTTGGTCCCAGCATACCTGGTGTTTATGTTCGCGCCCGGGTCTTGGTGCCCCGAAACCCGGGTGTGACAACAAGTTGGGTATCTGTATCCTTTACCATTCCCAAGAGCGTTTCACCCGTCATGCAGATATTACAACACATCAGAGGAACGAATAAGCGAAAGCAATTACAGTAACTTAATTTACATTAAAATATAGAAAGAGTGATATTATTACAGACCAGTAGTATATGAGTGCAGAAATATTATTATTACAAACTCGGGAGGCAAAAACCCCTCTCGCATAGAAGTATAAGGTTTTTCAAAAGGAGGACAACATCCTCCCGAGGCTTCACTCTTGAGATTCTTCCTTTGGCACCACCTTAGAGCAAAAGCAACAAAAGTTTGCTGCTTCCTCACCTACAACAACATGGGTTCGAAAAACCTAAGTATGAAGTGTACTTTCGCAAGTCTTACCTGTCAAAATAAAAGACTCTCAAGGATATGCTGGCTTGAGGGAGTCAAGGTAAGGCTGAATCAAGAATCAAGACTCGGTTTGCAAAAATGCTTACTAATAGTGGATCCTTAAAAAATCCAGTTTTATTAGCAAATTAAGTCATTACCTGAATCTAGAGTTCTTTCTACCCTAGTTCAAGCACTTGGCCTATACTAGCCATCTTTTATCAACCCTTCTTGTTCACTGGAATGCTACGTGTAGGGCAGTGACCAAGTCTTCATGTCTGAGAAGTAACGGCGATCCGAATCGATTAATACCCAGCTGGGGATCTCCAATCACACGACATATGTAGCACTTAACCCTTGCATATGTCAACTCGCCACCAGGGTTCTTAAGACCAGATCAGGTTCACGCCAACTGTGAGCATAGAAATACCACCGTCCAGCCTCTTGCCACGGAGGGTACACACTACTCTCGCCATCTCTCCACTCCCATTGCATGTTGTCTTATTCTGTTATTAGTCTGCCCGAGGCAAAGCTTACCCATGATGAGGCATGTGACCAGTTAAAAGGTCCTTGATCAGCAAGCCTACATCGACACGGTCCTTAATCGACATAGATGGAGACACTACACTGAGACTCTCTTCTCGTGCAAGTCACCCGCCCAGTCTCAGCTTTATCATTTCAACCCAAAGTTTGGTACCTGACAGAGGTACATCTTTTCCGATGTTGAACCCATTATGGCCATGATGGATCCACCATCAACTTTTATTTTTGAAAACATTCCATCCCACTTGGAGCATCATCTTTTGTCAAACAAAAGATTTTGTTTTCTAGAGCAAGACTAAGCATCAGAAAAACCTTTTCATAAAATAGGTGATCAAAGGAAGGTAATCAATCCTCCAAGGAAGGAAATGCAGCAATTGTTTAGCACACAACTCCTATCACCTAATGCATCAAGTAAGTGAGAAAGATTTTAAACTAGCAAGGAGGTGGCAAATGCACTGGGGCTTGCCTTGTGTTATAGGAGAGTCGGGCTCTGCTCCACAAATATTGAAATAAAAGCAGTTCCCGGCAGGTGGGTCTTCAGGTGGTGGTGGTGCAACTCCTTCTTCTTCAACCACTATTTCTTCTTCGTTCTCTATATATAATCATATATAACCATGAATGCTTATGAAAATGCAGTAATGGAAAAGGTTTATCAAGTTGTATCTTGAATACAATTTTCCTTCATGGTACTCCAGGAAATTAGGGTTTTTGGAGTCAGTATTTTATTTTATAGGGCAGACACTACTTAGAAGATTAGGGTTTTTGGGTTTAGGTATCAAACATTGTCCAAATCAAGTCGAACTTCACCCAAAGTTTCTAACTATCATTTTAGGCTTATCCAAAAAGTTTAGTGATTTTTGGAGTTATTAAATAATTTCTAAAATTTCAGAGGTATAGGTTTGAGTCCTTTTAAATACTATATAATTCCTCGTTTGGGCTAAAAATACTAAAACTATTTTTATTAAATACAATAGAAATTTAGTAGTCCAACAAAATTAGTCTCATATTTTTAGAATTTTTCTAAAATTTTCTATGGATTTCTAAAGTCTGGTAGAAAAAGAAAAAGAGAAAGGGTGAACAGTGGTGGGCTGGAACTGGCTCGAGACGGCCCACGAACGGGGAAATACGCGCGCGCCTGCGCCTGCGTTGCCGGTCTTGCGAAAAGGTCCCTGGTTAATCAAATAACTGGAAAAGAGTCTGAAACACTATTTCCTGAGTCACTGGCAGATGCAAATAAACCCTCCCTTTTCTATTTCTTCACAAGGTGAAGTCCACGACCGTGGATGGCGGAGCAGGAACTCCGACGAGCCTGTACTGGCTGAAATATGCCAAGACCGGACCCCTAACTTGGTTGACAACTAATTCCATACCTAACAATCATTTCCCCTTGATCAATTGCACGGTTCGAGCTCTTAATCACACTGTCCACGGTGATGGCACAAACTGAGGACAATCCATGGTGTTCCTGGTGACCTAGCCTAATCTAGCTCAATTGGCCGGGTTGCTAAGCATCTACAGCACACGGAGACACTGAAACAGGAGCAAGGAAGCCATGAACGGACTTGTGACGAGTGAGCTCACACCGCACGGTGTTCTTGATTGATTTGGGGGAAATCCCAAATTGGAGCTCTCTCGTGGATGATTCAAGACTCGAGTGGGTGCGCTGGGTGCTTGACTATATTGCGGAGCCGATGGCACACTCAATTTATAGGATCCAGGGGCGGTGGCCCGTGAATTTGAGATGGCACAGTGGTGGCCGGAGAGAGGGGAGAGTACTGTCGTAAAGAATTGGTGGCTTTCACCATGGCGAGCTCACTGGCAATCAACGGACAGGCGAAATACGATTTACTGCAACGTGGTAAGGTACCTAGGCACATGGCGCGCGGTCGATAGGCGGCTAACTCTGGTGATCTTATCAGAACTGGCCGGGAGTCAGGCAGACACAGCGGCTGGGGTTGAACAGTGGCTTAAGTTCATCCTTAAGGCGATATTTTCTACCCCGAGCAACTATCAGTACTCTGTTGAGCACGAATCGCAGTGCTTGGCATGAATCCAAGCGTGTGGTCACCGGCGGCGAGGTGCACTGCACCTGATCTCATCTAGTGCACTGTACCATCGTATTGCCATTCAGTTGGTCTGACAGAGCTCATTTGGGGGCGATTTGCTCCAAATTTCATGTAGAGACCTGACCAACTCCCTGCATCAAAGTTGTAGCTCAACAAACCAGCTACAAATCGACTATAGAGACCTAACTCATTTACCCAATCCTTTGAGCTTGAATTGAATCCAAAGTTGAGCAAATCTCACTGTCAGTCCTGATTCAGTTTTAGGGTGGTCTGACAGCCAGACTTCAAACCCATTTATCTCCTATTTTTGTACAACACTAAGGCTTAATTACTTAAGCAAAATTGTACTCCTATCTTAGCTTTACAAGTTTGCTATATTGACTTAGGGAAAAATCCCAATGGATTTAGAGATATAGAGTTCTAAAGTTGAACCCATTAAACTAAACTTTAGACTTGGCCACATATGATCCATAGGGTGCTTTTTGCAAATGGGTCCGAATTCCATATTTTGATTTGCAAATCCTCAAATGTGTGAAACATATGATTTATGGTGCTCTAATACTTTGTTTTTTTACACTTGTGTCCAAAAGTGCACCAATTTTACACTTAGCCCCCTTGGGTTCTAGTTTAGGGTTTTCCAGGGGTTTTTTCAGGGTTTTTAGCACTTTAGGGTTTTGATGCCACTCAAGTCCTTCCAAGAGGATATCTTAGGATAATTTCTCATATCTTTTGAAGGTTTCTCATGTTTGGTGTTGGGGGCTTGTTCTCAAATGCTTCGAATTAAGAACAAGGCAACATAGAAAATGTTAGGAGTTAAAGTCCTTCGTCCTCCAAGACTTTATATCCTTTCGGGATATAAGGAATTTTGGACGAAGGTTACGAAGGACATACCTTCGTAAGCATAATAACAAGGAACGAAGCATTTATATCATTTAAATCATGAAACATGAAATATAATCATGAAATTATTTTCATCTTCATTATCATAAATGAATGAATATAAATGACTTCAAGTTACAAATGTACCTCTGGTCCCGAGGAAAGCGAGAATACAAGTATGATGCGAAGGCAAATAACAGGTTCGCGTGAACAGTACAGAGGTACTGTTCATCTATTTATAGGCACAGGTCGCAGCCTGTGACAAATTACAATTATGCCCCTTACAAAAGTTTACAACATTGACTCAGACCTATATGTATAAAAAGGTCATTCTATCTCTATGTCGGTTTGAAACGCCGAAGCTCCATGAAAAGGAACCTTCGGCCATCTCTTGGAGACGACTTCAGCCGAAGCTGCTTCTTCGTGTGAGACCTTCGGCGCACCGAAGCACGACCCCAACAGTAGCCCCTTTCGCGGTGCTAGATCGTTTTTCGTAACGAGCTTGACCCGTGAAAAAAGCCTCTTCAGCTTCGGGAAGCCGAAGGTCCAAAAAACACCTTCCCTGAGCTCGTTGCGGAGAAACGATCCGGCTTCCGAGCGCGTGCCAGGCCCATCTTGCAGAGTTACTGTTTGACCTTTGCGGTCCACTGCACAGCGAGTACAAGTGACTGCCCGCGTGGTGCAAAAATCCTGCCGCTTCGCCTTCTTACCTGCAGCACTATATAAACAAACGGGTAGGTGTGAAGTTACCACAGCATTCATTGCTATTTGCACTGTTTTGCTGCCAAAATTTTCCACCATAGCCGAAGCTTGACTCTCAGAATCGAACGAAGGTCCGTCTCGACGTCTGCTTCGTCAGGAAGAAGAGCTTCGGAGAAAAAAGAAAAAAGAAAAAAGTTTCTGACTTCCCCAAACTCAGAATCAAATGGCGAGAGTGCGATCTACTGCCAAAGTTGTACGTGAGGGAGACGAAGCCGAAGGTTCGGACACTGTGCCCATCTCCGAAGCGATGCAGCGTTCCGGTCTACTGACTGCGGAAGAAATGCCTGCTGCTGAAGCAAACCCAACAACTGCCGAAGGAGAAGAAGAAAACATTGAAGGGACTGACCCCGAAGATGACTACCGCATTGCTATGCCCAGCAAGCCCAGTCACCTGGATTTTGGGAAATCAACTGTTTCAAAAGCTGATCTTTCGAAGATGGTGAAAGCAGGTTATTTCAATGAAGATCAGAAGAAGCTACTCCGCTTCGGGGGAGAAGAAACCACCCCAAAGCCAGGGAAGGATGAGATTGTTATCTTCAAGAGCTTTTTAAAGGCTGGGCTTAGATTCCCTCTTCACAATATTATTGCGGAGATACTGAAGAGGTTTGGTATCTACTTTCATCAATTGACTCCTAACGCCATCGTTAGGCTCAATGTTTATATCTGGGCCCTCCGAAGCCAAGCTGTGGAACCGTTTGCCGACAGCTTCTGCCGAGTTCACGAATTACATTACCAAACAAAGGCCAGAAAAGATGGGCTACATGATAATTTCGGTTGCTATAATTTTGCCTACCGGAAGACAACGAAGTGTCCTGTCATCAGCTACCGAAGCAAATGGCCAGCAGGCTGGAAATCTGAGTGGTTTTATGTAAAAGTTGACGAAGACAAAGAAAAATTGGTACAAAGCCCTCTGGATTTAATCTTCGGAGAGACGAGGCCACGATGCCGCATCGGCGATCTAGAAGGTCCCACCTGGGCTGCTCCTAAAAGAGTGGGAAATGCCGAAGCTGAAGGGAGAGAAGAAGAAGGGGGAGCTTGTCCGGCTTCCTTATCACTTCAAGTTTAAGAAGTACTTTAAAAAACCCTGCAAAGAGTGGTTAGACACAGTTGAGGTGATGTGCAATGAAATCCTGGGGAATTACTCCAAAAAAGAGGATCAACTAATGACAGCGGCCTTTGGTGCCCGACCGAAGCGAAGGCTGAACCGAGTGCTTGATGCCCTGGGCTTCGAGTACCCAGACTATGAGCAGTTGAACAAGGGTGCCGAGGGCCATAAAAGAAAAAGAGTAGCCGAAACTCTGATCAGGGATGAAGAAAGACCAGCAAAGGAGAAGAAAATTCCCAAGAAAAGAAAAATATCTACTCCGAAGCGCAAATCACCCGAAGAAGAGGGGACCCCCACACCGCCTTCTACCAGCGACGTGGAGGAAATTTTAAAGGTAATGACTGAACCCATGCCCACGAAGCTAAGTCCGTTAGGGCTCCAACTGACGAAGCTTTTTC
This sequence comes from Zea luxurians, assembly GCA_029449295.1. Classification (NCBI taxonomy): domain Eukaryota; kingdom Viridiplantae; phylum Streptophyta; class Magnoliopsida; order Poales; family Poaceae; genus Zea; species Zea luxurians. Next base: position 1,181,253 of record JAOPSE010000170.1, read on the forward strand.
AAAAGGTGGACGAGCCGGATCAGACGAAGATAAACAAACCCAAGCGGCAAAGAATTATTGCGGTAACTGAAGTTATCGACAAGACGCCGCCTAGGGCGTCAATTCAGAAAACGGCAGCTGCTGAAGGTACAGCAATCATCGAAGGCGCACCTTCGGAGGTCGCGGCTACCGAAGCCGCTACAGCCGAAGATACAAACTTAGAAACTACCATTGAGGACATTAACAAGGTTTTGGAAGACATAGCTGCAGAAGAAGCTGGTGCTACTACTGAAAAAACCATGGCCACAGTGCCTGAGAAAGGAAAAGAAATAGCCGAAGACACTTCGGACGACGAAGCCTACTCTTTCCAGAATTTAGTTGGGCAGAAACTGACGAAGGACGAAATAGAAGAACTCAAGGACTATGCCAAATCTTGCGGCTACAAGCCAGGAGCCCTTCTATTTGGAGGCATTGATGACGAAAAATTGGGCTGCATTCGAGACCAAGCTGGAGCTAAGGTAATCGGTACTCTATCAAAGAGTATCGGTTTTCCGAAGCTAGAGACAGACATCAGCCGCTACCGACGACAACATATCGTCGGCAGCTTATTTTACTCCAACTTCAAGGTAAACAACCTTTTCTCTGGTTTTTATTGCTGTTAATAATGAAAATACTACTAACGTAAGTTGTTTCTGTACAGAGCATGCTACTGAGCAAAGCTCTGAAGATGCAACAAGACTTGGAGGACAAAAAACACGAAGCTATAATCGAAAATTTAGAGAGCAAAATAAAAGAACAATCAGCTATCATTGAAAAGAAAGACTTCGAGCTCCAATCCGCCGAAGGCCTGCTGGCAGAGACTGAGGCTAAGGTATCAGAATTGAATTCGAAGCTTATCAGTCAATCAGAACAATTCAATCAGGAGAAGCTGGAGCTTAATTCGAAACTTAAAGCCGAAGTCCAGACCAGTTCAGAGTTGAAGAAATCGTTAGCAAGCCTTCAAGACAAATGCTTAAAATTTAGCAACAATTGTATTGGACGATTAAAAAAGATATTTTACTCTGTTGGAGCCAGCAGCGGGAAATTTAACCCTTCAGCGGAAAATTTACCACAGGCCTTCGATCATATCGAAGCCGAAATCGAAGAACTTGACGAAGTTATAGCCGGGCATGGCGACTTCTGTGCCTGGGTAGCTTCTCGGGGTACCGCTGCTGCATTCCTGAGGGCCGGTTGCGAGCATGGAAAGATTGTCAACAGGCCCAACTTCACCCTATCTCCATCAATCCTGGATGATATACCTGACCTCGCCCGAAGCATCTCAAATAGATTTATAAAAATGATATGGACAAAAGGAGGGCGGGAGAAGGCTGGAGACGAAGCACGAAGTCATCTTGAACCAGTAAGAAATGATACTTCGTACTTACCTTTTCCTTTGCACTTGATTTTTACTTATGATTCCTTGATTTATGTAGGATGACGAAGGTGAAGATGATGCTTAAGTTATATCGCCGAAGCTGTCGCCGAAGCTGAAGCTTAATGAAGATCAGTAGAAATGTACTATAGGATAAAGACTTAGGATACTTTTGTAACAACTTTTGTAAATACATTTAAACTGTTCTCAAGGAACTTTGTACATACCTTGTAATATATTCTTACCCTTCGATTGAGGCGCTTTGATGTGGACGAAATCAGCATTTTGAGCCGAAGGCGAAAAAACACCTTCCCTTCTTTTCGTACACAACGAAGCATAAGAGCAATTCTTCTTTTTGCCGAGCAACGAAGCTTTTCTCTTTTGTATACAACGAAGCATAAAAGCAATTCTTCTTTTTACCGAAGCTTCTCTTTTTTGTACACAACATAGCATAACGAATCATAAAAAACCACTTCTCCGAAGCTTTTCTTTTACATAACGAATCATAAAAAACCACTTCTCCGAAGCTTTTCTTTTACATAACGAATCATAAAAAACCACTTCTCCGAAGCTTTTCTTTTTGCCGAAGCAACCACTTAGGAACACAAATGCTATGAATGAATGCTTATGCATGCAAATGCCATGATGTAATGTAATGTGCGAATGAATGTCCGAAACGTATGTCTGAAGCCACATTCTCAACCATTACTTCTTTAGAACCAACCACACATCAGCTCTGCATTCCCTTAGGAACGACTTTGGAGCATTTTTGCCTTTTACTTAGGCAGTATCAGCGTTGACTTTTCGCTATAAGCTCTGCATCCCCTTAGGAACGTCTTTTGAGCTTCTTCGCCTTTTACTTAGGCGGTATAAGCTCTGCATTCCCTTAGGAACGTCTTTTGAGCTTCTTCGCCTTTTACTTTCGGCGGAATCAGCGTTGACTTTTCGCTGTGAGCTCTGCATCCCCTTAGGGACGTCTTCGGAGCTTTTTCTCTTTTTCAGTTTCGGCACTCGATGGTGCGCTCTCAGCTTTTACATTTACATTCTTTGGGGGATTTTGCTCTTATAAATCTAAAAAGGAAAATTACATATGATGGCCCCATTAAAAACCTTTCTCCCCCTTTAGAAAGGAAAAGGGTGCCATGAAAAAGAAAAGAAAAAACATAAAAAATTACATCGAGTTATACATAAAATCGCCGAAGCTCATCCGCATTCCAAGATCTTGGAATCTCATTGCCATCCATGTCCTTTAGTCTGTACGAACCAGGCCTTGACGAAGATGCTACTAAGAAAGGCCCTTCCCATTTCAATTGTAACTTGCCCACTGTATCTAGGTTGGCCACTCTCCGAAGCACCAAATGCCCTGGCTCAATATTTTTTAGCCGGACCTTTCTATCTCGCCATTTGATTGTTTCAGCTTGATATTTATTAATATTCTCCACGGCCTGAAGCCTGATCCCTTCTAGGGCATCTTTTTCCACAAGACAAGTATCTTCGGCACCTGGTTCTGCCAAAGCTACCACTCTTATTGATCCAGCTTTAGCTTCTTCTGGAGTTATTGCTTCGTCACCGAATAATAACTTGAATGGGGTAAAGCCTGTAGACCTTGATGTTGTTGTATTGTGGCTCCACACCACTTTGGTCAACTGATCTGGCCACTTTCCCCTTGGTTGGTTAAAGATTAGCTTCATTATTCCTGTCATTATAATGCCGTTGGCCCTTTCAACAAGCCCATTCGACTCCGGATGCCTGACTGATGCAAAATGGATCTTCGTTCCAATTTGATCACAGAAATTTCTAAAATCTTCGGAGTCGAACTGTGTTCCATTATCTACAGTGATGGCCTTCGGTACTCCGAAGCGACAGACAATGTTCTGCCAGAAAAATTTTTGGACAGTGGCTGAAGTTATTGTGGCTAATGGCTTCGCCTCAATCCACTTGGAAAAATACTCCACAGCTACTATAACATATTTCAGATTGCCTTGAGCCGGTGGTAATGGACCCAGCAAGTCGAGGCCCCACCTTTGCAATGGCCAGATGGGCTGTATCAGCTGTGTCAAAGACGAAGGTTGCTTTTGATCTCTTGCACATTTCTGACAACCTTCGCACTTTTGAACCAACTCCGCTGCATCCGAAGCTGCCTTCGGCCAATAAAACCCTTGGCGAAAAACTTTTCCAAGCAAGGGCCTGGATCCGATGTGGGATCCACACAGGCCTGCATATATCTCTTTCATCAATTCTATACCTTCGGCTCTAGATAAGCACTTGAGCAGCGGGGCACAAACTCCATGCTTGTATAACTCCCCTTCTATCATGATATACGGACGAGCTCTTGCCTCTATTCTTTTATTATAAGCTTCGTCATCTGATAGGAAGTTGCCCTGAAGATAAGAAATTATTTCAGTTCTCCAATCTTCACTGTACACAGGAGAAATGTTAAGGACTGCTCTTTCAAGTAGCTCCACTGAAGGTGCCTTTATTGTTTCGAAAAACACATCCGAAGGTAACGGCAGCCCCTGTGCTGCAGACTTGGCCAACAAATCAGCATGCTCATTTTGTCCTCGAGGGATATTCTTAACTGAAAATCCTTCGAAAGAAGCTTCGATCCTTCGGACCGTGTCTAAGTATTTTTCAAGCTTCGGGTCTTTAGCCTTGCAACTTTTGTCAATATGACCCGAAACAACCTGGGAATCAGTTTTAAGAATCGCCCTTCTGATCCCCATTGCCTTTAGTTTCCGAAGACCCAGGAGCAAAGCTTCGTACTCAGCGATATTATTTGTGCAGCTGAAGTCAAGTCTTGCTGCATAGCAAGTTTTAACCTTGGACAGTGAGACCAAAACAGCAGCTGCACCTGCTCCGAAGGTTCCCCAAGAGCCATCACAAAACACTGTCCATGCTTCGGCATCTTTATTCGCCTCTTCGTCCTGAGCCCCTGGCGTCCAGTCGGCAATGAAATCTGCCAATGCTTGAGACTGGATTGAGGATCTATGCACATAATCAATGTAAAATTCATTGAGCTCCGCAGCCCATTTTCCAATCCGACCAGTAGCTTCTCTATTTCTCATGATGTCCTTCAACGGCTGCGAAGAAGGAACAATAATGTTGAATGCCTGAAAATAGTGCCGAAGCTTCCTGGATGCCATTAAAACGGCATACAATACCTTCTCCAGCTCTGTATAATTTTTCTTTGAGACACTAAGGATCTCAGACACAAAATATACTGGGACCTGCTTCTTGACTTGTCCATCAAACTTCTCCTGAACAAGTGCCGCACTTACTGCTGAGTGCGAAGCTGCCACATATAACAACAGAGGAGCCCCTGGCGTTGGTGGAGTTAATGTTGTGAGATCTATTAAGTATTGCTTCAGCTCTTCGAAGGCTTTTTGTTGACTTGGGCCCCATTGAAAGACTTCAGCTGACTTCAGCACCTCGAAGAATGGTAAGTTTCTTTCTGCTGATCTGGATATAAATCTGTTAAGAGATGCCAGCCTTCCTGTCAATCTTTGGGCCCCCTTTCTTGTGGTTGGTGACTCCATTCGAAGTATAGCTTCGATTTTATTTGGGTTAGCTTCGATTCCCTTTGTTGAAACCAAGCATCCAAGAAATTTTCCCTTCTTCACTCCGAAGACACATTTTTCTGGATTCAGCTTCAGACCAGCTTGTCTGAAGCTGGCGAAGGTCTCCTGCAGATCAGCAATATGATTTTCTTGCTTCGTGCTTTTTACAATGATGTCATCGACATAAGTCAGCACATTTCTGCCTATCTGAGATTGGAGAACCTTCGCAGTCATTCTGCTGAAACTCCCTCCAGCATTCTTGAGCCCCTCAGGCATCCGAAGATAGCAATATGTACCACTTGGGGTGATGAAACTAGTCTTCGGCTCATCTTCCTTCTTCATCTAGATTTGATGATAGCCTGAGTAGCAGTCCAGGAGACTCATGAGCTCCGAAGAAGCTGCCGCATCAACTAAAGAGTCTATCCTTGGCAGCGGGAATTCATCCTTCGGACAAGCCTTGTTGAGATCTGTGAAATCAATACACATTCTCCACTAGCCATTGGCCTTCTTCACCATAACAGTGTTAGCTAGCCACTCTGGATACTTCACTTCTCTGATAACTCCTGCACTGAGGAGTCTTTTTACTTCATTGCGAGCCCCTTCGGCCTTGTCATCAGACATTTTCCGAAGCCTCTGCTTTCGGGGTCTGAAGGATGGGTCAACATTGAGCGAATGTTCAATAACATCCCGATTCACTCCACAGAGATCATTGGCTGACCATGCAAAAACATCTTTGTTGTTGAATAAAAACTTTATCAAGGTTTTCTCCTGGTCTTCAGATAATTGCGAGCCCAAGAGCACCTTCTGCTCTGCTATGTCTTCACACAATAACATGGGCTTCGGCTGATCTGCTGAAGCTGCCTTCTCCCTCCTGAATTTGTACTGTTCACAAGCTTCAGCTCCATCTATATTATGGATTGCCTTGGAGTCAGTCCAGCTTCCTTCGGCCCTTCTAGCAGCTTCCTGGCTTCCATGAATAGCAATAGGCCCTTGGTCCGAAGGTATCTTCATGCAGAGATAAGCTGGGTGAAGAATTGCTTCGAAGGCATTAAGAGTACCACGGCCGATGATAGCATTGTAAGGATACTCCATGTCAACAATATCAAACACAATTTGCTCAGTCCTTGTGTTGTTAACAAATCCGAAGGTTACCGGCATGGTAATCTTCCCAAGTGCTACAATCTGCCGCCCTCCGAAGCCACAAAGAGGGTGCGTAGCATCATGAATCTTGTCTTCGGGCTCTTGCATTTGTCTGAAGGCTTTAGCAAATATAATGTCAGCTGCACTGCCTGTATCAACTAGGACATTGTGGACCAGAAATCCTTTGATCACGCAAGAGATAACCATGGCATCATTGTGAGGATAATCCTTAAGCTGAAGGTCTTCCTGAGAGAAAGTAATTGGAATGTGGGACCATTTTGACTTGATGAAGGGTCCCTGCACTCCAACATGCTGCACCCTTCTCTGAGCCTCCTTCTTCTGCTTCTTGTTAGCCGGCTCTGAGCAAGAACCTCCTGTTATCGGGAGCACCAACTTCGAAGCCGAAGCAGCTCCAGCTTGATTGTTGAACGAAGCCATCAGCTCAGAAAAGTGGAAGTGAGTTCACCGGAGGTGGGCGCCAATGTTGGGGGCTTGTTCTCAAATGCTTCGAATTAAGAACAAGGCAACATAGAAAATGTTAGGAGTTAAAGTCCTTCGTCCTCCAAGACTTTATATCCTTTCGGGATATAAGGAATTTTGGACGAAGGTTACGAAGGACATACCTTCGTAAGCATAATAACAAGGAACGAAGCATTTATATCATTTAAATCATGAAACATGAAATATAATCATGAAATTATTTTCATCTTCATTATCATAAATGAATGAATATAAATGACTTCAAGTTACAAATGTACCTCTGGTCCCGAGGAAAGCGAGAATACAAGTATGATGCGAAGGCAAATAACAGGTTCGCGTGAACAGTACAGAGGTACTGTTCATCTATTTATAGGCACAGGTCGCAACCTGTGACAAATTACAATTATGCCCCTTACAAAAGTTTACAACATTGACTCAGACCTATATGTATAAAAAGGTCATTCTATCTCTATGTCGGTTTGAAACGCCGAAGCTCCATGAAAAGGAACCTTCGGCCATCTCTTGGAGACGACTTCAGCCGAAGCTGCTTCTTCGTGTGAGACCTTCGGCGCACCGAAGCACGACCCCAACATTTGGGTTTCCCTGATATCCACAAGTCCTGATCTAGGGTTAAGCACTTTACTCTAGGGTTCACCACACATCAAGTCATATCAGTACAACTTATTTGAAATTTTTACCTAGTGAATGCACTCTAGGTGTAACAAACACATGATATGCCAATGCTCATGATGTTATGTTCAAATTTTAGTGTCAGTAACACTAGGGGTGTTACATCCTTCCCCCCATAAAAGAATCTCGTCCCGAGATTTAAAGTCCTAGGACAAGTCGTGGAAAAGGAAATGCTTCATATTTTTATTTTCTTATTTCTTGTACAAGGTAGGGGGTGGTATGGGGTCTACTCTTCCTTTACAACAATTGTACATATCTCACAAATTACATGAAGCTAAAAAGCCTGGGAAATTCTTTTCTAAAAAGTCTTGGGTTTCCCATGTAGCTTCATCTTCCGTATGTTGGTTCCATTGTATCTTATAGAATTTGAGAACTCTTCTTCGAGTAATCCTGCCCTTTTGATCCAGGACTCGAATAGGATGTTCTAAATATGTTAAGTCTAGTTCCAAGGTAACATCCATCACTTCTATGGTTAGATCTGGAACGCGAAGACATTTCTTTAATTGGGATACATGGAACACATTGTGCACTGCAGACAATGTTTTGGGTAGTTGGAGTCGGTATGCCACTGGCCCACATTGTTTAAGAATAGGGAACAGACCAATGTACCAGGGTGCAAGCTTTCCTTTTACACCGAAACGAGTTACACCCTTTATTGGTGATACTTTTAGATATACATGATCTCTGACTTGAAAGTACAAGGGTTGGCGTCGTTTGTCTGCATAACTCTTTTGTCGAGCTTGTGCTTTTTTCAAATTATGTATAATTCGTTGAACTTTTTCTTCCATCTCCTTTACCATATCAGGCCTGAAAAACCACCTTTCTCTTGGTTCAGACCAATTTAAGGGGGTACGGCACCGTCGTCCATACAATGCTTCAAATAGTGCCATCTTGATACTTTCTTGATAACTATTGTTATATGAAAACTCTGCCAATGGTAAACATTCATCCCATTTCTGTGGGAATTCTAGAACGCATGCTCGTAACATATCTTCAACTATTTGATTCACTCTCTCTGTCTGCCCACTGGTTTGAGGATGATAGGCCGAACTATGGAGCAACTTAGTACCCAGGGACTTGTGCAGTGCTTCCCAAAACTTGGATACAAATTGTGGTCCGCGATCTGACACTATTGTTTTTGGGATCCCGTGCAGACTGAGAATACGAGCAATATATAGTTCCACATATGTGGCCACTATATACTTTACCTTGACTAGAAGAAAGTGGGCGATCTTTGTAAGTCGATCAATGATAACCCAGATGGAATCAAACCCTTTTGCTGTTCTGGGTAATCCCACAATGAAGTCCATGCTAATGTCCTCCCATTTCCAAGTCGGGATAAGCAAAGATTGCAGTGGACCAGCAGTCTATATGTGTATGGCCTTGACACGTCTACAGGTGTCACATTTCGCCACATAGCGTGCAATTTCAAGCTTCATCTTTGTCCACCAATAATGTTGCTTTAAATCATGATACATCTTAGTGCTTCCAGGATGAATGGAATATCAACTAAGATGTGCTTCATCTAAAATTCGCTGGCGGACATCATCTTCTTTAGGCACAACTATGCGGTAATTAAACCATACTATGCCTTGATTATCCTTTCTGAAACAGTTTGCTTTATCGGCTTTTATTTTCTCATGAATATGTCTCATACCCTTATCACTTCCTTGTGCATCAATAATCTTTTGCAGAAGAACCGACTCAAGCTTCAATTGGTTTAAGGTTCCATGCTGAATCATTCCTAGGTTTAATTTCTCCATTTCTTGGCATAATGTGATGTTAGAAGTCTTTACTGTAAGACAGTGGCATGAAGCCTTGCAACTTAGTGCATCTGCCACCACGTTGGCCTTGCCTGGGTGATAGTGAATTTCTAATTCAAAATCCTTAATCAGCTCAAGCCATCTCCTCTGCCTCATATTTAATTCTGACTGGGTAAAAATGTACTTCAAACTTTTATGATCTATATATATGGCAGATATTTCCCAGCAGATAATGATGCCATATTTTAAGGGCATGAACCACAACAACTAATTCTAAGTCATGAGTTGGATAATGCTCCTTATGCCAGCACAACTGTCTTGAAGCATATGCTATAACTCGGCCCTCTTGCATTAAGACACATCCGAGACCACTGCCCGATGCGTCACAATACACATCAAATGACTTTTCAATGTCCGGTTGAGCTAATACCGGAGCAGTGGTCAATAACACCTTCAGCTGCTCGAAGGCTTCGTTACATCTTGAGGACCAGTTAAATTTTGTATCATTCTTTAATAAGCTTGTGATTGGCTTCACAAGCTTGGAGAAATCCGGGATAAACCTGTGGTAATAGCCAGCCAATCCAAGGAAACTTCGAACCTGATGCACAGTGGTTGGCGGTTTCCACTCTAAAATATCCTTGACCTTGCTGGGATCAACCGCAATCCCATTTGTAGATAGTACATGTCCCAGAAATTGGATTTTCTCCAGCCAAAACACGCACTTGCTGAATTTAGCATATAGTTGATGTTCCCTTAAGCGCGTTAATACGATCCGTAGATGCTAAGCATGCTCCTCTTTATTCTTGGAATATATCAAGATATCATCAATGAAGACCACCATGAATTTGTCCAACTCGGGCATAAATACTGAGTTCATTAGATATGTGAAGTGGGCAGGAGCATTTGTCAACCCGAAAGACATAACCAAATATTCGAATAGTCTGTACCGCGTGGTAAATGTGGTCTTGGGTATATCTTCGGGTCGGTTACGGATCTGATGATAGCCTGACCTGAGGTCAATTTTGGAAAATACCCGAGCTCCGGTAAGCTGATCAAATAAAATATCAATCCGGGAAGAGGGTACTTGTTCTTGATTGTGACCTCATTAAGGGGTCTGTAGTCCACACACATCCGAAGCGTTTGATCCTTCTTCTTGACAAAGATTGCGGGACATCCCCAAGGTGACAAACTGGGCCGAATGAATCCCTTCTCCAGTAGATCTTGTAATTGAGTCTTGAGCTCTACCAACTCATTTGGAGGCATTCGGTACGACCTTCTAGAAATAGGAGCCATACCGGGCTTCAGTTCAATCACAAACTCTACATGTCTTTCTGGAGGTAATCCAGGCAAATCTTTAGGAAAGACGTCCGGAAACTCACACACTACTGGAATATCTTGGATTTCTGGTATGATAGCTTCATAGACTCTTCCAAATGGTTTAGCTAGAATGGCTACAGGGATGGACAAGAGAACCTCTTCATGGCCATAGCTCAACCTGATGGTTCTCAAATCATTGTTGAGGATAGCTTTGTGCTAGGCTAACCAATTCATGCCTAGAATTACATCTATATCTTGGCCTTTCAGAACAATCATGTTGGTGGGAAAGTCCTGTTTAGCAAATGTTACTGGCACTTTGAAGGCCACTTCTTTAGTGAATATTTTCCCTCAGGCGAATGAATAATAAACCCTTCCCTTGATTCAATGCAAGGAATGCAATATTTCTCCACAAATTTCTTGCTTATGAATGTATACGGAGCACCAGAATCAAAGAGAATGACTGCTGGGTGATTGGCCACAAGAAACATACCCATCATAACCGGCTCTCCCTCCGGTGTAGTGGCCACTTGAGTGTAATAAATTTGCCCAGTCTTCTTAATATTCTTGCCCGCGGAATTATTTGCCATGTTTCCCTTGCCTTGATTTGAGCTCCCTGAGTTTTGCTGATTGTTGGATTTGTTCTGCCTCGGATATGGGCAGTCTTTGATAAAATGTCCAGACTTCCCACAATTGAAGCAGCCAGTTGAGGAACTAGGGAGGGCAGGGAAATGAGCACTGGCTGATTTGTTGAAGTGGGGGCAGTGGCAGGGCGAATGAAGACAGACTGTTTAAATGGGTAGGAGGGTGGACGAGTTGAAGAACGGTTTTGATTGAAAGGTCGGATTGCCAACCTTGGTCGCTTTTCAGGCCCCTGATTGGACCTGTCACCTCCGAATCCCTTCGACTTTCCTTGGCTTGTATTCTTAGCTTCTACTGCCAGCGCTGTGCTAACAGCCCTGCTGTATGTGAGATCTAGGTAGGTGGCCATTTTTCTTTGAAGCCGGTCGTTGAGGCCTCTCATGAAGCAATTCTTTTTTTTCAGGTCAGTGTTCACTTGGTCAATTGCGTATTGGGATAAATGATTAAATTTGTTGAGATACTGCATGACAGTATCTCCCCGTTACTTGAGTCGCATAAATTCCTCCTATTTCATGTGTAGCACTCCTTCTGAAATATAGTGCTCATGAAACGCTAACTTAAATTCATCCCACGTGACCTGATGTCCGGTAGGTTGAATGGCCACAAATCTTCCCCACCAAGAACTGGCAGGGCCTCTTAATTGTTGAGCGGTGAACAACGGCTTCTGGGTTTTAGTGTAGCGGATTAGTCCAAATTTCTGCTCTATAACCCGTACCCATTCGTCGACTTCCAGAGGGTCTTCAGCTTTAGCGAAGAGTGGGGGACAAGTTTCAGAGAAGTCCAGGTATGAAGTCTCACGGGGTCCCTGCGGATAAGCCCTTCCGCCTTGTTGCTGAAATTGATTTCCCACCATTTCATGTAAAAAGCGGGTATTGTCGGCGGTTGCATTGACCAAGGCAGCGATAGCCTCGGCCAACGTTGGCGGTACCTGCGGTGGATTGGGTGTGTTGTCCTAACCGCGGGAAGTACCCGCACTGTCATGCGCATGAGTCCTGGATGGCATCTGAGGCAAAGAAACATTTGTGAAAAATATAACATGCCGATATACACCATCATTTTACATTACCAAGATGTAATGATACAGACTCAAATGTACAACATGACTTTTTTACCTATTTTACATTAATATTATATCTAAACTATACTACTCTAGTATTTATCGTCTTTGGTTGCTTCACTGTCTACTGTAGGGGACCGCTCGTTAGCCAGGTTCATAGAAGGAGGGGGCTTAAAAAGGTCTAATTCCCCTCCAAATCCTTCACCTGCTATTTCTAAAGGTCTAGCTCCCATTGCAACAGGGTCAGCAGGTACGTCTGGGTGCAGTCGTGAATACAATACATGGACTTCCTCATGTAAAGTATTGCAATACACCTGCAAGTTATCAAGAGCCATGCTGAGCTCATCCATGTGGGCTCGAGCTTTGGCTTCCCGGTCCCAAGCAATCGAACGTGAATTGACAGCCCAATCGATTGCCAAATCCCGTTCAGCAAGCTCATCTTGCAGATGTCTGACGTCAGCTCTCAACTCATTCATACACTGACCATCTTCTATCCACACCCTGTTCCAGTGACATAGCTCCGTCCGAAGCTGCTCCACTTGGGCTTCTAGGTCTCCGATGGGGTCGTTACTGCCGCTGCTGCTCCCTTCATGTCTTGGAGCTAACTGATGCTGAGGTACGCCAATAGGTCCAGTGGACTTACATGCGGTTTTCTTCATGCGCGGCGGCATATCTCTATAAGGGGGAAAACTTTATTAATATAGTTTTTTAAACATGATGCATGCATAATCACGGAATCAACTTTCATTGACTCCCAACCTCCTATATATTGCACTCTATTATCTGGTCTTACAAGACGAGTACTTCAAAAAATGGCAAGGTGAGAACGAAAGAAATTTTCTTAAGTAAGTATCCGAAAATCTCTTTTGAAATGCCTCATAATATCTAAAGAGATGGGCTTCGCTCTGATACCAGCTGTGACAGAACCTCCCAAGTCATTAGGCCCACCTATAGTTGTCTTTGTCCAGCGGACTTCGGACAATCCTATAGATGCACCTGATCACCCGACAAGTTCGGTATCTGTATCCTTTACCTTTCCCAAGAGCGTTTCACCCGTCACGCAGATATTACAATACATCGGAGGAACGAATAAGCGGAAGCAATTACAGTAACTTAATTTACATTAAAATATAGAAAGAGTGATATTATTACAGACCAGTAGTATATGAATGCAGAAATATTATTATTACAAACTCGAGAGGCAAAAACCCCTCCCGCACAGAAGTATAAGGTTTTTCAAAAGGAGGACAACATCCTCCCGAGGCTTCACTCTTGAGATTCTTCCTTTGGCACCACCTTAGAGCAAAAGAAACAAAAGTTTGCCGCTTCCTCACCTACAACAACATGGGTTCAAAAACCCTGAGTACGAAGTGTACTTTTGCAAGTCCTACCCGTCAAAATAAAAGACTCTCAAGGATATGCTGGCTTGAGGGAGTCAAGGTAAGGCTGAATCAAGAATCAAGACTCAGTTTGTAAAAATGCTTACTAATAGTGGATCCTTAAAAAATCCAGTTTTATTAGCAAATTAAGTCATTACCTGAATCTAGAGTTCTTTCTACCCTAGTTCAAGCACTTGGCCTATACTAGCCATCTTTTATCAACCCTTCTTGTTCACTGGAATTCTACGTGGAGGGCAGAGATCAAGTCTTCATGTCCGAGAAGTAACGGTGATCCGAATCGATTAATACCTAGCTGGGGATCTCCAATCACACGACATATGTAGCACTTAACCCTTGCATATGTCAACTCGCCACCAGGGTTCTTAAGACCAGATCTGGTTCACGCCAAAAAAGAGCACAGATACACCACCGTCCAGCCTCTTGCCACGGAGGGTACACGCTACTCTCGCCATCTCTCCACTCCCATTGCATGTTGTCTTATTCTGGTATTAGTCTGCCCGAGGCAAAGCTTACCCATGATGTGGCATGTGACCAGTTAAAAGGTCCTCAACCAGCAAGCCTACATCGACACGGTCCTTAATCGACACAGACGGAGACACTACACCGAGACTCTCTTCTCGTGCAAGTCACCCGCCCGGTCTCAGCTTTATCATTTCAACCCAAAGTTTGGTACCTGACAGAGGTACATCTTTTCTAATGTTGAACCCATCATGGCCATGATGGATCCACCATTATGTTTTATTTTTGAAAACATTCCATCCCACTTGGAGCATCATCTTTTGTCAAACAAAACATTTTGTTTTTCTAGAGAAAGACTAAGCATCAGAAAAACCTTTTCATAAAATAGGTGATCAAAGAAAGGTAATCAATCCTCCAAGGAAGTGCAGTAATTGTTTAGCACACAACTCCTATCACCTAATGCATCAAGCAAGTGAGAAAGATTTTAAACTAGCAAGGAGGTGGCAAATGCACTGGGGCTTGCCTTGTGTTATAGGAGAGTCGGGCTCTGCTCCACAAATATCGAAATAAAAGCAGTTCCCGGCAGGTGGGTCTTCAGGTGGTGGTGGTGCAACTCCTTCTTCTTCAACCACTATTTCTTCTTCGTTCTCTATATATAATCATATATAACCATGAATGCTTATGAAAATGCAGTAATGGAAAAGGTTTATCAAGTTGTATCTTGAATGCAATTTTCCTTCACGGTACTCCCGGAAACTAGGGTTTTTGGAGTCAATATTTTATTTCATAGGACGGACACTACTTAGAAGATTTGGGTTTTGGGGTTTAGGTATCAAACATTGTCCAAATCAAGTCAAACTTCACCCAAAGTTTCTAACTATCATTTTAGGCTTATCCAAAAAGTTTAGTGATTTTTGGAGTTATTAAATAATTTTTAAAATTTCAGAGGTATAGGTTTGAGTCCTTTTAAATACTATATAATTCCTTGTTTGGACTAAAAATCCTAAAAATATTTTTATTAAATACTATAGAAATTTATTAGTCCAACAAAATTGGTCTCACATTTTTAGCATTTTTCTAGAAGTTTCTATGGATTTCCAAAGTCTGGTAGAAAAAGAAAAATAAAAAGAGAAAGGGTGAACAGTGGTGGGCTGGAATTGGCCTGAGACGGCCCACGAACGGGGAAATACGTGCGCGCCTGCGCCTGCATTTCCGGTCTTGCGAAAAGGTCCTTGGTTATTCAAATAACTAGAAAAGACTCTGAAACGCTATTTCCTGAGTCACTGGCAGTTGCAAATAAACCCTCCCCTTTTCTTATTTCTTCACAAGGTGAAGTCCACGACCGTGGACGGCGGAGCTAGAACTCCGACGAGCCTATACTAGCCGGAATACGCCAAGACCGGATCCCTAACTTGGTTGACACCTAATTCCATACCTAACAATCGTTTCCCCTCGATCAATTGCACGGTTCAAGCTCTTAATCACACTATCCATGGTGATGGCGCAAACCAAGGACAATCCATGGTGTTCCTAGTGACCTAGCCTAATTTAGCTCAATTGACCGGGTTTCTAAGCATCTACAGTACATAGAGACACTGAAACAGGAGCAAGGAAGCCATGAACGGACCTGTGACGAGTGAGCTCACACCGCACGGTGTTCTTGATTGATTTGGGGAAAATCCCAAATTAGAGCTCTCAGGTGGATGATTCGAGACTCGAGTGGGTGCGCTAGGTGCTTGACTATGTGGCGGAGCCGATGGCACACTCAATTTATAGGATCCGAGGGCGGTGGCCCGTGAATTTGAGATGGCACTGTGGCGGCCGGATAGAGGGGAGAGTACTGTCGCAAAAAAGTTTTGGCTTTCACCGTGGCGAGCTCACCGGCGATCAACGGACAGGCGAAATATGAGTTACTGCGACGTGGTAAGGTACCTAGGCACGTGGCGCGCAGTCGATAGGCGGCCGACTCTAGCGATCTTATCAGAACTGGGCGGGAGTCAGGCAGACACCACGACCGAGGTTGAACAGTGGCTTAAGTTCATCCTTAAGGCGATATTTTCTACCTCGAGCAACTATTAGTACTCTGTTGAGCACGAATCACAGTGCTCGGCACAAATCCGAGTGCGTGGTTGCCGGCGGTGAGGTGCACTGGACCTGATCTCCTCCAGTGCACTGTACCATCGTAATGCCATTCAGTCGGTCTGACAGAGCTCATTTGGGGGCGATTTGCTCCAAATTTCATGTAGTGACCTAACCAACTCCCTGTATCGAAGTTGTAGCTCAACAAACCAACTACAAATTGACTATAGAGACCTAACTCATTTACCCAATCCTTTGAGCTTGAATTGAATCCAATGTTGAGCAAATCTCACTGTCAGTCCTGATTCAGTTTTAGGGTGGTCTGACAGCCAGACTTCAAACCCATTTGTCTCCTATTTTTGTACAACACCAAGGCTTAATTACTTAAGAAAAATTGTATTCCTATCTTAGCTTTACAAGTTTGCTATATTGACTTAGGGCAGAATCCCAATGGATTTAGAGATATAGAGTTCTAAAGTTGAACCCATTACACTAAACTTCAGACTTGGCCACATATGATCCATAGGGTGCTTTTTGCAAATGGGTCCAAATTCCATATTTTGATTTGCAAATCCTCAAATGTGTGAAACATATGATTTATGGTGCCCTAATACTTTTTTTTACACTTGGGTCCAAAAGTGCAACAATTTTACACTTAGCCCCCTAGGGTTCTAGTTTAGGGTTTTCCAGGGGTCTTTTCAGGGTTTTTTAGCACTTTAGGGTTTTGATGCCACTCAAGTCCTTCCAAGAGGATATCTTAGGATCATTTCTCATATCTTTTGAAGTTTTGTCATGTTTGGGCTTCCCTGATATCCACAATTCCTGATCTAGGGTTAAGCACTTTACTCTAGGGTTCACCACACATCAAGTCATATGAGTACAACTTATTTGAAATTTTTACCTAGTGAATGCACTCTAGGTGTAACAAACACATGATATGCTAATGCTCATGATGTTATGTTCAAATTTTAGTGACAGCTACACAACATCAGCGTTAGAACCAACAACAACAGTACCAGAGGCAGTTTTCTCAGCAGCAGCAGCAGTACCGTAAGAAAAACCAGCAAGGAGGAAATCAATACCCGCGTCAGAGCAACCAGGCAGCCCATCTTCCTGCCCCAGCAACCAACCAGAACAATCAAGCAGCGCCAGCCCAAGGAGGAAGTCGTGCATGTTTCCACTGTGGGGAACAAGGCCATTTGGTGAATCATTGCCCAAAGAAGGCAGCTCAGCAGCAGTCAGCTCCCAATGCCCCAGTCAGACAGAATGCAATGCAGAAAGGAGGCAACAACCGTGGGCAACCTCGTGCCCAGTATGGAAAGGTGAACCACTTGGAGGCCGACACAGTTCAGGAGACTCTAGGAGTGGCACTAGGTACGTTTTCAGTCGAGTACCATTCTGCAAATGTCTTATTTGATACTGGAGCAACGCATTCTTTTGTGACTGCATCATGGGTAGAATCATATAATATACTAGTAGCACCCATGTACCCACCTATGAGAGTAAGTTCAGTTGGTGGAAGGACCCAAACAGATAGATTTTGCCCTAGTGCAAAGGTTCAAATAAGGGGGATAGAGTTCCCCACTGATTTAATAGTTATGGGAAACCAGGATACAACTATAGATGTCATCCTAGGGATGAATTGGCTAACCAAGTATCAAGCCAGTCTTAGTTGTGATAAGAGAACAGTGAAGTTAGTGTCCCTATCAGGAGAAGAAGTGTTGGTAGAGTTGGTCTTGTCAGGACCAAGAAGAGGGAGTTATCACCAAGTCATCGCTCATATTGAGGAAATTAAACCATCAGAGGCTATCCATGTAGTGTCAGAATTCCCAGATGTATTTCCCGAGGAGTTACCAGGTATGCCACCTGAAAGGAAGGTTGAATTCGCCATAGAACTTATCCCAGACACCGCCCCTATTTCCAAGAGAGCCTATCGAGTGTTTGGCCTAGAGTTGGTGGAACTCAAGAAGCAGATTTATGAGTTGTTAGACAAAGGCTACATCAGACCGAGTACCTTGCCTTGGGCAGCCCCAGTACTATTTGTGGAGAAGAAGGATGGAACAAAGAGGATGTGCATTGACTACAGATCTTTGAATGAGGTTACTATCAAGAACAAGTACCCCTGCCCAGAATCGAAGACTTATTCGATCAGTTGAGAGGAGCCAGTGTGTTCTCAAAGATAGATCTGAGGTCAGGCTACCATCAGCTCAGAATCCGACCCTCGGATATACCGAAGACGGCATTCATCACCAAGTATGGACTATATGAGTTCACGGTCATGTCATTCGGTTTGACGAATGCGCCAGCCTACTTCATGTACTTGATGAACAGCATGTTCATGGACTACCTCGACAAGTTCATAGTGGTGTTCATTGATGACATTCTTATATATTCCTAGAATGAGCAGGAGCATGAGGAGCATTTGAGGAAAGTACTCCAGAGGCTACGATATTGTCAGCTGTATGCCAAGCTTAGCAAGTGCGAGTTCTAGATAAGTGAAGTCCTATTCTTGGGTCACATTATAAACCGAGAGAGATTGGCTGTAGATCCAAAGAAGGTAACAACTATTTTGGACTGGAAAGCACCAAAAGATGTCCGAGGAATCAAGAGCTTCATCGGAATGGCCAGTTATTATTGGCATTTCATTGAAGGTTTCTCCAAGATTGCCAGGCCAATGACAGCCTTGTTGGCAAAGAAGGTTGAGTTCAAGTGGACCGCAGCATGCCAGAAGTCCTTTAAGACATTGAAGGAGAAGTTGACAACGGCACCAGTACTGATTCTGCCAGATGTTCACAAGCCATTCTCAGTATATTGCGATGCTTTGTACACCGGACTGGGATGTGTGTTAATGCAGGAAGGTAGAGTAGTGGCATACTCGTCCCGACAATTGAAGATTCATGAGAGGAATTATCCTACTCATGATCTAGAATTAGCAGTTGTGGTTCATGCATTGAAGACCTGGAGGCATTATCTTTATGGGCAGAAGTGTGACATCTACACGGATCATAAGTCTCAAGTACATATTCACTCAATCAGAGTTAAACATGAGGCAGCGAAGGTGGCTAGAATTGATCAAAGACTACGAGCTAGAGATTCATTATCACCTAAGCAAAGCAAACGTGGTTGTAGATGCTCTAAGTAGAAAGAGTCAAGTCAATATGTTGGCCACTTACCCGATGCCGTATGAGCTAGCGAAGGAGATCGACAGATTGAGTCTCAGATTTCTGAACAACACTCAAGGAGTGACAATTGAGTTGGAACCCACTCTAGAGCAAGACATCAGGAAAGGTCAGAAGGACGATGAGAAGATCAATGAGATCCGGCAGCTAATCATAGATGGGAAAGGCAAGGATTTCCATGAAGATGCAGAAGGAGTGGTATGGTTCAAGGATAGACTGTGTGTTCTCGACATCAAATTGATCCAGGAACTGATTCTCAAGGAAGCTCATGAGACAACATACTCTATACACCATGGTAGTGAGAAGATGTACCAAGACCTGAAGAAAAGATTCTGGTGGTACGGTATGAAAAGGGAAATAGCAGAGTATGTGGCCGTATGTGATAGTTGTCAGAGGATTAAAGCAGAACATCAAAGACTTGCAGGTTTGTTGCAGCCGTTACAGATTCCTCAGTGGAAATGGGATGAGATCGGAATGGATTTCATAGTCGGTTTGCCTCGCACTCGTACTGGTTATGACTCCATCTGGGTAGTAGTGGACCGTTTGACAAAGGCGGCCCATTTCATACCAGTCAAGACCACTTACAACAGTGCAGTGTTGGTCGAACTATACATGGCTCGGATTGTGTGCTTGCATGGCGTTCCGAAAAAGATAGTATCAGATAGAGGCACCCAGTTCACCTCTCATTTTTGGCAGCAGTTGCATGAAACTTTGGGCACACACTTGAAGTTCAGCTCAGCTTACCACCCATAGACAGATGGTCAAACAGAGAGAACCAATCAGATTCTAGAGGATATGTTGAGGGCTTGTGCTTTGCAAGATAAGATAAGTTGGGACAAGAGGTTACCATATGCGGAATTCTCTTACAACAACAGCTACCAAGCCAGTCTGAAGATGTCACCATTCGAAGCGCTCTATGGGAGGAATTGCAGAACTCCATTGCATTGGGACCAACCTGGTGAAAGATAGGTGTTCGGTCCAGACATTTTGCTTGAAGCCGAAGAGAACATCATAATGGTCCGAGAGAATTTAAAGGCAGCACAGCCCAGACAACGAAGCTATGCTGACACCAGGAGAAGGGAACTCAGTTTTGAAGTAGGAGATTATGTCTATTTGAAGGTGTCACCCATCAGAGGAACCAAAAGGTTTGGAGTCAAAGGCAAGCTAGCACCCCGATATATTGGGCCATATCAGATTCAAGCAAGACGTGGAGAAGTGGCTTACCAACTCAGGTTACCAAAGAATCTGTCAGCTGTGCACGATGTGTTCCATGTGTCTCAGTTGAAGAAATGCTTGAGCGTGCCAGAAGAGCAGTTGCCAGTAGAGGATCTTGAAGATCAAGAAGATCTGACTTATATTGAAAAGCCAACTCAAATTCTGGAGACAGTAGATCGGGTCACTCAGAGAAGTACCAACAGGATGTGTAAAGTCAAATGGGGTCACCACTCAGAAGAAGAAGCCACCTGGGAACGAGAGGATGATTTGAAAGCCAAGTACCCTGAGCTCTTTTCTAGCCAGCCCTGAATCTCGAGGGCGAGATTCTTTTAAGGGGGATAGGTCTGTAACAAAATTTCTTTCTGCGCTGTGGGCCTGCCCTGTCAGATCCCCCCCGCCCTTGCCGTGGAC
This sequence comes from Zea luxurians, assembly GCA_029449295.1. Classification (NCBI taxonomy): domain Eukaryota; kingdom Viridiplantae; phylum Streptophyta; class Magnoliopsida; order Poales; family Poaceae; genus Zea; species Zea luxurians. Next base: position 1,202,029 of record JAOPSE010000170.1, read on the forward strand.
CGGCGAGTGCGCACTCGCGCACGTCGCCGAGTTTCTCGGCCACGACGCCCGCCCACGCGTCCAACTCCCTTCTTAGAGCCCCACAAGTGGCCACGCCGCCAGCCGCCGCCAGAGACCCACGCCCGCATTCCCGACCGTCCAGGCCACCGGAGACCACGCTAGGCCTCCCCGAGCTCCGCCCCGAGGTGAGACACCTGTCCTCGTGCCCAATTTTCCCTATTGCGCTCTGTGCTCGTCCAATTTCGACTTCACCGGTGCTTGGCCGCGGCGGACCGCCATGCTCGCGCGGTGGCCGGCCGATTTAGCCCGGTCTAGTTCCCCGGCGTTAGTCCCTAAGGTGCCTCTGCCTCTGCTGAAGCTAGGCCTTAGCGCGCCTTAAGCCCCCTCCCCATGGCCGGAATGCCTCAACGGAGTTACTCCGGCCCGCTCGAGACCTTCTCTCTGCCGTTCTCCCCTCTCTGCCCTCGGATTCGTGGCCCCTTCCCTGCCATTGAGTTCGCCGTGGCGTTCTCTTCCTCTCTGCCCAACTCCGGCAACCCCGGAGCCACCCTAGCTCGCGCTAGCCTCAACTCCGGCGACCTCACCGCCATGGAGAAGAGTAGCGCCGCCCGCAGCCGTTCGCCCCTCCCAATTATGATCCCCTCCGTCCGATCTTCATCGCATGGCCTAGATCGCGGGATACCGCTTCGCGCACGTGCACCTGACGCCCTGGCCTGCCTGTCAGTGCCCAAGCCTCCTGGCGCTGGGCCCGCTCAGTCAGTGCGCCCTCCCCCTCTGTCGCTGGCGCCCTTGGCTCACCTGTCAGTGCTTGCCCGCCCGTGCGCGCGCGCCCTCGGCCGTAGATCTAATCTCAGCCGTTGGTTTTAGATCTGACGGTTAGATTCACCCGATACCTCTTTGCGTGGGTGTTTTATTAAAGAGATCCTTGCTTTGTTGGAAATCAACCCGTTGTCCCTGGTTTTCGCACGCAGGCCCCTGTAATCTTGTAGATTTAACCCTGGACTTTTAAATATTCACAGAATTAGAACTAATTTCATATTTTGAATTCACAAACTTGTTTATTTCATAACTTTTGCATATGAACTCCAAATTTAGTGATTCAAATTGCAAAATGTTCATAGAATTATTCTATGTCTAAATAAAATGGTTTCATTTACTGTCTGCACATTCTAATTTTTTATAATTAAGTACGCACTAATGTAGATGTAGATTTATCTATTTAATAAAATAAATAAAAGGAAAACCTTATGGATTTAAACTTGTTTAAACTTGTGAGATTAATAATGTGTATTACATGAGTTCACCTCTGTTCTAAATTTTAGGTCACAATAAAATAAATTGAACTATGATTATGTACTAGTAAGTAACACTGGGGGAAATAATAATCTATGTCCAAATGAAGTTAATTTAGGTTATAGTTCATGTTATACTTTGAATTCAGTAACCCTTATGTAGTATTGTGTCCTTTTAAGATGTGTTCCAATGTTTGTACATGTTTGGTGTGATGTTCATTTGTCCTTTCCAAATGTATTGAATGCATGCTCGCTTTATTTAGACAACGAGCAGTCTGAGGTTCTTGAGTGTGTTGTTGGAGACCTCCCTGAGCAACAACCTGGTGAAGGCAAGTGTCCTCTAACCTATTATGTCCTACATACTTTATGATGCACTGCCCCGCATTACTTTATGAAACCTAAGGATTGACTAGTCTGTATTTACTTATCCTTGTCTACCTTTTGGGTTATCATGGTTAGCATTTTGCTATTGCCTTAACTTTAAACAATGAACATGATGTGGACATTTATGATATGATACTGTTATCCTGATTATGTTGATGAACTTGTGATAATCTAGGGGCTCAGGCCTTTTCTTGAGTACCTCTCCGTAAGGACCTGTTCGTGGAGTGACCACCCGAGATAACAGGGCAACCATGAGGGTGGAATGAGACGCCTTTAGATGATTAATTAGATGAACCTGGGGGTGTAGTTGGCTTTTCCGGAGGGCCGTCAATGGGGGTCGGGGCGTAGTGCTCGCTCTACCAAGGTTGGGGTGCAGAGGTTCATTCGATTTGGTTTTGTTAGTCACCCCCCTTAGGGAGGTGTACTGCGTTTGTACGACTGGCGAAACCTAACGAGCAGCTATGCACCAGGGGAGTCTTTGTAAAGGCTACATAGTGAAACCTTGCCGACTCACCTTGGTAGTGTTTGAGGGTTTGATCGACCCGAGGCATAAAGGAATCACGACTTGTGGGTAAAGTGTACAACCTCTGCAGAGTGTTAGAAACTGGTATATCAGCCGAGCTCATGGTTAAGAGCAGCCTTGGGATCCTCTTTGATTAGAAGAACTTTGGATACTTTTATGATGATGGTTAATAATTATGTTATAAATCTGATCTCTGGTATTTCCTCTTTTGAGGAGGTACTTCTAGGTAATAACTGGGTTTATTACTAAAACTTGGCTCTACTAATAATAATAAATATTTGACCAACTAAAAAAGCAACTGCTTAACCTCAACTCCATATACATCTAGTCCACTTTAGCCAAACGGGACATTTGCTGAGTACATTGATGTGTACTCACCCTTGCTTTACAAACCACCCCACCCCAGGTTGTCCCCATTGTACTCCATGCTCAAGAGGTGATGCTGGCAACATGGATGACTTCGAGGAGTTCCAGGAATATGACGAGTTTTAGTTTACTTTAGTGGCAAACCCCAGTCAGCTGCCTGTGTAGGCTTAGCTTCTACGTTTGCCTTCCAAAACCAGGTGTGACATCGGCTCTTTAAGAAATATGCAAGGTTAGAGGAGTTGCATTACCACAAGCTAGAAACCCAGCGAAAGTCGAAGGAGATCTCACACTCTAGCAGCGAACCTTTAACAAGGGGTCAATAGCCACAACAACAACATGATTGCCATCAACAAGTCCACAACATTACCAATCAACAACAGTAGGTTGAAGACCCCTTGTAACCAAAATCACCCTCAGTAACCATGCCAAGGGGCAGGACCAATAGAGGCCACGGGCAAGGTAGAGGCCCTACGCAGGATAGGAAATTATACTGTCTTCCTTGGCAACGATGTCAAGCACTGCACCAAGGATTGTCTGGCCACAAAAAGAGACCAAAGAAAGAATGGCAAGAACAATGATGAACCAATCAGTAAAGACCATGGCCCACACCTACCAGTAGCAATACCCCTCACTACCAACACATTAACCTACCTCCCTCTGGATACTAAAATAACCACCCTTATCCCACTTACCCTCTCAATTACCACCAGTGAATCCACCACCAAGAAAGATTGCATCTCCCCTACCTCCACAAATCATCCCTCCCACCCACCAGTTACCACCTCCCCCACCCAAGGATGAAGACAATTTTCCCCAACCATCAGCTCACATGATAATAAATATGATCTCTAGAGGCTCAAGTGTAGAGTTCAAGAATAAGTGATAGAAAAAGGAACACCACTGAAGGGTTAATCATGTTGTTGTCACTGGGCCCATCGTCCAGACCAAGTGTATCTCACATACTTCTAACATTTGATTCAAGGGATATGGACTTGCAAAGTACCCCCACACTGAAGCAATGGTAATAAACAACAACATAGCTGGTTGGGAGTTGCACAAGACACTGGTTGACAATGGCAGCCAAACAGACATCATTTTCCTATACACATTTAATCGCATAGAAATCAATCACAACTTACTACAGCCAGTAGACAACCCCTTGTTTGGATTTGGGGGAAGACCACTATCATTCGGTGCCACCCCAACACGATGACAGAGCAAATCACCTTCAATATAGTGAACATGGTTTACCCCTATAATGGCATCCTAGACAAGGGTTCGACCAATAAGCTCGAGGCCGCCATCCATGGCCTCTATCTATGCATGAAGATTCATGGCCCTTAGGGGGCATAATAGTTTACAGGGACCAATAGGTGGCTCATAACATAGAATGTTACATCGTCCCTGGTCAACATAATGTACACTATTTGGCCGTTAAGAGTGAAGACCAATCTCGCCCTCGCTCTCCAAAACTAGAAAAAGATAAGAACACCATGTAGAGCAGTGAAGAAGGGAAAAGGGTCCCTTTGGACTCCACAATACCAAATTAGACAATGCTGATAAGCGAAGACCTAACCAATAAAGAAGAAAATAAGTTGCTTGCTTGTCTAGGCAGAAATATGGACATCTTCGTGTGGTCATCATTATACCTCGTCGACATCAGTCACACAACATCATAGAGCATAACCTGAGTGTCAACCTCTTGACATTACCAAAGAAGTAGGGACTTCACAAGATGTCAGACGAGAGGATCGAGGCAGCAAAGGCCAAAGTCCAACGACTTCTAGAGGCCAAATTTAACGAGCCAATAGACTACCCAACTTGGCTCGCTAATTTCATAATGGTAAAGAAGAAGAATGACATGTGGAGAATGTGTATAGACTTCACAAGCCTCAATAAAGTCTGCCCCAAGGACAACTTACCCATGCCTAGGATAGACAAAATAGTTGACTTCGTGACAACATGCGAAGTCATGTCACTCCTTGACTGGTTTTTGGATATCATAAAATCTACATGAAGGAAGAGTACAAGGCCAATACAAGTTGTATATCACCCTTTGGCACATATTGTTTCATACGTATGGCCGCAGGCCTCAAGAATGTAGGCTTCACCTTACCAGATTGACGGAGACTATACTAGAACACCAGGTTGACCGCAACAACTTCACATATATTGACGACATAGTCGTTGCTAGCAAAAATAAAGAAGACCATTTGGTGGACCTTGTAAAGACATTTGTAAACATGAGAGAAGCTGGACTCTAGTTAAATCCAAAGAAATGCATTTTTGGAGTATGAAGGGGCATGGTGTTGGGGTATCTAGTCTCCTATAAAGGTATTAAAGCCAACCTTGATAAAATAAAGGAAATAACAAAAATGGAGCTATCACAAACAATAAGGGAAGTGCAAAGACAGATAGGCAGACTAGTGGCGCTCAATAGATTCATCTCGCGCTCAGCCGAGCGCAGCCTACCTTTCCTCAAGACTTTTCGTGGAGCAAAAGACTCTGCCTAGGGGGCAAGCAAGTCGTCACCTTCAAAGAACTCAAATCATACCTTGTAGAGCTCACAACTCTAGTATGTTCAGACCCAGCGGCAACACTACTACTATGCCGGGACATCGTTCCACACGGTTAGTATAGCCTTTGTCCAAGAAAAAGAAGCCGAGGGAACAGTTCAACAATACCCAGTTTACTTCATCTTTGAATTGCTTATAGAGTCCAAAAACAACATGACAAAAATGGAGAAAATAGCTTATGGAGTCCTAATGGCCTCCCGTAAACTCTGTCATTACATTGAGACGCTCAAAATAAGGGTACCGATATATCAAAGCCTATATGGTATATTAAATTTAGAGGCATTTGCAAGAATAGACAAGTGAGACGTAGAATTGTTAGAGCATTGCTTTCCTTCGAGTCATGAAGAGCAATAAAGTCCCAAGTCCTCACTGACTTTATCGTCGATTGGACTGGGCACCCAAGCCTTTGCAGCAACAGCTAGAAACAGTATGGACCATTCACTACAATGGCACATGGGGACGTGCAGGTGCAGGGGTCACCACAATCCTCACTGCCCCCTTGGTCAGCAAGTACAAATATGTTTCCTGCGACAACTCCACCTTAGACTATGATAGATGCACCAATACCATAGCATAGTTTGAAGCCGTAATTATTGGCCTTCGCAAGCTTAGAACTCTCAAAGTTAGAACCTGCATAGTCAAGACCGATTCTAGAATAGTAGTCGATCAAATAGAAAAAGACTATGCAACATGAGAACTAGTATTGTTTCAGTACCTCTCGAACATACAAAGTCTTGAAAAATAGTTATGTGGCTATATGATCTAGCACATCGAGATGAGCAAAAATGAAGAAGCCAACATGTTGGCAAAGGCAGCAGCAAGAGGCGAGCTCCTACCATCAAATGTATTCTACCAAGTGCTAATAGTACCCTTTGTCAAGCAGGCTAATGATGGCCCAAGATCAGTCAGTGTCATCTTGCACGAAGACTAGAGGGCACCAATAACGTTGTACCTACAAGGGCACTACAATCCCGAGGACTTGTCAGAGAAATCTAGGTTGAAGTACAAAAGTCGTGAGTACACAATAATCAACAACAACTTGTACATGAAAGGCATCGTCTAGCCTCTCCTAATGTGTGTTACCCAAGCTGAGGGAAGACAACTCCTGATTGAAGTCCGCAAAGGCCTAAGCGGCTGTCACATAAGCCCTAGAGCCCTCGCATCCATGGCCATGCACCAAGGTTTCTTCTGGCTAGGGATCATTATAGAGGCACTCCATGTTGAGTATTCTTGTGAGGCATGCTAACACTTTTCAACATGAAGGGGGCCCTTGTAGTAAACAAAACTAATCACAGCCACATGGCCCTCCAATGATGGGGCATAGACATCATCGACCCCTTGCCAACATCCTAAGGCAACCTCAAATATTCCTTGGTTGCCATTGAGTACTTCACCAAATGGATTGGGACAGATAATGTATCCATGATCACTTCGAGGATATTATAGAAGTTTTCTCACAAAACATAATCTGTCATTTTGGAGTCCCCACTGAGACCACTATAGACAATGGAAAGTAGTATGACAATCAAGAATTCAGATACTTCTACGCCTTCATTGAGACCAACTTCAATTTCGCATCTGTTTATCACCCTCAATCAAAAGGAGTCATCAAGAGAGCCAACGAAAAAATCTTCAGAGTCCTAAAGAAGGGATCGCTCAATGACAAGAAGGGCAAATGGGCTAGCCAACTACCTGATGTCCTATGGGGGCTAAACACAATAGAGTCTAGAGCCACGGGTTGTACACGCTTCAAGCTTATGTATGGAGAAAAGGCGATGTCTCCACAAGAACTCAAGCATAAATCATCCTAAACCAACCTAGACTCCGTGCTAGAAGCAGATAAAGCAACATCAAAAGACCTTCTTAAAGTCTATAGAGTCGAGGCCCTCAACGCCCTCAATAAATATCAAGTTGCAATGAATGCCTCGAGAGGTACAATGGTCATCCTCAAAGAGTTCAAAGAAGGTGACCTAGTGCTTGTTCTCCCGGTGAGAACAGAAGCCAAGGGAAAACTCGAACTAAAATGGGAGGGCCTCTACATCGTCACTAAAAAGACTTTGCCAAACTCATATAATCTAGCAAGTCAGAGAGGGGTAGACCTCAAACGTAGTTGGAATGTAGACAACCTAAGGAGATTCTACATGTAATGCAACCCAACTTGGCAGGGCCCTCGAAGCGCCCTTATAATTTTCTCTTTCACATTCATGTCATCAGGCCCGCACTCTTTTCCTCATGAAGGGGTGAGGTTTTAAATGAGATGGACCATGTAATTATAAAACTTGTTTCCCTTTATAAATTGACTCGATGCTCGAAAGGCTTGAACTTGAGCCTAATATTTGATTATAAAACAATAACCACAATAGTTGAGACACAAAGTCTCTCTAATTGTGTGCAATAAGAAGACGCATAATGGCACATCCTATTTAAAATAAGATTCAAGCAAAGACACCTAAGTGTGTGAAGACATCTAAGGGTGCAACTGAATAAAGATAAGATTTGAGCGAGGACACCTTAGGGCGCGAAGACATCTAAGGACACAACAGAGTAAAAATATGATTCAAGTGAAGACACCTAAGGGTGCAAAGACATTTAAGGGTGTAGTCAAATCAAATAAGATTTGAACGAAGACATCTAAGGGTGCAAATACGCCTAAGGGCATACTTGAATCAAAATAAGATTCGAGCATAGACAGTTAGGGTGTGTTTGGTTTGAAGAATCACTTCATCCAAGATGAGGTGGTGTAGCATGACTCCATTCCACAAATTTGGTGGAATGACTCCATTCCTCATGTAATTACTAACTAATTAACTATGAGGAATGAGGTGGTGTTGAATCAAATCATTCCATTCTTCAAACCAAACAAAAAGGCAAGGTGTGAGAAGATAATAGACTAGCTTATTCCTCAAACCAAACACCCTATTAAGGATGCGAAGACACCAAAGGCATTGCCGAATAAAAATAATATTCGAGTGAAGTCACCTAAAGATACAAAGTCGCCCAAGGGCACAATTAGATCGAAAATAAGATCCGCATAATTAATCGAGCTAACTCCACAAAAACAGACTATGCCCTATGACCTTGCATCGACCCCCAATTGGAAAAGGGGCGAAGGTAGTGTTCTGCTAAAAAGTTGTTGATTGATGACTTCGGCGAGCACAACTAAAACAAAAAATGATTTATTTCAACAAAGTTTACAAGAAGCCCTCGTCTATAAATAGTTATGATCAAGTAGTTTATTTCGTACTAGCCGGCTCCGTCTTCATAAGAAGACAGATCTCTAGATACACTCACATTAATATATCAAACTCATCGGTGGTCCATCCAAGACACCAAAGGACATCTTTGTGAATGCAAGGTAGGTCTAGAAGTCTAGCCAACATCCTAGTCATGGCAACATAATTGGCCCTTTTCATGGCACCCCGAGGGGCCTTTGCCATTTTGTTACCTTTCAAACTTAGAACATCCTTAGGTAATCGCCCCCTTGTCCTACAGTGCCCCTTCTTTACACACAAAGACCGTGCCCCCTCATACACAACTAGAGAAGTCGAGGATGTTTCGTTTAGTGCTACAAAATCAGTTAGATAGTTTTTGGTATTCGAAGACTTTCCTGAATAAAAAATCCTACAAATTTCATTGGAGTCCATCGGTGGACTCCAATAGACTAATAGGGACACAAAAGTTGTGGCCTCGTCAACATCCTTTTTTACACCAAAAACAGGCAAGTAGTCATGTTGTGTAGGCTCCATCATCAAAACCCGCGCAAGCACCAAATCTCAAAGTCAGCAAAATGACTTGTCATTACATCACTAAGAAATGTTGTTTTTAGCTACACAACCTAGCCCGGCCCTACAATTGTGTCATCAATGGTCTTCGGCATAATAGGCATAACAACACGATCACTAGACGAAGGGTCTCTAACCTTAGACGACGAAGACACCGTGTCACCCTCAAGGTGAGTTGTACTGCCCTCCACCTCAGTAGCTAGTCACTAGTGGAATCTGGCTCTTTGCCAAGTGCTTTTTGTCGGGCACTCGACAAAGTACTGCTCTTGGTAATGACCACGTTTATCGAGAGCAGGACTCTCGGCACAGAAATACACTCGACAAAGAAACATGTGCCGAGTGCCAAACACTCGGCAAACAACGGCCCTTTGCAAAGGGCCGTTAGTGGCCATCTAAAGCTGACGACCATTATCTTTGCCGAGCGTCTGGCTTTGGCACTCGACAAAGAAGCCTCTTTGCCGAGTGTTCGGCGTCTGACACTCGACAGAGCTTGCTTTGCCGAGTGTCATTCCTGGACACTCGCCAAAGTATATTTTTTATTTTTTTTCTTTCCCGAACCAAACTTTTTGTGGTATGTTCCTACACTATGTAGACCTACATGTACCATTTTGGCACAATTATAAAAGTGTTTTCTATAACTATTAGATTTAATTCATTTAATTGAATTTCTTCGGAAAATTCACATTTGAACTGCAAGTCACTCGGAACATGGAAAATCGTGAATGCAAAAATGATATCCATGTTATTTAGCACAAGTTACGACCGATTTCAGGAACAGACCGGAATCTTCGAGCACCATGCTCACTAAGCATGACCGTGAACTTGCCATCAAGTTGTTTAAAAACTGTATAAAACATAAACAAAGTCAGAAAATCCTGAAACCTGTCCTCATGTCATGATATCATATGTAGAGGCTATGATAAAAATTTGAGAATGTTTCAAGAAAGTTGTGACATACTACATGTAGAAACCTAGCTGGTCTACATTAAAACACTATGATTTCATGTGTAGGCCACATGGGTTTCTATAACTGTGTCGAGTGTCAGATGTCGGACACTCGGCAAAGTTATTTTTAAAATACTAAACCATTCTTTGTCGAGTGCTTGTCAGTGGGCACTCGGCAAAGTATTCTTTGCCGAGTGTCAGACGTAGGACACTCGACAAATTTTTTTAAAAAACCCTAACCCCATTCTTTACCGAGTGCCTTTTAGAGGACACTCGGCAAAGACGTCTTTGCCGAGTGTCGGATCCAGGGCACTCGGCAAAGTATATTTTTTAATTAAAAAAAATCTTTGTCGAGTGCCAGATCACGGGCACTCGGTAAAGACATTGAAGTTAACATATGCCGCCCACGCTCGGACCATTTTCTTACAGAGTCGCGCCCGCGCCTTGCTCTTCCGCCGCCGTCGCCCACGGCCATAGCCGCCGTCGCCCACGGCCACCGCCGCTGTCTCCTCGGCCACCACCCCCATCCCCCACCGTCTCCCCGGCCACCACCACCATCTCCACCGTCGTGCCCCCGCCATCTCCCCCGCCACAAGCCTTGCCGCCGTGCGTCCCGTCCTCCGAAGTCCGACCACGACCACCACCGCCGCCTAGGCTCAATCCCGGGACAAGGTATTTGGTACAATGCTTGTATTTTGCTAGTTTTTACTTGTACAATGCTTGTATTTTGCATTTTCTCACTACTTACATTACATTATACTTAATAGTGCATAGACACGTGTGAATGAAATTATATTGGTGATTTGCAGCCATCGTGCTGCTACTTTTATTTGCAGGTTTTGGAAACCTCCCCATGTAGGGGAGGTGCTACCGGATTTTTATTGATATATCTATGCAATACTTGGTTATATATGTTAGAGGATGGAGGACCGTGAGTGGACGTACATGGACCATGTAGGAAGAAATGATGTCACCCCTAAATGGATTAGAAAGACCGATGATTTCGTGGAATGGGCATATGGCGAAGCTGCTAAAGGAACGAGTCGAGTCCTATGCCCGTGCAGTAAATGTGCCAACCGAAAAAGACAATCAAAGAAGTCCATGGTAGAACATATTTTGAAGAATGCATTTACGCCGGGCTATACTCGGTGGATCTTTCATGGTGAAATGCATCATACGAGAGAGGAGTTGCTGAGACAACGCATCGAGGATTATGATGCTGATGCGAGGGTAGCGGATATGTTGAACGACTATCACGAGGCACAGTACACCGGAGGATGTACGGATGACGAGCCAGAGCTAACTGCAAAGGCGTTCTACGACATGTTTGACGTGGCACAGAAGCCCTTCACGGCCAGACAAAGGTTTCTCAACTGGATGCCATTGGGCGTGTAATGGCGTTCAAGTCATAGTACAACATGAGTCGAGACGCATTCGATGGCTTGTTGACGGTTATTGACAGCTTGCTTCCGGAGGATCACGTTCTGCCAAAGAGCATGTACAAGGCACAAAAACTCCTTCGTGCACTCAAGATGACATATGAGCTAATACATTCTTGTCCAAAGGGCTGTGTGCTATTTAGGAAAGAATACGCGGAGGCAAAGTACTATCCAAAGTGTAAATCATCTAGGTTCATGGAGGTAGACTCTGGTGATGGACAGAAGAGGCAGCTCGACATCCCCTTGACAATCCTACGCCACCTTTCGTTCATACCGAGGATCCAGCATCTATACATGACTGAGGAATCTGCAAAATAGATGACATGGCACAAAAATGGAAAACGATACAATCCTGATAAAATGGTGCATGCATCCGATGGTGAAGCATGGAAACACTTTGATGCCATTCACCATGAGAAAGCTGAAGAGGCTCGTAATGTACGTGTTGCGCTGCCCACAGATGAGTTCAATCCCTATGGAATGAGCGCTGCCCCATACACATGTTGGCCCGTGTTTGTTATCCCAATCAATCTCCCCCTCTCTGGTGTGTGCTTTCAAAGGCAGAATATATTCGTGTCGTTGATAATTCTCGGACACCCGGGGAATAAAATGGGCGTGTACATGGAGCCTTTGATCGATGAATTGGTACGTGCTTGGGAGGAAGGGGTATGGACATATGACCGAACTACAAAGACAAACTTCAAAATGCATGTTTGGTACCAGTACTCCATGCATAACTTACCGGCGTATGGGCTATTCTGCGCCTGGTGTGTTCACGGTAAGTTCCCATGCCCAGTTTGCAAGGAAGCTCTTAGGTTCATTTGGTTGAAAAAGAGTGGCAAATATTCATCATTCAATAAACATCGACAATTTCTCCCTTCTTACCATCCATTCCTCCTAGACAAGAACTTTACGAAAGGTGTCGTAGTGACAGACCACCCACTTACAACGATGACTGGTGTTGAAATTCGTCAACGAATAGATAGGCTCGTGGCTAATACAGAAGGTGGTTTGTGGGATATGGTGAGCAACATATGTGGACACATAAGTCGGGCTTGAATCGACTCCCCTATTATGAGGACCTACTCCTTCCACACAACATTGACGTGATGCACATTGAAAACAATGTTGCCGAGGCACTTTGGGCAACAACTGTGGACATTCTTGATAAGTCAAAGGATAACGTAAAGGCAAGAGTGGATCTGGCAGCGTTATGTGATAGACCAAACCAAGAGATGAAGCCGCCTAGTGGTGGAAAGACATGGAGAAGGCCTAAGATCGATTTCATCCTAAGTAGGGCCCAGAGGAAGGAAGTACTTCAGTGGATTAAGATGTTGATGTTCCCTGATGGGTATGCAGCTAACCTGAGTAGGGGGGTGAACTTATCTACTCTGCGAGTCTTAGGGATGAGGAGTCATGACTTCCACATATGGATTGAACGGATTCTTCCTGCGATGGTTCGAGGCTATGTCCCTGAGCATGTCTAGCTAGCGCTTTTTAGAGTTGAGCTATTTCTTCTGCCAGCTTTGTGCAAAAGAGTTATCTCGGACTTGATTGCAGACTTGGAAAGATTGGCACCCATGTTACTCTGTAAGCTTGAGAAGATATTTCCACCCGTCTTCTTCAATCTAATGCTGCATTTGATTCTTCATCTCCCCTATGAGGCACGAATGGGGGGGCATGCAGGGACGTTGGTGCTATCCAATCGAGAGATGTCTAAAGACTATTCGAAATAAATGTAGAAATAAATGCAAAATCAAAGCTTCCATTGCAGAGGCATACATTCTAGAGGAGGTTTCAAACTTCACAACAACTTACTATGGTGACAAACTGCCGAGCGTGCATAATCCACCCCCTCGTTACAATGATGGTGACAATAAATCGAACCTCAGCATATTTCGAGGCCAACTCGGAAGTGCAAGTGGTTCGACCACCAAGGCCCTGACACATGAAGAGTAGCGGCATATCATGCTATATGTATTGACCAACCTTGAAGAGGTGACACCATACATGGAACAATTTTTTCATGAATTCTAGCATCGATTAAGGGACCCAACTCCACAGGAATATGATACTCTTCTTAGAAAGGGTGCGAGAAATGGATTGCCCAATTTCATTTCCTGGTTCAAACATAAGGTACATGCTTAGTTTATCAAAGAGATCTATCTATGAACTCAATTTAGCGTCTTTTAACTTGCGAATACTTGCAGGGCCAAAGAGATCCATCTATGAGTGCCGAGTTGAGACAAGTAGCCAACGACTTTGCTTATAGGGTCAAGAAATATTCTAGGTATGACGTCAATGGATACCATTTTCGCACAACAAACTACGACCAAAATCGGCCCAATCGAAAAACAACGTGTTCTAGAGTCTTTACGCCCGACCTTGTCGAGGTCGATTATTTTGGACGAATCGAAGAAATATACGAACTCAATTTTCATGGTTCCAAACCTCTTACTCTAGTGATATTCAAATGTCATTGATTTGACCCTCAAGTGATGAGACAGACACATTCTAATCTTGGGATAGTCGAAATTCGACAAGATTCCACCTTACTAGGAGACGATGTCTATATCATGGCCCAGTAGGCCACACAAGTGTATTATCTCCCATATGCGTGCCAAACGAAAGATGGGCTAGAAGGGCGATTTGAGATAGACTTAACCAAAGCTATCGGAATGCAAGTAGATATTGAAATGGTTGTTAATGAGGAGGATAATGAGGTGCAAAATGAGAATGACTTAGTAATACTTGAAGGCAATGACATTAATGACGAACTTGCGCCTTCAGATGGTGTTGACAATGAAATGGTTGATAGTGATGATGAGAGTTATGATTCGGCTAACCCCGACACATATGAAGATTATTTTTAATCGATGTAATGCTATATAGTTTTTTTATTTCGCACCTATTTCTAAATACATCTTTTTTATATGTGCTTATTTGTTTACTCTTAATTGCAGGTTGTTGGACAATGATGGTGGGCAGTTGGCTGAGGAGGAGGGGGAGGAGGAGTAGGACGGTGGAGGAGGCACAACAGGACGACGACGTCGAACAACAGGTGGAGCAGCAGGACAAAACGACCACGAATAGGCGGCACAGTAGGACGACGACGACGCTCAATAGAGCGCCTTAGGTTCTCGCGCCTCAGGTTCGAGGAACGTCTACCTGCGAGGTCCCACGAGTCTCCCTCAGCCTCCCATACTTCGGGATAGGCGGCCGCTGATTCGACCGAATGGGGAGAGGCATGTAACTTTATATTCTCCATGCTTGTTCATATTAAATCATAATATAAACTAATACTTTTTATTTATCACTTGGACAGGTCTTGGATGGTTGTGGGGAATGCTGGGGGTCATGGTCGCAACCTAGTGGCATCCTCGGCCTGCTATGTAGGGAACACTTCCCTGGACTGGTTGAGTACGCCAGAGTGACGTGCCCAGCCTACACCTTCGACCACTATGTCGTCGCCCCAGATGCAGTAGACCGGGACGACAGGGAATTCAACAACAAGGCAGAGTGGGTGAAGTAAGAGTTGTGGGTAAGTCTTACTATAATTTAAATATATCGCATTCGTTGCACATTCTTGAAATAATGTATGGATATATCGTCTTTGTATGCATGATTTCTTCATATGAGAGGCTGAATAAGAGGCTAGGGCGGATGTGGTGGCACCACGAGCTGTAAAAAGCTCATCTTGGACATGCACTACGAGGCACAAATCCAGGCCATTGTCACCTACCACGGCTCCATCCTTGGGGAGAAGGTGACCAAGCAGCAAGCCCGAACCATGTCGTTGACCAGGGACCAGTACGTGCATGTAAATACAACACTTTAATAAACAACAATTTAATTTTTCCTTAATTTTATCTTCTGATATGCAGTGTATGTGTTTACTTTGTAGATGATTCCATATTAGTGCGTCGCACATCCTCTGTGCTGGGAGCAGATGGTGGATAGGTGGTGCTCGCCTGAGTGGGACGAGGCGCACAACGCTAGCCGAGAAACATCTAATGATGCAAGGTCCCTCCCGCCACCAAGGCAGCCGCAGTCTAGGCCAATATGCAGAAGCATGGGTACACCCTCTTTTTTATTTAGGTATATAACACTGGATTAGATATTATTTCTAACTATCTCGTTGGTTTTCTTGCAGTCGGTGTCACATGGTGGCCAGCCTTGCTCCATCTTCTCGGCCTATGATATGGCCCATAAGGGCAAGGCGACGTCACCTACAACCCGGATGACGGGCCCGAGGCATACAACAACCCCGCCATCTACAGCCTCCTTCATGACTACACCGCCATGGCACAGGAGGTCCATGGGCCAGAATACGATCCGAGGACCGAGCAGATCGACCCTGATGTCCTCATAAGGGTTGAAGGAGGCAAGAGACATGGATGGTACTGGATTGTCGATGGGGCAATCGACTCGTCGTCCACTCCCACTCTAGCTCAGGTGCGAGCAAGGAGCACGAGCTCGAGCCCAGCCATACGACCTCAGTAGGACAGCTCACATCATCACATACAACAACTCGTGGTTAGTGCTTTTGTAACTCATCATTCCTTGAGTTATATACCTTCTCTTTGAGTTACTATAACATTGGCTTGGAATATTAGAGACCTAGCTAGAAATAGAGAGGAGGGAACGTCATGAGATGGAGGCGAGGATGGTAGAGATGTTCCAGTACATGCAGAGCCTCGGTGCCGCACAGTTTCGCTCCACCACCTCCATTGTTCCCTACAGTTGACCCTGCTCAGTTCCATAATCCTATGAGTATCAAAATTCTAGTTCTTCATGATAAATATTGATCAAGTATAACACATGCAATCTCTTCTCTGTGCAGGGACAATCTGGGGCAGCATCCAACAACCCTCATGGATCGCCTAGCCCATCGCCGCACCAGTCCAGCCACCCACCTCGATGAGATATTATCTTTCTTAGTGTTGTTCATACTTTGTGAGATATCCCGGTATAAACTTGTTAGATGTTGGTAATGCTTTGTGAGATACTTGAGACTTATGTTCTTGAGTGTTGGATACTTATGTTTGTGTCCGAACATGTTGGTAATGCTGTGAGAACTTGTTTGATTTATGGTGTTTGTGAGATATGTGATGTATATGTGATATCTGTGATGATTATTTGATATCTGTGATGTATATATGATATCTTTTGTTTGTTTGGATGGAATAGAAAAAACAAATAAAAAAGGTGTATACTACTCAATTTGCCGAGTGTAACACTCGGCAAAGAGCCTCTTTGCCGAGTGTTAGGGTCAGAGCACTTGGTAGAGAAGGAACACCTGGGTACCGATAAAGCTTCTTTGCCGAGTGTTGTGACCCTGGCACTCGACAAAGAAGCAAGTTTTGCCGAGTGCCTCCTAGCACATTCGGCAAAGAAACTGACAAAGGGCCCCGCTGGTGGCCCCTTTGTCGAGTGTAGGCTGGCTGACACTCGGCAAAGAGGTAATCTCTTTGCCGAGTGTCACCTAGAACACTTGGCAAAGACGTCGTCTCCGTTACCAGTCGTCGCGGCGGCGGCTTTTCTTTGCCGAGTACCGAGTGACACTCGACAAAGTCTTTGCCGAGTGCCCGATAAAAAGTACTCGACAAAGAAGTCGTTGTCGACGTACTGTTCGTCGAGCTCTCTTTATCGAGCGTCACACCTGGCAAAAGCTTCACCGAGTGTTTTTCAGGCTTTGCCGAGTGCTTCAGGCACTCGGCAAAGCGCCCGATTCCGGTAGTGAGTCAAGCCTAGTAAAAATAACCAAACTGTTAATAGTGTGCCAAGTTGTATAAAGCATAACAAAAGGTAAAAAGGGCTACCAGCTCCATATCCCACCTTGCCAACTCTCGCACAACACTGAGACCGAATGGTCCTCACATGCATTTGAAGAGCATGCCAACAGGCCTTCGAAAGGTCAGGTCCTCCGCATCATACATATCGCGATCAATGGAGATGAAGGACCCAAACCGCTCAAAGTGGTGGTAGCCTTTACATGCAAGGGCATTTCTAGTACCCACATACGCGACAAGGGCAGAGTATGCCATCAAACCCTCGATGATGCCAGGATGGTTGACAAATTCGTCCTACAACTAGCTTACGAAACAATTCCCCAAATCCTTCTTGTCCTCGTTAAAGGGTTCAACCTCCCCTAAGGCTCAATACACATCGCAAAATTGTCTGTACACCACCTTAATTTTCTCTTGAAGGACATCCTTTGATTTCTCCTTGTTTTTCTTCAACTTGCCTAGCCATTCAGCCAGACTACCACACATTCCAACACCAAACTAGCCTCCTCCTGGCTCCTCGCCTCAGCATCCTTGCGTTTGTCAAACTCTAAACGAAGATATGTAAATGTCCTCTATCTTGATAACTTTCTCTTACCTGCAAAGCGCCGACTTTAGCCTCAGCTGTCTTGCAACTTGTCAACTCTTTGGCAATGTCAGACAGAAGCTACTCTACTCTTCTCTGCCGACAGGTGCGACGTTGCAGAGCCAACAAAGGCTCTAGAGGTGACATGGTCGGCAAAAACACCAAACTATACAAAACAATTAGAACAAACTCAATAGAAAATACAAACATGAACCACTAGCAACTTACATATCACAATTCGAGCGAGACCACATCAGCCGCCTAAGAGGCCGCCTTCGACGCTGCTGACACTGCCATGGCATACTCGGTCGATTTTCATAACGCCCTTGCGCGTGGCCTTGGTTGCTTCGCCAGAAGCTGCCATGCCCGCAACACTGCCTCCGGCCTCCATCATAGCATAAAACTAGACCTAGGAGTCGCCTTTGACTGTAGACCCCTTCGCAAGTGGTAGGTTGCAAACAACCATTTCTTGGCTGCTATCGCTCCCTGTATCCCAAAGGGACAATTTTACAATGGGAAAATAAGTGGAGGAAACACAAAGTAACAACAAAACTACACAACTTACTGGTCTCTCCAACAACCAAAGTCACCTCACGAACCCCAAAGTCAAAAGTGTCTTTGACAGGGTAATTTGTGCCATATATATGCCCATGGTTGCGATGGCGCGGGTCTCCACCACCTGCACAATGAGAACCAGCGATGTCATGACCATCATAGATGTAGTCCCACCAGCGGCTATGGGGCAATTGATGCGGAGGCTAGTGTCATGGCAGTCGCGCGTGAAGTCTCACCCATCTTTGCAAGCACCCCTGCTTTCTCTAGCATTGTCTGCAACGTCTGTCATGGGTCCACAAGCCATGAAGGCACCACCCTCTTCTTTGTCTCCTTTTGAGATTTCTCTATAAAAGTTCACTACCAGAATCCGGCCCTTTGCCGAGTGCTCGGCGCTTTGTCGAGTGCTTTCTATCGGGCCGCACTCGGTGAAGTCTTGCTGTCAGTAACGACCGCGTTTACCAAAAGCAGTACACTCGGCACTTGAATACACTCGGCAAAGACAACTTTGCCGAGTGCCAAACACTCGGCGAACGGCGGCTCTCGGCAAATGGCCATCAGTAGCCGTCTATAGCTGACGGCCATTATCTTTGCCGAGCACCAGACTTTGGCACTCGGCAAATAAGCTATTTTGCCGAGTGTCCTGCGTCTAGCACTCGGCAAAGTATATTTTAATTTTTTTCTTTTCCCAACCAAAGTTTTGCTGGGATGTTCCTATACTATGTAGTCTTACATGTTCCATTTTGGCACAATTATAAAAGTGTTTGTTATAACTATTAAATTTAGTACGTTTAATTGAATTTCTTCGGATAATTCAGATTTGAACTGCAAGTCACTCGAAAAATGGAAAACCGTGAATGCAAAAATGATATCCTTGTTAGGTAACACAAGTTACGACCGATTTCAGGAGTGGACCAAAATTTTCGAGCACCATGCTCACTAAACATGACCGTGAACTTGCCATCAAGTTGTTTAAAAATTATATAAAACAAAAACAAAGTTAGAAAATCATGAAACTTATCCACATGTCATGATATCATATGTAGAGGTTGTGATAAAAAATTGAGAATGTTTCGAGAAAATTTGGGAAACTTGTCCACATGTCATGATATCATGGATCACCCAGTCCATCGCCACACCAGTCCAGGTGCCCACCTCTTTAGCTTAGTTGTGATACTTATGTTGGTTAACTTTTGTGAACTTGTGTGAATCTGTGTTGGTGAAACTTGTCCTGAACTTATGTTTGAGTTGCTAATACTTATGTTGGTGAAACTTGGTATGAATATAGACATGTTTGTGAAAAACTTGTTGATTTATGAAATATGTGGTCTCTATTATGTATCTGATGATTATGTGATATCTGTGATGTATATGTGATATATCTTTTGTTTGTTTGGAGAGAATAACAAAAACAAATAAAAAAGGGGTATACCGGTCACTTTGCCGAGGGGTAACACTCGGCAAAGAGGTGCTTTGCCGAGTGTCAAGGTCATAGCACTCGATAAAGAAGGAACACATGGGCACCGATAAAGCTTCTTTGCCGAGTGCTACGGCCCTGGCACTTAGCAAAGAAGCAAGCTTTACCGAATGGCTCCTAGCGCATTCGACAAAGAAACTGACAAAGGGGCCCGTTGGTGGCCTCGTTGCCGAGTGCTAGTCTGGCGGACACTCGGCAAAGAGGGAAACTCTTTGCCGTGTGTCACCTAATACACTCGGCAAAGGGATACCCTTTGCCGAGTGTCACCTAGTACACTCGGCAAAGGCGTCGTCTCCGTTACCAGCCACCGTGACAGTGGCTTTTCATTGCCGAGTACCGAGTGACACTCGGCAAAGTCCCTCGATAAAAAGTACTCGACAAAGAAGTTGTTGCCGATGTACAGTTCGTCGAGCTCACTTTGCCAAGTGTCACACTCGGCAAAGCCTTCGCCGAGCGTTTTCTAGCCTTCGCTGAGTGCTTCAGACACTCGACAAAGAGGCTAATTCTGGTAGTGGTTGATATAACATCTCTGATGTTACTTACATAAGGTAACACATTATGGAAACCACACTAGAATAGATGTACAAATGTCTTTAATCGCCAACAGTCCAGGAAATTCTTTAACCTCTAGGCCACTCACCACTAGTAACCTCTGACACCCACGTAGTAGCCAAGTCCTCAACAAAATCCTTGGTCACTGCAGCCGCTCAACATGCCACACCAACTAATGATCTCACTGGGTGTAACACCTCAAATCCATCAATTAAAATAATATACTAATAGTTATTTAAAACTTAGTAGAGAGTAAAGTAAAAATTTTAAATTAAGTACTTGATCTCATTTATCTCTTGAGAATGATTTTTGTTTGCTAATAATTGATTGATGATTTTATTCATAAAATATCTTTTATGTGAAACCCAATTTATTAATATTTTATACTATTGGTCTAAAAATAAATAATTTAATTATAAACAATTTTGGTATAATTATTATGATTTTTTTGAAAATTTTAAAAATATATTTATTTTTATTTTTTATGGATATATATAAAGAAAAAAATTTGAAACCCTAATCTAACCGGGCGAACCGGCCCACCAGCGGCCTAGTCGCCACGCCTTCCCCCTCAAGCCCCCTCCTCTCTCTTATGTGTGGGGCCCACCCGCGGCCCCTTCAACTTCCTTGCTCCATGCGGACGCACGCGTCCTGCACCGCACCACCACCCTGACTGCCTGGCTTCTTAGCGTTTGTGCCTGAGCGCCCGGCCTCGCACCACCAGCCGGCCCCTCACCCCCCTACACTAGAAACCACTGCCTCTCTCCTTTCCCCTCCCCCTCTCCTCCTTCCCCCGCACCGGTAACCGCCGCCACCATAAAGGCCAGCTGACGGCTCTCCCTCTCCCCCGGCGCCCCTCCACCTCCTTCTCCCTCTATAAAACCCGATCGTGCCCATGGAGCCGGTCCCCTACCTCCCCAACCGCTCGCATGCCTCTCCTCTCTTCCTTGTTCGATGCCGCCACCGACCGTTGTCCGCTCTATCCGTGGAGCTTGACGGAGCTCATCGCCGGCCGTGCCATGCCCCGACCGTGCCCCTGCACACCCTGGTCGTGCCCCTGCTCATCCTCGACCGCGCCCTGCACCCCAGCCGACCTCCCCATTCTCCAGTTCGTCCCTACGCACAGACCTGTGAGCAAGGTTGAAGACAACACGGATTTTTATTAAATTTTCAAAATCATGTTTGATTTACTTCATGATTTCTATAACTATTTGTTTTAATTTGTATATATTGTGATTTGGAGATCATGTGGATGTTCAACGATTAATATTGAGTGTATGTGATGGACTGATGTCCTATTATCTGTCACATTGTGTATGTTAATTGTTTACAGTTATTTTAGAATTTGTGTTTAATGAAGAAGGACAAGATATGGTAGACCACATATTAGTGACAAAAATACCTGATGAGTAATTTCACGGTTAACTTTGCTTATAATGAAATTTAGAGTTTAGTCGAGATGTTTGTGCTCATAGGTTTATATGCCCAATTTAGATCTACTAAATAAATAATAGAGTCTCCATTAACACTAAGATAATATAAGTAATACCCATGTCCATGATAATTCAAATAGTATAGTCAAATTTAGTGGTTTAATTTAATTCCCTTAATAATAAAATTATTTAGCCTCTAGTTAACATGATGTCATTTTCTTTTAGAAAGAAAACATAAATCTAAAATGAGATCCATATTTATGGTAGAAATAATTAATTAATAATTAATTTATTTCCATAGAGTTGGTTAAATCACTACATCCAAGTTATGTTATATAAAGTACTTCCATAGTCGAATTGCCATATAGATTTCAATATAGACTATCCAAAATAGAATTAATATTTTATGATGTAGCGAATGAGATTGACGTCAAGATGAAAAGACTTATACTATGGTTACAAATTAGGTTTTATTCTGGACATTTTCTTTTTATATGTATGATTTGTTTGGTATATGTTTATTCATGTAATGGTGTATGTTTACTCATGTAATGGTGTATGTTTATTTATTTGGTGTATATTTTCTTTTTGTATGTACGATACGAGAATCTATATTAGAAGTTGATTTCGTGGTAGAAGACCAAAATACGTTTGAAGACGATCCGCATGACACCTTTGACCAAGACAAGTGGATTCTCCCTCTACATTTCTGATTGCACCCAAATAATGCATATAATAATATTTACTTTCGGATATTTGCATAAATTTTTATGGGTTTTTCCTCAATAGGATCACCTAGAAATACCAACCATATTCCTTGATTAACTTGGGATAAAACTATGCTTAGTAATTATGCTACTACTCAACCATATCATTATGATGTCATTCTTTAATGATACTATTGTTCTAGAAATGAAATTTGTATTATGATGATAACCCGATGGTTAAACATGATCATGTTGTATCTAAACAGAACATGGACTAACCACCCAAGAAAACAGTGCAACCACGAGTGCTATCATGGCTCTCGCTTTGGTAAATAGCTTTATAGACTTAGTGCTTAGCAACCCTACCTGAAAGATGAGCAAGAGGGAGCGACAGTGGTTTGGTGGCAGCTCATGTTAACATGGGGTGGTAGTCTTGGCTAAGTTACCTCGCCTAGAGGGTCACTAATACTGACGTGGAAATCTTAGCGGGTGGCTTTGTACTAAGGATATTTTGTGAAAGCCTCATAATGGATATCCTTGGCAGTGTTTAAGGGTCCGTATAACCCAGGCTAGAGGGGATACATGGTTTGTGGGTAAAGTTGTACCACCTCTGTAGGGTGTAAAACTGATATGTCAGCCATGCTCACGCTTAAGAGCAACCTGGACCCTCACATAATAATTGAACTTAAAGATGAAAAAATAAATTGTGATCCGTGATTTTTAAATGGTTTGCTTAAGTGGTTTCACTTAAGTGTTTTTGAGATATAATCATATGCTTATGGTTAATTGGGATTTTGGGATACACTTACAATTAGTAAGTTAGGTGTTGTTAATAAAATATTGAGCAACTAAAATGCTTACCACTTAACCATAGCCTACCTTGTTAACCTTGCATAACTCCTCCCATTTGCTAAGCCCCCACCATAAGTGAGCTCACCCCTTGCTAAATTTTTTATCATAAGCTGATGAGAAAGACTTTGACGATGGTGACGATGAGTACTGAGTCTAGCGACGCTCTGGTCATCTTCCTATGGGATACTGTTAAGACTCTTAAGTCTGGATGATGTAATAAAGTTATTATACTCTCTTTTATGCCTTTATTGCATTGTCTTTTGATATATTACACTTGTGCTATCAACATATGTTTGGAAAATGGATCCTGACATACATATGTTATGCATTCAGTTTTGCACCTAAAACCTGGTGTGACAGAAGTGGTATAAAAGCTATGATTACTCTAGGTTGTTAGACTAGATAGAAATGGAAAGCGTAGTATGTTCAAAATATGCTTATTTTACTCTTACAAATTTATTTTTTAATCTAGTCTCTTTAAAATTCAATTAACGTGTCACTTTCCCTTGTAGATGGTGCGTACTCTCCAGACTACCCGTATGAACACCAACCATATCCCTCCACCACAACAGGCTCCTTTCTACCCAGTTGTGGAGGAAGAAGTCCCTGTGGAGCTGCACCACCTTCATGTGAGGATTGGTGTTATCTTGGAGGACAGCTCTGAGGATATTTTGGCAACACCTACTCCATTAACAGGGTCTCATGCATTTGCTGCTTGAGCTTCATCTTCAGTACCACCGGTACCAGTATCTCAAGCCCCTACTCCTGGATGTGATGACCTTGATGATTCTGGTTATGATGATGACGATGATGAAGAAGAGGAAGAAGAAAACAATGAAAATGAGGATGCCAACAATGAACAGGAACAAGAAGACAACTTTGTTGGATGGTAGCCTATCGCAGAGCATTACACTTCAATGTTCGAGACGGGACACTCTCCAAACTTGCTATAATATGTGCAGTATGCGTTGGGAACATACGTTCGACCTCTCTATGACACAAGGCGGGTGTGAAAGTGCATTCATCCCATATGTGAGTTTTGGTGATTTGGATAACAACACATTTAAAGGTCTAACAAGTTTGCTAAGTGTTGAACAGGGAATTTAGTATGATGAACATACTTGAATAGTGTATAATGATCAGTGAACAAAGTTCAACACAAGGTCAAATAACTAGTGAGACAATGCAAATGGATATAATATGGTCTCTATATTGGTTTGAATATATGGACAAGTCCTGAGAAATCACTATGCATAAATATGATCATAATAGAGGTTGAAGTGATTAAGAGGATTGGTCAAGCCAAAGTGAATAAGATATGAGGAATCGTGAATTGGCTTGACCATATTACTATTAGTCCATATATGAATATATGAGAATCAAACTAGAGCTTGATTGATCTTAGCAGTTATATCTAGATGACATTCAAGCAAGGTTCACAATATTGAAGAAATGATTCTCTCAATGGATGCTCAATAGGATGTGACTCAAGAATGGCTTGATAGGGTGAAGATAGCAAGGAAAGGGCTTCGAGGAACTAAGCGAAGGTGAAGGCCAAGCGACGGCTTGTAGACCGAGGTACCATGGCTAAGGTGAAGAAGAGAGTACTTGCACTAAGTAGATGAACTAATTAGCTATAAAGAGTTACAACATGTTGATGCATCAGTAAGGTGACTTGAAGCCATGATTTGAACTCATATATGGTGAAATGGCACAAGTCACAGGCTCGATTTGTGTTTGCTTCAAAAGGTGAGACAAAGATGTTTGTGATCCTTATGAAGCAACGCCATGGAGAAATCACACTTGAGACACCAATGACTCAAGGAGTTTACTTAATTATATTTTATTTAACTTGAGTATAGGAATCGTCGTACTATCAAGGGGGATCCAAAAAGAAGGTTGGTGTTGGTACTAAAGCTCAAAAATCCTTGATCCAAAACTTCCATTTTACCCTTGTTAATCCTTAGTGAAAGTATGTAGTACAACCTTTTCAAGTCTATCTTGGCCAAAATTGCTCTTTGGAAAAAACAGGTTCAACCGGTTTTAAAACAGGTTCAACCGGTTTTTGCACTGTTCACTTTTTCTGCCAGTCTGCTGTGTCAGCCAAAAAGCTGTGCGCAGCTTTTTGAAAACCGGTTCAACCGGTTTTGGGACCGGTTCAACCGGTTTTTGGGCAGAAAAGTCAAAAACGGCTAGTTTTGGAGCCCCACCTATATATACTCACTCCTACCTCTCTCCCCACAGGAGAGCACGCACAAAACTCCATTTCTAACCTGATAAACACCTCCCACTCTCTCTCACACACCTCTTGCCTTTCCCATTTCAAATCTTTGGAGAGAAATCTTTGAGTGAGATTGAAGAGCTGCGATTTTGGTGCTTCATCTCTAAATCCTTCTTGCTCTTCTTCATTCGAGCTTTGGTACTACATCAAGTTCTTTGTGGATTCATTACTCTTGGAGCTTCTAGCTCCTAGACGACTAGGTGTCGCTTGTGAGTCTCCAAATCTTGTGGTAGACCACAAGAAAGTTTGTATTACCCGCTCGTTTGAGCAAAGATTATTGTGTGGGCTTGACCTTTGTGGTTAGCAAAGGGAGAATTAGGGTTGAAAGAGACCCGACTCTTTGTGGGCACCTCAATGAGGAAGTAGGGCACCTTGGTGGTGTGACCGAACCTCGGGATAAATCTTGTGTCTCTTGTATTCTTGTTCATTGTGCTTATTCGTGTTCTTCGTTCTCTCACCATTGCGTGGAAGATTTGTTTATATATATTTTGGTGTGTGGATTTTGAGAAGTGCCCTTCTCAGATCTACTACTTTGAACCCTGTGGATCAACTAGAACATCTCATTTCCAAAGTTAACTGGGTGAATTTCAATATCAATTCAGTTTCACCCAGTTTGCTTCTAGTTTTTGTTGAAAAAGTTTTAACTTGCCTATTCACCCCCCTCTAGGTAACTTTCAATTGGTATCAGAGCCTAATCCTCGTTCTAACGCTTAACCACGTGAGGAAAAGATCATGTCAGGGGGACTAAGAAACGAAAGTGCTTCTATGCTTGAAAAAGTTGAGGTTGCCTCGACTTTATATTTTGGTGCAGATGTTGATCCTAGGGCAATAGATCTTGCCATGAGAATCGCCGAAAGGATGTTCCTCAAAATGAAGGAAGATGAGGCGAAGAACAAAATTGAAGAAGAAAATGATCGATGGAGACCAAACAATGAATCCACCTCTTCACAAGGTTCGTCTTTTAAATCCACTTCTCATATGTGCTTTGTTGCTAATGAGAGTGACAGTGAAAGCGAAAGTGAGGATGAGGAGGAGCATGAAAGTGATAGTGAAGATGAGGATGATCTTCAAAAATTCTTCACTCAACTAAGAAAGAAGAACCGGATGAGCTTTCTCAAACTCATGAAAAGAGCAGAAGAACAAAAGGAAATGCTTCATAAGCAAGAAGATATCCTCATCGAAAAAATCAAAGACTTGGAGAAGTTGACCAAAGAGCATGAGAAGCTAAAGTGCTCTCATGATGATTTGGTCCAAAGGTATGAAGACATTTCAATTGAGCAAATTAAAGCTGTTCATCATTCATCATATATTGCTCAATTAGAAAATAAAAATGCTATGCTCAAGAACACAATAGAAAAGATAAATATTGAAAATGTAGCTTTGCAAGAAAAACATGATATGCTTATGTACTCTCATAATAAATTTATGGATTCACATATCATGTTAGAAATGGCTCATGAGGTTGTGTTAACTAATTTGAAATCATACCAACCTCACATATGCACATGTACTCAAATAGAAACTATATTACCATGTGCTAACAATTGTTGTTATCAAGCAAGCCAATCTTCCATTGAGCTAGAAATTTCAGGAATTAGTGATATTTCTATCACACAAGAAAATAAAGAGCTCAAGGAAGAAAATGAGAGGCTAAAAAGGAGCTTGACTCAATTGAAGGGAAAATGTCATGCTCAACCTTCTCAAGATAACCGTGATAATATGGTGAAAAAGCTTGAGAAGGGGACAACTGTGGCATGCACAAAACCCCTTCAAAAGAACACCAAGCTTTCCAAGAAGGGCATGAGCAAAATCCATGGTGAGAAAATTAATGCTTATATGATTTGCTCTAACAATGTACCTATGTGCTTCAATAAAGAAAGATCAAAGAGAAGCGATAGGAGGTGCTATGGATGCAAGGAGAAGGGCCATGAAATTGATTCATGCCCCCACATGAAGAATCAAGACCTTGAACGATCAAGAAAGATGACCATCAAAAAGGATGAAAGCAAAAGGCAAATGCATTGCAAGGACAAGCATCGCATTTGCTACAATTGCCGTGAAAAAGGTCATCTATTCAAGGTTTGTCCAAAGGGTAAAAATCCTAAGCCTAATTGTTCAATACATTCAAATATGCTTAGACCCAAATTTGACTCTTATGCTAGAAAGGTGATGAGTTCACCATATTCTAGGACCAAGGCTATTTGGGTGCCTAAGTCCTTATTGGCTAACCTTGGTGGACCCATCCAAAAATGGGTACCAAAATGTACTTAATAAGTTTTGCAGGTACCCAGAGATGATATGAAGCTTTGGGAGTGCTTGAGCGGTTTAACTCAATTCTTATCTCAAGCTATCAATCTTACATTGTCTATCCTTTAAGATTGACCCAAAGATGAATTGAGTTGTTATATCACTAACTTCATATTCATCTCTAGCAAGAACTTGTGTTGTAGGGAATAAGGATTAACCTTTGTGGGAATCAAGCAAAAGGCCTACAACCAAGTGATATTAAAAGGATGGTAACAATTAATTCTTAAGTGCACATTGCTTTTAATTGGTATATTCCTTTGTGTCTTTTGTAGCCACATAGGAAAAATGAAGCACTTGAGAATGAACTTAAAAGATTTTACCTTGCTTTGGAAAGGATCTAATTATATGGTAGATTGCAAGTTCATATTTTTATATTGGGACAATCTACATGCTTTAAATTGATTGTATGTATCTTGTGGCATATTTCAAGTTAATCATCATATTATTGCCATGACCTAGACATAAAGAGTATTATCCCATGTTCTTAAATGAATAGAGTGCTAAGTAAGAAATTCAAATTCTTAAAGCACTTACCAAAAGGGGAATTCTCTATATGACTAGAGTTGTGAGACTAATGTTTCTATTTAAGTGTTTATGTAGTCTCACAACATGAGAATGTGTTTCTCAAATGGAATGTGTCATTCAACATTCAAAGAAGCTCAATACAATACTATGTGATGTATTCCTTCTTGTTTAAATTGGTTTTGAGTCTTCTACATTAACACTCACCATGTTATGAATTAAACTTGCCCCATAAACTTAATTAAATAATCATGCTACTTTTATCTTGTTATGCATGATGCTTGTAAGGGTAATTTAGTTCATATCATGAGGTTTCCTTATTTTAGTAACCTTTTTATCATTCATATACTAGAGGTTGCTAAAAATAAAGATATTGCTTGTGTTTCTAATGTAATCTCTTTTAAGATATTTCATGGAAATTCATAAGTAGACATTGTGCTCTTTCAATTGGTAAAATCACAAGCATTAAAGGTTAATCTTCACCTAAAAGAAAGATTAGGAATGCTCAAGGCAAAGGTATTGAACTAATTGCTTCAATTGGTTGTTGATCAATCGTAGTTCCTTTCAAGTGACATTCTTTCAATTGCTAATAATATATTCTATGGAAAGGAATGTCAATATGAAGGTTAAATTCCTTTTGGCTTAAATTTGTAAATTAGTGCATATTGTGAACTCACTCCTCCATGTGCATTAACTTAAAAGGAATTTAATTTATGCCTTTATGCCTCATAAATGATGATTTGTTTGACATTCATATATAGATATCATCATTCATTAAATACTTCCTTGTACTACTAATACCTCTTTTCAAAGTATTTTATCGACTAGTTTTAAAAAGGAAAAGAGATAACAAAGAAGGAAGTCTCCACAAATGATGAAAAGAAGAATACTAAGGTGACACCACCACAGATAGTAAGATCTATCAAATTGGTATAACAAATGGTATGTTTTATATGGTGGTAAGTATTCTTAGGCATAAGTTAATTCATTGCAAATTTGTCATGCCTTGACCATGATATGTAATGTACTCCTCATGAGACTCTTAACTGAATTGAAAGTGCATGTGGCAAGTCATTCAAATACTTGATGCACATATCTAGTGGGAGAACATTATATATCTTGTGTCATAGAATAAGTTTCACTTGAATAAGCTATACTAAGACAATCCAAAATGGTAAATTTGTACCTCATTCATATGGATTGTAATCTTTGTTTTCTAAATAGCTACTCTTGATGCAGTTTAAAATTTCCTTATCGTTAATTCTAAAAGTGCATAAGAATCTTTTTGATTGATATTCATCACATACATATGCACTAACATGGATATGATTTTTAAACTGTAAAAGGTAAAATTAGTGATCCATACTCTCTAAATTTTGGAAACCCATATTTTGATATCTTAGTAATCTACTTCAATCGATATCTATATGCTTCACATTGAATTGGATCACTAAGTTGTAAATTCAATGCATAACTTGTCTTTATGATATGAATGCTTGTGCGACTAACCTTGATAAGCTAGGTGCACCCAAAGTCAGGGTAGGTTCATCATCAAGAAGGCAACACAATGATGTATTAATAAAAGGAGAAAAGGCTCCTATTCTTAACTCTAGTTTTTATCTATGTGATTAAATATTGACTTGAAACCATGTAAGATGGTTGTCAAGTATATGTGGGTGCCTACACAAAGAGAAAGGCCACAATAAGGATTGTGTGGGTACTCAAGGCTCTTACTACTAATCTCAAAGGACCCAATTCAAATTGGGTACCAAGATATGAAGCTTAAACTTGTTTTGCAGGATCACTCCTTCAATGGATCAAGTTGGGTGCTCGATAATGAATGTATAAATCATCTTTGGAGATAGTAGCTAGGGTGGTAACAACTGAATCTCAAGTGCATATTATTTTCAAATCTTATCTTTTTGTGACTTGTGTAGCCACTAAGGAAAAAGAAGCACTTGAGGATATACATCAGTTGTTGATTATGAACCAAAGGTCTAATTGGAAGTTGAATGAATATTATCATATGATGAACAATCCAAAATTATGTGACGTATTCTCTATCTAGTTAATTTGGATTTGATTCTTCTACATTAGACACTCACCATAATATGGATTAAGTCATCCCTTTAGACTTCATTGAATAACCATGCATATTATCCATGTCATTCAAAATATATTGTGCATGAGGGTTCAAGGAAATTTAGTCCATATTATGATGTTTCTCTATTTTAGCAACACACTTGTCTTCCATATATAAAGGGTTGCTAAATAAGAAACTAGTGCTTGTGCTACTAATGCCATCTCTTGTGTTGAGTTTATCCATAGAAAATCTATGTTAAGAGATGATGCTTGTTTTAAATTGGATAAATCACAAGCTTAAAGGATACTATTCAACTAAAGTAAGATGAAGTTGATAAGAGGCCAAGGTATGAAAATTTCCTCTCCTTCAGTTGTTTTAGTATTATATCCTTAGTGGGATGTACCATAGTATAGGTTAATTTCCTTGCAATATAAAATGTTCAATAGTGCATATAACTTTGACATCAACTATATGTGTGCACTAATTTAAAAGGAATTTAATCTATCCTTTTGGGTTTTAAGAATGATGATTCATTCTCCATCCACATATAAGGATTATCATTTGTGAAACCCTCCCTTGTGTTTCTAATGCTCTCTTTTCTAAGTATTTCAACAAGGTCTTTCCAAGTGCTTTCAAGATGGATTCAAAATCTACAGATATAAGAGTCTTGGTTGTTTCAATCATTGAGTTTCAATGGGTCCCATATCAAGTATGATTGAAACAAGCCAAGATGAATGAAGTTCAAGATCGCCTGGTTGGATGAAATCATAAAGAGAAAAGAAATCACAGTGATTCAAGAAGGGAGTTACACTTTTTGTCAACCAAATAATGAAGATGTAGTGACATATTTATATGATATCCTTCATTATGAGGTTTGAGGTTCATATTAGCATGCTTTACCATTCAGAATTTCAATTGATATACTTTCATTTCTTAAACTTTCAATTGGTTTAATTTTCATCATCTATGTAAAGCATGTTATGTTAAACCAAGATATAGTGCAAACATCTCCTTTAACCTCGTATTGTTGATGTGCATAAGTGTACTTTGTGTACTCTTGCATGCACAAATTGAGGGAGAGTTTAGCCTATATCTTGTGAGGCTAATGATTTCTTCAAGTTCATGTTTTGTAGTCTCACACCTTGGAGAACATCAAATGAGGATGAGTGGTTCCAAGGAAATGATCAAATATTTACCACATGTCACCCCATGGATTAGTTCTATTGGGGAACGATATGTGTTCTCTAGCATAAATTCAATTGTTTCAAATATATTATGCCTTGACCATGATATATGATGAACTCCTCTAAGAATCTTAATTGAATCAAGTGCATGTTACAAGTAATTCGCGTACTTGATGCATACATTTAGGGGAGCTCATTCTATATCTTGTGTCCTTAAAGACTAATATTTTCTTTTAGTGAATTTGTGTAGTTCTTTGAAGAGAATGAGTTTCTCTTGATCATTTAAAGAGGATAAGTTTCTCTTTGAAATGTCAAGCCTATCAAAAGCTAAGATAGAAATTCATGATTATAATGAAGACCATATGGCATGGAACAAAGGTGTGTCACTCCATGAACTATTGTATTACATTTGTGTATCTAGGCTCTTACAAGTTACTGTATGCATGTATATGTAATATCTCAAGTCACATCATAAGGTTGCACTTGAATCTTGGCTTAAAATATTGCATATCATGTCTATTAGTATACCTTTTGATTATGAGTAATTCCTTAAATTGGTGCAATTTCATATTTTCATACTTTATTTGTACCAAGGTTCAAATTGTAGAACTTAATCCCCTGGCCTCACAAGTCCAAGTGCATAAGCTAAACAAGTATTCATCACTTGTATGCATACATTTAGGGGGAGAATGGTCTATAATTTGAATCTTTGAGACTAACTTCATTTTCAAGTCTATTATGTGTGTAGTCTCAAATTAGAAAGGAATCTTCAAGCAAAGACAATCGCTTCCACTGCAAAATTTGATGGGTATCAAAGATTCTTTGCTCCAATAAATGTATCTTCTATACATTTCATAAGAGAATGATTTTCTCTTGTATATGCTACTCCAACGTCATCTAAAATTGGTAAATATGTATCACATCCTTTTGGATTGCAAATGTCTGAAGTAGCATAGCTTATAGATTCTCCTGTCTAGAACTTAATTGATTAAATAGTGCACATGTTTCTTATGTTGCATGATTATGTTCAATTGATACTACTTTTATGCCAATGGTACTTTAAGTTGCAAATAAGTACTCTCAACAGGTATCAATTGAATTCATATATATGTGTGCACTAAAACTTGAGGAGAACTTAGTGTAATATGCAATTAGTGATCTGATTATCTATCAAATTTTATCAATTGGTGGTTTTCAATTGATATTTTTCGTACATGATCACTAGGTGTATAATTCATACTTGTGCAATTTTCATGCTGCCTCTAGTTATGATAGAAAATGCTAGGTGACATCTAGAATCTAGGTATCAAGATTTATCTTTCAATTAGTATGACAATATTCATTTGATATCTTGGACCTATGTCACAATTATGCCAACAAGAGATTGCAAAATGAACTCTAAATACAACACAAGTGTGGAACACCCCTTTGAAAAGGTAAAACGCAAAGGTACATCACTTATGACACTTCTCCATTACCTTTGTGCCATATAAGGACCCTTTTCATGATAGTGTGTTCAAATCTTGCTTAATCATAATTTCTACCCTTTATATTCTTTGTATCCTTTTTGGAGATTTATGACAAAGGGGGAGAAATTTTGCATTAAAGCTTACCTTTAGTCTTATGTAACTAAGTGTTAGAAGACTTTAAAAAGGGGAGAAATAATTAAAAAAAGGGGGAAGTCATAAGAAAAACATAAGATGTAGAAAGTTGATGAGTGCATACTATGTCATGAGCATCACGTTTAATTTATGACGCACTGCATCCTATGAATAGTATGATATAAGTTGTCTCCATACTTTGACCCAAATATGTGCTTTTGGCATTTGAGTACAAAATTGGTATTTTCTGAAATGCACATATTTAGGGGGAGGAAACTATATCATAGGATTCAAAATCTTATTTATCAAATCTTATGTAAGCTTTAAATGTGTTGTCATCAATCACCAAAAAGGGGGAGATTGAAAGTGCATTCATCCCTTTTGTGAGTTTTGGTGATTTGGATAACAACACATTTAAAGGTCTAACAAGTTTGCTAAGTGTTGAATAGGGAATTCAGTATGATGAACATACTTGAATAGTGTATAATGATCAGTGAACAAAGTTCAACACAAGGTCAAATAACCAGTGAGACAATGCAAATGGATATAATATGGTCTCTATATTGGTTTGAATATATGGACAAGTCCTGAGAAATCACTATGCATAAATATGATCATAATAGAGGTTGAAGTGATTAAGAGGATTGGTCAAGCCAAAGTGAATAAGATATGAGGAATCGTGAATTGGCTTGACCATATTACTATTAGTCCATATATGAATATATGAGAATCAAACTAGAGCTTGATTGATCTTAGCAGTTATATCTAGATGACATTCAAGCAAGGTTCACAATATTGAAGAAATGATTCTCTCAATGGATGCTCAATAGGATGTGACTCAAGAATGGCTTGATAGGGTGAAGATAGCAAGGAAAGGGCTTCGAGGAACTAAGCGAAGGTGAAGGCCAAGCGACGGCTTGTAGACCGAGGTACCATGGCTAAGGTGAAGAAGAGAGTACTTGCACTAAGTCGATGAACTAATCAGCTATGAAGAGTTACAACATGTTGATGCATCAGTAAGGTGACTTGAAGCCATGATTTGAACTCATATATGGTGAAATGGCACAAGTCACAGGCTCGATTTGTGTTTGCTTCAAAAGGTGAGACAAAGATGTTTGTGATCCTTGTGAAGCAACGCCATTGAGAAATCACACTTGAGACACCAATGACTCAAGGAGTTTACTTAATTATATTTTATTTAACTTGAGTATAGGAATCGTCGTACTATCAAGGGGGATCCAAAAAGAAGGTTGGTGTTGGTACTAAAGCTCAAAAATCCTTGATCCAAAACTTCCATTTTACCCTTGTTAATCCTTAGTGAAAGTATGTAGTACAACCTTTTAAAGTCTATCTTGGCCAAAATTGCTCTTTGGAAAAAACAGGTTCAACCGGTTTTAAAACAGGTTCAACCGGTTTTTGCACTGTTCACCTTTTTGAAAATACTGGTTCAGCCGGACACTCAACCGGACACTCAACCGGTTTTTGTCTGGTGGAAACCGGTTCAACCGGTTCTAAAACCGGTTCAACTGGTTTTTGCACTGTTCACTTTTTCTGCCAGTCTGATGTGTCAGCCAAAAAGTTGTGCGCAGCTTTTTGAAAACCGGTTCAACCGGTTTTGGGACCGGTTCAACCGGTTTTTGGGCAGAAAAGTCAAAACGGCTAGTTTTGGAGCCCCACCTATATATACTCACTCCTACCTCTCTCCCCACAGGAGAGCACGCACAAAACTCCATTTCTAACCTGATAAACACCTCCCACTCTCTCTCACACACCTCTTGCCTCTCCCATTTCAAATCTTTGGAGAGAAATCTTTGAGTGAGATTGAAGAGCTGCGATTTTGGTGCTTCATCTCTAAATCCTTCTTGCTCTTCTTCATTCGAGCTTTGGTACTACATCAAGTTCTTTGTGGATTCATTACTCTTGGAGCTTCTAGCTCCTAGACGACTAGGTGTCGCTTGTGAGTCTCCAAATCTTGTGGTAGACCACAAGAAAGTTTGTATTACCCGCTCGTTTGAGCAAAGATTATTGTGTGGGCTTGACGTTTGTGGTTGAAAGAGACCCAGCTCTTTGTGGGCGCCTCAACGAGGAAGTAGGGCACCTTGGTGGTGTGACCGAACCTCGGGATAAATCTTGTGTCTCTTGTATTCTTGTTCATTGTGCTTATTCGTGTTCTTCGTTCTCTCACCATTGCGTGGAAGATTTGTTTATATATATTTTGGTGTGTGGATTTTGAGAAGTGCCCTTCTCAGATCTACTACTTTGAACCCTGTGGATCAACTAGAACATCTCATTTCCAAAGTTAACTAGGTGAATTTTGAGATCAATTCAGTTTCACCCAGTTTGCTTCTAGTTTTTGTTGAAAAAGTTTTAATTTGCCTATTCACCCCCCTCTAGGCAACTTTCAGGGTGTCTGAGCCCCCTCGGGCTTGTTACTACATCATTCCGCATGCATGTCAGAGTGTTGGATGCAGGAGATAGAGGTTTTAGGACTCTATCATCTCATGAGTCTCTGATTGTCACACCCGAGCTTTAAGGAACAAAGCCAGGTGCATCTCATACATGCGCCAAGAAGACAACATATATAATAACAGAGTGTATAGAGATAAATGTAACAATAACATCAGAGTATTTATTACATAGTGGAAGTCTTATTACAAAATAAAAGATAAATACAAAACAAACTAAGGATCGTCCTTGGCACCAAAGTCAACTAGGAAATGCCACCTAGATCAGATCAAACTCCTCGCTTTGTGGCTCCTCCTGAACCACCTGTTCTTCTCTTGTGGGGGGTGTGAGACAGCAAGGGTGAGATCACACATGATCATAGCTCAACAAGTTGTGGAGAAACCAGTGGGCATGAACTCACCAAAGGTGGGAGTTCATGTGATGTGTAAGGCTAATCAACAACAGAGGTTAAAGCTGAGCATTGCTTTTAATTAGTTGGTCAAAATTTTATTAACAATTACTAGATGTAAGTAAATACCAAACCTTAATAAAAGTAATAGAACAAATTTAATAAATAATCCCATGCAATGCAAATGACAAAATTGAATTTAAGTTACATAAATTAATCATGCGAGAGTCCTAAGCTGCTCATGACCGTGAGCTTGGATAGTACACCAGTTTTACACTCTGAGAGGTTGTACCCTTTACCCACAAGTCATGTTACCCATCTGCCACGGGGTTGTATGGGCCCCATACACCTCTACCAAGGAAGCAAGGCATGGCAACACTAGGAGGCCTTTACAAAGTTCCACTAGCTTCCGAAAACCTGCTACAGTTTATGGGAAGAGCACTTGCAAGAATCGCCCGTCTGACCGCCATCGCAGCAAAATCAATCCGAGAACCTCCTTGCATGCAACTCCCCTACTGCCCTTGCTCCATTCGAGTAAGGTAGTCTTCCACTATCTTTCCTAATTAGTTAGCCAAGGGGTCCCATTCCTCCCTTGTGGTGGCACGTGTTTCTCAAGTTAAGCTCCATGTTCCAATTAACATTAATGATCTTAACATGAAATAAATAGAATAACAAATCATTGGAACATGGATATAATGAAATATTATCGCAAAACCATGTAAAGCAATAGCAAAACTACCCAAGTAATTCAGGGATAACAAGGTAATATGGATAAACAAACTAGGGTGACCTATTGGGTCCCATCAAAATTAAACCTATGCATGAATAATGACATTAAAGAACATTATTGGGTATAAAAGTGGTCAAGAGCATAACTTGCCTTCAATGAGCTCCTACTCAGCTACTTCTATCTGTTGGTCACCAGGATCCTCGGTCACAGGCTCTTCTACTCGCCACAATACAAACAAGCACAGTATATACAGAAAATTAACATCACACTAAACATGTAAACAAAATACATAATAATTATCTACACATTAAAATAAAATCCTAGGAACAGGAATCATAATTTTTGGAGTTATAGATTTTAAGATATTAATTTCCAAGGTTTTATGTGCTTAAAATAGGATTAAGTGAGAAATTATTTTTCTTATTGTTTCATGACAAAACAGAGACCCTAAGTGATAGAGAATAATATTACAAAATTTTAGAAACTGGAATGAAGTAATTTG
Source organism: Zea luxurians (assembly GCA_029449295.1). Taxonomy (NCBI): domain Eukaryota; kingdom Viridiplantae; phylum Streptophyta; class Magnoliopsida; order Poales; family Poaceae; genus Zea; species Zea luxurians. The sequence continues at coordinate 1,239,345 of JAOPSE010000170.1, forward strand.
GAGCTCATATGAATTTTCTATGAATTATACAATTCCTAGCATTTATTTTCATATTAAATATTCAATTTCTAATTCAATTATACAATTTAAATAGGCTTTGACTGGGCCTCATTTTTGTAAAAGGCCAGGGACCGCAGCACAAGATACCCTAGACTCAGGAAACAGCAGTCCGGGACGGCGGGTTCTAATCTCTAAAACCATATGGGTTCTTTTGCAAAACCTGCGCCAGGAATGGCATCACAAGACACGGGCCGTTGGATCGGCAATAAAGCGTCCAGATTAGATCCCGTTTGCCCCACCAGATCAAAAATCTATGGCTAGATCGCACCCAAGCGAATCGTTGTGCGCGAGTTGATCAAGGTCGTCGGTCGGTTGATAAACGGCCAAGACACACTCGCCCCGCAGACTAACCGGAGCCGTCCGATGCAGATACCACGCCCCACGGTCGTCTTCTACCCGGCGATAGCACACGTGCGCGCGTTAAACCACGGCGGTGGATCACCGAAGCCGCATGCCCCTCACCCCTACCGTGCCTAAAAGTGAACCTCGATGAGTGCTACGTGAAGCCACGGTTATGCCGAATAGTAGGGAGGAGTAATTACCTGAGTTGGCGTGACGAGGGAGACTAATCCGTGGCGACGGCGGATCTCCGGGTTCACGCAAAGTCTGGCGAGCAATCCTGGCATCGCAAGCGTCCAATCCCCGGTGAAACGGTCACGACAGCCTTTCCCCGAGCACCGAGGAAGATCCTAGGCACCCTCGACGGTGTGGACGATGATCGAATCGAAGATTCCCCCACGGCGGCTCTCAACTCCCTCTTTCTCTTTCTCGGTTCACAGAAATGGTAGAGAGATGGAGGATGCGCGGCGACTGAGTCCCCGGGAGGGCCTTTATCCTCCGCTCGGATGGGTCGGAAGGAGGGCTGTAGATTCCCCGCGCGAGATCCACGCAACAGAACACGACGGCGGCTTCCGCCATGCGCGCATTTCTGTTGAAGGAAGAGCTGACATCCCCGACCCATGTGACAGTGACACAGGGACGAGGGAGAGAGCGCGCAGCGGCTGCCTAACCGAGCCCGCATGCCAGGTGTGCGTGACTCCACGGTTGGGCCGCGCGGAGTGGGCGCGTGGGGAGTGTTGATGGGCCAAAATGCATGCCGAGGCCCAATTAGGTTCTTCTCCCTTTTCTTTTATCTTTTCTTTTCTTCTCATCTCTCTTCTCTTTTAAATTTAAATTTCCAATTTGAATCTATGTGTGTGAAGTTCGAATTCAGGTTAAATGTCTATATTTAAATAACAATATGAACTGAATTTTAATTCGTTTATATTTTTATTTTATCGTGTTTGTATAGTGTTTTCTTCTCTTTTTCTCAATTCTAGGCTTTACTTTAGGATTTAAATCCCCATTTGGATATTTAACATATATTTTTTACATTATTATTTTTTATATCACCACAAAATGCACATAAAATAAAATCTCGACAGGATGCATAATTTAGTGGCATATCTTTTTATTAGTTATTTGTTTTTTGACTATGGTGTTCACATGTGATGATAAGTAGATTCAACACACACATAAAATATAGGAAATGACTTTTCTCCTCTTTTATTATCTATTACAAATTGGGTATTACACTGATGCTGCTATCCACCTACGCTGCTTCGGTCAGCAATGCTGCTAGGAGAACTCTATGGTCCCTCAGCCACACCTATCGGCAGCAGCTGCACAACACAATGTACAGGCACCTTCCCCTACGTCCTCGTGGTGAGAGCCAGACAAGCGTAGTTATAGGTGAAGCTAGAGAAGATTGCCTCAACACCCTTCTAGGTGTGATGGCCGATCTTAACACTGACCTGGATAGTGCTATCCTGGATCTCTCAAGAGTACATGAGGAGCTTGAAGATGCACATGCAAGGATTGCAGCCCTCGAAACTCAACTCGAAGGAAGGAATCCACCTGAAGCCCAAGTCCCTGCCATAGTTGTGTCCTCGCCCCAAAAGAGGATTCGCTATGGAGCCCCAGGATCAATTACCAGACTATTTTAGATTTTTATGTGACATATTGTAACAAGTTAGATCTCGCGTAGACAGTAAACATCTATGATACTATTTGTAACACCCCTGGTGTTACGTGAACTAAAACTATGACATGTCATCATAAGCATTTGCATTAACTTGCTTGTTACACCTAGAATGCATTCACTAGGTCGAAAATTTTTTTAATGAATGTGGTGTTGTGTATAAGAGTATATAGCTTAATTAAGGACTTTGCTTAAGAGATGGGAAGTGAAGTCGTCTCTTGAGGAAGTAATAAGTTGGCTTGGAATTTAAAGTATTAAAGGTAAGACTTAGGACCTATAGTAACCTTGTTTCCAAAGATAGATTAAGTGGAAGAAATACTTGGACCGAAAGATTAACTTCAAAATCCTAAGGCTTGAAAACCTTGATTGGAATTGAGTGTAAGCAAACAACTCCCAAATCAAGGATACTTTGGACTTGAGTTCTATAAGCCAAAGTTGGATTTGAGATTAAGGAGAAACTTTGCTTTAGGAGGATGGATAAGTTTGCTTTTGATAGGTGGATTAGAAGTGGTGAAGCACTTAGGGTGGTTGAGTATCTATAAGCCCTAAACTAGCCCAAAAGTGGAATTTAAAATCTAGAAATGACTGGTTAAAAGTTCATATACCAAAGTTGTAGATCTTGGAAAAGTGGATGTATTTCTTATTTGGAGATTCCTAAGTTGTGTGGAAGAATTTGGAGTTAAGTACAAAAATTCAGTTTTGGGTTCATTTTAGAATTGCTGAAAATAATATAAACTAGTCAACTTTGAACCCTTGTAACTTCTAATCTATAACCATTTTGAAGATGGTCATTATAACAAAGTTATAGAGCTACATGAGTATTATAAGTTTGGTTGAGTCACCTAGCTCTAAAGCTATTTGGAACATAGAGAAAAACTGGTCCAAAATAGAGCTAACAGAGTTTCTGGATTTCAGACTTGGTAGAATTCAGAGTCTGAATTTCAGCAATTGGAGCAAATTTTGAGCTATTGTAGTTTGGAATCCAAGAGGTTTTGGTTAATGACCACTATAGAAAACTTGTAGAATAAGTATAGGAGAGCAACTTTATTAAGTGTGACACCCCTGGAACTATATAAAACTAGGAGAAAAGGTGATCCAAAGTGGGGTTGTCAGACTTTTTGAGTTTTCAGATTTAAAACAGTGAACTGAAATTGAGATTTCAGTATATATAGCTGTTTTTGGAGCTCAATTGTGGCTGATATAGAAGGTTTTGGGCTGTGATGTTTATGAAGGAAGTAAAGACCATATGATAGTGAACAAATCTACTAAAGTGGCTTTGACTTGATTCCACACAGAAATTGGAGAAAAACTTGTTCAAAGTTGGACTAGCAGACAGTGTTTCAACTGAACTTAGTTCAGTTTTGAGAACCGAAATTGCAGCAGGATGCCTAGTTTAGAGATCATTTGTGATTAATTCAGTAGGTTTTAGACTATGATGCTTGTAGAGGAATTTAAGACCATATATTGGTGAACAACTTCCTTAATGGGTGATGGACATGATCCCATACAAGAATTGGAATAACAACTGCTTAAAGTGGGGCTGTGTTGTGGCTGAAACTGAATTATATTCATTTATTGAAAACTGAATTTCAGTGAAAGTTGCTGAGTTTGGAGCCCTTTTGTGATCAGTCCATGAGGTTTTGAACTAAGAACTATATAGAAAAGTTGAAGAACAGAGTATAGTGAACAAGTTTTATATAGGGAGGTGGACTTGGTTCCACATAAAACTGGGAGAAAATGGTGCTGCAAAACCCCCTGTCAGAATTAGTGAAGGGCTGTCCAGTTAACTGAGATTGTGGGTTTCAGCAGTTTTTGCTCAATTTTGGGGTACAATAGCTCTCGCTCTGTATGGTTTCAGCCTGGAGTTGCTATACAAAATAGGTAGAGCTATAGTTGGAGAATACTTTTGGTTAACAGACATGGGTTTGTTGCCATGTGAAGTTGTGCAATAACAAGGCTTGAACAGGGAGATGCAGATGGTGCGGCAGGCTGTTTCAGTCAACTGAAAATCAGTTTCAGTGTGATGAGCCCAACTTTGGAGCTCTCTAGTATTTGATCCATAGAGCTATGAACCATGCTTTGTGTAGTACGTTTAAAGACCATAGTACAGTGAACAATTTTCCTAAAAAGAGATGGGCTTGGTACTATACGCAATTAGGAATAAAGTACACCTGAACTTCCTTTGTCAGTCAGTGAGTTCAGTTAACTGACAGGAGTGTAGAATGATGGGGGCAACTTTGGATCGCCACAACTCTTGTTCTATATATTTTCAACCATGAGTTGTTATGCAAAAGAGGAAGAGCTATGCATGGAGAATCACTTTGGTCAAAGGGGAGAGGTCTGTTGTTAAGTGAAATTGGGTGATCAAGGCAGCTAAATAGGGAGGTATGCAAGGAGGCAACGTTGGCTGATTCTGTAAATTCAGAGAATGGAAATTGGTTTTCAGTGAGCTATAGCCAACTTCAGAGCCGCATATCTTGTGGTCTACACATTTTGAGTCTTGGATTTTCATAGTAAACCTAAAGAGCAATGGTTGGACAACAAGTTTGTTTAGAAAGGCTTGAGCTACCCTTATTTGGAATAGTGAGAAAGGTGGGGCTAAACAAAGGGGTTCAGTCGGACTTGAGCAGTTCAGTGCACAGCAAAAAAATTTGAAGAAAATATCATCGCAGCTATAGAATCTAGGGGAAGATGAGAGATAACTGAGAACCTTGGGGGCATAACTTCGACCAATTCGCTGCTGTGATGAGGTGTCAAACATGCCCGACGGCTAACCCCAGTAGTTTCCATTCGGTGTTTGTCTATCCACTCTCGTGTCCTCACGCCAGGTCCAGTGAACCTGCCCCAGTGCCATCCCTTATTTAAGTGCTTGTCTAGGGAGCCCTGTTGTCTCAAGCTTTAGCTGGATCCTTGGGCATCTCTGTGAAGGTGTGTGCAAGCCTGAGTTCATCTCCTTAGCCTCCGCGTCGGCTTTGTTCAGTTCATCAAGTGCCATTCCATTGTTTGGTACTCTGGTGCCACAACAACCATCCTTCCACCTCGCCGTGGTCAGAGTATCTCGAGAAGTTTGTTACCCAGGTGAACTTTGTTCGGCAATCTCCCTAGATTAGTGAAGCTCACCGAACTGGGTTTCCTAATTCTAGAGTCTTGTGCTGCTCAGAACGGAGTTGCGCCACCGCAGACCGGAGCCGTGAACAACCTCTGTGTTGACCGAACAACTCACACTTTCTCCGGTCGATTCCTTGTGAGTACCAAAGTTTTGGTATGTCACTAATGTTCCCCATGACATTTGATTGAACTCTACCAATGTCTGTTATTGGGAACTAGGTGTAAAATTTGCTCAAAGATAAGCTGTCAGGGTTGTTGGAATTCAGACTTAGTTTAATTCAGCATCTGAATTTTTGTGTTTGGATTGCTATTGACTTAGTTTATTCAAAGCTGAAAATCTGAACATTAGTGAATGGTACCAAGTTTAGAGCTTTATTGTGACCCATCCTAGTGGTTTTGGACTAAGAATTATTTAGCAAAAGTGTAGAGCAAAGTGAAGTAAATAAGTTTACTAAAGTAAGATAGACATGGTTCTACAGAAATTTGGGAGTAAAATACCTCCAAACCTTCCCTGTCAGACTAGGGGTGGGCTGTATCAGTTCACTAAAAATCTGTTTCAGGGTGTTGTTCAACCAATTTTGGAGCTCTTTAGAATTTAATTCCTGGAGTTATGAGTCCTACTCCATGTGTAAAGGTTGGATACCATAGTAAGGTGAATAAGTTTTCTAAAGAGAAATGGACTGGGTGTTACACAGGGTTGGCAGTAATTGGTGTCCTAATTACCCCTGCCAGGCATATGGAATGCAGACTGTTCAGTCGACTGTTATTACGGTTCAGTGAGTTTTTAACCACCATTGGAGCTCTGTGGTGATTACTCCAAGTAGAATTGGGTTAGGGATTCCACAGCAAGATGGGAGACCATATCATGCACAACAAATTTGATGCAAAGAGTTGGCTTGTTACTATAGAAAATTTAGAGAAAAGTAAGTGCCAAAACCCTCTGTCAGGCTTAGTGGTGTGCTATTTCAGAAAACTGAAAACAAATTTAGGGCCCGTTTGGCAAAGCTCTAGCTCCTGCTTCTTTAGCTCTAGATCCTGATCCTCCTGATTCTCCTAGAGAATCAGAAACATTTTTAAAGCCGTTTGGCAAGTAAACTGATTCTTGTCTGCTGAGAGTTGGTGGTCTGTGGCGATTGTCTGTTTTACCCTTTGTAGTTCAACTTTGTTACAAACCAATAAGTAGGATGCATATACGGAAAAAAATTATGAAACAGTAGCATATAAAATATTCCCATCATAGTAGTTCATAAAATGGTCTCAAATGTTTAATCCATAAATTGCATAAAACTAGCACGACACAATATCCAAAATATGACACGAACCACCTTTTCTAATCACCTTGACTTCCAAAGTACCTTCGATACATCATCACAGAACCTATTCATGTTCCTACTACTCGACCCTGTGGTGGATGTATCTGATACATTCTGAGGGACATGTCGCCTATAACGGGATGGAATAGTAGGGATATAATTTGGGTCTCGATCACATCCAAAAATAGAGGTCCATATTTGGTTGATTGAGGAGCTCTTTTAAGGGAGGGTGGAGCAGGTTTTTTAGATCCCACCTTTCTTCACAAAAACGACTCCCAATCTTTCGGCTCCACATGAGAATCAGTTTAAAAAATACCCGTTTGGCACGGCTCCTCCAGATTCTCGCTTAGAATCAGGAGCTAGAGCTGTGCCAAACGGGCCCTTAGTGGAAGGTGGCTGATTTAGTAAACTAGTGTCTATATTGGGAGTAACCGAAGAATATCACCTCATCCTTGCTGGCTGCCCTAGTATGATTGAGTTGTGATATTAGAGTATTTAGCTCTCTTAAGGTTTTGTTAGTTTTTGTGTGCACCATTAGAGAGGTGTAAGTCTTGCGATGCTTCTTAGTATTTTTCTTTTCAAGTTGCATAAGCATAAACATCCATGATCATGTCATTTCATATAGAGTCCTACCAGAAGGAGTGAAGATTCAACCCGAAGTGGTGACTGAAGAGGAATCTACTCCAGTGGCTACTGATCAAATGGAGGAGCCATCTAACTGGGGTTTAATAGAGGGAACGAGTACCTCTTCACTGCAATAAGGCAAGCCCCGGTGCATGCAACCCCTTTCCTTGTGTTTTTAAATAATTTTTGTACACTTTAAGTCTAGTGAAATGTGCATTAGGTTTATAGGAGTTGCTTGGAACCCTTTGATGCATTGCCTTCCTTGATATCCATACCTTTATAGATACTTCTGATGAAGTATCAAAATATGATTTACAAAAATGCTTAGCTCTGCTTAGATCTTGTGGATAGAAGTTGTCTTTCGCAATAAGGCCTAGCTCAGGGGTTATCCTGAGGAAAGATGGCTTCTACCTACAAGAATATTTTCATTGAGAGCGTGGTGGGATCTTACTGCAAAGTTTCCTTTGATGCTCTTTTCATCCTAGGAACATAAAAAATCCTAAGGATGGAAGTACTTAAATCGGGACTTGGGCTAGGAACAGGTGATGTTCTACCCAGGTTAGTTAAGGATTGGATGCGTATGGAGGCCTGTTGATCAAGGACTATCTTAACTAGCCACATGCCCTGGAAATGGGACAGGGTAAGCTTGAACCCGGCTATTCCATACATGAAAAGACAATCGTGCACTGGGAGTGGAGAGATGGCGAGAGTGGCACATACCCTCCTGGCAAAGGACCGCCTAAAAAGGGTGGTGTGCTCTCGGGTGGCGCGAACCTGTTCGTGCAGTGGAGGATTCGTGGGGATGGTAGACATGCAAGGTTTATGAGAAACATATGTCGTGTGGTTAGAGATCCTCAGCTGAGTAAATCGATTCGGATCGCCGTTATATCCCCGGAGAGTGGAGACTTGATCGCTGCCCTGCAACCTAAGTTAGGATGTGAACATTATGACTAAAAATGATGTTGTATTGATGAGATGGTGAAATTAGACTAGGTGCAAACAGAGTCTATTAATATTTAATCTGGTGTTAAAATATTGAAAGTAAGGACTCACTTTAGTAAGCTATTTCTGCAAAAGTATCTAATTTGATTTGTGCTAAAACTTTTCCTTGATTCCCAAATCTAGCATACCCTTGAGAGTCTTTTCTTTAGTCGGGTAAGTCTTGCTGAGTAATTCCATACTCAGGGTTTTATTCCCTGTTGTTTTTCAGGCTATAGTTTTGTGTTGCTGATGATGGTGTTAAGTGCCGGTGGGCTCGGCCTTCTATAAGTCTAAGTACTTCTATACTTCTTATTGAGGATGGTCACTTAAGCTAGCATATATTTCAAACTTATAAACAATTTATAACAATTCAAAGTTATTTCTTTAAATCACTTTTGTAATCACTCCAATCATGTACAAAGTAAAAATTTTGTAACTTGTAAAACTTGGTAATAAGATTTCCGCTGCAAAAATATTGGTGTGTGATTTGTGTTACTTAATCCCGCGGTTCTAGTTGTAAGTGGTTTATCCGATGTCCTTGGGCAATCGGACGGATCCTGTTAAGTTATCTGGTGCACATGCATAGCCGTCTGAGGTCTTTGAGACAAGGATAGGTGCATGTGGGCCCAATAACTTGGGAGGTTCTGCCACACTATTATTATAATAACAACAATGTGATGGTGATGCTTGCATAATGTTTGATTTGGATTTTTGCTTGAGTGCAATGATCTTATGGAATGATGGCCATAAGAACATTAAAATTAATAAATCAGCTTATCTTGAGTTCAAAAGTTATTCCCCTAGAATCTTTCTCTATTCTTCACTTATCTAAAAGGATGCACTTTCTAACCAACCAGATGGTGAACACTTGCTTAGGTCCCTGACAGACACAAGATCAACGTACTGGTCAATAGGTACCACCACCGCCACCTAACCCAACAATGAAACAATTCATCACCGCACAGATGCAACTTCTCCAAGGCCTTACTGCCTCGATATAGTAGATTCAGCAGAATCAACAAAATCAACAGAATCCTCAGCATCAGAATGCACCCCAAGCTGGAAACAAACACAGAGATTTCATGAGCCTTCACCCACCTACTTTCTCTCACTTGGTTGATCCATTAGACGCTGACGATTGGCTTAAGGTCATAAGCAAGAAGCTAGACATCACTCAATGCAACGACCGAGAAAAGGTCTTATATGCTTCTTAAAGAATTGAAGGCGCTACGTCCGACTGGTGGGATGCCTACACTATAGCCCATGCGGATGCTAACACTATAACTTGGCAAGAATTTCAGGAGAACTTCCATGCTCATCATATTCCCTCGAGAATAATGAAGCTTAAGAAGAAGGAATTCTTATCCCTTACTCAAGAAGGTATGTCCGTTAGTGGATACCAGGATCGTTTCACACAACTTTCTCGCTATGCACCTGAAGAGCACAGACGAGAAGTGCCAAGAGCGTTTCTTAGAAGGATTGATTGGACCCCTAAACTATCATCTACAAAGCCATAGTTTCCTGAATTTTTAGACTCTGGTCAATAAAGCGATTGGCTTGGAAAGCAAAAGAAGGGAGTTGGCAGATCATAGAAGGAAGTTCTAGTCACAGAGGTAGTCCAACAGAAACACCCGACAACACAACCCTCAAGGTTCTTAGTTTCGCTCTAGAAATCATAGTGGAAATAACAATCGAATGCAACGCTCTAGACAACAAGGACAGAGAAGCAATCAATACTAGAACTAGCAGAGGAACAGTTCTCAAACAAGTCAAATATCTGGTGGTAATTTGCAGAACCGACAAGGAAGCTCCATGAACGCACCGACTTAAAATAACAATCCAACTACCTGAAAGGGAAATGTGCCCTTGGGCCATTTCTAGTGTAGTTTTGGTGATTAAGTGCCCAACACGTATTGAGTGAGTAATCTTGTGCCAAATGATTGATGAAGTGCAAATCAACAAGAAGGTATGATTCTAGACTTAGACTTAGTACATTGGTTTTTGTGTACTAATATATTTGTCTAAGTGCTGGAATCAGAGAAAAGAGAAGAAGAAATTATCTTGGCTGGAACAGTCAAGACTCTGCGCAGTATGGCACACCGGACTGTCCGGTGGTGCACCGGACAGTGTCCGGTGCACCAGGCCAGCCTCCGGTGAACAGGCCACTCTTGGGAACTAGCGGCGGTGTACGGCTATAATTCACCGGACTGTCCGGTGGTGCACCAGACTGTCTGGTGAGCCATCTGCGGTGAAGTCGTCGCTCTCGGGAATCGTTCAATGGCGTACGGCTATAAATCACCGGACGATCCGGTGAGGCACCGGACTGTCCGGTGAGCCAACGGTCGATTGCGCCAACGGTCGGCCGCGCAATCCACGCGTAACGCATGGAACAGTGTCCAGTGCGCCAACGGCTCCATTTCTGCAATAGTCGACTGTTCTATTTTTGGAAGGCAATCTGCACCGGACTATGAACAGTACCTGTCCGGTGGTGCACCGGACTGTCCGGTGCGCCACCCGACAGAAGGCAAGTATTGCCTTCCCAGATTGCTTCCAACGGCTCCTAGCTGCCTTGGGGCTATAAAAGGGACCCCTAGGCGCATGGAGGAGTCACCCAAGCATTCTTTGATTATCTCTAAGCACCAAGACTCCATTCTCGCGCATTCGATTCTTTGTGATAAGTGACTTGAGCTCTAGTTGAGTAGTGAACTCCCCGCATCGTGCTGTGAGTTCAAGTTGTGGTTTGTGTGCGTGATTGTGCTCGTTCTTTGAGTCTTGTGTGTGTTGCTCTTCCCTCCCTTACTTCCGTGCTTCTTTGTGATCATCATTTGTAAGGGCGAGAGGCTCCAAGTTGTGGAGATTCCTCGCGAATGGGAAATAGTGAAAGAAAGGAAAACACCGTGGTATTCAAGTTGATCATTGGATCACTTGAAAGGGGTTGAGTGCGACCCTCGTCCATTGGGACGCCACAACGTGGAGTAGGCAAGTGTGATACTTGGCCGAACCACGGGATAAGTCTCCGTGTCTCTTGTGCTTGTTCTCTTCGTGACCACTGTGTTTCACAAGAGCTCGATCCTTAGCCACTTGACTCTATTGAACTAACACCTAATCAAGTTTTGTGGCTTCAAGTATTTGATTTTATAGGATCACCTATTCACCCCCCTCTAGGTGCTCTCAACTGGTATCAAAGTCGTTCTCTTCACGCAAGGGACTAATCGCCTGAAGAGATGGATCCTAAGGGAAAGGGGATGGTGTTCAATGACAAGACAAATGAGTCCATTGTCAACGAGCCAAGAGATGATAAGCCCTCGGACTCTGGCTCGAGTCATAAGAAAAAGGATGGGAAGAAGAAGAGGCGCATCAAGAAGATCGTCTACTACGACAGCGACGAGTCTTCTTCTTCCCAAAGAGACGACGACTATGACGAGAAAAAGAAAACGATCAACTCAAACTTTTCTTTTGACTATTCTTGTATTCCATTTAACTCTAATACTCATTTACTTTCAATTCCACTTGGGAAACCTCCGCACTTTGATGGAGAAGACTACCCATTTTGGAGTCACAAAATGCGTAGTCACCTATTCTCTCTCCATCCAAGCATTTGGGTGATTGTTGAAAACGGAATGCTTTTCGATAGTACTGACAACCCCGTTTTCATTATTGAGCAAATCCATAAAAATGCACAAGCTACCACTGTTTTGTTAGCATCCTTGTGCAGGGACGAGTACTATATGGTGAGCGGCTTGGACAACGCCAAGCAAATCTGGGACACCCTCAAAATCTCTCATGAGGGGAACGACGCCACCATGATCACCAAGATGGAGTTGGTGGAAGGCGAACTAGGGAGGTTCGCAATGATCAGTGGAGAGGAGCCAACGCAAACGTACAATCGGCTCAAGACCCTGGTCAACAAAATCAGGAGCTATGGAAGCACGAGATGGACCGATCACGAAGTTGTCCGGCTTATGCTCAGGTCCTTCACTGTTCTTGATCCTCATCTTGTGAATTCAATCCGTGAGAATCCCAGATACACAAGGATGACGCCCGAGGAAATACTCAGAAAGTTTGTAAGCGGGCGTATGATGATCAAGGAGGCAAGATACATTGGTGAGGCATTGAACGGCCCAATGCCTATCTACGAGCCTCAAACCGTTGCTCTCAAAGCAACAAGCAACAGGGAGGCGCTACCTAACAAGGTGGCATAAGTAGAGGCGGTCGGGCTAAACGAGGATGAAATGGCCCTCATCATCAAGCGCTTCAAGACGGCGCTAAAAGGTCGCAAGGAGCATCCCAACAAGAGCAAGACGAAGGGAAAGCGCTCCTGCTTCAAGTGTGGTAAGACTGGTCACTTTATTGCTAACTGTCCCGATAATAATAGTGACTAGGGACAAGAAAAGAGCGGGAAGAGGGAGAAAAAGAAATCCTACAAGAAGGCGAAGGGCGAGGCGCACCTTGGTAAGGAGTGGGATTCGGATTGCTCTTCGTCCGACTCCGACGACGAAGGACTCGCTGCCTTGGCCTTCAACAAGTCGTCCCTCTTCCCCAACAAGCGTCACACCTGCCTCATGGCAAAGGAGAGGAAGGTAAGCGCTCGAGATAACTCTACGTATGCTTCTTCTAGCGATGAAGAGTCTAGTGATGATGAAGTAGACTATTCTAGCTTGTTAAAAGGTCTAGATAGAGCCAAGGTAGAAAAGATCAATGAATAGATTGATGCATTAAATGAAAAGAATAGACTCCTAGAAAAGCAAGAGGATTTATTGTATGAATAACATGATAAGTTTATTAGTGTACAAAAATCTATTGTTTTGGAAACTAAAAGAAATGAGATTCTATCTTCTGAAATTTCTGCTTGCCATGAATCTATTTCTAGTTTCAGGAGTGTTAATGATGAGTTAATTGCTAAGTTAGAGGTAGCTAACAAATCTAGTTCAAGTGTAGAACATGTCGTAATTTGTAATAGGTGCTTGGCTTTCGAAGGGAAGCCAAGAACTTAACAAGTCAAAGGGCTCCCATCTCCGCCAAGGAGAAAGGGAAGGCCCCTATGACTAGTAATGCTCAAAGGAATCATGCTTTTATCTATAGTGATAGGAAATTTTCTAGAAATGCTCATAGGAGTTATGCTTATGATTCACATGCTATGATTGCTTCAAGTTCTTCTTTTGTGCATGGTAGAAATATGCCTAGGAAAAATGTTGTTCATGTGCCTAGGAAAGTAAGTAGTGAACCTTCTACAATTTACCATGCTTGCAATACTGCTTTTGCAATTTGTCGTAAGAATAAGAAAGTGATTGCTAGGAAGTTGGGTGCCAAATGCAAAGGAGACAAGACTTGCATTTGGGTGCCAAAGACTATTATAACTAACCTTGTAGGACCCAACAAGAGTTGGGTACCCAAGACCCAAGCCTAATTTGCCTTGCAGGTTTATGCATCCGGGGGCTCAAGCTGGATTATCGACAGCGGATGCACAAACCACATGACGGGGGAGAAGAAGATGTTCACCTCCTACGTCAAGAATAAGGATTCCCAGGATACAATAATATTTAGAGATGGGAATCAAGGCAAGGTCAAAGGCTTAGGCAAGATAGCTATCACTAATGAGCACTATATCTCTAATGTATTTCTAGTAGAGTCACTAGGCTATAATCTGCTGTCTGTTAGTCAATTGTGCCACATGGGTTATAATTGTCTATTTACAAATGTAGATGTGTCTGTCTTTAGAAGGAGTGATGGTTCACTAGCTTTTAAGGGTGTACTAGATGGCAAACTCTATTTAGTGGATTTTTTGAAAGAGGAGGCTAATCTAGATGCATGCTTAATTGCTAAGACTAGCATGGGCTGGCTGTGGCATCGCCGTCTAGCACATGTTGGAATGAAGAACTTTCACAAACTTCTAAAGGGAGAACATGTGTTAGGTCTAACAAATGTGTTTTTCGAAAAAGATAGACCTTGTACAGCTTGTCAAGCAGGCAAACAGGTGGGAAGCGCTCATCACAGCAAGAATGTGATGATCACATGAAGACCTTTGGAGCTACTTCACATGGACCTCTTCGGACCCTTTGCCTACCTCAGCATAGGGGGAAGTAAGTATGGTCTTGTTGTTGATGATGATTTTCCCGCTTCACTTGGGTATTCTTTTTGCAGGATAAATCAGAAACCCAAGGGACCCTCAAGCGCTTTCTAAGGCGAGATCAAAACAAATTCGAGCTCAAGGTGAAAAAGATTAGAAGCGACAACGGGTCTGAGTTCAAGAACCTTCAAGTGGAGCAGTTCCATGAGGAGGAAGGAATCAAGCACGAGTTCTTCGCTCCCTACACACCACAGCAAAATGGTGTGGTAGAGAGGAAGAACAGGACGCTTATAGACATGGCGAGGACGATGCTTGGAGAATTCAAGACACCTGAGCGGTTTTGGTCGGAAGCTGTGAACACAGCTTGCCACGCCATAAACCGGGTCTACCTTCATCGCCTCCTCAAGAAGATGTCGTATGAACTCCTAACCAGTAACAAACCCAACGTTTCATATTTTCGTGTATTTGGGAGTAAATGCTACATTCTAGTGAAGAAAGGTAGGAATTCCAAATTTGCTCCCAAAGCTATAGAAGGGTTTTTGTTAGGTTATGACTCAAATACAAAGGCATATAGAGTCTTCAACAAATCATCGGGTTTGGTTGAAGTCTCTAGCGACGTTGTATTTGATGAAACAAATGGCTCTCATGAGAGCAAGTTGATCTTGATGATGTAGATGAAGATGATGTTCCAACGGACGCGATTCGCACCATGGCAATTGGAGATGTGCGACCATAGGAACACCAGGAGCAAGATCAACCTTCTTCCTCAACATTGGTGCACCCCCAACTCAAGATGATGAACAGGTTTCTCAAAAGGAGGCGTGTGATTAAGGGGGAGCACAAGAAGATCAAGTTGTGGAGGAAGAAGCACCACAGGCCCCTCCAACTCAAGTTCGAGCGACGATTCAAAGGAATCATCCCGTTGACCAAATATTGGGTGATATAAGCAAGGGAGTAACCACTCGCTCTAGATTAGCTAATTTTTGTGAGCATTACTCTTTTGTCTCTTCTATTGAGCCTTTCAGGGTAGAAGAGGCCTTGCTAGATCCAGACTGGGTGTTGGCCATGTAGGAAGAGCTCAACAACTTCAAGCGTAATGAAGTTTGGACACTGGTGCCTCGTCCCAAGCAAAACGTTGTGGGAACCAAGTGGGTGTTCCGCAACAAACAGGATGAGCACGGGGTGGTGACAGGGAACAAGGCTCGACTTGTGGCAAAAGGTTATGCCCAAGTCGCAGGTTTGGACTTTGAGGAGACTTTTACTCCTGTGGCTTGGCTAGAGTCCATTCACATTTTGTTAGCCTATGCCACTCACCATTCTTTCAGGTTGTTCCAAATGGACGTAAAGAGCGCTTTCCTCAACGGGCCAATCAAGGAGGAGGTGTACGTGGAGCAACCCCCTAGCTTTGAGGATGAACGGTACCCCGACCACGTGTGTAAGCTCTCTAAGGCGCTCTATGGACTTAAGCAAGCCCCAAGAGCATGGTATGAATGCCTTAGAGACTTTCTAATTGCTAATGCTTTCAAGGTTGGGAAAGCCGATCCAACTCTTTTCACTAAGACATGTGATGGTGACCTATTTGTGTGCCAAATTTATGTCGATGACATAATATTTAGTTCTACTAACCAAAAGTCTTGTGAAGAGTTTAGCAGGGTGATGACACAGAAGTTCGAGATGTCAATGATGGGTGAGTTGAACTACTTCCTTGGGTTCCAAGTGAAGCAACTCAAGGACGGCACCTTCATCTCTCAAACGAAGTACACGCAAGACTTGCTCAAGTGGTTCAGGATGAAGGACGCCAAGCCCGCAAAGACTCCAATGGGAACCGACGGACATGTCGACCTCAACAAAGGAGGTAAGTCCATTGATCAAAAGGCATACCGGTCTATGATAGGGTCTTTACTTTATTTATGTGCTAGTAGATCGGATATTATGCTAAGCGTATGCATGTACATGTGTGCTAGATTTCAATCCGACCCAAGGGAGTGTCACCTTGTGGCCGTTAAGCGAATTCTTAGATATTTAGTTGCTACGCCTTGCTTCGGGATCTAGTATCCAAAGGGGTCTACCTTTGACTTAATTGGATACTCAGACTCCGACTATGGTGGATGTAAGGTTGATAGGAAGAGTACATCAGGGACATGCCAATTCCTAGGAAGGTCCCTGGTGTCTTGGAGTTCTAAGAAACAAACTTTTGTTGCCCTATCCACCACTGAGGCCGAGTACGTTGCCACAGGACAGTGTTGCGCACAACTACTTTGGATGAGGAAAACCCTCCGGGACTTTGGCTACAATCTGAGCAAAGTCCCACTCCTATGTGACAATGAGAGTGCAATCCACATGGCGGATAATCCTGTTGAACACAGCCGCACAAAGCACATAGACATCCGGCATCACTTTTTGAGAGACCACCAGCAAAAGGGAGATATCGAAGTGTTTTATGTTAGCATCGAGAACCAGCTAGCCGATATCTTTACCAAGCCTTTAGATGAGAAGACCTTTTGCAGGCTACGTAGTGAGCTAAATGTCTTAGATTCGCATAACCTGGATTGATCTAGAGCATACATGTGTTTTATGCCTTTGATCATGTTCTTTTATGCATATTATTGCTTATTTATGGTGCTCAAGTTGTACAAGGGATCCCCGGACCTCCCAAGTCCATGTGTGATTGATGCACATATTTAGGGGGAGAAATGCTACAACTTGACCCTTTGAGACTAACCGTGTGCTTGAGTTTACTTAATTTAGTCTCAAAGGTGGATTGAAAGGGAAAAGGTGAACTTGGACCATGCAAGACTTCTACTGCACTCCGATGAGAGGGTAATTTACTCCAAGTTCATCTCCATGCTCTTATTGCCTTTTTACTCTTAATTGAAAGTTTTTGGTGAGGCAATGGGGTTTAAGGGCCAATAATGATCCCGTTTTGGTGCTTAATGCCAAAGGGGGAGAAATTAAGGCAAAAGCAAATGGATCAGCTACCACTTGAGAATTTTGAAAATAGTAGAGTTAGAACTTTTTGTTTTGTCAAAATACTCTTATGTGCAAAATTTGGCCTCTTGTGGGGAGAATGTAGGATTATGGGAAAAGGGGGAGTTTTTGGCTCTTGATCAATTTTTCTCATGGAATACCTCTCTTTATGCCTAAACAAGTGTGTTTGACTTAGAGATAGGAAATTGAGTTTGATTTCAAAAACAAACCAAGTGGTGGCAAAGAATGATCTAAATATGCCAAATTTGAATCAAAAACAATTCTTGTTCTCAATTGCTTTGATGTTGCACTTCTTTTAGTTGCTTTTTGATATGTTGGCATAAATCACCAAAAAGGGGGAGATTGAAAGGGAAATGTGCCCTTGGGCCATTTCTAGTGTAGTTTTGGTGATTAAGTGCCCAACACGTATTGAGTGAGTAATCTTGTGCCAAATGATTGATGAAGTGCAAATCAGCAAGAAGGTATGATTCTAGACTTAGTACATTGGTTTTTGTGTACTAATATATTTGTCTAAGTGCTAGAATCAGAGAAAAGAGAAGAAGAAGTTATCTTGGCTGGAACAGTCAAGACTGCGCAGTCTGGCACACCGGACTGTCCGGTGGTGCACCGGACAGTGTCCGGTGCGCTAGGCCAGCCTCCGGTGAACAGGCCACTCTCGGGAACTGACGGTGGTGTACGACTATAATTCACCGAACTGTCCGGTGAGCCAACGGTCGACTGCACCAACGGTCGGCAGGGGGCACCGGACTGTCCGGTGTGCACCGGGCAGTGTCCGGTGCGCCAACGGCTCCATTTCTGCAACGGTCGACTGTTCTATTTTTGGAAGGCAATCTGCACCGGACTATGAACAGTACCTGTCCGGTGGTGCACCGGACTGTCCAGTGCGCCACCCGACAGAAGGCAAGTATTGCCTTCCCAGATTGCTTCCAACGGCTCCTAGCTGCCTTGGGGCTATAAAAGGGACCCCTAGGCGCATGGAGGAGTCACCCAAGCATTCTTTGATCATCTCTAAGCACCAAGACTCCATTCTCGCGCATTCGATTCTTTGTGATAAGTGACTTGAGCTCTAGTTGAGTAGTGAACTCCCCGCATCGTGTTGTGAGCTCAAGTTGTGGTTTGTGTGCGTGATTGTGCTCGTTCTTTGAGTCTTGTGTGTGTTGCTCTTCCCTCCCTTACTTCCGTGCTTCTTTGTGATCATCATTTGTAAGGGCGAGAGGCTCCAAGTTGTGGAGATTCCTCGCGAACAGGAAATAGTGAAAGAAATGAAAACACCATGGTATTCAAGTTGATCATTGGATCACTTGAAAGGGGTTGAGTGCGACCCTCGTCCATTGGGATGCCACAATGTGGAGTAGGCAAGTGTGATACTTGGCCGAACCACGGGATAAGTCTCTGTGTCTCTTGTGCTTGTTCTCTTCGTGACCACTGTGTTTCACAAGAGCTCGATCCTTAGCCACTTGACTCTATTGAACTAACACCTAATCAAGTTTTGTGGCTTCAAGTATTTGATTTTTACAGGATCACCTATTCACCCCCTCTCTAGGTGCTCTCACTACCCCAGTTCAGCCCAGTGGATGCTTCAAGTGTGGAGAAATTGGTTACTATGCAAACAACTGCCCAAAGCGCAACCCACAAACGCCCCAAAGGAACAATAATCAAAGATTCGATCAGAATACACCTGCTCATGGTTATGCACAAAACAAAAATACGCAGAACCAGAGTAAAGGAAGGGTAAATCATGTGACAGAAGAATTAGTTCAAGAGGATGCTGACGTGGTGTATGGTATGTTCCTTATTAACTCCATACCTGCATCAGTTTTATTTGATTCGAGAGCATCTCGTTCTTTTGTAACAAAGTCATTTGTGGAAAAGCATAATATATCAAACTATCCTTTGAAGAGGAAATTATTAATTAGATCACTAGGGGGTGAAATTAGAGCCACTCACTCATGCCCTCAAACTAAGCTTGAGATTAGAGGAACAAACTTCCTAGTAGAGCTGATAATCTTGGAGTCAAGTGAATCGATGTGATACTTGGAATAGATTACTTAACCAAGTATGATGGAGTAATATCTTGTGCTAAGAGAATAGTTACATTAACAAGTCCACAAGGAGAAAGAGTTGAAGTCAATGTTAACATGCCAGCAAAAGCAGAAGCCATGGTAAATCAACTGGAGGAGAAATCTTTGGAAAACATCAGAATAGTCTATGAGTACCCACATGTATTTCCAGAGGAATTACCAGGTATGCCACCTGATTGTGATATAGAGTTCTCTATCGAATTATTACCCAAAACTGCACCCATTTCAAAAAGACCTTATAGAATGGATGTTAAGGATCTACGAGAACTTATGAAACAAATAGAAGAATTATTAGAAAAAGGTTTTATCTATCCAAGCTTGTCCCCATGGGGATCCCCAGTTCTATTGGTGAACAAGAAAAATGGTTCGAGAAGAATGTGTGTTGACTATAGAAGTTTAAACAAAGTGACAATTAAGAACAAATATCCTTTACCATGGATTGAAGATTTGTTTGATTAGATGAGAGGAGCTAAGATATTCTCGAAAATAGATCTAAGATCACGATATCATCAATTAAAGAATCAAACTGAAGATTTACCTAAGACAACCTTTACCACAAGATACGAGCTATATGAGTTTTTGGTCAGGTCATTTGGACTAACTAATGCACCAACATACTTTGTGAACTTGATGAATAAAGTATTCATGGAGTACCTCAAATAGTTTATGGTTGTATTCATTGATGAAATACTAGTATACTCACAGAATGAAGAAACACATGAAAATCATCTAAGACTTGTTCTACAGAAGCTTAGTGGCAACCAATTGTATGCAAAGTTCTTAAAGTGTGATTTTTGGCTGAAGGAAGTCGCTTTCCTAGGTCATATCATCACAGATGGAGGAATCAAGGTAGACCCCGATAAAATAATTGAAATACTAAATTGGAAGCCACCAAAGGACGTGTCCAAGATCATGAGTTTTCTTAGATTCGTAGGATGTTCAGAAGATTCTTCGAAGGCTTCTCTAAGCTAGCGAAACCTCTTACTTCACTACTGGAGAAAGGTAAGCTAGTGAAACCTCTTACTTCACCGCCAAGGTATGTAGCCTCTAGTTAACATGATGTAATTTTATTTTACAAAGAAAACATAAAACTAAAATGAGACCCATATTTCTGGTAGAAATAATTAATTAATAATTACTTTATTTCCATAGAGTTGGTTAAATCACTACATCCAAGTTATGTTATATAAAGTACTTCCATAGTCGAATTGCCATATAGCTTTCAATAGTGACTATCCAAAATATAATTAATATTTTATGATGTAGCGAATGAGATTGACGTCAAGATGAATAGACTTATACTATGAATACAAATTAGGTTTTATTCAGGACATTTTCTTTTTATTGGTATGATTTGTTTGGTATATGTTTGTTCATGTAATGGTGTATGTTTACTCATGTAATGGTGTATGTTTTCTTTTTGTATGTGTCGGTGTTTGGACCAAGGGTCCTTAACCAACTAGTAAATAATGCCGCGTGGCCAGAATCTAGATGGTGTGTGAGTAGACACAAGCGATTTATCCTAGTTCGGGCAATGCAAGGCCCTACTTCTAACAGAGGGGGATGAGGCTTATATTACTCGCATCGAGGTGCCTGCAGTAGGGATTACAAGCACGGCGCGAGAGGGGAAGTCCCCAAGTCCCTAGAAATGATTGAGGCAAGTACCAATATCAAAGACCAAGTAGATCAAGTGGAGAACTGAGTGTTTGTCAGTGTGTTGCTTGGATATCCCTTAGAGGGACTCTACTACCCTATTTATACATGGAGGGGATGTCCGCAATGAAGCCTATTGTTGTATTCGAAGGAGATATGTCTTGGCACCCTGGAAGCCGACGTGACGGTGCACTATGTTGTTGACTTGCACCCGCTGGTTTCCGCTGAGAGCCGAGGCAGAGGCCAAGGCATTGTCCGTACGCCCGAGCCCCTGAGGGAGAGGCTGCCTATTCTGTAGTTGTTGTAATAGCGCCGAGTATGGGCCAAAGGCCTGCTTATGGGGTGCGTCAGTGTCCTTGCATGGGATGACGTCGAGATTCCCTGTAGCGCATATCGAGGTCGGATGTAATACCCAAAAATGTATAAAGTGATACTATATTGGATCTCCCTATTTTGTGTGCCATATTTGCGTCATAAAAAGAGCATACATATATTTAAGAATGATTAATCAAAACAAATGATAAAAAATATATAAAAGAATATGCTTCATGTTGGAGTCTTTATGTTTGTGCATTAGATAAAAATAATAAGGATAGTAATAATATAAGAATGACTAGAAGCTGGATTAAACCCTAAATGGAAAATTAGGGTTTGAAAATAAGAAAAAAAAGAGAAAATGATATACAAATATAAATAATATATATATCTAAAAATATCTCAAAAATTGGTATTTATGATTTCACAATATAAGTTGAGGAAAAATTGGACACAAGATTTGAATTTAAATTCTAGATTTGAAAATAAAAAGGAAAAGGAATAGAAAAGAATAAAACAAAACTAACATAGCTGGGCTCACTACGTGCTATTCGGCCCACTTCTGATTTCACCCACACGGCACAACTCCCCACCCGCCTGCGTCAGCACTTCCTCCACGCGCGCGACACACTCTGCCACGCGGGCCCCTAGGGTCAGCCATCTCCGCGTGCGGGACCACACACTGTCGCATGGGGCCCAGTTGTCTGTCTCTCCAGCGTGCGTTGTTGTGATGTGTCGCTTGCAAATCGGACCCCTATGTCAGTCGCTTCAACCGCTCCGCGAACTCGCCTCAACGGAGTTCCGGCCATGGAGGAGTGTGCCGCGAACCCCGGAGCACGTTGCGTGGACCCTTTCCCTTCCCCTGGTCATTATAAGGTGGCCCATGTCGCGGTCCTCCCCTTTATTTTCGCCTTGCGCACACCAGTAGCCACACCGCCGTCGAGCTCTAGGAAGGACGCCGCCGCCGCCGCGCCATACTCTGATTTGGGGGTGTTCCGGTACCAGGGTGGGTGTCAGGGGCTTCCTCGCGTGGGCGCAAACATGGTAGCGTTGACCTGGGAGATCAGGGGCCACTGTCGCACCCGTAATTGCTCGTCGTCGCTCTTTTGGATGGCGGATCTATGCGGTGCGAGGGCAGCTGTCTCCGTCACCTGATTTCCGGTGAGTCACCTCCTATCCATTTTGCCTTAGCTCAGTGATCAAGTAGTATCAATCGGGGCGTGTGCTGGTGCGGGGTGACGCTGGGGCGGATTGTCGGAGTTTCGCCGCCCTGGCCTACGCGCTGTCGTGCTCTGCCGTTGTTAGGTTCGTGTGAGGAAGAAGTGCGTGCGCCGTCAGATCTTGATGGACAACGTGGATTAGGAATAGAATACCGGTTCGGCTTGGACTTGTCCGGCCGTTGGATTGTTGACGTATGGGCGAGATCGGATCGTGCGCATAATAGATCGCAGCCCTTGATCGCTGATCCGATGAACCAGATCACGTACCTATTCATTAAAGACTAGATCTAATCCTGCGCATTGAATTCAGATTGGACGGCTAGGAATCGTTGATACCCTTTCGGCCGCATGATTAAGCAAAAGAGCCCCTCGGTTTATGTAAAAATAACCCACAGTCCTGTCTGTGGGATTCTGAGTCTTAGTAACATTTACGCCAGAGCCCTCGTGCGTTGTAAAATTTGACGCCCAGTCCAGAGGATAATAAAAAACAGAGAAATAAATACAGAAATTGGTTTTTAATACAAAATAAATTTTAGGAACTTGGAAAATTCATATCTAATTCATTTTAATTCCAAATTGACCCATTCTAATTTCTATGATTTTATAATATTATTGTTTACCACCTAGAGTCTCTGTTTTGACATGAAAATAGTAAGAAAATTAATTTATCATTTAATCCTATTTCAAGCACATAAAACCTTTAGAAATTCATAACTCAAAATCCATAACTCCAAAATTTATGATTCCCTTCCTAGAATCTAAGTTTAATGTGTAGATTATTATTATGTATTTTATTTACATGTTTGATGTGATGTTAATTTTTGCTATACTATGTATATATTGTGTTGATGCGAGTAGACGAGCAAGCTACTGTGGATCCTGAGGTTCAGCTGGTAGAAGTTGCTGAGCAGGAGCTCATTGAAGGCAAGTTGTGCCCTTGATCACTTATTTTTACCTAGCCATGTGCTTATTAATTATAATGATATGCATAGGTCAATTTTAATGGGATCCAATAGGTCACCCCAGTTTTGGCTATCTTTATACCTTGTTTTACCACTGAATATTTTTGGGTAGTACTTGCTATTGCTTTATGTGGTTTTGGGTATGGAGGTACATTATTCATGATTAAACTTTTATTATCTGTTTATTATCATTGTTCATGTTAAGATCATTATGTTAATGGGAACATGGAGCGACCACCCGGGAAAACAGTGCTACCACAAGGGTTTAATGGGACGCCCTTGGCTGATTAACTAGGAAAGCTAGTGGATGACTACCTTACCCGAAAGGGGCAAGGGCAGTAGGAGAGTGGTCAGCGTAGGGAGGTCCTTGGGTTGATTTTGCTGCGATGGCGGTCAGGCGAGGGATTCCTGCACTGGAGCTTCCTATAAACTGTAGCGGGTTTTCTGAAGCTAGTGGAACTTTGTAAAGGCCTCGTAGTGTTACCCTGCCTTGCCTCCTCGGTAGAGGTGTATGGGATTGGCCGTCTCTTGGCGCAGATGGGTAACATGACTTGTGGATAAAGATGTGCAACCTCTGAAGAGTGTAAAACTGATATACTAGCCGTGCTCACGGTCATGAGCATCTCGGACCCTCACATGATTAATCTATGGAATTAAAACTTAAGTTGTCATTTTGCATCGCATTGGGATTATGTTATTATTACCTTTACTTATATTTACTAAGGTTTGGTATTTACTTATACTTAGTAATTGCTAATAAAATTTTGACCAACTTATAAAAGCAATGCTTACTTCAGCCTTTATTTTGTTGATCAGCCTTACACTTCACATGAACTCCCACCTTTGGTGAGTTCATGCATATTATTCCCCACGACTTGTTGAGCTATGAACGTATGTGAGCTCACTCTTGCTGTCTCACACCCTCCCATAGGAGAAGAACAGGTGGTAGAAGAGGAGCTGCCTAACACTGAGGCTTTCGACTTGATCTAGGTAGCGTCTCCCAGTCAGCTTTGTGGCGCTAGGGAATAATATTTAGTTCGCTTTATTTTATCATTTATTTTTATAAGACTTCCGCTATGTAATAAGTACATTTATGATATTTATGACATTTATCTCTATGCACTATGTTATTATATGTGTTGTCTTCTCTGGCGCATATATGAGATGCACCCGGCTTTGTTCTTTAAAACCGGGTGTGACATCGGAGCCCTGCTCGAGCGAGGCGGGAGTCTTCCCAAGGTGTTGGACAAGCCATTCCTTGACGTGCGCCACAATTTGGCGAAGTGGCCGTCCGTGGGATTCGTGGTGAAGTAGGTGACCGAGGCCAAGCTCGGGCGAGGCGGAGACTTGCACCCGAGGGTGGTCTACTCTGCTTGTCCTATTAGATGTCCCATCGGGGGATGGTAGGCGGCGTGCACGCACTGTGCGAAGAAGTAATCATGCTGTTGCGCCCAGATGTGGTTGTCGTCTTGTCAGCCACTGTGCTCTGCTGCCGCGGTGTGGGGTAGGTACGCACATTAAATGCGGGTGTTCCCTTCCTGTTTTCGAGCTATTCTAACTTACCTGCCTGAGATTAGCTTAGGCGAGGCAGACAGAGTGGTGGCGACCTCGGGCGAGGCAGAGTTCTGCCCAAGGCAGGAGACTCTCAGGGAGAGGCCTTGGTTTTAATAGGTTCCTCGGCTGTTTCCCCTTGGGGGTTTCGTCCTTACCTCTCTGAGTGCATTCTTCTAGGGATAATTTAGGTATCCCTTAGTATTACCCTCTAAAGTAGCCCTTGAGCCTTTCAAGGAAGTACTTTGGTACTTGTTTGGAGGCTTTGCTGCTCGCTCATGAGTGTGCTGCTTTTTGAGGAGTATAACGTTTTGTTTTCTGATGGGTGCGCGCGAGCGCACCCGTCGGGTGTAGTCCTTGAGGCCCCAAAGGAGTAGTTGACTCCTTCGGAGGATTTTGTTCTTTGATAGGTCCTATTTGATCTTCAGTCAATCTGTGGGAACCATTTTCATGGTTTGCCAGGATAGCCCCCGAGCCTTTGCACGGAGCAAGAGGTCGAACGAGGGATGTCTCGACTTTTGGTTTATATGCCCCTTCATCGCCTCTCCGCGAGGAGGAAGGGGGAATGCATCATGCTACCCTAGATGAGCAACGAGGAGGACGTTTCCATTGAGCTGTTACCGGGTAACCCGAGCGGGGTCCGAGCTCCTTTCGATTGGAGTCGGCTAGTTGTCTAGAGACACGCCCCAAAAGATATCTGCGAGTGATTCGCCTGGTCCCAAACCCGTTTGATGGGGTCCAAGCGCTTGATGCCTCCCTACGATGGTATACCGTCACGACTTGCTCCTAGGGGTCTCGTATATGTTTTAAGGTACCTCAGGTCGCAACCCGAACTAGGGCCATGTACGGTCGTACCTATAGTCATCCCTGCCCCTGTGCTCTGGGTGGTTAAGGAGCCCTTCCGAGGGGCTAACCTTGGAACCCCTGATTAGTATTGGGCTCGGAGCCCTAGAGTCCTGAGGTGGTTCTTCCGTACCCTGCCGAGGGCCGAACCTCTGAACATTATTTTTCCTTGCCTTTTCTCCTCCCGAGATGAAACGCCCAAGGCAGAAGACGACTTCTTCTAGTTCGCTGCTCCCTTTCTGAGGTGAGTTGCCCGAGGCAGAAGACACTTCCTTCCATTAATTGCCAAGAGGATAGAGGGCAGAGAAGCTGAGGGTGGAGAGCGTACCTTTTGGGGCAGAATGCAGAACGACGCTCAGCATGTTTTTTCTTGGACGGGGCATGGCCATTCAATGCAACGGGACCTCCTGTCGGTCAGTCGACCGTTTGCGACGCGCGTGCACGTGGGATTCGAAACAACCGTCGTCCAGTCATTTATGATTCGCACCTCGGTGGCTCCATCCATTCCTATATAAAGCTGATTGAGATGGAGGCTTCGAACCGTTACCTTTGCTGCTTCAGCCTTCTTGCTTTCATATGTCGTTTTTCGCATTAGCAAAAAGAGCCTTTCGACTTCTTCCCATCCTCTTTCTCCATTCCGATGGCGGAAAAGATCACCGATCTTCCTCCTCGCGACCCGTGGCCCATTTCCTCCGTCACCGACGAGGATTTGGAGGGCTGGTCAAAGCCGGCCTACTCTACCCCCGTTCCACCGGCCCGCAGCCTGAGTGGATCCTGACACATGACGAATAGATGCCAGATCCGCCCGCGGGCTACATAGTGAGCTTCACCTCATTCGATGAACAACGTTTTGGAGTTCCGGCGAGTCGCTTCATGTAGGCTCGGCCGCATTACTATGAGGTGGAGCTGCACAACATTAACCCAACTCCATTGCTCAGGCGGCCATCTTCACTGCCGTCTGCCAGGGGTTCTTGGGGATCGCGCCCCATTGGGACCTTTGGTCCACCTCTTCTGCGCGGAGCTCTTCTCCCTCCCTAGCGAGGTGAGGAGGGTGTGCCATGCCGTTCGGGCTGGCAGCTGCATGCTCTAGCTGTGCTCGGACCGAGCACAGCTATACATCCTTGCCACCCTTACCTCATCGAATAAGGGGTGGTAGAGTCAGTGGTTCTACCTCTGCAATGACAACAGACGGTTGTTAGTGTTCACGCACCGCATCGTCCTCAGAGCGAAGGAGCGATGGAGGTGGGGCTTGCCTTAGGAGCTCTAGACCCATCTAAAGTCGATGTTGGAGGCCTTGCGGAAGCTTCGGGATCATGGTCTCACCACGACCAGAGTTGTCGCGGCCTTCCACCGGCAGCGGGTTCTATTGCTGGCCGACCACCGGCTTCGCCTCGACGAGATGACCCCCGAGGCCTCCGTGGAAAGCTCCCGAACGGCCTCGACCGCCCTCCCCACTGATAACTTCTCCGGCGGGTGAAGGGAATAGTGGCGAAGGCGGATTACTCCGTCTTGGTGTCGATGCGCCCCGAGCAGGGCTACGTGTACCTAGTGTGTCTCCTTGTTTCTGTCTATGTTTTCAGTTTTTTCCCTCTTCTTGTCTTACCTTGTCATCTTTCTCATCTCCTCTACAGGGGCTCCGGGGCTTCCAGACCGCCCAACCCCCAGGCCCAGAGGACACAACGGCTAGGGAGGTGCGTCGGCTAGCGGTCAAGGAGAAGAAGAGGAAGAAGGACGAGGAGAAGAAGCGGGCTCGCAAGAAGATGCTAGCCCGCAATTCATTGGAGAAGCACTGCAAAGCGCAGGCGAGGGAGGAGCTTCTGATCGAGGCCTCTCCCAGTACTGAGGAGGAGGAGGACAACGACAATGATGAGGGGATGGAGGTCCGCATGGACTTCAGCCCTAAGGTCGGGCCCAGGTCCACACCGGCTCGGCGGGCCCCTCTAGTAGTGCGGTCCCATTCGCACAGGGGTTGGCAGCGTCCTTGTCCGGGGCACGGGCGTTAGCCGAGCTTGCTCTCGTCCCTGCCTTGGTCGAAGAGGCGGGGGCCATAGACGGGGAAGCCGCCCCCCTCCCCGAGGAAGCTGGCATGGCGCCTGTGGGCGCAGAGGCCGAGACCCCTCAGCGGCTGCCCGCTGCAGGGAACACGGAGGAGGGGCCCGTCACCCCCTTCATGTAGTCGTTCCAGGGCCCATAGTGGCCTCGACCATCGTTCCGCCCCTGGCCCCTGCGCCGGGGGTTGCAGAAGAGGTGACCACTGCCCCACCTACGTTTGTGGCGGGGCAGCAGAGGCCAGAGAGCTAGAGGCCAAGGCCTTCCACCATGCCTCTCTCCGCGTAACTTGTCGAAATATGAGAATGTCTTATGCGTAAGGTTTTTTCTGTGACCGTGGTTTCTGTACTTAGCTCCAAATGCCGAGCCAATGCATCGATCTTTACTACCACCAAGGCGGTGAAGCGCTGCACGGGGATGTTCATGGGGCCCTGTCCCACCCCCCTTCTACCCAGGAGACACCTCAGGAGGGCGCTGAGGTGGCTATGCCCGTTCCTAGGGCGTCGGTCGAGCTCGGCACCGCCATGACCGAGATGGCTCCTGCTCGTCCCGCGTCACCGGTGGAGGTGATCATCATCTCCTCCGAGGATGGAGCGGAAGCGGGTAACGTTGTGCCATGCGTAGCATCACCCACGGTCTTCGACCTCCTACGTGCCATCCCTAACACCCCTGAAGTTGCGCCGAGCTCAAGGGCGAGGCACGCCGAGGAGGTCAGTTCCTCGGTGCCGCCTGAGAGGATAGTCGGCGGGAGTCTGCTCGGCGACGAGATTATCATCTAAAAGGGAAATGTGCCCTTGGGCCATTTCTATAAATGTTTTGGTGATCAGATGCCCAACACATAATGTTTTGGTTGATATGTGCTAAGTATCAAAGAGATGCAAATCAAGAATCAAGGTATGACTCTAGCCTTAGTGAATTGTTTTTGGTACTAACATATTCCTCTAAGTGCTAGGAACCTTGTCAAACCAAATGAGATTGGATTGGAGAAGTTTGGCTAAGTCCAGACAGACATCCACCAGCCTGCGGTCGCACCGGACAGTGTCTGGTGCCCAAGTTGGGGCATGCAAAGAACTCGCTGCTCTCGGGAAAAGTTGGGGGAGCCGCGGCTATAATTCACTGAATTGTCCGGTGTGCATCGGACTGTCTGGTGAGCCAGCCGTGCCCGTGCCAACAGTCGGTAGGGCAATCAGCGAGCGACATTGTCACACCCGGCTTTAAGGAACAAAGCCAGATGCATCTCATACATGCGCCAAGAAGACAACATATATAATAACAGAGTGTATAGAGATAAATGTCATAAAACATCAGAGTATTTATTACATAGCGGAAGACTTATTACAAAATAAAATAATAAATATAAACGAACTAAGGATCGTCGGCGCCAATGTCGACTGGGAAACGCCACCTAGATCAGATCGAACTCCTCAGTGTTAGGCGGCTCCTCCTGAACCACCTGCTCTTCTCCTGTGGGGGGGGGGTGTGAGACAGCAAGGGTGAGCTCACACATGATCATAGCTCAACAAGTTGTGGGGAACCAGTGGACATAAACTCACAAAGGTGTGAGTTCATGTGATGTGTAAGGCTAATCAATGACAGGGGTTGAAGCTGAGCATTGCTTTTAAGTAGTTGGTCAAAATTTTATTAGCAATTACTAAGTGTATGTAAATACCAAACCATAAGTAAAGTAATAGAACAAAATTAATAATAATCCCATGCAATGCAAATGACAAAATTGAATTTAAGTTCCATAATTTAAACATCAGAGAGTCCTGAGCTGCTCATGACCGTGAGCTCGGCTAGTATACCAGTTTTACACTCTGCAGAGGTTGTACCCTTTACCCACAAGTCATGTTACCCATCTGCCAAGGGGTCGCGAATCCCATACACCTCTACCTAGGAAGCGCGGTAGGGCAACACTACGAGGCCTTTACAAAGTTCCACTAGCTTCCGAAAACCCGCTACAGTTTATAGGAAGTTCCAATGCAGGGTTCCTGGCTGACCGCCATCGCAGCAAAATCAACCAGGGACCTCCCTACACTGACCACTCCCCTACTGCCCTTGCCCCTTTCGGGTAAGGTAGTCTTCCACTAGCTTTCCTAATTAGTCAGCCAAGGGGTCCCATTCCTCCCTTGTGGTGGCACGTGGTTCTCAAGTTAAGCTCTATGTTCCAATTAACATTAATGATCTCAACATGAACATAAACAGAATAACAAGAATAATTGGAACATAGATATAATAAATGATTATCCCAAAACCATGTAAAGCAATAGCAAACTACCCAAGTGATTCAGGGGTAAACAAGGTAATGAGATAAACAATCTAGGGTGACCTATTGGGTCCCATCAAAATTAAACTATGCATGAGTATGTGATATTAAAGAACATTATTGGGTAAAAAGTGGTCAAGGGCACAACTTGCCTTCAATGAGCTCCTGCTCAGCTACTTCAACCTGCCGCTCACCAGTATCCTCAGCAACGAGCTCTTCTACTCGCCACAATACAAACAAGCACAGTGCATATAGAGAAATTAACATTACACCAAACATATAAACAAAATACACAGAAATATTCTACATAATAAAATAAAATTCTAGGAACAGGAATCATAATTTTTGGAGTTATAGAATTTAAGTTATGGATTTTAAAGGTTTATGTGCTTAAAAATGGGATTAAGTGTGAGATTAATTTTCTTACTGTTGTTATGGAAAAACAGAGACACTAAGTGCTAGAGAATAAAATTACAAAATTTTAGGAACTGGAATGGACTAATTTGGACTAAAAATGGATTTTCTATGATTTAAATAAGTTCTAGGAATTGTTTTTATATTAAAAATCCATTTCTGAATTTATTTATCTGATTTTCATGAGCTCTGGACTGGGCGTCAATTCCTAGAAAACACAGGGGGTTCTGGCGTAACTTTACCGAGACTCAGAGAATAGGAAATGAGAACGGCGGGTTGAATAGGTACAACCCCGGGGTCTCTTTAACAAAATATACCCGCGAAGGGGTATCTAGGGTTTCTGGTCGTTGGATCAAAGATCGAGCGCCCAGATCAGCCTGCCCACTTCATGAATCGGTATGTGATCCCAGCCGTTGGATGCCCCATCGGCGGCTCGGATTTAAAAACCTATGACCTAATCCCTCGCGTTCATCTGCTGACCTACGGCCGAGATCAACTCGAGCGAATCAGTACGCCAAGACTAATCAAGACCGCACACCATGCATCCAACGGTTCACGGACACGCCCGATCCCCATCCAGCTGAGCGGCAGCGCAACACCGACGGAGACGGTGGCGCCATCGCCGGAATTCTCCGATCTAAGCCCCTAGCCCTCGGTCCCTGCAGAAGACGCTACTTTACGAAGAGGGCAATGGTGCGAATGCATTGGCGGGATTCTTACCAAAGTATTGCGTGGCGCAGAGTTCTATTGTCGACGTCTTGCGGCACGGCGATGGAATCACCAGTCCGGCGAGGAATTCCGGTTTGTGCGGTCGCCAACCCCGCCTGTAAACTCCACGGTCGGCTCCTCGACGTCACGCGCTATCCTCCCCGACCCAGCTGAAGCACTCGGTCAACAGCGAGGCCAAGAACCGCGGCGGCGGAAGGCTCCCAATTTGACCCGCTGCGTGGTTCCGCAGCCAATCACCGGCTCCGTGAGCGCGACACCAGCGCAGAGCGAGGACGATTCCCCGCACTCCAAGTACTATGCGCCACCCGAAGGTGCGCAGGCGAGGAGCGGTCACGGCGGCGGCCCAAATCCGACCACCAAGTCGCAGCGCAGCCGAGCAACGATGTTTGATGAGCACACGCAGTCGCTAAAGGGACACAATGGATCGAGTGGAGGGGAGCGCTTTACTCGGTCCTTTATCCCCCGGTGCGATCAACGGCATTAGCGCAATTCGCGGCGAAGGCGGCGCGGATGCGGCACCATTCTGTTTCGCCGGTGCGCGAGGTCCGCATGAGAGGCGAACCCGACCGACGGCCCCACACGACAGTGCATCCATGCGACTGACCGCCACGGCCCACCAGTCGGCACACAGGGCTATCGCAGGATGCGCAACCACGGACGCCGACCGGACAGGCCCACACGTCAGCGATCAGGGAAATCGTGTTTGCGGGGAGAGAAGCCTGCGCCGAGGGTCCCACACATCAGCCGGTGTGACTGGTATTGGGCGCGCGCATAACGCGGAGTTGGGCTGAATTGCTTGCTGCGGCCCATTTAGGTTAGAATTCTTTCTCTTTTTCTCTGGTTTTCTTTTCCTCCTATTTTCAATTCCTAGTTTGAATTTCAAGTATGACTATGAATTTTGTGCTCAGTTTTAAAAATAGATTCTAATCATACTAGTATGGTTGGGTTTATTTGTTTATAAATCTTGTTTTATTTTATATTATTTCCTTCTTTTATCTAGTTTCAAGAATTTCTTTTAGGTTCTAAATTCCCTTTTTGGTCTTTAATATTTTCTTGTCACAAAATGCACACAAAATAAAATGTTCAGCGTGATGCAATGATTTAATTGTTCTTGGACATGGTGTTCACATAGGATGATGCATCAAACTCACATAAAGAGAAAATGTTTCTCTATTGATATTATTTCTAGCAATTTACAAAGTGGGTGTTACAAATCCTACCCCCCTTAAAAATAATCTCGTCCTCGAGATTTAAGATGAACGAGGGAAAAGGTGGGGAAAATCTATGCGAAGCTCTTCTTCTCTTTCCCAAGTTGCTTCATCTTCACCGTGGTGACTCCATTGTACTTTACACATCTTTATCACCTTATTTCTCGTAACCCGAGTCAAAGTATCCAAAATCTTGATCGGGTACTCCGTGTAAGTCAAATCACCTTGAACACTGAGCTCTTCCATTGGTAACTGTTCCTCGGGAACACGGAGACACTTCTTCAGTTGAGATACGTGGAACACATTATGCACATCCGATAGACTATCCGGTAACTCGAGTTGGTATGCCATCTCCCCAACTCTTCTAAAGATCAAGAATGGTCCAATGTAGCGAGGGGACAATTTGCCCTTAACTTTGAATCTCCTCATTCCACGCAGTGGTGACACCTTGAGGTACACATAATCTCCTTCTTCAAATTCCAGTGGTCTTCTTCTATTATCAGCATAGCTCTTTTGCCTGGTTTGAGCCACTCTCAAATTCTCTCGAATTATACGAACTTGTTCTTCTGCTTCTTGAATCAGTTCAGGCCCAAAGAACTGTCTCTCTCCAGTCTGATCCCAATACAAAGGAGTCCTGCACTTCCTCCCATATAAAGCTTCAAAAGGTGACATCTTCAGACTGGCCTGGTAACTATTATTGTACGAGAACTCAGCATAAGGCAGACTCTTATCCCAACTTCCTCCATGCTGAAGGGCACATGCTCTCAACATATCTTCCAATACTTGATTAGTTCTTTCAGTCTGTCCATCAGTCTGAGGGTGATAAGCTGTACTGAAATTCAACTTCGTGCTCATGTTCTCATGAAAGCTTCTCCAAAACCTTGAGGTAAACTGCGAACCTCGATCAGACACGATCTTCTTTGGTACTCCATGCAAACACACAATCCGAGCCATATATAACTCTGCTAGCTGAGAACCTTTATAAGTAGTCTTGACAGGAATAAAGTGAGCCACTTTAGTCAATCTATCCACAATCACCCATATAGCATCATATCCTTTCTGGGTGCGAGGCAATCCAGTAATGAAATCCATACCAATCTCTTCCCACTTCCACTCGGGTATCTTCAGTGGGTGCAATAGTCCAGCTGGCCTCTGGTGTTCAGCCTTAACTCTTTGACATACATCGCACATAGCCACATGTGCAGCCACATCTCTTTTCAATCCATACCACCAATACTTCCGCTTCAAATCCTGATACATCTTGGTACTACCAGGATGAATAGAATAATCCGAGTCGTGGGCCTCCTTTAAAATAGTCTCTCGCAGGCTTTTAACATCAGGAACACACATCCTGTCCTTGAACCATACGGTGCCCTGCTCATCTTCCGTGAATTCCGGAACTCGACCTTCAGTAATCAGATCCTTAATCTCTTTTATCTTAGCATCACCAATTTGTCCTTTGCGGATCTCTTGCTCCAAAGTAGGTTCCACATCAATAGTAACTCCTTCAGTATGAGCAACTATTCCCAGGTTAAGTCTCCTGAAATCCTCAACAATCTCATCGGGTAGTTGGGCAACAATAGCTGAATGAACATGTTCCTTGCGACTCAAGGCATCTGCAACCAAATTTGCCTTGCCCGGGTGATAGTGAATCTCCAAATCATAATCCTTAATAAGCTCCAACCAACGGCGTTGCCTAAGGTTGAGATCCTTCTAAGTGAATATATACTTCAGACTCTTATGATCCATATACACTTGACACTTGGTCCCCATGATATAATGTCTCCAAATCTTAAGCGCATGCACAACGGCAGCCAATTCCAAGTCATGAGTGGGGTAGTTCAATTCATGTTTGCGTAACTGACGAGAAGCATATGCAATCACATGTCCTTCCTGCATGAGCACACATCCCAAGCCTTGGCCACATGCATCACAATAGATATCAAATCCTTT
Organism: Zea luxurians; assembly: GCA_029449295.1. NCBI lineage: Eukaryota > Viridiplantae > Streptophyta > Magnoliopsida > Poales > Poaceae > Zea > Zea luxurians. The sequence goes on from JAOPSE010000170.1 coordinate 1,273,750, forward strand.
CTGTAGGTCTGGCATAACCAATACTGGTGGCGACATCAACCTCTTTTTCAATAGATCAAAGCTGACTTGACACTTCTCGTCCCACTTAAATTCTTTTCCTTTCTCCAAAAGCGAAGTCATAGGCTTGGCAATCTTAGAGAATCCTTCAATAAATCTTCGATAATATCCTGCTAATCCCAAGAAACTCCGAATCTCAGTAACTGTAGTGGGTACTCTCCACTCCATTATCTCCTTAACCTTAGCAGGATCCACTGCTATTCCTCCATTAGAAATAATATGACCAAGAAATGGCACCTCGCCAATCCAAAACTCGCACTTGCTGAACTTGGCATAGAGTTGATTATCTCGTAGCTTCTGTAGCACCAACCTCAGATGTTCCTCGTGATCACTATCACTCTTGGAATAAATAAGAATATCGTCGATGAATACCACGACGAATCTGTCCAAATACTCCATAAACACCTTGTTCATCAAGTTCATAAAATAAGCTGGTGCATTGGTTAATCCAAATGACATAACAGTAAACTCATATAATCCATATCGAGTCGAGAAAGCCGTTTTGGGAATATCCGATGGTCTAATCCTCATCTGATGGTAACCGGATCGGAGATCAATCTTCGAGAATACTCTAGCACCTCTCATTTGATCAAACAGATCCTCAATACGGGGCAACGGATACTTGTTCTTCACCGTAACATCATTAAGAGATCTATAATCCACACACATCCGCTGCGATCCATCCTTCTTCTGTACAAACAAGACCGGTGCTCCCCAAGGTGAGGAACTCGGACGAATGTACCCAGCCTCTTGTAACTCAGTTAACTGCTTCTTAAGTTCCTTCAACTCCTCTACGGACATCCTATATGGCCGTTTAGAAATAGGGGCAGTTCCAGGTAAGAGGTCAATAACAAACTCCACTTCTCTATCAGGGGGCATCCCTGGTAACTCCTCTAAAAAGGCATCCGAAAAATTCTTAACCACACGAATGTTGTCACCAACAAACTTCCCATCTACTAAGAATGCCGCTAGTCAAGTGGCGGTAGTTACTGCAATTCCAACTTCAAATCTTTCTCCTTTGGAACTGGTGAGTTCTATGGTTCCTTTAGCACAGTGCATAAACTGCCTTTGCCTTTCTTAACCATAACATACCAAGGATTACGTCTATAGTGCTCTCTTCTAACACTGTAGGGGTAGCCCATCTGGGTTAGAAATACAGGGTAAGAAAGGGAGAATTGTAGATAAGGCGAGTAATTACGAGAAATGTTACTGCGGGGATTTATTAGCTAAGTAGATTAGTGTGTCACCTACTATAGCTAATTCATTACCTTATGGTGGTACATATTAAGATGCCCGTATATACTATTTCAATCAATCAAAGAAGCAAATCAGACATTGATCATCAGAACAATCAACCAACATTTTAAAATAGAGAAAATAGTTTTATTTTTGTCTTAGGTTCCCTATTTCTTAAGAAATTCATAAATGTAGGTTTCCAAGGTGTGAAATCCATCTTGTCTTAGAGTAGAAAAGATAAGAATGATCAGAGTAGAACAGTAGAAGGTGAGACAGGATCAAGATAAGTATAGAGAGAATCAGAGTAAGGTGAGTTTATAGGAATAAGAATAAGGTAAGTGGGTAAGGGTTTTGTCCATTTCTATCTAGGTTTCGTCCTACAGTCAACATTTCCTCTGATACCACTTCTGTCACACCCGGCTTTAAGGAACAAAGCCAGATGCATCTCATACATGCGCCAAGAAGACAACATATATAATAACAGAGTGTATAGAGATAAATGTCATAAAACATCAGAGTATTTATTACATAGCGGAAGACTTATTACAAAATAAAATAATAAATATAAACGAACTAAGGATCGTCGGCGCCAATGTCGACTGGGAAACGCCACCTAGATCAGATCGAACTCCTCAGTGTTAGGCGGCTCCTCCTGAACCACCTGCTCTTCTCCTGTGGGGGGGGGGGTGTGAGACAGCAAGGGTGAGCTCACACATGATCATAGCTCAACAAGTTGTGGGGAACCAGTGGACATAAACTCACAAAGGTGTGAGTTCATGTGATGTGTAAGGCTAATCAATGACAGGGGTTGAAGCTGAGCATTGCTTTTAAGTAGTTGGTCAAAATTTTATTAGCAATTACTAAGTGTAAGTAAATACCAAACCATAAGTAAAGTAATAGAACAAAATTAATAATAATCCCATGCAATGCAAATGACAAAATTGAATTTAAGTTCCATAATTTAAACATCAGAGAGTCCTGAGCTGCTCATGACCGTGAGCTCGGCTAGTATACCAGTTTTACACTCTGCAGAGGTTGTACCCTTTACCCACAAGTCATGTTACCCATCTGCCAAGGGGTCGCGAATCCCATACACCTCTACCTAGGAAGCGCGGCAGGGCAACACTACGAGGCCTTTACAAAGTTCCACTAGCTTCCGAAAACCCGCTACAGTTTATAGGAAGTTCCAATGCAGGGTTCCTGGCTGACCGCCATCGCAGCAAAATCAACCAGGGACCTCCCTACACTGACCACTCCCCTACTGCCCTTGCCCCTTTCGGGTAAGGTAGTCTTCCACTAGCTTTCCTAATTAGTCAGCCAAGGGGTCCCATTCCTCCCTTGTGGTGGCACGTGGTTCTCAAGTTAAGCTCTATGTTCCAATTAACATTAATGATCTCAACATGAACATAAACAGAATAACAAGAATAATTGGAACATAGATATAATAAATGATTATCCCAAAACCATGTAAAGCAATAGCAAACTACCCAAGTGATTCAGGGGTAAACAAGGTAATGAGATAAGCAATCTAGGGTGACCTATTGGGTCCCATCAAAATTAAACTATGCATGAGTATGTGATATTAAAGAACATTATTGGGTAAAAAGTGGTCAAGGGCACAACTTGCCTTCAATGAGCTCCTGCTCAGCTACTTCAACCTGCCGCTCACCAGTATCCTCAGCAACGGGCTCTTCTACTCGCCACAATACAAACAAGCACAGTGCATATAGAGAAATTAACATTACACCAAACATATAAACAAAATACACAGAAATATTCTACATAATAAAATAAAATTCTAGGAACAGGAATCATAATTTTTGGAGTTATAGAATTTAAGTTATGGATTTTTAAAGGTTTATGTGTTTAAAAATGGGATTAAGTGTGAGATTAATTTTCTTACTGTTGTTATGGAAAAACAGAGACACTAAGTGCTAGAGAATAAAATTACAAAATTTTAGGAACTGGAATGGACTAATTTGGACTAAAAATGGATTTTCTATGATTTAAATAAGTTCTAGGAATTGTTTTTATATTAAAAATCCATTTCTGAATTTATTTATCTGATTTTCATGAGCTCTGGACTGGGCGTCAATTCCTAGAAAACACAGGGGGTTCTGGCGTAACTTTACCGAGACTCAGAGAATAGGAAATGAGGACGGCGGGTTGAATAGGTACAACCCCGGGGTCTCTTTAACAAAATATACCCGCGAAGGGGTATCTAGGGTTTCTGGTCGTTGGATCAAAGATCGAGCGCCCAGATCAGCCTGCCCACTTCATGAATCGGTATGTGATCCCAGCCGTTGGATGCCCCATCGGCGGCTCGGATTTAAAAACCTATGACCTAATCCCTCGCGTTCATCTGCTGACCTACGGCCGAGATCAACTCGAGCGAATCAGTACGCCAAGACTAATCAAGACCGCACACCATGCATCCAACGGTTCACGGACACGCCCGATCCCCATCCAGCTGAGCGGCGGCGCAACACCGACGGAGACGGTGGCGCCATCGCCGGAGTTCTCCGATCTAAGCCCCTAGCCCTCGGTCCCTGCAGAAGACGCTACTTTACGAAGAGGGCAATGGTGCGAATGCATTGGCGGGATTCTTACCAAAGTATTGCGTGGCGCAGAGTTCTATTGTCGACGTCTTGCGGCACAGCGATGGAATCACCAGTCCGGCGAGGAATTCCGGTTTGTGCGGTCGCCAACCCCGCCTGTAAACTCCACGGTCGGCTCCCCGACGTCACGCGCTATCCTCCCCGACCCAGCTGAAGCACTCGGTCAACAGCGAGGCCAAGAACCGCGGCGGCGGAAGGCTCCCAATTTGACCCGCTGCGTGGTTCCACAGCCAATCACCGGCTCCGTGAGCGCGACACCAGCGCAGAGCGAGGACGATTCCCCGCACTCCAAGTACTATGCGCCACCCGAAGGTGCGCAGGCGAGGAGCGGTCACGGCGGCGGCCCAAATCCGACCACCAAGTCGCAGCGCAGCCGAGCAACGATGTTTGATGAGCACACGCAGTCGCTAAAGGGACACAATGGATCGAGTGGAGGGGAGCGCTTTACTCGGTCCTTTATCCCCCGGTGCGATCAACGGCATTAGCGCAATTCGCGGCGAAGGCGGCGCGGATGCGGCACCATTCTGTTTCGCCGGTGCGCGAGGTCCGCAGGAGAGGCGAACCCGACCGACGGCCCCACACGACAGTGCATCCATGCGACTGACCGCCACGGCCCACCAGTCGGCACACAGGGCTATCGCAGGATGCGCAACCACGGACGCCGACCGGACAGGCCCACACGTCAGCGATCAGGGAAATCGTGTTTGCGGGGAGAGAAGCCTGCGCCGAGGGTCCCACACATCAGCCGGTGTGACTGGTATTGGGCGCGCGCATAACGCGGAGTTGGGCTGAATTGCTTGCTGCGGCCCATTTAGGTTAGAATTCTTTCTCTTTTTCTCTGGTTTTCTTTTCCTCCTATTTTCAATTCCTAGTTTGAATTTCAAGTATGACTATGAATTTTGTGCTCAGTTTTAAAAATAGATTCTAATCATACTAGTATGGTTGGGTTTATTTGTTTATAAATCTTGTTTTATTTTATATTATTTCCTTCTTTTATCTAGTTTCAAGAATTTCTTTTAGGTTCTAAATTCCCTTTTTGGTCTTTAATATTTTCTTGTCACAAAATGCACACAAAATAAAATGTTCAGCGTGATGCAATGATTTAATTGTTCTTGGACATGGTGTTCACATAGGATGATGCATCAAACTCACATAAAGAGAAAATGTTTCTCTATTGATATTATTTCTAGCAATTTACAAAGTGGGTGTTACAGACATGTGGCCCGCACCAACGGTCACCAGGCCGCACCAAACTGTCCGGTGTGCCAAGGGGGTTATGTCTGCAACAGTTGGCTTCGCTAGAAAAGGAAGGAGATCATGCATTGTTCCCTGTCCGGTGCACCCACGGACAGAAGGCAGCTATGGCCTTCCAAATGGAGCTCCTATCTGCCTTAGGGCTATAAAAGGGACTCCTAGGCACATGGAACAGCACACCAAGCACCTCTTGAACATCCTAAGATGCCTAGACGCCACAAACATACATTCGATTCTTTGTGTTTGAGATTTGAGCACTTATTTGAGCTATGAACTTGATGCGCTGTGTTGTGTGCTCTTTTCTTGACTTGTGTGCATGTCGTTGCTGCGACTCTAGCTCTTGCGCGTGTCTCTATTGCCTCCCTTACTCTTGCGGTTTATGTGTGATCAATCTTGTAAGGGTGAGAGGCTCCAACTTGTGGAGATTCCTCACAAAGGGAATACTTGAGAAAAGAAAGAAAACTGTGGTACTCAAGTTTGATCTTTGTATCACTTGAGAGGGATTGAGTGCAATCCTTGACTGAAGGAGGTCGCCATAACGAGGAGTAGGAATTGGCCGAACCATGGGATAAAATCATCGTGTCTCTTGTGCGACTATCTATTGTGATTGCTTTCTTCCTTAGAGTTCTGACTTAATCACTTGTGCTATTGTTCCTAAGTTCAATACACATTCTAAATGAACAATCAAGTGAAGAGTTCTCTCCCTCTCAATTCATGGCACCTTGGTTTTGACTTCACTAACATTTTATAAACCAAGTTTGTGTTGTTTAGTCTTGATTTTTATAGGATCACCTATTCACCCCCCTCTAGGTGCTCTCAATTGGTATCGGAGTCGTACTCTTCATTTAGGGACTAACCACCCAAAGAGATGGATCCTAAAGGCAAGGGATGGTGATCAACGACAAGGAGAAGGAGACTCTCTATGTTGACGAGGCAAAAGGTGACAAGCCCACTGACTCAGACTCGAGTCATAAGAAAAAGGATGGGAAGAAGAAGAGGTGCATGAAGAAGATCATCTACTATGACAGCGACGCCTCCTCTTCACCAAGGGACGACGATGACTCGTCCTCGAAAAAGAAAACGGATAATCAAAACTATTCTTTTGATTATTCTCGCATGCCCTACAATTTGAATGCACATTTATTGTCTATTCCTCTTGGAAAACCTCCTCACTTTTATGGATAAGATTATTCTTTCTAGAGTCATAAAATGCGTAGTCATTTATTATCTCTCCATCTTAGTATCTGGGAAATAGTGGAAAATGGAATGCATTTCGATAGTAGTGATAATCATGTATTTATTAATGAGCAAATACATAAAAATGCCCAAGATACTACTATTCTGTTAGCAAGTCTATGCAAGGATGAATACAACAAAGTCAGCGGCTTGGATAATGCCAAACAAATATGGGATACCCTCAAAATCTCTCACGAGGGTAATGATGCCACCATGATTACAAAGATGGAACTGGTGGAAGGTGAGCTTGGAAGATTCACCATGAAAAGAGGAGAGGAGCCAACCGAAACATACAACAGGCTCAAGACCCTCGTGAACAAGATCCGGAGTTGTGGGGGTACAAGAAAGACGGACCATGACGTCGTTCGACTCATGCTAAGGTCATTTACCGTTATTGATCCTCATCTTGTAAACCTTATTCATGAGAATCCCAGGTACACCAAGATGACGCCCGAGGAAATTCTTGGAAAATTCGTAAGCGGGCGCATGATGGCAAAAGAAGCTAGGTACATTGACGACATCGCCAACGGACCACTCCCACTCTACGAACCACAAGTGGAGGCTGCAAGGTGGTACAAGTGGAGGCTACCGGGCTCAACGAGGATGAAATTGTGCTTGTAATCAAGCGCTTCAAGACCGCTTTGAAGGGACGCAAGGAGTATCCCAACAAGAATAAATCAAGGGGAAAGCGCTCCTACTTCAAATGTGGTAAGTTTGGTCATTTTATAGCACAATGTCCCGATAATGACAATGACTAGGCACAAGAAAAGAAAGGGAAGGAGGAAAGGAAGAAAAACTACAGGAAGGCTAAGGGGAGGCACACATTGGCATGGAATGGGATTTGACTGTTCTTCATCTGACTCCGACAATGAAGGACTAGTTGCCTCTGCCTTCTACAAGTCCTCCCTCTTCCCCAACGAATATCACACGTGCCTCATGGCTAAGGAGAAGAAGGTACGTACACGAGATACCCGTAAGTACACTTCTTCTAGTGATGAGGATTATGATGATGATGTAGATTACAGTGATCTTTTAAGGGATTAGATAGATCTAAAGTAGATAAGATCAATGAACTAATTGATGCCCTTAATGAGAAAGATAGATTGTTAGAAAAACAAGAAGATATTCTTTATGAGGAACATGATAAACTTGTTAATGCTGAAAAATATATTGCTTTAGAAGTTAAGAGAAATGAACTTCTTTCTTCTAAATTATCTTCTTGTAAAGATTCTATTTCTAGTCTTAAGAGTTTAAATGCTAATTTAAATGCTAAGCTAGAAAAGTTAATGTGTCTAGTTCATCTATAGAGCGTGTTGTTATCTGCAATATGTGTAAAGATTTTGATATTGATGCTTGCAATGAACATGCCTCTTGTTGGGGGCCTTCGGCTTCCGATGGTCCTCAAAAACATGATTTGACAATATTTTTCGAGTGAAACATGTGAATAGGTACCTTCGGAGTCAGGTTGCGGGTGTACAAAAGCATGGCCAAGACGAAGCTTGACTGGGGCGGAAAGCGACCACAACGAAGGATAAGACGATCACGAAGCTACGTGTAGAAAAGCTTCGGCATGACGGCAAAAAAGAGGAACCGACTTAAAGATGAAAAGTCAAGTTAAACCCCGAAGGATTGCTATAAAGTTATTGTCAAATGTAAAGGGCGTCAATGTAATTTTACATGGGCTGCGTCCCGTGCCTATAAATAGATGAACAGTACTCCCGTACTGTTCACGCTGACCTGGCATACGCTTTTTCACATCACGTCTGCATCCTTACTTTCCATCAATCCGAAGGTACACTTGTAATTTGTTTTCATGAATTTGGCAATAAAGATAAATTGATGATAATACTCAAACCATTATTTGTATTTTATATATGTGTTCTTTTTTATCGTTAATCAATCTTATGAAAATCTTTTCCTTTGTAATCTTCGTCCAAGATTCATTATATCCGAAGGGATAAAATGTTTTTAAGGACGAAGGAGCTTAACATTTAACACTTTCTATGTTGCCTTGTTCTTAATTCTTAGCATTTGAGAACAAGTCCCCAACATTGGCGCCCACCTCCGGTGAACTCACACACATTTTCTGAAGTTTTGAACACCTTCGGCAAGCGTCACCTTCGTCATGCCGCCTAAAAAAGCTTCAGCGACAGGGGCTGCCACTCTGCAGCCGCTGGACCCCAATCAAGATGTCGTTTCTCTTAGGGAGGCCCGAAGCCAGAAGAGGAAGGTCACCAGTCCAACGCCTCCGGAGGACAACTTGGATCAAGAAATCCAAAATTTAGAGATGATCAATCAACAGGTCCAACGGAAGAAGGAGAAGATGGCTCGTCTAGCTGATCTTCAAAGGCAGATAGACGAAGCCTCGGAAGAGCTTCGACATCTTGCTCAAGATGACCAGAACCAAAGGCCCCCACACAGAGAGCTTCATCAAGAGGGCTTCTACAACGAGGGCGACTGGTATGAAGATTTCCATCATGGAAATTTTGCTTTTGATGATGCTTCTCCCTTGTCAACAGAACTACAGGCTATTCCTTGGCCGCAGTCTTACAATCCGCCCCAGCTCCCCATGTACGACGGTCATTCAGACCCGAAACAATTCTTGATGAGCTATGAGGCAACTATATCTTCGTACAGTGGCAACACGACGGTCATGGCAAAGTCCTTCGTCATGGCTGTCAGGAGCGTTGCACAAACCTGGTACTCCTCCCTTAGGCCAGGGACAATCACCTCATGGCAAAAGTTGAAGGATATGCTGATAACTAGCTTCCAAGGGTTTTAGACGAAGCCAGTCACTGCTCAAGCTTTATTCCAGTGCACCCAGGATCACGAAGAATACCTTCAGGCATATGTCCGAAGGTTCCTACGTCTGAGGGCACAGACACCAACAGTGCCCAATGAAATTGTCATTGAGGCCATGATCAAGGGGCTTCGGCCAGGACCTGCAGCTCAGTACTTTGCTAGGAAGCCTCCTCAAACTTTGGAGAAGCTGCTCCAGAAGATGGACGAGTATATTCGAGCTGACAATGATTTTCGCCAAAGAAGGGAGGAAGCTTTCAGGTTCTCTGAAATGGCCAGGGGCTTCGGAGGAAGATTTTATCCGAGGCACGTCAGGTCAATTCACAATTCTACCCAAAGTGATGACAAAGGGAGTCAACAACAAAGGCCATAGTGCTCCTCGCAAGCTTCAGGGCAACAGCTGTTGAGGGCTTGTTCTCAAATGCTTCGGATTAAGAACAAGGCAACATAAAAGATGTTAAACGTTAAGGCCCTTCGTCCTATCGAACATTATTCCCCATCGGGAATGATGAGTTCCGGACGAAGGTCACAAGAAACATACCTTCGTAAATTCAGCACGTAATAACGAAGGACTCATAAAAAACATGGAATGTAAATCATGGAATCATTTCTATTTTATTAATACAAAGGAATAGAAATGATTATGAATTACAAATGTACCTTCGGTCCTGAGAGAAGGTAAATAGTACAAGCGTGATGCAAAAATGCCAGGTCAGCGTGAACAGTACGGGAGTACTGTTCATCTATTTATAGATGCGGGACGCAGCCCACATGAAATTACATCCATGTCCATTACATTTGTTAATAACCTACGGAAATCAGTCAAGGTCCACGCAGTCTTTTCATCTTTAAGTCGGTTCCCCCCTCAGCAATTGCGCCGAAGCTCTCCTGCGCACAGCTTCGCCTGCGCTCGTCCTTCGTCTGGTTCAAGCTTCGTCCCGACCGTGCTTTATATTCATAGTTCTGAGCCCGAAAACACCTGCTCACATAATCCACTTGGAAAACATTGTCAAACCATGTTTTTGAGGACCTTCGGAGGACGAAGGCCCCCAACAGTAGCCCCTCGCAATATTAATTTGTTTGACAATAAATTCAGATTGCGATATGGACGAAGGCCTTAAGCCGAAGGTCCGAAAAAACACCTTCCCTTTGCTAGAATAGCAATATTCACTGACAAGCGGGGTCATTCAATTTTCAACGCCCTGGGCGTATAAATAAGAGCACACCGCCAACTCATTTGGTACGCATACTTGCCTTTTGCTTCGGCCCACTAAAATTTTTAGCGCTTGTTCATTAGGATTTGCTGTTCTTTTTGATTTTGGAGCTTCGGCCTCGGGAACAATTTTTATCGTTGTCGAAGATGTCTGAAGGCAAGAAAACCCCTGCTGAGATGAAACTGAAGATCCCGGCTGATACGAAGCTGAGTCTCGAGGAGGAGAAGAATCTGGGGTTCCTGATAGCGATGGCAGAGACCAATACAGAGAAAATCACGAAGGAGATTCTCGAAGGTTTGTCCGAGGATACTGATGACAGCGACAGCTTTGATGTGGAAAGTGGTGGGGAAGAGGGCGAAGATCGACCGTGGCGACCAAGTCACTCGGTTTTTGGGAAAACGACCATCAAGCAGAGTCACATTGATAATATGAGGGGGCGATATTTCCGAGACATATCTATTGTGAGAGCTGACGCCGGGGAAAAGACTTCTCCCACCCCCGAAGAGAATGAAGTTGTGATTTTCCGAAGCTTCCTCAAGGCTGGGCTTCGATTCCCCCTGAGCAATTTTGTTGTTGAGGTATTGAAAACATTCCAAGTCTACCTTCATCAACTCACTCCCGAAGCTATTATAAGGATGGGGATTTTTGTCTGGGCTGTAAGAAGCCAAGGTTTGGAACCGAACGCTAAAAGCTTCTGTAACATTCATGAGTTATTATACGAGACGAAGCCCTGGGGAAAGGAGCAATACCACAACAACTTCGGGTGCTACAGCTTCGGCGCCCGCTCCGGGTCAAGCTGCCCTGTGCCGACCTTTCGGAAGAGGTGGCCCGGAGCCTGGATGACTGAATGGTTTTATGTAAAGAATGATCTAGCAGCTCAAGAGAATGTAAAGAGTATTATTATGCACCCAATCTGGCAACGCTTCGGCCTTCGAAGGCCGAAGGTCGAAATGGACGAAGCCGCCGAGGAATGTCAAAGAGCCTTCGGGGTAGTCTGCTCGTTTATTGGGACAAGGGACTTGGTCCAAGAACACATTGCCTTCAGGGTATGGCCACTTGCAGAAAAGTGGGAAATGCCAAAGGAAACCATCAAAGAGTCCGACGAAGGCGGACTAGTCAGATTAAAGTTCACATTCAAATATGCAGATAAATTTATTGAACCTGATGATGACTGGCTGAAAAGTATTGAAACATTAAGTGATGAATTGCTTGGGGCATACTCGAAGGCTGAAAATACTGCTCTATCAGCAGCCTTCGGAGGCCGAAAAAAGAAGAGACTGAACCGAGTGTTTGATGCAGTCGGGTTCTTCTACCCTGATTATTGCTATCCCATCCGAAGGCAAAAAAGGAAAAACATAACCTCTGAAAAAGAAGAAGCTGGAACCGCTCCTAGCGAGCCAGAACCAAAAGGAAAAAGGTTGAAGGTCCTCACACACCGACCACGCCATATTGAACCAGCTTCGGTGCCTGAGTTTACTGGAGAAACTTCTTCGGCCGCCGAAGCTGAACAGCCAACCTTGCTGCCAGAAATTGCAGAAATGACCGAAGCACCATCGACAGAGAAAATGGAGGAAGCGAAAAATCTGACTAAGGAAAAAACATCAGAAATTTTTAGTCCTGTAGTAAATGTCGAAGCAGCAAAAAGCCAAAAGGGTCCAATGGTAACCCCAAAAAGGAAGAGAATGGTAAATGTACTAGATGTCTTGGAGACAATTAAATCTCCAAGCACAACTCCAAAAAAGAGTGCTGAAATTGCTGAAACTTCCTCTGAAACTCCGACGCAACAAGCTGAAGCTGAAGCTGGGCCTTCAGAGCCCTTCAAGGAACAACCTTTGGAAGCCGAAGCAGTTAAAATACCAGAACCAATTTTAATTGAAGAAACTGACACTGCCATCCCCGAAGCGCCTGCCAGCATGTGTGATTACATCATACGACACGCTTCGGGGAAAAAATTATCTGAAGAAGAAATTAATGAAGCTAACCATTATGCAAAGGAGTTAAAATATCCAAAGGGGGCAGTAATATTCAATGGGACAAATGAAGACGATTTTTTATACTGCCTGCCTGACAACAAAGAGCTCTCTGTCTGCCGAGAAATGGCCAGGAGTATTGGTTTCCCGAAGCTTGAATCTGGATTAAGCGCCATGACGAAAGAAGATCTCGCAGACAGTCTTGCGTACAACAGCCTGAAGGTACGGGAATTTAACGCTTGAAAAGAGAACCCCCTTATTTTTTACGCAACTCGTTCCTTTTTTCTTATATGAATTCTTCTTCGTATAGGGCCTGATCCTAAGCAACGCGCTAAGAGCGCAAAAGAGCGCCGAAGATGAAAGTTATGAAATTGCATTTAATAATTTACGCTCTGAAGTTATCAAACTGAGAAACGAAGCTTTGGAAAAAGATAAAATTCTGCTTACATTGGTAGATAAAGTGAAAAAAGACGAAGCTGCTTCAAGGGCCCAAACCGAAGCTCAAAAACGCGAGATTAAAGAACTTCAAAAACAGCTGGCTAGAGCTAAAGAGGAGCGCGCGCTTGAGGAAACGAAACGAGAACTTAGTGATTTTATGGTCGGTAAATTGGAATCAAGAGTCAAGGAGCTTCGGTCATCCCAGGGGAAATGCTATGTTAAATCTATAGAATGTGTGAATAAAATTAAAGCCAGCTTTGCCAGCGTCGGCGCCTTTTCCAGCGAAGAAAATTTTTCTCGAGGCAATCCCGAAGATCCGTTGGAATGGATTAGCCATGAAGCAGAAGCCTTCGAAGAGATTCTGAACAGTCGCGGCGATATCTGCGCTTTTTCGGGCGCCAGAGGGATCGCTTCTGTCTTAGAGAAGAAAGGTTGTGATCATGTAAAATTTCTAGCTCAGTCCGAAGCTGCCTTATCTTCCGAAGACATTAAGGACCCCTCGGCCGAAGCAAGCGTGGTTGGCGGTAAATTCTTTACGGATATCTGGAACGACGGCGGCCGAGAAATGGCGCAAGAGATCATCCAAAAAAGCGAAAAAGGCATACATGATGCTAGAAAAGTAGCAGAGGCTGCCGAAGGGAGTACGGAGCCTGAAAGACAATTAGGTACCAATTAGTCATTCTTGTTGCGTTGTAATTTTCATTTCAAACTCTGCATATTGTTTGCGATAGTGACGAAGAAATGTTCTCTTCCCTCGGCAGCTGCTGGGTCAACTGCCGACCCTTACACAAAAGGAGATGAAGAAATCAAACAAATGGCCGAAGCTATCATGGACAAAGTTGTTGATCAACTTTTAAATGAAGTCGCCGAAGCAGTATTAAGAGAGGACTAGATGCTGCTAGAAAAACATTTAAATTGTGATCTATGTAATATTTTGTACATTTGGATGTAATATACAAGTTTTTTTTTTTTCATTATTCAATTCTTCACGATGCATGAAACTCTATATACATACCTTTTTGAGCCTTCGGCGAAAAAACACCTTCCCTTCTTTTCATGCTTCGTGAAGAAGGCATTCTTCGTTAAAATTATTCTGATGGATCACATCCATGCTTCGTGAAATCATTATCCGAAGCTATACTCCGTAGCTATACAATCTCAATATTGATCTGATAAAGCTCGCCCATGTTTCATAGAAATGTTCTCCGAAGCTGTAATCCGAAGCTATACAATTTCGATATCACTTTCTCGGAGCATCCTTTCGAAGGTTGAGAGTGTCACTTTCTTTTGCCAAATGCAATATGATGTATGATGTTTATGTTATGCAAAATGATGTGATGATGTTATGCTATGCATGTGACATTTGTTCCGAAGATACTCATAAAATATATTCATAAGCTCTGCATTCCCTTAGGAACGTCTTTGGAGCTTCTTCGTCTTTTACTTAGACGATCTCAGCGTTGACTTTTCGCTGTAAGCCTCCCTTAGGAGCTTCTTCGCCCTTTACTTAGGCGGTATCAGCGTTGACTTTTCGCTGTAAGCCTCCCTTAGGAGCTTCTTCGCCCTTTACTTAGGCGGTATCAGCGTTGACTTTTCGCTGTAGGCTCTGCATTCCTTTAGGAACGACTTCTGAGCAGAAAACTTACACTGCGCTCCCTTTGGAACGGCTTTTTGTGACCTTGCAAACTTACTCTGCGTTCCTTAGAACGGCTTTCTGTTACTCCGAAGGATTTCTAATTCGAAGGTCCTCCTTGGTAACGGAAAAAATTTTGAACTTCAGCAACTTAAGCTTGTGGAGCAAATAGATCTTCCTCGTGGAGAACAACGAAATTATTACATGAAAACTATCAATGTTTTTTGTTTCGCAGAAAATAAAACTGAAAAGGAAAGACTGCTATCAAAGGTAGGATATGTATCAATAAATGTGCTTCGACTCTGGCACAGTGCTGTTGACTGTGCGAGCTTCGGACTGTTCTCTGAAATCCCTCTGGTGTGGAGCATGTTGATTCCCTTCTGGCTGTTGACCTTGCTGTAATGGAGGTGGAGGCGGAAGCTGCTGCCAGGAAGCTTGAGGTTGACTTGCCGAAGCTACAGAAGCTGCAGGGTGGTTGTCTATGTATTGTGGGACATAAGGCGGATGATACGAAGCAGTATGCATGACCTGCTTCGGCTGAGCTTGTTGAGATGCAGCTTCGGCAATTTCCTTTTGCTTCTGGATCGTAATATGGCACGACCTAGTGGTATGGCCCTTGCCTTCTCCACAGAACAAGCAAAACAGTCTCCTTGGCTGATCTCCGAATCTTCCGCCGAAGCCCCTGGCGCCTCTGCCTCTTGGGGCTGGTGGCCGGAAGGAAGCTTGTTGTTGCCCTGAAGCCTGTGATGAGCATTGCGGTCTGTTCTGGCTCCCCTTATCATCATTCTGAGTGTTGTGGATAGAACGGACATGTCTCGGGTAGTATCTTCCTCCGAAGCCCCTGGCCATTTCAGAAAATCTGAAGGCCTCCTCCCTTCTTTGTCGAAAGTCATTGTCAGCGCGAATGTACTCATCCATCTTTTGGAGCAATTTCTCCAAGGTCTGAGGAGGCTTTCTAGCAAAGTATTGAGCTGCAGGCCCAGGACGAAGCCCCTTGATCATAGCTTCGATAACAATTTCATTGGGCACCGTTGGTGCCTGTGCCCTCAATCGTAAAAACCTTCGGACATACGCCTGAAGGTACTCTTCGTGATCCTGAGTACACTGGAACAGGGCTTGAGCTGTGACTGGCTTTGTCTGAAATCCTTGAAAACTGGTCAGTAACATATCCTTCAGCTTCTGCCATGAAGTTATTGTTCCTGGCCGAAGGGAGGAATACCAGGTCTGAGCAACATTCCTGACGGCCATGACGAAAGACTTCGCCATAACTGCAGCATTGCCCCCGTACGAAGACACCGTTGCTTCGTAACTCATCAAGAATTGCTTCGGGTCGGAGTGACCATCAAACATGGGGAGCTGAGGTGGCTTATAGGATGGAGGCCAAGGTGTAGCCTGCAGCTCAGCAGACAGAGGAGAAGCATCATCAAAAACAAAATTTCCCTGATGGAAATTATCATACCAGTCATCTTCGTTGACGAAGCCCTCCTGATGAAGGTCTTTCTGATGAGGCCTTCTGTTCTGCTCATCGTGAGTGAGATGACGGACTTCCTCAGAGGCTTCGTCTATCTGCCTTTGCAACTCAGCTAGGCGGGCCATCTTCTCCTTCTTCCTTTGTACTTGTTGGTGTAGCATTTCCATATCCCTGATTTCTTGGTCTAGCTCTTCTTCCTGAAGTGTCGGGCTGAGAGCCTTTCTCTTCTGGCTTCGGGCTTCCCGAAGAGAGACGGTCTCCTGGTTGTGGTCCAGCGGTTGCAGTGCTGAAGCCCCGGTCGCTGAAGCTTTCTTCGGCGCCATAGCTTCCGAAGGTGTTCAAAAAAGCTCGAAGTGGAAGTGAGTTCACCGGAGGTGGGCGCCAATGTTGAGGGCTTGTTCTCAAATGCTTCGGATTAAGAACAAGGCAACATAAAAGATGTTAAACGTTAAGGCCCTTCGTCCTATCGAACATTATTCCCCATCGGGAATGATGAGTTCCGGACGAAGGTCACAAGAAACATACCTTCGTAAATTCAGCACGTAATAACGAAGGACTCATAAAAAACATGGAATGTAAATCATGGAATCATTTCTATTTTATTAATACAAAGGAATAGAAATGATTATGAATTACAAATGTACCTTCGGTCCTGAGAGAAGGTAAATAGTACAAGCGTGATGCAAAAATGCCAGGTCAGCGTGAACAGTACGGGAGTACTGTTCATCTATTTATAGATGCGGGACGCAGCCCACATGAAATTACATCCATGTCCATTACATTTGTTAATAACCTACGGAAATCAGTCAAGGTCCACGCAGTCTTTTCATCTTTAAGTCGGTTCCCCCCTCAGCAATTGCGCCGAAGCTCTCCTGCGCACAGCTTCGCCTGCGCTCGTCCTTCGTCTGGTTCAAGCTTCGTCCCGACCGTGCTTTATATTCATAGTTCTGAGCCCGAAAACACCTGCTCACATAATCCACTTGGAAAACATTGTCAAACCATGTTTTTGAGGACCTTCGGAGGACGAAGGCCCCCAACAACAGCAGAGCTCTTTCCGGCCGCTAGCGCCAAGGGGCAGAGGCAACAGGGGCTTCGGGGGAAGATTTGGAGATCAACCAAGAAAAATTTATTGCCTATTCTGTGGTGAAGGCAAAGGCCATACCACCAGGATGTGCCATGTTACCATCCAGAAGCAAAAGGAGCTAGCAGAGGCTGCAGCGCAACAGAACCAGTCGAAGCAGGTCATGCATACTGCTTCGTACCATTCGCCTTACATTCCAGAATATGTAGGCAATCACCCTGCAGCCTCTGTTGCTTCGGCAAGCCAACCCCAAGCTTCCTGGCAACAGCTTCCACCACCACCACCAATACAACGTGGTCCACAGCCAGAAGGGAGCCAGCACTCTCACCCCCAGAGGGACCTCAGGGAGGAGTCCGAAGCTCGCACAGTCAATAGCACTGTGCCAGAGTCGAAGCATATTTACTGACAAAATATCCTACCTCGACAGCAGCTTTTCGCATTTTCGCATTCAGTTTTACTTTCTTTGTAGTAAAGAACAATTATGGGAAGTTTAAGTGTCTTTTATCGTTTTTTCAAATTCTTGTAACAGTTTAGCTTATCATCATAATGAAAATATATCTTCTCCATAGGCTTGAGTTACTGAAGCACAAGAATTTATGGTGGCACGGAGAACCTTCGAATTATCAAAAACTTGTTCTAAGGAACACACTGTAACTTCTTCGAAATAGTAAAAAGTCGTTCCTAAAGGAGTGCAGTGTAAGTTTTGTGCTCAAAAGTCGTTCCGAAGGGAATGCAGAGCTTACAGCGAAAAATAAACGTTGATTCCGCTGAAAGTAAAAGGCGAAGAAGCTCCTAAGGGAGGCTTACAGCGAAAAATAAACGCTGATTCCGCTGAAAGTAAAAGGCGAAGAAGCTCCTAAGGGAGGCTTACAGCGAAAAGTCAGCGCTGAGATAAAAAGATTGTGTGCTCTATTGCAGAGATGTGTGTATCTTTGGCATAAATATCATTTTGCATAGCATAACATCATCACATCATTCTGCATAACATAAGCATCATACATCATATTGCATGTAGAACAAGAAGGGGACATAGTATTGATCTTCGAAGAATGTTTTGGAAAAAGAGAAAATCGTGCTAAAGCACAAGATAAATTGAGAAAAAGTATAGCTTCGTCAGAGAGGCAACATAAAACTTTTTTATAGCTTCGAAGAATGTTTTCACGAAGCTTGGATATTCTTCATCAGAGAAGTATGGAAATTCTTGTGATACATAAAAGATTTTCTTCACGAAGCATGAAAAGAAGGGAAGGTGTTTTTTCGCCGAAGGCTCAAAAAACGGTATGTATGCAAAATTTCATGCATCGTAAAGAATTGAACCATAAATAGATTATATATTACATTCAAAGTTACAAAGTTTTACACATGTCATGTTCCAAGTATTTTTACAATAGCACTTAATCTTCCCTAAGAACTACTTCTGCAGCTTCGTTTAGTAGCTGATTGACAACTTTGTCCATGATGGCTTCGGCCATTTGTCTAATTTCGTTGTCCCCCTTCGGGGGGGGGGTCCGGAGCTGCCTCAGCAGGTTCTGAGGGAGGAGAGGACACAGCTATATTACTATTACAAAACCGCGAACAAAGTTTAAAATCAAAAATCACAACAGAATAAAAACCACTAATTAATACCTATTTGCCCTTCGGGCCCTGTGCTTTTTTCAGCAGCCTCCGCTACCTTCCTAGCGTCATGGATGCCTTTTTCGCTTCTCTGAATGATTTCTTGAGCCATTTCTCGGCCGCCATTGTCCCAAATGTCGGTGAAAAATTTTCCACCGACCTGGCTTGCTTCGGCTGAAGGGTCTTTGATATCTTCAGAGGATAAAGTAGCTTCAAACTGTGCCAAAGATTTCACATGCTCGCACCCTTTCTTCTCCAAAATAGTAACAATTCCTCTGGCGCCCGAAAAAGCACAAATGTCCCCGCGACTATATAAGATTTCCTCGAAGGCCTCAGCTTCGTGACTGATCCATTCAATCGGGCCTTCTGGATTCCCTCTTGTGAAACTTTCTTCACTAGAAAATGCACCGACGCTGGCAAAGCTGGATTTTATCTTTTTAACACACTCTATGGATTTATCATAGCACCTTTTCTTCGAAGCACGAAGCTCTTCAACATTTATTTCCAAATGATTTGCCCATTGATCACTTAGTTCTCGTTTTGTTTCTTCAAGAATGCGTTCTTCTTTAGCTCGGGCTAATTGTTTCCGAAGATCATCGATTTCACGCTTCTGAGCTTCGGCTTGAGTTTTAGAGCTAGCTTCGCCTTCCTTCATTTTATCCACCAATGTAAGCAGAATTTTGTCCTTTTCCAAGGCTTCGTTTCTTAGCCTGATAACCTCTGTTCGAAGGTCGTTAAGAGCAATAGTGCAGCTCTCGTCTTCAGCATTCTTTTGTGCCCTTAAGGCATTGCTGAGTATTAAGCCCTATTCAAAAGAATGAATGGATTAACATAACAGCAAAAGACTAGTTCAAATTCATAAATTTCAAAATTTACAATTTTTGTACCTTCAGACTATTATATGCAAGGCTATCTGCAAGATCCTCCTTCGTCATGGCGCAAAGGCCAGCTTCAAGCTTCGGGAACCCCATGCTCCTAGCCATCTCTCGGTAGACGGATAATTCTTTATTGTCTGGGAGACAGTATAGGAAGTCATCTTCATCTGTTCCATTGAACACTACGGCCCCCTTTGGATACTTCAGTTCTCGGGCATAGTGATTAGCTTCAAAAATCTCTTCTTCAGATAGTTTCTTCCCCGAAGCATGTCGCACAATATAATCATGTATTTTGGAAGATGCTTCGGGGACGCCAGTGTCAATTTCTTCAATCAAAATTGGCTCTGTCATTTTTATTTTTTCGGTTTCCAAAGTTGCCTCTGTCAATTTTCTTTCTTCAGCTTTCAAAGGTTTTACCTTGATGGGCTCTGAGGGCCCAGCTTCAGTTTCAAATTGTTGCTTCAAAGTTTCAGCAACAAAGGCTTCAGTAGACACTTCAGAAGCTTCAACAGTTTTCTTCAGAGTTATGCTCGAAGATTTAATTGTTTCCAAAACATCCAGCACATTAACCATCCTTTTTCTTTTCGGGGTCGCTGTTGGCCCCTTTTGGATTTTTGTTGTTGGACTTAAAATTTATAATGTTTTTGCTTCTTCAGTCCTCGATTCTTCTGTTTTCTCTGTTGCTGGTACTTCGGCCATTTCCTCGATTTTTGCCACTAGAGTTGGTTCTCTGGCTTCGGTGGCCGAAGAGGCCTCACCAATAAACTCAGGAACTGTGGCCGGCTCAATATAACGTGGAGGGTGTGTGAGTACCTTTACCTTTTTCCTCTTCGGTGCTGGCTCGCTAGGAGCAGCTGAAGCGATTTCCTTTGCAGGAGAAGTATTTTTCCTTTTTTGGCCTCGCACCGGGTAATGGTAGTCGGGGTAGATAAACCCAATTGCATCAAATACTCGGTTAAGCCTCTTCTTCTTTCGGCCTCCGAAGGCCGCTGATAGTGCAGTATCTTCGGCTTTCGAGTATACCCCAAGCAATTCGTCACTTATGGCCACAATACTTTTCAACCAGTCATCATCTGGTTCAACAAACTTATCTCCGTATTTGAATGTGTATTTTAGCCTAACTAGCCCGCCTTCGTCAAGTTCCTTGACAGTCTCCTTTGGCATTTCCCACTATTCTACAAGTGGCCAAACTCTGAAGGCAATATGCTCTTGGACCAAATCCCTTGTACCAATAAAAGAGCAGACTACGCCGAAGGCTCTCTGGCATTCTTCGGCTGCTTCATCCATCTCCACCTTCGGCTTTCGGAGGCCGAAGCGTTGCCAGATAGCGCACATAATGATACCCTTGATATCTTCACGTGATTTCAGGTCATTTTTCACGTAAAACCATTCTGTCATCCAGTTGCCGAGCCACCTCTTTCGAAAGGTTGGCACAGGGCAGCTTGACCCCGACCGAGCGCCGAAGCTGTAGCAGCCAAAATTGTTGTGATACTGCTCTTTGCCCCAGGGTTTTGTCTCATACAATAGCTCGTGAATGTTACAAAAGCTTTTTGCGTTAGGTTCCAAACCTTGGCTTCTCACGGCCCACACAAAGATGTTCATCCTTATGATTGCTTCGGGGATAAGTTGGTGAAGGTAGATTTCGAATGTCTTCAATACTTCCACGACAAAACTACTCAAGGGAAATCATAAGCCAGCTTTCAAGAAGCTTCGGAATATCACGACCTCATTTTCCTCGGGAGTTGGACAAGTCTTCTCTCCTTCGTCAGCCCTCACAACAGATAAGTCCCAAAAATATCTCCCTCTCATATTGACGAGATGGTTTTCCTTAATGCTGGACTTACCAAAAACTGCATGGCTTGGTCGCCAGGGTCGATCTTCGGAATCTTCACCACCACTATCCACATCATAACTATCACTGTCGCCAGTATCTTCAGATAAACCCTCCAAAATCTCTCTGGTGATCTTCTCCGTATTAGTCTTCGACATTGATTCAAGAAAACCCAGGTGCATTTCCTCAGAAAGGCTTAGCTTCGAAGCACCAACAACTTTCTTATCCTCAGGCATCTTCTCAAATGCTGACAAACCACACTCGAAACCGAAGCTTCAAAATTTAAAACCGAGCAAGTGCTGTCGCGCGCAGGCTGAAAAGCTAGGTGAGTAAAAAGCAGATGGCAAAAGAGCGTGCCAAATAAACTTGTGGTGAGCTCTTATTTATACACCCAGTGTGTCGAAAACTGGAGGGCCCCGTTTGTCAATGACTGTTGCTATTCTAGCAAAAGGAAGGTGTTTTTTCGGACCTTCGGCTTAAAGCCTTTGTCCATGTCGCAATATGAATTTATCATTACAGTAAATTAATATTGCGAGGGGCTACTGTTGGGGGCCTTCGGCTTCCGAAGGTCCTCAAAAACAAGATTTGACAATATTTTCCGAGTGAAACATGTGAACAGGTACCTTCGGAGTCAGGTTGCGGGTGTACAAAAGCATGGCCAAGACGAAGCTTGACTGGGGCAGAAAGCGACCACAACGAAGGATAAGACGATCACGAAGCTACGTGTAGAAAAGCTTCGGCATGACGGCAAAAAAGAGGAATCGACTTAAAGATGAAAAGTCAAGTTAAACCCCGAAGGATTGCTATAAAGTTATTGTCAAATGTAAAGGGCGTCAATGTAATTTTACACGGGCTGCGTTCCGTGCCTATAAATAGATGAACAGTACTCCCGTACTGTTCACGCTGACCTAGCATACGCTTTTTCACATCACGTCTGCATCCTTACTTTCCATCAATCCGAAGGTACACTTGTAATTTGTTTTCATGAATTTGGCAATAAAGATAAATTGATGATAATACTCAAACCATTATTTGTATTTTATATATGTGTTCTTTTATATCGTTAATCAATCTTATGAAAATCTTTTCCTTTGTAACCTTCGTCCAAGATTCATTATATCCGAAGGGATATAATGTTTTTAAGGACGAAGGAGCTTAACATTTAACACTTTCTATGTTCCTTGTTCTTAATTGTTAGCATTTGAGAACAAGTCCCCAACACCTCTACCATTCTCAAGTTGAATAGTGATGTTGCTAATCTAGGTGCTCAACTTAAAACTTGCAAAAATGATTATGAGAAATTAAAATTTGCCAAGGATGCCTACACCATTGGTAGACACCCCTCCATTAAGGATGGACTTGGTTTCCAAAAGGGAACCAAGAACTTAACAAGCCAAAGGGCCTCCAGTATTAATAAGGAGAAAGGGAAGGCTCCTATGGCTAGTAGCTCTTATTCTTCACATGACCAAAAGAACCATCCCTATCTTTATGCTCATGTTAAGAATGGTTCTAGTGTTGCTCATCATGAAAGGTGCTATAATCATGTTGTTTTACCGGTTCGTCATGATGCTGCATTTAATTCTCATGCCATGTTTGCATCTAGTTCTTCATATGCTCATGGTAGGAATAGACCTAGGGGCCATCATGTTGCTTCTCATGCGCCTAGGAAGGCATCAAATGGACCAACAATGCTTTATCAAACATATGATGCTTCATTTGTTCTTTTATGCAAAAATCATCAAGTAGTTTCTAGAAGTTTGGGACCTAAGTGCAAGAGAGAAAAACTTGCATCTGGGTTCCAAAGTCTTTTGTGACTAACCTTGTTGGACCCAACAAGAGTTGGGTACCTAAAACCTAAGCTAAAATTACCTTGTAGGTTTATGCATTCGAGGGCACAAGCTGGATCATTGATAGCGGATGCACAAACCACATGATAGGGAAGAAGAAAATGTTCACCTCCTACGTCAAGAACAAGGATTCCCAAGACACTATCGTCTTTGGAGATGGGAACCAAGGCAAGGTCAAGGGTTTGGGTAAAATAGCCATCACTACCGAGCATTCAATTTCAAATGTGTTTCTAGTAGAATCGCTCAGCTACAATTTATTGTCTGTAAGTCAATTATGTCACATGGGCTATAATTGTTTATTTATAAATATTGATGTATCTATCTTTAGAAGAAGTGATGGTTCATTAGCTTTTAAAGGTGTATTAGACGGCAAGCTCTATTTAGTTGATTTCTCAAAAGAGAATGTCGATCTAGATGCATGTTTAATCGCTAAGACTAATATGTACTGGCTCTGGCACCACCGTCTAACACATGTTGGGATGAAGAATCTTCATAAACTTCTAAAGGGAGAACATATGTTAGGACTAACCGATGTCTATTTTGAGAAAGACAGACCTTATGCAGCATGCTAGGCAAGAAAGCAGGTGGGAACTACTCATCAAAGCAAGAAAGTGATGACAACATCAAGACCACTAGAACTCCTACACATGGATCTCTTCGGGCCCATTGCTTATCTTAGCATCGGGGGAAGTAAGTATGGTCTTGTAATTGTTGATGATTTTTCCCGCTTCACTTGGGTGTTCTTTTTGTAGGATAAATATAAAACCCAAGGAACATTAAAGTGCTTCTTAAGGAGAGCTAAAAATGAGTTAGGGCTAAAGGTGAAAAAGATAAGAAGCGACAATGGATCTGAGTTCAAGAACCTTCAAGTAGAAGAATACCTTGAGGAGGAAGGCATCAAGCATGAGTTCTCTGCTCCCTACACAACACAGCAAAATGGTGTAGTAGAAAGGAAGAATAGGATGCTCATCGACATGGCAAGAACAATGCTTGGTGAATACAAGACGCCTGAGCGGTTTTGGCCAGAAGTTGTAAATACAGCTTGCCACGCCATAAACCGGCTCTATCTTCATCGCCTCCCCAAGAAGACATCATACGAACTCCTAACTGGTAACAAACCCAATCTTTCTTACTTTCGTGTATTTGGGAGCAAATGCTACATCATGGTAAAGAAAGGTAGACTTTCGAAATTTGCTCCCAAAGCTGTAGAAGGGTTTTTACTAGGTTATGATTCAAATACAAAGGCATATGGGTCTTCAACAAATCATCAGGTTTAGTTGAATTCTCTAGCGACGATGTATTTGATGAGACTAATGGCTCTCCAAGAGAGCAAGTTCATCTTGATGATGTAGATGAGAATGAGGTTCCGACGGCCGTAATACGAACAATGGTGATAGGTGATGTGCGACCGCAGGAACAACAAGATCAAGATCAACCTTCTTCCTCTACATTGGTGCATCCCCCAATTCAAGATGAGGAACAGGAACTTCAAGATGAAGGCTTGGATCAAGGGGGAGCACATGGAGAACAGGATAAGGAGGAAGAAGCACAACAAGCTCGTCCAACTCAAGTCCAGGCGACAATTCAAAGGAATCATCCAGTGGATCATATTCTGGGTGATATTAGCAAGAGAGTAACTACTTGTGACGGAACCTCCCAAGTCATTAGGCCCACCTACAGTTGTCCTTGTCCAACGGACTTCAGACAACCCTGCAGGTGCTCCTGAATCACTTGACAAGTTCGGTATCTGTATTCCTTACTTTTCCCAAGAGCGTTTCACCTGTCACACAGACATTACAATTCATCGGAGATACGAAAGTGCAGAAGCAATTACAATAACTTACCTTATATTAAAGTAAGAAAGAGTTATAATATTACAGACCAGAGTGAAATATAAGAGTGCTGGGTATTATTATTACATCACTTTGGGAGGCAAAAACCCCTCTCAAAAAACATCAACAAAAGTTTTTAACGGAGGATCCTTTCCTCCCGAAGCTTTACTCCTGGTTTTCTTCTTTGGGCACCACCTTTGAACAAAAGCATCAAAAATTTGCCGCTTCCTCACCTAAAACAACATGGGACAAAGCCCTGAGTACGAAGTGTACTTTCGCAAGTCTTACCCGTCAAAATAAAAGACTCTCAAGGAATATGCTGGCTTAAGGGAGTCAAGGTAAGGCTTATCGATAATCAAAGACTCTGTTTGCAGAAATGCTTACTAAAAGTGGATCCTTAAAAATCCAGTTTTATTTAGTAAAGTTACCTGCATCTAGAGTTATTTCTACCCTAGTTCAAGCACTTGACCTATACTAGCCTATTTCTTATCAACCCTTCATCTTCATTGAATTGCTATGTGTAGGGCAGTGACCAAGCCTTCATATCCACGAAGTTACGGCGATCCGAATCGATTATACTCAGCTGAGGATCTCCAATCACACGACATATGTAGCACTTAACCCTTGCATATGTCAACTCGCCACCGGGGTTCTTAAGACCACATCAGGTTCACGCCAACCGAGAGCACAGATACACCACCGTCCAGCCTCTTGCCACGGAGGGTACACACTACTCTCGCCATCTCTCCACTCCCATTGCGTGTTATCTTATTCTGGTATTAGTCTGCCCGAGGCAAAGCTTACCCATGACAAGGCATGTGACCTGTTAAAGGGTCCTCGATCATCAAGCCTACATCGACACGGTCCTTAATCGACTCAGACGGAGACACTACACCGAGACTCTCTTCTCGTGCAAGTCACCCGCCCGGTCTCAGCTTTATCATTTCAATCCCAAAGTTTGGTACCTGGCAGAGGTACATCTTATCTGATGTTGAACCCATCATGGCCATGATGGATCCACCATCAAATTTTATTTTCGAAAACATCCCACCCACTTTGAAGCATCATCTTTTCTGAAAACAAAACATTTTGTTTTTCTAGAGCAAGGCTAAGCATAAGAAACATCTTCTATAAAACAAGGGCTTAAGAAGAAGTAATCGAATCCAAGGATGGAAATGCAGGAATTGGTTTAGCACACAACTCCTATCACCTAATGCATCAAGCAAGTGAGAAAGATTTTAAAAGGAACAAGGAGGTGGCAAATGCACCGGGGCTTGCCTTGTATTACTGGTGAATTAGGCTCTGTTCCACAGATATCAAAATAAAAACAGTTTCCTGCCTGATGTTCCTCAGGTGGTGGTGGTGGTGAAGTCCTTGCTTCTTTGACTTCTACTTCCTCTTCGTTTTCTAGATATAGCCATATATAATCATGAATGCTCTTGTAATGCTTATGAATATGCAAAGTTAATAAAAGTTTATTATCTAAGTCTTGAATACAACTTTCCTTCACGGATCTCCGAGAACTTAGGGTTTTCGGAGTCTATATTGAAGTTCATAGAGCAGGGGGCTAGGGTTTTGGGTTCTAAGTATCAAACATGGTCCAAATCATACCAAACTTTACCCAAAGCTTCTAAATATTATTTAGAGTTTACCCTAAAAGTTTAGTGAATTTTGGATTTATTATTTTTTTCCTAAAAATCCAGAAGCATGGTTTTTGGCTGTTTAAAATGCTCTATAATTTTCTATTTGAACTAAAAATTATGAAACTATTTTTATTAAATACTATAGGAAATTAGAAGTCTAACAAAATTGGTCTAGGATTTTTAGCATTTTTCTAAAATTTCTTATAGATTTCCAAAGTCTAGCAGAAAAAAAAGAAAAACTATGAACAATTCCGGGCCGCAACTGGCCCAAGTCGGCCCAATCCGAATCGGAAACGGGGACGCGCCCGCACGTGCACGCCTGTGTCGACGAATTTGCACAGAGACCCCTGATGGCTCAAATAACTCATTAAGAACCCCTAGCCACTATTTATCCTCTCTCTAACAATTACGCATAGGTCCCTCGGCTTTTGTTTCTTCTCCAAGCAGACCCATGGCCACGTGCGCTCGCCATTGAGCACCACACGGCTCGTACCAACCATGATTGGCGGTGGCTGTCCAAATTAGCTATGGGGTGAGCATTATCGACCCAAGGCGACTCAAGAACAGCCTTCAATTTTGGTTTGTACACTTAGAGAATGTCCTACCCACGCGCACGACGGAAACCGTGACGTCGAGCTCGCGTTCCCACTAAATTACGCCCGAATTGGTCAAATGGCTGTCACGATGAGTTGCATGAGTACGCAGAGCTGCTAAAACAACACACGAGAAGCGCAGAACCATACCATAATGATCCAGCCACGAAGCACGAAGAACTTCTACTTGCCGGAGACGGAAAAGGGGGAAATTGGCGTCATGACGGGCTCGGGTGAAATTGGGAGGTGGGATTGGGGCTACACGGTCGCAAAGTGCTACAGATTCACCATGCACACTCAATTTGGGAAGAGGTGGAGGAGGCAGTGCGAATTTTGGCTTTTCCTAAGCCTGCTGGTGAAGCTGTGAGTGCCCGGTCGTGGTCCATGGTGCTATTTATAGCCACAGCGGCCCGACTAACTATCCACAGCAACAGATAACCTTGTTAGCGCATGGCTACCACATAGGGAAGAGACACAGTGAGGGAGGAGCAAAGCATGGGTGACACCGCGGCGAAATCGACCGAGCCACGGTGGCCACCGGTGAATAACTCCGGCCACGCCCGGCTGAACTCGCGAGATGGTGCCACGTCCGAAGCTATCCTCCCCCGGATTGATTCCCATCACTGGATCGCTCGAGCACATCCGATTCAATAGTGTCGTAGATCTTTTACCCACGTTCTTCAGATATTTGCAAGGTTTTGATCTTTAGATTTTTCCTGAACCGACCACCTTCCATCCTCTCTATCTCCTAATTCTTGCTAAGAACAGGGTAACCTTCCTTAATAAAGTTTGTTTACTAAACATCAGCCTACAAACTTACTAGGATACTTGGGTCAAAACCGAGCAAATTCAAAGATATGGTGCGTCCAATTCAGCCCTATTCCACTGTGACCATTTCGGTTTCAAGATTCAGTTTCAGTTGTTTGACACATTTCTGACAGAGCAACTTTGGGCTATAATTGCTTTAATTTTTGTATAGCAACCAAAGAAGATGTTTATATCAAAGTTATTCTCCTATAATAGCTCTAGACTTTTGATGTGTTGACTCAGGGCAAAACCCTTGTGGTTTGGAAGTTACAGAGCTGCAAAGTTGAGCTAATTCTCTGAAATTCAGACTTAGCCATTGGAGCATAAGTGTGGCTCTTTTGCAAATAAGTTCAATTCACATCTTTTGACTTGGGAATCCCCAAATATGTGAACCATATGACTTAAGGTGCCCTAATGCTTTGGTTTTTGCACTTTAGTCCAAAAGTGCACTAGTTTTGCACTTAGCCCCCTAGGGTTTTAGTCTAGGGCTTTCTAGGGTTCTATTTAGGGTTTTTGATACTTCTAGGGTTTGGATGCTACTTAACTTCATTCATGGTGACATTTTATGACTAATTGAGTTTGGAAGTTTTCTCTTATTAGGCCTTGTTTACTCTATTAAGCCCAATCTAGGGTTAAACACTGTATCCTAGGGTTTCACTTATACATGTCACATCAATACAACTTGTTTGAACTTTTTACCTAGTGAATGCACTCTAAGTGTAACAATCACATGATATGCCAATGCTTATGATGTTATGCTCAAGTTTTAGTGGCAGTAACACCAGGGGTGTTACATCCTTCCCCCCATAAAAGAATCTCGTCCCGAGATTTAAAAGTCCTAGGGCAAGTAATGGAAAAGGAAACGTGTCATACTTTTATTTCCTTATTTTTGGTACAAGGTAGGGGTGGTATGGGGTTCATTCCTCTATTACGACAAATGTACGCTTTACAAATTACATGAGGCTAAAAAGCCTGGGAAATTCTTTTCTAAAAAGTCTCGAGTTTCCCATGTAGCCTCATCTTCTGAATGTTGATTCCACTGTATTTTGTAAAACTTAAGAGTTTTTCTTCGGGTAATCTTGTCCTTTTGATCCAAGACTCGAATAGGATGTTCTGAATATGTCAAGTCTGGTTCTAAGGCAACATCTGTTACTTCAACAGTTCGATCTGGAACCCGAAGACACTTCTTTAGCTAGGACACATGGAACACATTATGTACTGCAGACAAGGTTTCGGGTAATTGGAGTCGGTATGCCACTGGTCCACATTGTTCAAGAACAGGGAAAGGACCAATGTACCGGGGTGCAAGCTTCCATTTTATCCCGAAACGTGATACACATTTCATTGGTGAGACTTTCAGATAGACATGATCTCCAACTAGAAAGTACAAGGGTATTCGTTGTTTGTCTGTGTAACTCTTCTGTCGGGCTTGAGCTTTCTTCAAATTATGAATTATTCGTTGAACTTTCTCTTCTGTTTCCTTTACCATATCAGGCCTGAAGAAATTTCTTTCACCTGGTTCAGACCAGTTTAACGGAGTACGGCATCGTCGTCCATATAACGCTTCGAAGGGTGCCATCTTAATGCTTTCTTGATAGCTATTATTATATGAGAACTCTGTTAATGGTAAACAATCATCCCATTTCTGTGGAAACTCCAGAACACATGCTCGCAACATATCTTCAAGTATCTGATTTACCCTTTTAGTCTGACCACTAGTTTGGGGATGATAGGCCGAACTGTGGAGCAATTTAGTACCCAAGGATTTGTGAAGTTCTTCCCAAAATTTGGATACGAATTGAAGTCCACGATCCGACACTATAGTCTTTGGAACACCATGCAGACTGAGGATGCGAGCGATGTATAATTCTGCATATGCGATTACGGGATACTTTACTTTGACTTGGAGGAAGTGGGCGATCTTTGTAAGTCGATCAATGATAACCCAAATAGAGTCAAAGCCTTTTGCTGTTCTGGGCAGTCCCACAATAAAGTCCATGCTAATATCTTCCCATTTCCATGTTGGTATAGGTAAAGATTACAATGGACCAGCAGTCTTCATATGTATGGCTTTGACACGTCTGCAAGTGTCACATCTTGCCACATAGCATGCAATTTCAATTTTCATCTTTGTCCACCAATAATGTTGTTTTAGATCGTGATACATCTTAGTGCTTCCGGGATGAATAGAATAGCGACTAAGATGGGCTTCATCTAAAATTTGCTGGTGGATCTCTTCATTTTTGGGCACAATTATGCGGTTATTAAACCATACAACACCTTGTTTATCTCTTCTAAAACAGTTGGTTTTACCGGCCTCCATTTTCTCATGAATGTGTTTCATTCCCTCATCATTTCTTTGTGCGTCAATTATTCTTTGCAGGAGAACTGACTCAAGCTTCAAGTGATTTGAAGTTCCATGTTGAATCATTCTCAGGTTCAACCTTACCATTTCTTGGCATAGCGTAATGTCAGAAGTCTTGATTGTCAGACAATGGCAGGAAGCCTTGCGACTTAATACATCTGCCACTAGATTAGCCTTACCTAGGTGATAATGAATCTCTAGTTCATAATCCTTAATAAGCTCAAGCCATCTTCTCTGTCTCATAATTAGCTCTGATTGGGTGAAGATGTACTTCAAGCTTTTTTGATCTGTATAAATGTGACAAATGTTCCCCAACAGATAATGATGCCAAATTTTTAGGGCATGAACCACAACAGCTAACTCCAGATCATGAGTTGGGTAATGCTCTTCATGCCGGCGCAACTGCCTTGATGCATAGGCTATCACTCGGCCTTCTTGCATTAGAACATAACCGAGACCACTGCCTGATGTGTCACAATACACATAAAAGGGCTTTTCAATGTCCGGTGGAGCCAATACCGGAGCAGTGGTCAATAATACTTTCAGCTGCTCAAAGGCTTCATTACATTTTGAAGACCAATTAAATTTAGTATCATTCTTTAATAAACTTGTGATTGGTTTCACAAGCTTGGAAAAATCTGGAATAAATCGGCGGTAATAACCAGCCAGTCCAAGGAAACTTTGGACTTGATGTACAGTGGTTGGGGGTTTCCACTCCAAAATATCCTTGACTTTGCTGGGATCCACCACA
Source organism: Zea luxurians (assembly GCA_029449295.1). Taxonomy (NCBI): domain Eukaryota; kingdom Viridiplantae; phylum Streptophyta; class Magnoliopsida; order Poales; family Poaceae; genus Zea; species Zea luxurians. Next base: position 1,304,915 of record JAOPSE010000170.1, read on the forward strand.
ATCCCCTTGGCAGATAATACATGTCCTAGAAAATGGATCTCCTCCAGCCAGAACACGCACTTACTAAACTTAGCATATAGTTGATGTTCCCTCAAGCGCGTTAATACGATCCGTAAATGCTGCGCTTGCTCCTCTTCATTCTTAGAATATATCAAGATATCATCAATGAATACCACCACGAATTTATCCAACTCGGGCATAAATATCGAGTTCATCAGATATGTGAAGTGGGCAGGAGCATTTGTTAGTCCGAAAGACATAACCAGATATTCAAATAATCCATACCGCGTAGTGAATGCGGTCTTCGGTATGTCTTCGGGCCGGATACGGATCTGATGATAGCCCGATCTGAGGTCAATCTTAGAGAAGACCCTTGCTCCAGTTAGTTGATCAAATAGAATATCAATCCGTGGAAGAGGGTACTTATTTTTTATGGTAACCTCATTAAGGGGTCTATAATCCACGCACATCTGAAGTGTTTGATCCTTCTTCTTAACAAAGATGGCTGGACAACCCTATGGCGATGAGCTTGGCCGGATGAATCCCTTTTCTAGTAGATCTTGTAGTTGTGTCTTGAGTTCTGCCAACTCATTCGGAGGCATTTGGTATGACCTTCTAGAAATAGGAGCAGACCGGGCTTCAACTCAATCACAAATTCTACATCTCTCTCTGGAGGCAATCCGGGCAAATCTTCTGGAAAGACATCTGGGAACTCACATACTACCGGAATATCTTGGATCTCCGGTATGTTGGCTTCATATACTCTGCCAAATGGTTTAGCTGGAATAGCTACGGGGATGGACAAGAGAACCTCTTCTTGGCCATATCTCAACCTGATGGTTCTCAGATTAGTGTTGAGGATAGCTTTATGTTGGGCTAACCAATTCATGCCCAGAATTACATCTATATCTTGGCCTTTGAGAACAATCATATTTGTAGGAAAGTCCCGTTTAGCCAAGGTTACGGGCACTTGGAAAGCCACTTCTTTAGTGAATATTTGCCCCCCAGGCGAATGAATAGTAAACCCTTCCCTTGATTCAGTATATGGAATGCAATGTTTCTCCACAAACTTCTTGCTTATGAAAGTATACGAAGCACCAGAATCAAAGAGAATAATTGCAGGGTGATTGGCCACTAGAAACGTACCCATCATAAACGATTCGCCTTCCGGTGTTGTGGCCACTTGAGTATAATAAATCCGCCCAGTTTTCTTCATATTTTTGCCTGCGGTATTGTTCACCGCATTTCCCTTGCCTTGAGCAGAACTCCCAGAACTCTGATGATTATTTGATCTTTTTTGCTTCGGATACGGACAATCCTTGATAAAATGTCCGGACTTTCCACAATTAAAGCAGTCTGTTGAGGAGCTTGGGAGGGCAGGGAAACGAGTACCAGGCACCCGGCTGAGTGGTTGAGGTGGGGGCAGTTGCAGGACGGATAAAAACTGGTTGCTTGAAAGGGTAGGAGGGCAGACATGGTGAAGAACAATTCGGATTAAAAGGTCGGATTACCAACCTTTGTCTTTTCTCAGACCCCTGATTGGGCCTGTCGCCTCAATAGCCCTTTGATTTTCCCGGGCCTACATATTTGGCTTCGACTGACAATGTCGTGCTGACAGCCCGGCTATTCGTGAGGTCGAGACAAGTGGCCATTTTCCGCTGCAACCGGTCACTGAGGCCCCTCATAAAACAATTTTTCTTCTTCAGGTCAGTATTGTCCTGATCAATGGCATACTGGGACAAGTGGTTGAATTTGTTGAGATACTGAGTGACAGTATCTCCACCTTGTTTGAGCTTCATAAACTCCTATTTCATATGGAGCACCCCTTCAGGAATATAGTGCACCCGGAAAGCCAGCTTGAATTCGTCCCAAGTAATTTGATGACCAGCCGGTTGAATGGCCACATAATTTCCCCACCAGGTACTAGCAGGGCCTTGCAACTGTTGTGCCGCAAATAAGGGCTTTTGAGTCTCCGTGCATCGGAGAAGCCCGAACTTTTGTTCGATAACCCGGATCCACTCATCTGCTTCTAGAGGATCTTCAGCCTTGACAAATAATGGAGGACGTGTCTCGGAGAAATGCAAATATGATGTTTCGTGGGGTCCTTGTAGATATACTCGCTCGCCTTGCTGTTGCATTTGTTGTCTCGCCATTTCCCGCAGAAAGCGGGTGTTGTCGGCCGTAGCATTAACTAAGGCAGCGATGGCCTCAGCTAATGTTGGAGGTACTGGGGGCGGATTAGGAGTTGCTTCCCTCCCACGGGAGGTTCCTGCACTATCCTATGCATGAGTCTTGGACGACATCTGAGGCAAAGAACATTTGAAAAAAATATAATATGCCAAAGCAAACCATCCATTTTACATTACTAAAAAGGGTAATGATACAGACTCGAATTTACAATAGGATTACATTACCTATTACACATTACTACTATTTCTCTACTACACTACTCTAACTTCTTGTCACTTTTGGTAGCTTCACTGTCGGGCATAGGAGACCATTCATCAACCAACTTCATAGAGGGAGGAGGTCTGAAAAGGTCCAGTTCACCACCAAGTGCCTCTCCCGCTACTCCAGAAGGTCCGGCTTCCATTCCGATAGGATCCGCAGGTACGTTAGGGTGCAGTTGTGAATACAATACATGAACTTCCTCATGTAGTGTATTACAGTAAACCTGCAAGTGGTCTACAGCTATGCTAAGCTCCTCCACACGGGCTCGAGCATTGGCTTCTTTAGCCCAAGCAAGTGAACGAGAGTTAACAGCCCAATCGAGCGCTAAATCATGTTCAGCAAGCTGATCTTGCAGGTGGCGGATGTCAGTTCTCAATCCGTTTATTCTCTCACCATCCTCGACCCATATATCGTTCCTATGACGGAGTTCCGTTCGAAGTTGCTCTACTTGAGCTTCTAGATCTCCGATAGGATCATTGCTACCACTACTACTGTCCTCGTGCCTTGGAGCTAGTTGATGGCGAGGCACGCCAATTGGTCCGTTAGACTTGCGCGTAGTTTTTCTGGTGCGCGGCAGCATTCCTCTAAGGGGGAAAATCTTTTTAACATAATTTGTAGTATGATGCATGCATAATTACAGAATCAACCTTAGTTGATTCACAACCTTCTATACATTGCACTCTACTATCTGGTCTTTAAGTAGAGAAGGTAGTTAGATAAGAAGGAAAGAAATTTCCTAGATAAGTCTTTTGAAAATTCTTTTTGAAAATGCCTCATAACATCTGGAGAGATGGGCTTCGCTCCGATACCAGCTGTGACAGAACCTCTCAAGTCATTAGGCCCACCTACAGTTGTCCTTGTCCAACGGACTTCAGACAACCCTGCAGGTGCTCCTGAATCACTTGACAAGTTCGGTATCTGTATTCCTTACTTTTCCCAAGAGCGTTTCACCCGTCATGCAGACATTACAATTCATCGGAGATACGAAAGTGCAGAAGCAATTACAATAACTTACCTTATATTAAAGTAAGAAAGAGTTATAATATTACAAACCAGAGTGAAATATAAGAGTGCTGGGTATTATTATTACATCACTTTGGGAGGCAAAAACCCCTCCCGAAAAACATCAACAAAAGTTTTTAACGGAGGATCCTTTCCTCCCGAAGCTTTACTCCTGGTTTTCTTCTTTGGGCACCACCTTTGAACAAAAGCATCAAAAATTTGCCGCTTCCTCACCTAAAACAACATGGGACAAAGCCCTGAGTACGAAGTGTACTTTCACAAGTCTTACCCGTCAAAATAAAAGACTCTCAAGGAATATGCTGGCTTAAGGGAGTCAAGGTAAGGCTTATCGATAATCAAAGACTCTGTTTGCAGAAATGCTTACTAAAAGTGGATCCTTAAAATCTAGTTTTATTTAGTAAAGTTACCTGCATCTAGAGTTCTTTCTACCCTAGTTCAAGCACTTGACCTATACTAGCCAATTTCTTATCAACCCTTCATCTTCATTGAATTGCTACATGTAGGGCAGTGACCAAGTCTTCATATCCGCGAAGTTACGGCAATCCGAATTGATTATACTCAGCTGAGGATCTATAATCACAGGACATATGTAGCACTTAACCCTTGCATATGTCAACTCGCCACTGGGGTTCTTAAGACCATATCAGGTTCATGCCAACCGAGAGCACAGATACACCACCGTCCAACCTCTTGCCATGGAGGGTACACGCTACTCTCGTCATCTCTCCACTCCCATTGCGTGTTATCTTATTCTGGTATTAGTCTGCGTGAGGCAAAGCTTACCCATGATGAGGCATGTGACCAGTTAAAGGGTCCTCGATCATCAAGCCTACATCGACACGGTCCTTAATCGACTCAGACGAAGACACTACACCGAGACTCTCTTCTCGTGCAAGTCACCCGCCCGGTCTCAGCTTTATCATTTCAAACCCAAAGTTTGGTACCTGGCAGAGGTACATCTTTTCTGATGTTGAACCCATCATGGCCATGATGGATCCACCATCAAATTTTATTTTTGAAAACATCCTACCCACTTTGAAGCATCATCTTTTGTGAAAACAAAACATTTTGTTTTTCTAGAGCAAGGCTAAGCATAAGAAAAATCTTCTGTAAAACAGGGGCTTAAGGAGAAGTAATCAAATCCAAGGATGGAAATGCAGGAATTGGTTTAGCACACAACTCGTATGACCTAATGCATCAAGCAAGTGAGAAAGATTTTAAAAGGAACAAGGAGGTGGCAAATGCACCGGGGCTTTCCTTGTGTTACTGGTGAATCAGGCTCTGTTCCACAGATATCAAAATAAAAACAGTTTCCTGCCTGATGTTCCTCAGGTGGTGGTGGTGGTGAAGTCCTTGCTTCTTCGACTTCTACTTCCTCTTCGTTTTCTAGATATAGCCATATATAATCATGAATGCTCATGTAATGCTTATGAATATGCAAAATAAAATTTTATTATCTAAGTCTTGAATACAACTTTCCTTCACGGATCTCCGAGAACTTAGGGTTTTCGGAGTCTATACTGAAGTTCATAGAGCAGGGGGCCAGGGTTTTGGGTTCTAAGTATCAAACATGGTCAAAATCATACCAAACTTTATCCAAAGCTTCTAAATATTATTTAGAGTTTACCCTAAAAGTTTAGTGAATTTTGGATTTATTTTTTTTTCCTAAAAATCTAGAAGCATGGTTTTTGGCTGTTTAAAATGCTCTATAATTTTCTCTTTGAACTAAAAATCATGAAACTATTTTTATTAAATACTATAGGAAATTAGAAGTCTAACAAAATTGGTCTGGCATTTTTAGCATTTTTCTACAATTTCTTATAGATTTCCAAAGTCTGGTAGAAAAAGAAAAAGAAAAATTATGAACAGTTCTGTGCCGCAACTGGCCCAAGTCGGCCCAATTCGAACCGGAAACGAGGACGCGCCCGCGCGCGCGCGCCCTTGTCGACGAATTTGCACAGAGACCCCTGATGGCTTGAATAACTCATTAAGAACCCCTAGCCACTATTTATCCTCTCTCTAACAATTACGCATAGGTCCCTCGGCTTTTGTTTCTTCTCCAAGCAGACCCATGGCCACGACGCACTCGCCGTTGAGCACCACGCGGCTCGTCCCGGCCATGACCAGCAGCGACTGTCCAAATTAGCTACGGGGTGAGCATTACTGACCCAAGGCGACTCAAGAACAACCTTCAATTTTGGTTTGTACACTTAGAGAATGTCCTACACACACGCACAGCGGAAACCGTGATGTCGAGCTCGCATTCCCACTAAATTACGCTCGAATTGGTCAAATGGCTACCACGATGAGCTGCATGAGTACGCAGAGCTGCTAAAACAACACGCGAGAAGTGCAGAACCATACCAGAATGATTCGGCCACGGAGCGCGGAGAACTTCTACTTGTCGGAGACTGAAAAGGGGGAAATTGGCGTCGTGACGGGCTTAGGTGAAATTGGGAGGTGGGATTGGGGCTACACGGTCGCAAAGTGCTACAGATTCACCGTGCACACTCAATTTGGGAAGAGGTGGAGGAGGCAGTGCGAATTTTGGCTTTTCCTAAGCTTGCTGGTGAAGCTGTGAGTGCCCCGCTGTGGTCCATGGTGCTATTTATAGCCACGGCGGTCTAGCTAACTATTCACGACAACAGATAACCTTGTTAGCGCGTGGCTACCACATAGGGAAGAGACACAGTGAGGGAGGAGCAAAGCATGGGTGACACCACGGCGGAATCGACCGAGCCACGGTGGCCACCGGTGAATAACTCCGGCCACGCCCGGCTGAACTCGCGAGATGGTGCCACGTCCGAAGCTATCCTCCCCCAGATTGATTCCCATCACTAGATCGCTCGAGCACATCCGATTCAACAGTGCCGTAGATGTTTTACCCGCGTTCTTTAGATATTTGCAAGGTTTTGATCTTTAGATTTTTCCTAAACCGACCACCTTCCATCCTCTCTATCTCCTAATTCTTGCTAAGAACAGGGTAACCTTCCTTAATAAAGTTTGTTCACTAAACATCAGCCTACAAACTTACTGTAGCATACTTGGGTCAAAACCGAGCAAATTCAAAGATATGGCGTGTCCAATTCAGCCCTATTCCACTATGACCATTTTGGTTTCAAGATTCAGTTTCAGTTGTTTGACACATTTCTGACAGAGCAACTTTGGGCTATAATTGCTTTAATTTTTGTATAGCAACTGTCGGGGACCATAATTAGGGGTACCCTCAAGACGCCTAATTCTCAGCTGGTAACCCCCATCAGCATAAAGCTGCAGAGGCCTGATGGGTTTGAATAAGTCAGGGATCAGTCCATACGAGCGACTCGATCGCGCCTCGCCCGAGCCTAGCCTCGGGCAAGGGCAGCCGACCCTGAGGTGTTTCCGTCTTGCCCGAGGCCTTGCCTTCGTTAAGAAGCAACCCTGACTAAATCACCGCGCCAACCGACCAAGTCACTGGGGCATTTAACGCAAAGAGTGAGACCGACGGGCGACCAGGCTTTGCCAGAGGCGCCATAGGAGGCTCCGCCCGACCCAGGGCTCGGACTCGGGCTGAGGCCCCGGAAGACGGCGAACTCCGCTCCGCCCGACCCAGGGCTCGGACTCGGGCTGAGGCCCCGGAAGACGGCGAACTCCGCTCCGCCCGACCCAGGGCTCGGACTCGGGCTAAGGCCCCAGAAGACGGCGAACTCCGCTCCGCCCGACCCAGGGCTCGGACTCGGGCTAAGGCCCCGGAAGACGGCGAACTCCGCTCCGCCCGACCCAGGACTCGGACTCGGGCTAAGGCCCCGGAAGACGGCGAACTCCGCTCCGCCCGACCCAGGGCTCGGACTCGGGCTAAGGCCCCGGAAGACGATGAACTCCGCTTCGCCCAACCCAGGGCTCGGACTCCGCCCTGGCCTCTGCCGAACGACCTCCGCCTCGCCCGACCCAGGAGCTCGGGCTCGGCCTCGGCCATGCAGGACAAGACTCGACCTCGGCTTCGGAGGAGCCTCCACGTCGCCCGACCTAGGACACAAGTCCGCCACGTCAACAGGAAGCGTCATCATCACCCTGCCCCGAGCCGACTTGGGTCGCAGAGAACAAGACCGGCGTCCCATCTGGCCAGCTCCGCCAGATAGGCAATGATGGCGCCCCGCTAGACCCATGACGACGGCGGCTCTCGGCTCCCTTACGGAAGCAGGGAGACGTCAGCAAGAGCACAGCTGTTCCAACAGCTGTCCCTCCACCAGGCTCCGTTACTCCTCCGACAGCCACGACGCCACACCAGCTGGGTGCCAAGATCTCTCCGGCTGCCACCTTGGCATGTACTTAGGGCACTAGCTCTCCCCCGCTAGACACGTAGCACCTTGCTACACCCCCATTTGTACACCTAGATCCTCTCCTTACGCTTATAAAAGGAAGGACCAGGGCCTTCTTAGAGAAGGTTGGCCTCGCGGGAACGAGGGCAGGGGCAGGCGCTCTCTTGGGGCCGCTCGCTCCCCTCACCCGCGCGGACGCTTGTAACCCCCTACTGCAAGCGCACCCGACCTGGGCGCGGGACGAACACGAAGGCCGCGGGATCTCCGTCTCCCTCTCACGACCCGGCTCCGGCCACCTCGCTCTTCCCCCCTTCGCGCTCGCCCACGCGCTCGACCCATCTGGGCTGGGGCACGCGGCACACTCACTCGTCGGCCTAGGGACCCCCCCGGTCTCGAAACGCCGACAGTTGGCGCGCCAGATCCAGAGAAATCCTAGCAGGTGCTGGGGTCGTCATCTTCCTCGGACCTAGAGGGTCCGTAGGTCGAGACGCCCGTCAATCGGTCCCAGGGCGACCGCACCGCATCGCCAACGATGCCAGGGGTAGACCGCCACCCGCATCCGGCGGAACCGGTCAGGACCTGGCAGCCGCAGCGATGCTCCTCCGCGCGATGCCGGAGTCATCAACCACCGAGGGTCGGCGAATCCAGGGAGAGCTCAAGCATCTCCTGGAAGGCGCTGCAGCCCGGCGGGCCGAGAGCTCTGCCTCCCGAAGGCAGGGGTACCCCTCGGAACCTCGTGCCGTGACTTCTCGACTCATGCGGGAAGCCTCGGTCTACACCGGGCGCACGCGCAACACCGCGCCTGCGGCCCCGGGCCACCTCGGCGACGGGCACCCTCATCGCGACCGTCGGGCCCGCCTCGACAAAAGGGTGCGCCGAGGTTATCACCCCAGGCGTGGGGGACGCTACGACAGCGGGGAGGATCGGAGTCCCTCGCCCGAACCACCCGGTCCGCAGGTCTTCAGCCGGGCCATTCGGCGGGCGCCGTTTCCGACCCGATTCCGACCCCTGACTACTATCACAAAGTACTCGGGGGAAACGAGGCCGGAATTGTGGCTCGCGGACTACCGCCTGGCCTGTCAACTGGGTGGAACGGACGACGACAACCTCATCATCCGCAACCTCCCCCTGTTCCTCTCCGACACTGCTCGCGCTTGGTTGGAGCACCTGCCTCCGGGGCAGATTTCCAACTGGGAGGATCTGGTCCAAGCTTTCGTCGGCAACTTCCAGGGCACGTACGTGCGCCCCGGGAATTCCTGGGACCTCCGAAGCTGCCGGCAACAGCCGGGAGAGTCTCTTCGGGACTACATCCGGCGATTCTCGAAGCAGTGCACCGAGCTGCCCAACATCACCGACTCCGATGTCATCGGCGCGTTCCTTGCCGGCACCACCTGCCGTGACCTGGTGAGCAAGTTGGGTCGCAAGACCCCCACCAGGGCGAGCGAGCTGATGGACATCGCCACCAAGTTCGCCTCTGGTCAGGAGGCGGTCGAGGCCATCTTCCGAAAGGACAAGCAGCACCAGGGCCGCCCGTCGGAAGATGCTCCCGAGGCGTCTACTCCGCTCGGCGCCAAGAAGAAAGGCAGGAGGAAGTCGCAAGCGAAACGCGACGCTGCCGGCACGGACCTTGTCGCCGCCGCCGAATACAAGAACCCTCGGAAGCCCCCCGGAGGCGCCAACCTCTTCGACAAGGCACTCAAGGAGACGTGCCCTTACCATCAGGGGCCCGTCAAGCACACCCTCGAGGAGTGCGTCATGCTTCGGCGCCACTTCCACCGGGCCGGGCCACCCGCAGAGGGTGGCAGGGCCCGCGACGACGACAAAAAGGAAGATCACCAAGCAGGAGAGTTCCCCGAGGTCCGCGACTGCTTCATGATCTACGGAGGGCATGCGGCGAATGCCTCGGCTCGGCATCGTAAGCAAGAGCGTCGGGAGGTCTGCTCGGTGAAGGTGGCGGTGCCAGTCTACCTAGACTGGTCCGACAAGCCCATCACCTTCGACCAAGATGACCACCCCGACCACGTGCCGAGCCCGGGGAAGTACCCGCTCGTCGTCGACCCCGTCATCGGTGACGTCAGGCTCACCAAGGTCCTGATGGATGGGGGCAGCTGCCTCAATATCATCTACGCCGAGACCCTCAGGCTCCTGCGCGTCGATCTGTCATCCGTCCGAGCAGGCGCTGCGCCCTTCCACGGGATCATTCCTGGGAAGCGCGTCCAGCCCCTCGGACAGCTCGACCTCCCTGTCTGCTTCGGAACACCCTCCAACTTCCGAAGGGAGACTTTGACGTTCGAGGTGGTCGGGTTCCGAGGAACCTACCACGCAGTGTTGGGAAGGCCATGCTACGCGAAGTTCATGGCCATCCCCAACTACACCTACCTGAAGCTCAAGATGCCGGGCCACAATGGGGTCATCACCGTCGGCCCCACATACAAACACGCATTCGAATGCGATGTGGAGTGCGTGGAGTACGCCGAGGCCCTCGCCGAGTCCGAGGCCCTCATCGCCGACCTGGAAAGCCTCTCCCGAGAGGTGCCGGACGTGAAGCGACATGCCGGCAACTTCGAGCCAGCGGAGACGGTTAAGGCCGTCCCTCTCGACCCCAGTGGCGACACCTCCAAGCAGATCCGGATCGGTTCTGGGCTCGACCCCAAATAGGAAGCAGTGCTCGTCGACTTCCTCCGCGCAAACGCCGACGTCTTTGCGTGGAGTCCCTCGGACATGCCCGGCATACCAAGGGATGTCGCCGAGCACTCGCTGGATATTCGGGCCGGGGCCCGACCGGTCAGACAGCCTCTGCGCCGATTCGACGAAGAAAGGCGCAGGGTAATAGGCGAGGAGATCCACAAGCTGATGGCAGCAGGGTTCATCAAAGAGGTATTCCATCCCGAATGGCTTGCCAACCCTGTACTTGTAAGGAAGAAAGGGGGGAAATGGCGGATGTGTGTAGACTATACTGGTCTCAACAAAGCATGTCCGAAGGTCCCCTACCCTCTACCTCGCATCGATCAAATCGTGGACTCCACTGCAGGGTGCGAAACCCTGTCTTTCCTCGATGCCTACTCAGGGTATCATCAAATCAAGATGAAAGAATCCGACCAGCTCGCGACTTCTTTCATCACGCCCTTCGACATGTACTGTTATGTCACCATGTCGTTCGGTTTGAGGAACGCGGGCGCAACGTACCAGCGGTGCATGAACCATGTGTTCGGCGAACACATCGGTCGCACGGTCGAGGCCTACGTCGATGACATCGTGGTCAAGACAAAGAAAGCCTCCGACCTTCTCTCCGACCTGGAAGTGACATTCCGGTGTCTCAAGGCAAAGGGCGTCAAGCTCAATCCCGAGAAGTGCGTCTTCGGGGTGCCCCGAGGCATGCTCTTGGGATTCATCGTCTCCGAGCGGGGCATCGAAGCCAACCCGGAGAAGATCGCAGCCATCACCAGCATGGGGCCCATCAAGGACTTAAAAGGCGTACAGAGGGTCATGGGATGTCTCGCGGCCTTGAGCCGTTTCATCTCGCGCCTCGGCGAAAGAGGCCTGCCCCTGTACCGTCTCTTAAGGAAGGCCGAGTGCTTCACTTGGACTCCCGAGGCCGAGGAAGCCCTCGGGAACCTGAAGGCGCTCCTCACCCAGGCGCCCATCTTGGTACCCCCAGCTGATGGAGAAGCCCTCTTGGTCTACGTCGCCGCTACCACTCAGGTGGTCAGCGCCGCGATCGTGGTCGAAAGGCAGGAAGAGGGGCATGCTTTGCCCATTCAGAGGCCAGTTTACTTCGTCAGCGAGGTGCTGTCCGAGACCAAGATCCGCTACCCACAAGTCCAGAAGCTGCTGTATGCAGTGATCCTGACGAGGCGAAAGCTGCGACATTACTTCGAGTCTCATCCGGTGACTGTGGTGTCATCCTTCCCCCTGGGGGAGATCATCCAGTGCCGAGAAGCCTCGGGACGGATCGCAAAGTGGGCGGTGGAAATCATGGGCGAGACAATCTCGTTCGCCCCTCGGAAGGCCATCAAGTCCCAGGTACTGGCGGACTTCGTAGCCGAATGGGTCGACACCCAGTTGCCGACGGCTCCGATCCAACCGGAGCTCTGGACCATGTTTTTCGATGGGTCGCTGATGAAGACGGGAGCCGGCGCGGGCCTGCTCTTCGTCTCGCCCCTCGGGAAACACCTGCGCTACGTGCTCCGCCTCCATTTCCCGGCGTCCAACAATGTGGCTGAGTACGAGGCTCTGATCAACGGATTGCGAATCGCCATCGAGCTAGGGGTCCGACGCCTCGATGCTCGCGGCGACTCGCAGCTCGTCATCGACCAAGTCATGAAGAACTCCCACTGCCGCGACCCGAAGATGGAGGCCTATTGTGATGAGGTTCGACGCCTAGAAGACAAGTTCTACGGGCTCGAGCTTAACCACATCGCCCGGCGCTACAACGAGACTGTGGACGAGCTGGCAAAGATAGCCTCGGGGCGAACGACGGTTCCCCCGGACGTCTTCTCCCGGGATCTGCACCAACCCTCCGTCAAGATCGGCGACACGCCCGAGCCCGAGACGCCCTCAGCCCCGTCCGAGGTGACCTCGGACCAGCCCGAGCCATCCTCGGTTCGGCCCGAGGAGCCCTCGGCCCCCGAGGGCGAAGCACTACGCATCGAGGAGGAGCGGAGTGGGGTCACACCAGATCAAGATTGGCAGACCCCGTACCTGCAATATCTCCGCCAAGGAGAACTGCCCCTCGACCGAGTCGAGGCTCGGCGGGTAGCGCGACGCGCCAAGTCGTTCGTCTTGATGGGCGATGAGAAGGAGCTCTACCACCGGAGCCCCTCGGGCATCCTCCAGCGATGCATCTCCATCGCCGAAGGCCAGGAACTCCTGCAGGAAATACACTCGGGGGCTTGCGGCCATCATGCAGCACCTCGAACCCTCGTCGGGAACGCTTTCCGCCAAGGCTTCTACTGGCCGACGGCGGTGGCTGACGCCACTAGAATTGTCCGCGCCTGCGAAGGGTGCCAATTCTATGCGAAGCAGACCCACCTGCCCGCTCAGGCTCTGCAGACGATACCCATCACCTGGCCCTTCGCTGTGTGGGGTCTGGACCTCGTTGGCCCTCTGCAGAAGGCGCCCGGGGGCTACACGCACCTGCTGGTCGCCGTCGACAAATTCTCCAAGTGGATCGAGGTCCGACCCCTGAACAGCATCAGGTCCGAGCAGGCGGTGGCGTTCTTCACCAACATCATCCATCGCTTCGGGGTCCCGAACTCCATCATCACCGACAATGGCACCCAGTTCACCGGCAAAAAATTCTTGGATTTTTGCGAGGATCACAACATCCGGGTAGACTGGGCCGCCGTAGCTCATCCCATGTCGAATGGGCAAGTAGAGCGCGCCAATGGCATGATTCTACAAGGGCTCAAGCCTCGGATTTACAATGACCTCAACAAGTTCGGCAAGCGATGGATGAAGGAACTCCCCTCGGTGGTCTGGAGCCTGAGAACGACGCCGAGCCGAGCCACAGGTTTTACGCCGTTCTTCCTGGTCTACGGGGCCGAGGCCGTCTTGCCCACGGACCTGGAATACGGCTCCCCGAGGACGAGAGCCTACGACGATCAAAGCAACCAAGCTAGCCGAGAAGACTCGCTGGACCAGCTGGAAGAGGCTCGGGACAAGGCCTTACTACACTCGGCGCGGTATCAGCAGTCCCTGCGACGCTACCACGCCCGAGGGGTCCGACCCCGAGACCTCCAGGTGGGCGACCTGGTGCTTCGACTGCGGCAAGACGCCCGAGGGAGGCACAAGCTCACGCCCCCATGGGAGGGGCCATTCGTCATCGCCAAAGTTCTGAAGCCTGGAACGTACAAGCTGGCCAACAGTCAAGGCGAGGTCTACGGCAACGCTTGGAACATCCAACAGCTACGTCGCTTCTACCCTTAAGATGTTTCCAAGTTGTTCATATACCTCGCACCCACGCAAAGTTTAGTCAACAAGGAAGGGTCGGCCTCGCCTCGGCAAGGCCCGACCCTCCCTCGGGGGCTAAAAGGGGGGAAACCCCCTCTGCGTCAAAATTTTCCTCGAAAAGAAAATCTCTTTTACCAGAACATCTTTCGTGCTTTTTGACTACTTCGAAAAGTGGGTCCTGGAAACGACGGGGTACACGTAAGCAGTCAAGGCTGACCGAGCCGAGGGACTCCTACGCCTCCGGGATACGGATACCTCACTCATCACCTTCTGCGATAAGTAACTCGCGTTCGGATAAGGTGACTCCGCGGATCGAACAAGTCTCTACGTTCGGAAGCCCTTCTGTCGAAGCGATCCTTCGAGCCTTCTCGACCGAGTCGGTGACAGGGCCTCATGGACGGGTGAAAGTACGCATAAGCGGCGAGGCCGACCGAGCCGAGGTACTCCCACGCCTCCGGGATACGGATACCTCACTCATCACCTTCCGCGAGAAGCGACTCTCGCTCGCACTAACATCCCTGTTACCGACAAAAAGTCCAGATACTCGAAACAAGAGGAAAAGAGACGCAGCTTTACAACGCAGCAAGGGTGTGTGTTCTGGCCTCGACGGCCGCACAAGGCCCACACTACAAGACAATTTGATCCTGCAGGCTCGGGTCTTGACGCTGGAAGAGGGCGGCGACACCCTCGGCATCGACAGCACCTTCGGCAAGGCCCGACCTAGCCTCGAACGGCGACGCGGTCCGAGGGCCTCCGCTCCGAAGGACGACGTCATCACCACGCCCGAGCGATCGCTGTCAGGGACTTCTCCGGGATCCGGCCCGAGCGGGCGGCTCGGCCGGCCACCTCCGGGGCCTCGGCCAACCACCTTCCGAGGGCGCCAGCCCGGTCCGAAGCCTCGGCTTACCAACTCCGACGTCGATCCTGCCAACGGACTACTCGGCTAGGCTCCGGCCAAACAGGTTTTATTTTCGAGCCAACTCCGCCTCTGCTCATGCTGATATCGCTACCCCCGGCCTCGGCTCATCGAAGAGCGGCCGAGGGGTCTCTTTAACTAAGCTAGAGGAGCCTCGGACAACAGGGCCGACTGAGCCGAGGGACTCCTACGCCTCCGGGATACGGATACCTCACTCGTCACCCTGACACGGGGCGACTCATGCTTGGTGAAGCGGTTCAGATAATCAGCAGACGAGTCCTAGTGCTCGAAAATGAGGAAAAAACACGGCTCCGTGCCGAAGTTACATATATGTTCAGGCCCCGAAAGCCGAGATGAACAAAAAACCCGGCATTCGAAGTGCCATTACAAACGGAACTCCGGTTCCCCCTCCGCAGGTACGAACAACCCCACTCGATAGGGGTGGGCCTGCGGGGCAGCAGAAGACCGACGAACGGCATGTCGCCGCCCGCCCCGGCAGCGGCGACGATGAAGACTTCTGCCCCGGGGGGCCGAACAGCAGCAATGACGGCCTCAGGGCGGATGCTGCTGCTAGGAGGCCCCCGCCCTTGCCCAAACTCGAGAGGCAAGGACGGGCAGAAGGCCGTAGAGTTGGAGGTCGGTCCATGGCCAACCTTGGCTGTCGCGCCGGCGGCAGAACCTCTTCCAGCTGCCGTGGCGGGAGGCGACACCGGGAGCGGCTCCGAGACTGCTCGGCTCAGAGAGCCGGGCACGGTGCAGCTGTTGGCGCCACGGACGACTCCCGCCCTTCCCCCCGATCACTGAGGGAAGGAGCGGGCCACCGCCCGCGCAGGGGCCAACCCCAACTCGGCACACTCCCCTCCTCAGCCCTGGTGATGAAAATCCTTGAGGCTGAGGAAGGGGCGGAGGCCGCAGCCCGGCTCGCTTTCCCCCACCATCAAGCCGGAGGTCACCATCTTGGGTGACCGCCGGTGGAGGGGTGCAGCCGGGCTACATGATGAAAATCCTTGAAGCCGAACGGTGGCTGAAAGGTACCCACTCCCACGGAGTTGTGTTCTCCGACGATGAGGCGCGGAGACGGCGGTTTCCCCCATCCGGGGGCTTGAAAGGTGGAAAGACGCGATGCATAAGGGAGAAAGAAGACATGGTCGCCTTACGAAAGGGGTCGCCCTCCTTTTAAAGGCGGCTCTCCCTGCTTGCACCCCCAACCGTCACGGGCCGAGTCTTCTCCAACACGCCTCCAAAGCCCTCCCCTGCGGCGCGGGGGCTAGGACCCACATGTCATGCTGACCGGCTCCGAGCAAAAGAAGCCGAACCGCCGCGAACGGCGCACGCAACCACCCAGCGGTTACGAGTGACCCTCCACTTTTGCCCAGACCAACGGGCGAAAGCGGCGGGCAGCCATGCAGGCGGCATGCAACCGCGCCAAGTGGACGCACCTCTCCGACTCCTGACCTGCTAGCACGGAGGCCCAAGCCCACGCGTCGCACGACCGGCGCGCCGGATGCTGCATGCAAGCAACTGTACCACTTGCGCCACCACCGCACCTCCTCGGTTGCGGAACCAATACCGCGACCCGAGGCGACCCAGCACGCGACCCAGCAGCGCCAGCCTGACGCAGCGGTCAAACGCGGTCAAAAGTGGGCCGGCAGTAATGATGGTGGCAGGCGCGCAAGAAGCAGCGGTAATGCCATCAGCCAAGCTCACGTCCCATCCGGAGGCAGCGAGAGAACACCCTCTCACGATGTGAAGACGACGCGCCCGTGACCCGTTCCTCGAATGGCTCGCGCACGCGCAACGGCAGCCTCGCCAACTACTCGCCCCGGCGCATTAACTCCGCGGCTGGACAGGCGACGTTTCTGGCAGGAGCAGCTGGGGACGCTTCGCCTTCGCCAAAACGACCATAGCAAAAAAGGTACGCCACGTCGTTCAATTTCGCATCCTTTTTCCCTTTTCCTTCTTTCTCTATCTCTTGCAACAGGGACCGGGAAGGGGGATACCCCCAAAGGGATCCTTCCCCGTGAAGGAACTAGGCTCCGAGCCTCCTTACTGATCAGGGGTTCGAAGGCTGGCCCCCCAAAGGGTTCAACAGCCGCCCCAGATCGCGTGGGCCCGACACCCACTACTGGTCAGGGGTTCGAAGGTCGGCCTCCCGAAAGGTTCCACGACCGCCTCAGGCTACTCGGGCTCCGTGCCCATTACTGATCAGGGGTTCGAAGGCTGGCCCTCCGAAGGGTTCACAGTCGCCTCAGACACCGAGCGAGGGATGACCAGGGGTACGTTCGATACATAACCAAGGCTCGGGCTGCACTCCCGAGGTACCCTAGGACATTTCCGAGACCAGCGGGAACGATCCTGTAACGGAATCCCATCGGAGGGAGGTAATGAGCCCTCGGACCCCGTCGCCAGGGGACCGGGTCCGGCAGATCACCCGCAGGTACTTTTGGGCGTGCCTCCGGGCCCTTAGCCGACCCCCAACGAACGGGGCACGGACGTCCACTCGGATTACCCGATTGCAGCTCACCGGAGACACCATGTTCGATGCCCATCGAGGGTAACATGGCGCTCTCCCCCTCTCCTCCTTGCGGAAAGGCGACGTAGGGGCGTATGTAAAAAAGCCGAGTCTGTCCCTGATTGTCCTCTCGCCCTGTGCGGAGGCTCGGGGGCTGCTCTCGCAAACCCGGCTCCGGCCGAACCGTTGACAGCGTCAACATACCAGCCCGAGAACTTGGGCCCCGACAGTGCACCCGGGCTACGGCCTGTTCGCATGAGGGAACCGCCAGACCAGCCGAAGCGTTACGCAAGGCATTAAGACCTCGAAGGAGTGAAACCACTCCTCCGAGGCCTCGGGGGCTACACCCGGCGGGTGCGCTCGCGCGCACCCACCGGAACAAAGTGCAACCGAGAAAGGCTGGTCCCCTTGCAAAAAAGTGCGACGAAAGCCTCCAAGCGAGTGCTAACACTCCCTTCGAGGCTCGGGGGCTACTGTCGGGGACCATAATTAGGGGTACCCTCAAGACGCCTAATTCTCAGCTGGTAACCCCCATCAGCATAAAGCTGCAGAGGCCTGATGGGTTTGATTGAGTCAGGGATCAGTCCATACGAGCGATTCGATCGCGCCTCGCCCAAGCCTAGCCTCGGGCAAGGGCAGCCGACCCTGAGGTGTTTCCGTCTCGCCCGAGGCCCCCTTTTTTCACGGCAGACGCATCTCCGGCTCGCCCGAGGCCTTGCCTTCGTTAAGAAGCAACCCTGACTAAATCACCGCGCCAACCGACCAAGTCACTGGGGCATTTAACGCAAAGAGTGAGACCGACGGGCGACTAGGCTTTGCCAGAGGCGCCATAGGAGGCTCCGCCCGACCCAGGGCTCGGACTCGGGCTGAGGCCCCGGAAGACGGCGAACTCCGCTCCGCCCGACCCAGGGCTCGGACTCGGGCTGAGGCCCCGGAAGACGGCGAACTCCACTCCGCCCGACCCAGGGCTCGGACTCGGGCTAAGGCCCCGGAAGACGGCGAACTCCGCTCCGCCCGACCCAGGGCTCGGACTCGGGCTAAGGCCCCGGAAGACGGCGAACTCCGCTCCGCCCGACCCAGGACTCGGACTCGGGCTAAGGCCCCGGAAGACGGCGAACTCCGCTCCGCCCGACCCAGGGCTCGGACTCGGGCTAAGGCCCCGGAAGACGACGAACTCCGCTTCGCCCAACCCAGGGCTCGGACTCCGCCCTGGCCTCTGCCGAACGACCTCCGCCTCGCCCGACCCAGGAGCTCGGGCTCGGCCTCGGCCATGCAGGACAAGACTCGACCTCGGCTTCGGAGGAGCCTCCACGTCGCCCGACCTAGGACACAAGTCCGCCACGTCAACAGGAAGCGTCATCATCACCCTGCCCCGAGCCGACTTGGGTCGCAGAGAACAAGACCGGCGTCCCATCTGGCCAGCTCCGCTAGATAGGCAATGATGGCGCCCCGCTAGACCCATGACGACGGCGGCTCTCGGCTCCCTTACGGAAGCAGGGAGACGTCAGCAAGAGCACAGCTGTTCCAACAGCTGTCCCTCCACCAGGCTCCGTTACTCCTCCGACAGCCACGACGCCACACCAGCTGGGTGCCAAGATCTCTCCGGCTGCCACCTTGGCATGTACTTAGGGCACTAGCTCTCCCCCGCTAGACACGTAGCACCTTGCTACACCCCCATTTGTACACCTGGATCCTCTCCTTACGCTTATAAAAGGAAGGACCAGGGCCTTCTTAGAGAAGGTTGGCCTCGCGGGAACGAGGGCAGGGGCAGGCGCTCTCTTGGGGCCGCTCGCTCCCCTCACCCGCGCGGACGCTTGTAACCCCCTACTGCAAGCGCACCCGACCTAGGCGCGGGACGAACACGAAGGCCGCGGGATCTCCATCTCCCTCTCACAACCCGGCTCCGGCCACCTCGCTCTTCCCCCCTTCGCGCTCGCCCACGCGCTCGACCCATCTGGGCTGGGGCACGCGGCACACTCACTCGTCGGCCTAGGGACCCCCCGGTCTCGAAACGCCGACAGCAACCAAAGAAGATGTTTATATCAAAGTTATTCTCCTATAATAGCTCTAGACTTTTCATGTGTTGACCCAGGGCAAAACCCTTGTGGTTTGGAAGTTATAGAGCTACAAAGTTGAGCTAATTCTTTGAAATTCAGACTTAGCCATTGGAGCATAAGTGTGGCTCTTTTGCAAATAAGTTCAATTCACATCTTTTTACTTGGGAATCCCCAAATATGTGAACCATATGACTTAAGGTACCCTAATGCTTTAGTTTTTGCACTTTAGTCCAAAAGTGCACTAGTTTTGCACTTAGCCCCCTAGGGTTTTAGTCTAGGGCTTTCCAGGGTTCTATCTCCAATGAGTTCGACCGCCCACTTGGCCACCCTGCCCGAGGCTTCCCTACTCTGGAAGATTTCCCCCAGAGGGAAGAACGACACCACCATCACGGGATGAGACTCAAAATAGTGACGCAACTTCCGCCGAGCTAGGACCACCATGTACAACAGCTTATGGACTTGTAAGTAGTGTATCTTCGTCTCGAACAATACCTAGCTGATGAAGTATACAAGCCTCTAAACTTGCAAGTCATGTCCTTCCTCCTTTCTCTCGACTATGATAGCAGTGCTAACCACCTGGGTGGTTACGGCTATGTAGAGTAAGAGGGGCTCCCCATCGGTAGGGGGCACCAGGATGGGCACGTTGGAGAGGAGCTTCTTAAGGTTCTCAAGGGCTTTTTTAGCCTCGGTCGTCGAGGTGAAGCGCTCGGTCTTCCTCAAGAGACGATACAGGGGTAGACCCTTCTCGTCGAGGCGTGAGATGAAGCGACTCAGGGCCGCGAGGCATCCCATAACCCACTAAACTCCTTTGACATCCTTTATGGGCCCCATGCTGGTGATCGCCGAGACCTTCTCTAGGTTCGCCTCGATCCCTCGCTCCAAGACTATGAACCCTAAGAGCATGCCTTGGGGGACACCAAAGACACACTTCTCAGGGTTGAGCCTGACACTTTTGGATCGGACACGCGAAGGCAGTTTTCAGGTCGGCAGCAAGGTTGTCAGCCTTCCTGGTTTTAACCACTATATCATCAACATAGGCCTCGATTGTTGAGCCTATGTGGTTGCTAAACACGTGGTTCATGCAACGTTGATATGTGGCTCCTACATTGCGCAACCCGAAGGTCGTGGTTGTGTAGCAGTACATGCCCTGCGGGATGATGAAAGAAGTCGTGAGCTGGTCGGACTCTTTCATCCAGATCTAATGGTAGCCCGAGTATGCATCAAGGAAGGAAATGGTTTCACATCCTACAGTGGAATCTACAATTTGATCTATTCGAGGAAGAGGGTAAGGAACTTTCGGACATGCTTTATTTAAACTAGTGTAGTCTACATATATCCTCCATTTCCCTCCATTTTTCCTAACTAGTACAGGGTTTGCTAACCATTCAGGATGGAACACCTCCTTGATGAATCTGGCCGCCAAGAGCTTGTGGATCTCCTCCCCGATGACCCTGCGCTTTTCCTCATCGAATCGGCGCAGGCACTGCCTCACTGGCCTGGAGTTGGCTCAGATGTCCAAGGAGTGCTCAGCGACTTCCCTCGGTATGCCTAATATGTCTGAGGGACTCCATGCAAAGACCTCGGCATTCACGCGGAGAAAGTCGACAAGCACTACTTCCTATTTGGGCTCGAGCTTAGAGCCAATCCGTAGCACCTTCTCATCTGAGCTGCTACCGTCGAGGGGGGTTGTCCTCGTGGCCTCGGCTGGCTCGAAGTTGTCGGCATGCTTCTTGGCGTCGGGTACTTCTCTAGCGTGTTTCTCCAAATAGACAATGAGTGTCTCGAAGTTGACGACCACCTCAGTGTATTCTACGCACTCAACGTCGCACTCGTAGGCATGACGGTAAGTGGCGCAGATGGTGATGACGCCCGCTGGCCCAAGCATCTTCAGCTTTAGGTACGTATAATTCTGAATGGCCATGAACTTGGTGTAACATGGTCGCCCGAGCATAGTGTGATATGTACCCAAAACCCCACCACTTCAAACGTGAGGGTTTCCTTTTGGAAATTGGCAGGGTCCCGAAGCAGACGGTCAGGTCAACCTGCCTAAGGGGATGCACTCATTTGCCAGGGGTGATCCCGTGGAATGGCGTGGCCCCTGGCCGGATCTATGATCGCTCGACCCCTAGGAGTTCTAAGGTATCTGCATAGATGATATTGAGGCTACTATCTCCATCCATGAGCACCTTCGTGAGGCGCGTGTTGCCGATGATGGGGTCGACAACAAGTGGATACCTCCTAGGGTTCAGGATGTAGTCTGGGTGATCGTCTGATCAAAGGTGATGGCACGGTCCGACCAGTCTAGGTAGACTGGGGTTGCTACCTCGACAGAGAAGACTTCCCGGCATTCCTGCTTGCGCTGCCTTGAGAAAAGGATGACGGTGTCCCCCCCCCAAAGATCATGTAGCAGTTATGTACATTGGGGAAGTCGTTGCCCTTATCGTCGTCTTCGCTGTTGGGAGTCTTCTTATTTTCCCCTCCTACCGAGGGACGGGGCTTGTTGTAGAAACGTTGTAGCATGTCGCACTCGTCGAGGGAGTGTTTGATTGGGCCCTTGTGGTAAGGGCATGACTCCTTCAGCATCTTGTCGAAGACCCCTGCCCCCCCTTGGGGTGCTTGGAGGTTGTGCTTCTCCGCTGCGGCAATGAGCTCTTCTGCGTCTTCTTCATTTTGCCATTCTTCGGGTTGCGTTGGATGGACGCCTCGAGGAGGCACCCTCCTTTCGCTTCCCGTCCCCCTTGTCCTTGTGGAAGAGGGTCTCGACCGCCTCCTGCCCTGAAGCGAACTTCATGGTGATGTCCATCAACTCATTGGCCTTGGTTGGGGTCTTGCGACCCAGCTTGCTGACCAGATCCTAACAAGAGGTCTCGGCGAGGAATGCCCCAATGACGTCGGAGTCGGTGACTTTGGGGAGCTCGGTGCGTTGTTTCAAAAACCGGGAATGTAATCGCGGAGGCTTTCATCATTCTCCTGTCGCAACTTCGGAGGTCCCAGGAGTTCTATAGGCGAATGTACATGTAACGCCCCATTGCTCCCACACAATGAATGTTACCAAAGACTCTTCCCACAAAACTTAAACAACATAAGAAGAGAAATGGAGATGGAAAGTAAAGAAAAAAAATCCGGCAGCACCTCCCTTGAAAGTAGCATAACGAGAGGAACATAAAGTTTATACTTAATGTAAAAGAAAGGTATACCACAGTGTATAATCAGGATGCAAAGGTAGTAATGAATATTCATGACCAAAATAAAAATTGAAATTCAGCCAACCCAAAAGAAAATTCGACTACCATGAAGGCTAGAACATATTAATTCCCTAGACTTGAACCCTGTTTAACATCATTACTAAGCAGTGGTGCAATTATTTAAGGGTGTAGTGACCGTGCTGCTACTTCCCTCCTTTCCCGAAAGCAAAGATCAAGTGCCTGCATCAAAC
This sequence comes from Zea luxurians, assembly GCA_029449295.1. Taxonomy (NCBI): domain Eukaryota; kingdom Viridiplantae; phylum Streptophyta; class Magnoliopsida; order Poales; family Poaceae; genus Zea; species Zea luxurians. The sequence goes on from JAOPSE010000170.1 coordinate 1,327,560, forward strand.
AATGCAAGAGTGAGATGACACATCTCAGCAAGTAAAATGATCAAACCATAATTTGATAATGTAAACAAACCGTGTTTTAACAACCACATAGTCCACAACTTCCTTCTTGAATATCAAATTGCAGCAAGTAAACAAGCCAACAACTACTCAGTTTAAAGATGAAACACAAAGTGAAGAACCACAATATCCACACCACCATAACAGGTTCCACATTTCACTCGTGAATGCATATGGCTATAGATGCAGTAATGACTTCTGCCTCCATACCTCTAAGGATATGAAGCTGTATCATACCCTTTCTCGGGCAACGTATGATGCTTATTGTACTGGTACGGTCGGACCATAAGATTGCGATGAAACTTCCATGCAAAGAATGATGGATGCACTATGCATGACACCAACATGAGACCACCCCACATAACATGTGTTAAACATATACTTCCATTCCTTCCAAATAATAATCAATGTGTATAACATGCTCGAACAACAACTACAACATAGGTAAATAATAGAATATGACTAGCTTCAAGCAACAATTCTCAAAATGGATTACGAGAAAGAACACATTTAACATGGATGTAATCAAGTATAGAACACATAGATTAACCAACGGTATAAACCATCACTATTTTACTTGCCTTCACCGAAGAATTTGGATAAGGCCCTAAGTACGATCCAAAAGTCCACCACCTGTTTTTGACACACATCTTAGTGCACAAATCCACATAACCAACGCTCATAAATAATGTCGCACCTACGCACAATTCCAAACCCGTCATGTGCGACTTCTCTCCCCATCACCCACCAAAACTATAGCGATGCTGCTTGACAATTTCATATCTTTAAAATTATGACAGCAGTGGAAATAAACAAAAACTCCAAAACCATCTACATAAAATTCTCCATAAGTTTTGTATTCAAATGATAATTAAATTCCAACATCTAAATGCCCCCAAACAGTCCTCAAGATACACCCTGCAATCTGTTTTTGGACAGCAACCTAGCCGGGTTCAAACAGCGATATCTCCTAAAATATACCTCCGAATCGAGCGCATAAGTACTCGTTGGAAAGCTATGAAAAATCTCTACATGATTCTCCCACTGATTACCACAAATTACCCATGCAAAATCCCCAGAAACTAATAATACTACTGCTGTTCACCCACCCACAAAAATTCTGGACAGCACCTCTACCGATTCGCATAGGTATACATATAACCAATTGGATTGCAGCACAAATACAAAAAATATAATCACAAAATCACCTTGGATTCTTCCTTTCCTCCTTCCTTCTTCCTCCCTCCAAACTCCAATTGAAGGCTCGCACCCACACGACGGAGAACCAAGCGGGGAGGGCTGCACCTTGGAGAGGAGGAGATGGGGGCGGCTTGGGTTAAGTGGTGGTGGCTGCAGCTCTTGGGGAAGAAGGAGAGGGAGAGAGGGGGGCAGCGGCCAAGCAAATGGGAGAAGGGAGGGGCCGGCTGCACTCCAAGGGGGAAAAAGGGGGGCAGCTAGGGTTGAGGGGGGAAGCTAGTGGGCTTCCCACCGCTGGATCAAGATCAACGGCCCATATCCGCTCTCACGTCTGTGCTCCCGACCCTAGTGTACAAGTCCAAGAATCCTACTGATTTACTGGTGAATGCCTCCTAAAATTCCAAACCCTAGTAGCACAGGACCCAGAAGAGAAAAACCAAAAGAGAAAAAAATAATAAACTTCAATTTCTCTTCTTTTTTGAAAATTGGGTATCACACTCTACCCCCCTTAAAAAGAATTCGACCTCGAATTCCAACGCTTCTACCGGAACGACAAAAGAAAGATTAATGAATCATCAAAACTCACCCAAAACAAAAAGTTTGGGATATTTCTGTCGCATCAGCTCCTCAAGTTCCCAAGTAGCCTCGCGCTCCGACTGATTAGTCCACAAGACATTAACATACTTAATTGATCTCCTTCTCATAACACGCTCTGAGGACTCCAAGATACGCACCAGACGACCCACTCTAGAGTCAGATCCTGCTGCACAGCAATCGGTTCCATCTCGATCTGATGATCCAAATCCCACAAAAACTTCCTCAACATAGAGACATGAAATACCGGGTGTACTCCTGCCATAGAATCCAGCAATTGCAAGCGATAAGCCAAGCTGCCCACCCGGGCCAAGATAGTGAACGGTCCAATGTATCTCGGGCTAAGCTTTCCGGAGACACCGAACTGAACAACTCCCTTAGTATGTGATACCCTAAGAAGGACTTGGTCACCCACTGCAAATTCCAAGTCCCGCCTCCTCACATCAGCATAACTCTTCTGACGGCTCTGAGCGGCCAAAATATTCTAACGAATTTCCCGAACCTTCTTCGATGTCTGCTGAACCCAATCAGGACCAACCAGAGATCTCTCTCCCAAAGTCTCCTAGCACAGAGGGGAGATACACTGCCTGCCATATAAGGCCTCATATGGTGTCATCTTAATGCTAGCCTGGTAGCTGTTGTTATAAGCGAACTCGGCCAACACGAGATGATCCTCCCAGCTACCCTTCCACGACAGAACACAAGCACGCAACATATCTTCCAAGGTTTGAATAGTTCGCTCCGACTGACCATCAGTCTGAGGGTGAAAAGCGACACTAAGTGAGAGCCTGGTGCCCAATGCACTGTGAAGACTCTCCCAGAATTTGGATACAAATTTGGAGTCTCAATCAGAAACAATGGACTTAGGTACCCCATGAAGCCTGATTACTTCCTTCATATACAAGGGAACCAACTCTGAAGCTGAATTTGTGGTCTTCATGGGAATAAAGTGCACAGACTTAGTAAAGCGATCCACTACCACCCATATAGCATCCCTGCCCCGAGGAGAACGAGGTAAGCCCACCATAAAATCCATGGTGATATGCTCCCACTTCCACTCCGGAATTTCCAATGGCTTCAATGAACCTGCTGTTGGGGGCCTTCGTCTTCCGAATGTCCTCAAAAACATGATTGAACAATGTTTTCCAAGTGTAACGTATGTACAGGTACCTTCGGACTCGGAATAAAACTGTACACAATATGAAAAGCTTGGTCGAGACGAAGGTTGATGCTGCTCCGAAGCTACGCGCAAAGGAGCTTTGGCTCAGCGATAGGAAAAGGAACCGCCTTAAAGGGGAAAAGGCTATCTAGTCCTCGTTGGATTGTCCTTAAGACAATAGTAAACATAAAGGGCATGAATGTAATTTTACACAGGCTGCACCTTGTGCCTATAAATAGATGAACAGTACCCCGTACTGTTCACGCTGACTTGTATTCGCTCGTGCGTCACGCTTAGACTTTTACCTTCTGTCAAGCCGAAGGTACAAATGTGATTAAATATTGTTTCTGTTTATCCATGATTATAAAAAGAAGAGATATTAATAATGTCATATGATTATTCATGTTGTCTTTTATATTTCATATGCTTCTTCTTTCATTAACATACACTGTGGTGATGAAGGTATGTCTTTCATGACCTTCGTCTGAAGATCATTATATCCTAAGGGAAATAATGCTTCGAAGGACGAAGGGCATTAACCTTTAACATTTTGTGTTGCCTTGTTCTTAACTCATAGCATTTGAGAACAAGTCCCCAACATTGGCGCCCACCTCTGGTGAACTCATTCGACCACCTTCGGCAAGCTGTGACCTTCGTCATGCCGCCGAAGAAAGCTTCAAGGCTAGGGGCTGCATTGTAGCCACTAGACGTCAACCAGGACACGCTGCGTGAAGCCTGAACTCAAAAGAGGAAGGCTACAAGTCCAACCCCACAAAAGGAGGAGTTGGACCAGGAGATAAGGGATCTCAAAGCTATCCATCAGCAGGTCGAAAGGAAGAGAGAGAAGATGCTTTGTCTTTCAAATCTTCAGAAGAAGATCGATGAAGATGCTGAAGAAATACGTCATCTTACTCAAGATGACCAGGACCGAAGACCTCCACAGAGAGAGCTTCGTCAAGATAATTCCTACAATGATGATGATTGGTATGACGATTTCCATCATGGAAATTTTTCTTTTGATGATGATTCTCCTCTATCAGCAGAACTGCAGGCTACCCCATGGCCCTCATCATACAAGCCACCTCAGCTCCCCATGTATGATGGGTACTCAGATCTGAAGCAGTTTCTGATGAGCTACGAAGCAATTATATCTTCATACGGGGGCAATACTGCAGTCATGGCGAAGTCCTTCGTCATGGAAGTTCAGAGTGTGGCCTAGACATGGTACTCCTCTCTCCGGTCAGGGACAATCACGTCTTGGCACAAGCTTAAGGACATGCTGGTCACCAGTTTTCAAGGGTTACAGACGAAGCCAGTCACTGCTTAGGCCTTATTCCAGTGCACTCAAGACCATGAGGAGTACCTTCAGGCATATGTCCGAAGGTTCTTGCACCTGAGAGCACAAGCGCCTATGGTGCCCAATGAAATTGTCATTGATGCCATGATCAAAGGTCTTCGGCCAGGGCCTACAGCTCAATACTTCACCAGGAAACCCCCTCAGACTCTGGAGAAGCTGCTTCAGAAAATGGATGAGTACATCCGGGCCGACAATGATTTTCGCCAAAGAAGGGAGGAAGCTTATAGATTTTCTGAGATGACTAGGGGCTTCGGAGGAAGAATCCACCCTAAGCATGTCAGATCAATCCACAGCTCCAGTCAGAACGATGACAAAGGAGGCCAGTTTTAGAGGCCACAGCACAGTTTGCAATCCTCAGGACAGCAGCAAAGCTTCTTCAGTCCACCTGCTCCAAGGGACCGAGGCGGCAGGGGCTTCAGAGGAAGATATGGGGATGAGCCCAGGAAAATCTATTGTTTATTCTGTGGTGAGAACAAGCGCCACACTACAAGAACGTGTCAGATCACCATTCAGAAGCAAAAAGAGATTGCTGAAGCAGAAGCCTGGCAAAATCAGCCGAAGCAGGTCCTACATACTGCTCCATGCCACTCTCCCTACATACCAGAGTATGTGGGCAATCAACCTGCAGCTTCTGTTGCTTCGGTAAGCCATTCACAAGCTTCCTGGCCTCAGCTCCCACCACCACCACCACTACAACCTACTTATACCCAAAGCCAGCAGCGAGAAGGGTGCCAACATCCATAACAGCAACATGACTTCATGGAAGAGTCCGAAGCTCGTACAGTCAACAGCACTGTACCAGAGTTGAAGCACATTCATTAAGGAATATCCTACTTTTTGAAGTACCTTTGTCTTTTATATCACTTTACTTTTTTTGTATGAATAACAAGTAATGAAAAATTCAGTTTCAACTTCTTGTAATAATGCTGCAAATACCAGAATGAAATATATTTTCTTCATAGATTTACGAAGCTCGAAAGACGACCCTTAAAACGAAGCAGATTCTAAAGCTCAAAAGTCGTTCCTAAGGGAATGCAGAGCCTAAAATGATGAAGCTAAAAAAGTCGTTCCTAAAGGAGCACAGCGTAAGTTTTTTGCTCAAAAGTCGTTTCTAAGGGAATGCAGAGCCAAAATTGACGAAGATACAAAAAGTCGTTCCTAAGGGAGCGCAACGTAAGTTTTCTGCTCAAAAGTCGTTCCAAAGGGAATGCAGAGCCAAATACCGCCGAAATATAAGGCGAAGAAGTTCAAAAGTCGTTCCTAAGGGGATGCAGAACTTATACCGCCGAAATAGAAGGCGAAGAAGTACAAAAGACGTTCCTAAGGGGATGCAGAACTTATATCACCGAAATAGAAGGTGAAGAAGCTCAAAAGACGTTCCTAAGGGGATGTAGAGCTTGTGTGTTCTAGTGTGGGTGTGTGGCTATATATCTTCGGCATCCTCATCATTTTGTATCATATCATCACATCATTTCGCATAGCATTACTGTGGCGGAACCACCCGAATTATTCCCGCTTAAGTGCCTAAGTCACGCCTCAGGGGCCATAACACACTTAAATTGGAATAACCCGTCAGTCCCTTAGATCTAGTCTGATGGAGCCACTTAACCAGGATCAAATTCCACAATCTCACTCGAAGGTGAGTCACAGAAGAAATACAATAAAACAGGAAACCTCAAATTAAGTGCTGAATTATTACATAAATCGATGTTTTGAGTAGCAAATAAGAGTTCACGAAATAAAATGCAGCGGATAATCGATGTCGTCGGTATCGAGGAAATGGGCAAGGCCTAGCCCACTACTCCTCGTGCTCCTCTCCTGCCGGAGCAGCATCCCACTCGACCGTCCAACCCGGTGGCAGGGTGGTAGGCCAAGTCACACCATCAACCATTTCCTGAATGGTACCTGCAAAAATTTTGCCACAAACAAGGCTGAGTATGCTAATACTCAGCTAGACTTACCCGGTGTGAGGAGTCTACTCCTCTACCTCTAGACTATGCAGCTGTTTGGCTGAGGGGTTTGGTTTGCCAAAAGCACTAGTTGTTCCTAAAATCCATTTTTAGCTTTTCAACTTCTATCATCATTAACTTAGCTAGGTTTGCTCCTTCTAAGCATACATGGTAACAAACATTTTAGTTCAATCAACAAATTATCTCATGTAATCCTCATTTCACTTCTTACTCGATGCAGTACAAGGGGTCAAGCAGTCTCATTAGCTGCGAGAAGCAGACGATTCGAATCGAGTTTTAACCTTGCAAGGTAAACCTAAACACACGACATGTCAGGGCACTCCGACCCTGCACATGACAACCGTCCCCACCGATTCCCCGTTTGCGTCCAGGCCTCACCGCCTTGGCATACAATGCTTCACTGACCCCGGCTGCCGCCGTGCAGTGATCGCACTTGTACCCACCATAGCTAGCATGGGAGACCCAGTCTTAGGTCGCATGAGGGATAAAGTCCGTCGCCCGGCTTCACTCAGGTACTAGGTTTACCGGTTACCATTTTTCCTGGCATGTGCTTAGTATGTTCAAAAGCTTGACTCAGGTATCCACACATTAATCCTTAATTCTTTTTCCCGTCTCATGGTCAAGGCATCCTCCTTGGATCCAAGTCCATAGACTAACATAGATCCCGTTATCAAGATGAATACAATCAATTCCTGACCTCGCGCGAGTGCTAGAAAAATCACTCGACTTCTACCGAGATCCTGATTAGCAAAGCATCTACTCGACCTAGCATACTAGTATTCATCTCAAAAGGGAATCCTGAGTTCATGCAACTAGAGGTTTCAAGCAACTCCTACACTTAAGTGCACATTACAATCCTACAAGCATTACATGTAGTAAAGTAGCATATAATAATATGGTTATGCATATAAACTGGGGCTTGCCTTCAATTGCTGGGGCTGTGGGGAGATCCTCGATAGCAGCCTCGGAATCCTGCTCCTGGTCCTCCTCTTGGACAGATCCTTGCTCGGGGATGAGCACGTACTCTCCGTCGGCAAGATTACAATCTAATGAATGCAATGCGTAAGATATATGCATGACATGATATGTGCTTTAAAAATTACAACCTTCGACGGTGTATGATCTACTTGAGTTAGACAAGGTTAAACCTTACTTATGTAAGACTTTTGGGTGGTATACTTGGTAAATTGGATCAAACTTAGCTAAGGTAAGTGGTAGGTTTATTTTTGGGGTTCCACTGAATTCTTTCTAAAGCCTTAGTGAGTTTTGACAAGAATTCAAGTTGGACTCATTGGAGCGAGGTTTATTCCTTCTTTCTTTTTCTTTATTCTCCTTAAGTTTCTGGAGTAGGTTTGAACTACAAGTTGTTTTAATAAAATTCCAAAAATTCTGCAAAAATTACAGTGTCTTATTACGGGTGTAAACTTTTCTGTCTAAAAATTTGGGGTTCAAAAAGTGAATAGTTTTCTCTGGACAAAATTACCAAATTTTTGGGCAGAAGGGGTGATTTGAACTACAACTATTACTTAACAGTAGGTAATTCTCTAAGACTTATTTTTGCTGCCTTTTAGGTGCTATAACATGACTTGGCACAAAATTATAGCCATTAATATCTATTAGTTATTTTATTAGGGTTTTCTCAAGTTTCTAGCCAAAGGGGTGCTTTCTACTACTACTACATTTGAAAAATATCAAACAACAGATTTCTGATTTTTCTTAGTTTCTATTTTGTGCAAGAGCAATCATTCTGAAGTTTGGCATCTTTTTGCTTAAGGGAAGGGGTGGTATGCATTAATTGGATTAGATGGCCTTTCTTATAAAATATTAGCAATGGGTATTATTTTGCATCCTTTTAATGAGTTTGCATTTTTCTCTGGTGGCCTATCTCATTATTGACCTAGCAAAATTTAATTTGTCCATTATTGCCTTATTATGGGTTATTCATGATTTATTTAGATAATACCTCATTATCTTATTACACTTATTTACCCTACTTAAAATGATGGGCTAGGGGGTTCATTATTTTTGCAGTGGGGTCCTAGTGGTTATAAGTCCACTGGATTTTTATTATCAATTTTGGGTCTGGTTTTGTAATTTTAATAATTGATTTCCAGTTGGCACAATGCTAAATAAATTATTTTATTTTTAAAACTGATCTGGACTAAAGGTCCCTTTATTTTTCTTAGGTTCTCTGTTACTTAAGTAGATTAGGAAAAATAATTTCACTCACTGTTCATTAATTCCTAATGCCTTTCTGATTTTCCTAAGTTTTGGGCAGAAATGGTTTTTAATGGATATCTATACTATATTCTTCAATACTGGGGTTCTTACTATTTTTAAACAGTGCTTAAATGAGGGTTGAACATCTACAATTTTTTTAGGTTCAGCACAGAAGCAAAACTAATTTTCCTGAATTAAACAAGGTTTGGTCAGTTTCTGTTTTTAATTTTAAACTCTAAAAATTAGAACATAAAGCATAGGGTTTATTATTTTTAAATGATAGTTCATAATATTTAGGATCTAGCAAAATTAGTTTGACAACTTTTGATTAGAATTCATCAAGTTATGGATTTTCTAAGTTCTTTGGTTATTTAAAAAGATTTACAGAATTGATTAAATGGAAAACTACTTTGCACTGGGGTCCCTGGCGGGTATTTCAAGTTTTCCTCACGAATCAGTCCCTGGGCTACTATTCACATGAGACACTGACATTGAAGAAAACCCCTCGGGTTCTTCTAATCCTAACCTGAGGTCCTTCTCCTAACTTAAACAGTGCCCGCGGCGGAAGAAAGGGCGGAGGGGCTTACCGGCGGCGAGATTGCTCCGGTGAGGTGGTCGAGGACGTAGGTGAGGTCTCGGCGATCACAACGATGTGCGGGTCGCCGTCGGGGGGTGGTGGGAGTTGGCTGGTCCGCGTGCGCAGGCGGAGGAGCTTGTCGGTGGCGAGGAGTCCGGCCTATCTAGGGCGAAATTGACCAATCAAACAGGTCTGAGAGCTTCACCAGGGATCAATGAAGGGGTGCGAGCGAGGAATTGAAGAATGGCTCACCGGAGAGCTTGGTCCACACGCGGGGGCGGGCGACCGAATTCCGGCGAGGGTGATCTCGGGCTTCTGGTGAAGTTCTGCTGGGTCCGAGGGCTTGGAGAGCTTCACGGGCCTATGGTGGAGCTAACCGAAACACTGGCGCGACTTGAGGGCGACTGGAGTGGGTTGGCCACAGTGGCCGAAGCTCTGGCGGCAATGGCAGGCGAAAAAGAGCTTGCCGGAGCTAAGGAGGGGTGGCTGGCCGGTGATGGTGAGCGCAGGGTGAAGTGAGGCGCGCCCGGGGAGGCTTTATAGGCGTGGGCGGGCACGACCGAGGGCAGGGGCGTGCGGCGGACTTGACCGAACGCCGAGGCGAGCGCGTGCGCGGGTTGGGCGAGCGCCGGCGTGCCGACCAAAGTCGAACATGTGTGCCCATGCGTTCTGCCCAAGTTCTGGCGCGTGTGGTCACTCATCCGAGCCTGCTCTCGCCTTGGTCAGTGCACAAAACCTCTTCCCCTCCTTACAAGCTACCGATCTTGTGTGGGGGTCATAGGATTTTGCCTACTGGTTGCAGAGATATGGAGCCCGAAAATCCGGTTTGTCTCCCTGCTCAAATTCGAGGCAAATCCAAGGTTTTGTCGTGTCTAGGGCTCACGTCCCAATGCCATCTTCTGGCATACGACAGAGGGGTTAGTTAGGCACGTTTTTGTTAATGGGGCCATTAGGATTTGAGTTAGGGATCAAGGTGAACACGCTTGATCTTTGGCTCAACGTCTGAAATTCAGAATTCTGAAATTCAGAATTTCCTATTGAGTCCCCTCATGAGAAGCTTGTTTGGGGTTTTATTTGAATTATTTTGGCCAAGCTTCCTCAATCTTTATTGTTGCTTATTAAATGTATTTCAATGTTTATAATTGGCCCAAGCTATGATTTTAAATTTTTCATGCCCTTTCCCCCATTCTCTTGAATTTTGCTCATAGGGCTCAATTAGGGTTTTTATTGGGGTTGCTCATGTTGCCTTTTTGAAAACCCATTTGTTTTGCACATGATACTTTTAAGTATAGGCTTGGTGGATCCTTTATTCTTAAGTCAATTTGATGTTCATACTTAAATTTGGTTCACATAAGGTGATGGGTCATGGGTTAGCACTTTGAGAGAAACCCTAAGTGACACTGGGGTGTCACTGCCTTCCCCCCTTAAAAGAATCTCGTCCCGAGATTCGGGCCAGAGTCCTTCCGGGGTGAAGCGAAGGGTGATACTTATAGGAAGTGGGTGATTATTGTTATTATTAGATCAAACTGCTCTTCGATTGTCATTCTCTTTGCAACTTCAGAAGGAAGTCCTTCTTAAATTTTGTTTCGTGATTACTTTACCCTGAATTAAGATTATATCTTTAGAATTTAGATTCGAAGGGCAGGAGGAGGGGTTGAGTGTGATTACGTACCAGCTTCCTTAGGTAGGCAATCGGGGAAGTTGGATCTCAAGAATTCCTCAGTTTCCCAAGTAGCTTCTTCCTCTGAGTGATTACTCCACTGGACCTTGTACATCTTGATCGATTTAGCCCAAGTTGATCTTTCCTTGCAATCCAGAATCTTGGAAGGGTACTCTTGGTACGATAGATCTGGTTCTATCTCCAATTCTGGCTCTGCTAAGATCTCTGTCGGCAATCGAACACACTTCTTCAGCTGAGATACATGGAACACACTGTGAATGGTGGACATCTTTGAAGGTAACTTCAATTTATATGCCACGGGTCCACATGCTTCGATGATCTCATAAGGTCCAATGTAATGAGGAGCTAGCTTGCCTTTAATTCCAAACCTCTGCACTCCCTTGGTGGGTGATACCTTGAGGTACACGAAATCTCCCACCTTGAACTGGAGAGGTTTCCTTCTTCTATCATGGTAACTCTTCTGCCTGGCCTGAGCAGCTTCTAGATTCTTCCTGATTAGTTTGACCTTCCTTTCGGCTTCATTCACTAAGTCAGGTCCAAAAACTCCTCTTTCTCTAGGTTGAGACCAATTGAGCGGTGTCCTGCACCTTCTCCCATAGAGAGCTTCGAAAGGTGCCATCCTTAGGCTGGATTGATAACTGTTGTTGTAAGCAAACTCTGCCAAGGAGAGGTGCTTATCCCAGTCCTTGCCACAATCGATTGCACAAGCTCTCAGCATATCTTCTAGAATTTGGTTTACTCTTTCCGTCTGACCATCAGTCTGTGGGTGGTAAGCTGAACATCTGATTAGCTTAGTTCCCAAAGACTCCTGCAGTTGTTCCCAAAATCTGGCAACAATTTGGGCTCCTCGGTCAAAAACAATGGTCCGAGATAAACCGTGCAAACACACGATCCGATCAATATACAATTCTGCGTATTTCTGAGCCTTATCAGTGGTGTGCACAGGAAGAAAATGTGCCACTTTCGTCAATCGGTCCACAATAACCCAAATCGAATCATGATGACGCGAGGTGTTGGGCAGACCCACAATGAAATCCGTACTGATGTCATCCCATTTCCATGAAGGTATAGATAGGGGTTGCAAAGCTCTAGCTGATTTCAAGTGGTTTGCCTTTATCCTCTGACAGGTGTCACATTCTGATACATACTGGGCTATCTCCCTCTTCATTCTGGTCCACCAATACAAAGGCTTCAGATCATGGTACATTTTGGTGCTTCCCGGATGCATAGAGAATTTGGAGAGATGAGCCTCGTCCAAGATTTTCTTCTTGAGGTCCTTGTTTTTAGGAATCACCAATCTACTTTTGAACCATAACACACCCTTTTCATCTTGGTGGAAACAACTATACTTCTCAATCTTCTGATGGAGATTCTTCTTGATAATCTGCACTCCCTTGTCACTGAGCTGGGCCATGATGATCTGGTCTTGGAAAGCTGGCTCAACAGAAATGTGAGACAACGAACCACAAGGAATCACTTCTATTTGCATCTTGCTCAACTCATCACACAAGGTGTTGATGTGAGAATCCATCAGAATACAATTGCATTGCAACTTCCGACTCAAGGCATCTGCTACCACATTGGCCTTTCCTGGGTGATAATGTACCTCCAGGTCATAATCCTTGATCAGCTCTAGCCATCTTCTCTGTCGCATGTTGAGATCAGCCTGAGTAAAGATGTACTTGAGGCTCTTATGATCAGTGAAGATGTTGCAGTGGGTCCCCATTAAGTAGTGCCTCCACATTTTTAATGCATGAACCACTACTGCCAACTCGAGGTCATGAGTGGGATAATTTTGCTCATGAGGCCTGAGTGCTCTTGAGGCATAAGCAATGACTCGGTTGTCTTGCATTAAGACATAAGCTAGTCTAGTGCCAGAGGCATCACAATTTACATCAAAAGGCTTGCTATTGTCGGGCTGCGCTAACACTGGTGCTGTGGTCAGATGCTGCCTTAACGCATGGAAGGCATCTTCGCACTTCTGACTCCAAACAAACTTGGCTTCTTTCTTCAGCAACTCAGTTATAGGCTTCGCAATTCGAGAGAAATCCGGAATAAATCTTCGGTAATAACCAGCTAATCCCAAAAAACTCCGAATCTGACGGACAGTCGTTGGCGGCTTCCAGTTCATCGCCTCTTGCACTTTATCAGGATCAACAGCTATTCCTGCCTGAGAGATAGTGTGACCCAAGAATTTGATTTCGTTTAGCCAAAAATCACACTTGGACAACTTGGCATAAAGGTGGTGCTCTCGCAGACGTTGAAGCACTACATGCAAATGCCCGGCATGTTCTTCTTCGTTCTTCGAGTACACCAAAATATCATCGATGAACACCACTACGAACTTGTCCAATTCAGGCATGAAAATAGAATTCATCAGATACATAAAATATGCTGGTGCATTTGTCAGCCCGAATGACATCACCAAAAATTCATATAGCCCGTATCTGGTTGAGAATGCTGTCTTCGGAATATCACTTGCTCGTATCTTTATCTGATGGTAGCCAGAGCGAAGGTCGATCTTGGAAAACACCTTGGTCCCGACCAACTAGTCAAAAAGAACATTAATACGAGGCAAAGGATATTTGTTCTTGATAGTTACCGCATTAAGAGGGTGGTAATCTATACACAGCCTCAAGCTTTCATCCTTCTTCTTCACAAATAGTGCTGGACATCCCCAAGGCAAAGTACTTAGGCAAATAAATCCCTTATCCAGCAACTCTTGCAATTGCTTCTTCAATTCTGCCAACTCAGCGGGCGGCATTCGGTAGGGCCTCTTGGAAATTGGGGCTATTCCCGGTTGCAATTCGATGGCAAATTCAATATCTCGGTCCGGTGGCATCCCTGGCAATTCATAAGGAAAGACATCTGCATACTCGCAGACCACTGGGATCTTCTTCAGAGGTAACTCTGTCATAGAGAAAGCACATGACTGAGTAGAACCCTGACTGGGCAGAATTAAGGTGAAGTTCTCACAGAACAGAGAATTAATTTCCACGGTACGGCTGGCTACATCAAGCACAACTTGGTGCAAGGTCATCCAATTAGCTCCCAGAATAATGTCCACATTTTCCAAACCCAACACAAGAAGAGTGGTTTTGACAATGTGGCTCCCTAGTTGAATAGGCACACTTTGGTTCAATTGATTAGTTGAAATTTTACCCCCAGGTGTGACTATCATGAATGACCCCTTTGAGTGAGAGAATGGCAGTTCACATATAGCACTGAATTTCTGGCTAATGAAACTATGAGATGCACCAGAATCAAATAGAATTAAAGCAGGTTGATTATAAACTGAAAAGATACCGGTCATGATAGGAGCTCCTTCAGGTACTTCCTCCAGGGTAGTGAAGTTGAGCTTCCCTTGCTTAACCTGTACCTTCTGCTTTCTTTCCTTGTCTTGACTTGGTGCTGGCATCTGCCTCTGCTGGTTCCTGGGACAATTCTTGGCATAGTGGCCCACATTGCCACAAGTGAAACACTTGTTCCCATTGCCCTGGCGGAACTGCTGCTGCTGCGGAGGCTGATTGTTCCTTGGAGCGGGAGCGGGGAAGCGGTTGGGTGCCAGCTGCTGCTGCTGAGGTGGCCTGATCACCCATCTGCCTGCCTGCTGCTGGAAACCCCAGCTCTAATTGTGAGAAACAATCCGGAACCTCTGAGCCTGAGTGGATGGTGCTGCCATTGGTGCCTTTCTCTTCTTCTCTGCCCGGTGAGCTACAATGCAATCCTCCTGGGAGATGGCCAGGTTGACCAACTCATTGAAGCTATCAGCCCGGACAGTGTTGAGTCGTTCCCGCAGCTTGGTATTAAGACCCCTGCGGAAGCGGTCTCTCTTCTTTTCATCAGAATCAGCATGGTACCCTGCATACTGGCACAGGTCGTTGAAGGCTTGCGCATACTGCAGTACCGTGCGAGTTCCTTGATTAAGGGCCAGAAATTCATTCAGCTTCCGATCAAGAATGCTAGCTGGGATGTGGTATCCTCTGAAGGCAGTCTTGAATTCCTCCCAAGATACTTCATGATCAGCGGGGAGCATAGCACGGAAGTGGTCCCACCAAGTCCGAGCAGATCCGCGAAGCTGCTACGCGGCGAAGCGGGTCTTGGTAGCATCAGGGCAGTCTCCCGTGAGGAGGGGAAACTTGGACTCGACGACGCGAAGCCACACGTCAGCATCCAACAGATCCTCTGCCTTGGTGAACAAGGGTGGCTGCGTGCTCAGAAACTCCTGGTAAGTTGCCATTGCCAGAGGTCGCTGATGCTAGCCTCCACCATGTTGCTGAGGGTGGGGCTGGCGCTGCAAGAGCTGTCGTAGAATCTCATTTTGCTGGGCCATCAGCTCCTGCACTGTGGGAGCTGGAGGAGGTGGCAGGGGAACCTGCTCGTTATGCCCGCGATGCTGCCTAGCTGCCATCTGAAAATAGAGATTGCCGCCATTGTTATCCCACCTCACAGTTTCGAATGACAAGATATCATCTCATATGGAAGGAAAAATGCCATAGTCATAATATTAGGTTCGAAATTAAGATAACATGGTGACAACATCCCACAGATTTCAAAGTTCACAGGGTTACATCAATCAGGGGAAAGTACCCGTAAGCCTAGTCCAAAATCTGACATTAACTAAGCTCGCATAGGTTTCTATCCGCCTAAAAGTGTCGAAGTGACTGTTTAACCCTGAGTGGTGGAAGCGACACTGGATACGGGTGAAGGGGGCATTGCGGAGGTAGTCCCATTGGCACCAGGGGCTGGTCCTAGCTCCTCGGAAGCCTCTTCTCCCTCGCTTCCGGCTTCATTGGCCTCCATCTCCAAGTGGTGCATGTCCAGGTGGTCATTTGCTTCATCGAGTTCCCTCTGCACATCGTGAAGCTGGTTCTCCAAGACATCAATGGTGTTGTCTCGGATCTCCACCTACTGCTCCAAGGTGGTAATGCGCTGGCTCAGCCTTTCCACCTACAGATCCTTCTCCACTAGCTCGGAGGATAAATCGACCACAAAATCTTCTCGGCTATCGAAAGTGAGCTTGGTGGTTTGAGCGATGTTAGCAAGGTGCGCCATAGCGTCGCTCTGAAGGGCCTGAAGGCGGTACAGCGCACTCATGCACTGAACGGTGACCCTCCCAACCAAGTCAGGATACATTGCCCACACATCCTTCACATGGCTCATGCGGTTACACCACATGGGATCATCTCCCTTCTCAGCAGGGAAGAGTCCCATGGGGTGCATCACCATCTCCAGGGGATGGTAGCCACAAAAAGTCGTCAGAGTTTTCATGGCTACTGCTTCAACGGTGTCGTCTGTCCTGAGTCCAATTGTCTCATAATCAAGAGAACGCCGACCCGGCTGAAGGGGATGAGCCTCCAAAGTCAGCCAGACCCGACAACGAGGTACCCGATGCTCCTCATACAACTGCACCGTGTACAAAGGGGGGCGTAGGGTAACCGGCGGAGTTAAGCACTTCCCACAAGATGGAAGGAAAGCCATCGCGGGAAAGGAAGTCAGAACTGAAACGAGTGTCTCCTCCACTGGAGGGGGTGGGTGAATTCATCTGTGGAAGGGAACCAAAGGTAAAGATTATGGTGGAAGGAAAAAGAAAAAGAGAGCCCGGATGGTTTTAAAGAAGGTGGGTTAGCTCAAGTTTTTAATTCCTCTTTGTGTTTATAATGCATGCATGCTGAAAGTAACGTTGCCTCTCCAAAAATAGGGTGCTTTTAGGGCATCCTTAGAAATATAAGTACGGGCCCACGGGGCCTAATTAATTAACCACATATTTCTCCCTCTATGCCTAAGGCCTTTCGTCCTAGGTCTAGCGGTCTAGTCCTGACGATCCGTAGCAGTTTCTAGGCAAGTTTTAGATTTTGAAAATGGGTATTCACGGTTTATTGTCCTTCTCTGTGGTGGAATTTGCTCCGATACCACTGTGGCGGAACCACCCAAATTATTCCCGCTTAAGTGCCTAAGTCACGCCTCAGGGGCCGTAACACACTTAAATTGGAATAACCCGTCAGTCCCTCAGATCTAGTCTGATGGAGCCACTTAACCAGGATCAAATTCCACAATCTCACTCGAAGGTGAGTCACAGAAGAAATACAATAAAACAGGAAACCTCAAATTAAGTGCTGAATTATTACATAAATCGGTGTTTTGAGTAGCAAATAAGAGTTCACGAAATAAAATGCAGCAGATAATCGATGTCGTCGGTATCGAGGAAATGGGCAAGGCCTAGCCCACTACTCCGCGTGCTCCTCTCCTGCCGGAGCAGCATCCCACTCGACCGTCCAACCCGGTGGCAGGGTGGTAGGCTAAGTCACACCACCAACCATTTCCTGAATGGTACCTGCAAAACTTTTTCCACAAGCAAGGCTGAGTATGCTAATACTCAGCTAGACTTACCCGGTGTGAGGAGTCTACTCCTCTACCTCTAGACTATACAGCTGTTTGGCTGAGGGGTTTGGTTTGCCAAAAGCACTAGTTGTTCCTAAAATCCATTTTTAGCTTTTCAACTTCTATCATCATTAACTTAGCTAGGTTTGCTCCTTCTAAGCATACATGGTAACAAACATTTTAGTTCAATCAACAAATTATCTCATGTAATCCTCATTTCACTTCTTACTCGATGCAGTACAAGGGGTCAAGCAGTCTCATTAGCTGTGAGAAGCAGACGATTCGAATCGAGTTTTAACCTTGCAAGGTAAACCTCAACACATGGCATGTCAGGGCACTCTGACCCTGCACATGACAACCGTCCCCATCGATTCCCCGTTCGCGTCCAGGCCTCACCGCCTTGGCATACAATGCTTCACTGACCCCGGCTGCCGCCGTGCAGTGACCGCACTTGTACCCACCATAGCTAGCATGGGAGACCCAGTCTCAGGTCGCATGAGGGATAAAGTTCGCGCCCGGCTTCACTCAGGTACTAGGTTTACCGGTTACCATTTTTCCCGGCATGTGCTTAGTACGTTCAAAAGCTTGACTCAGGTATCCACACATTAATCCTTAATTCTTTTTCCCGTCTCATGGTCAAGGCATCCTCCCTGGATCCAAGTCCATAGACTAACATAGATCCTGTTATCAAGATGAATACAATCAATTCCTGACCTCGCGCGAGTGCTAGAAAAATCACTCGACTTCTACCGAGATCCTGATTAGCAAAGCAGCTACTCGACCTAGCATACTAGTATTCATCTCAAAAGGGAATCCTGAGTTCATGCAACTAGAGGTTTCAAGCAACTCCTACACTTAAGTGCACATTATAATCCTACAAGCATTAAGTGTAGTAAAGTAGCATATAATAATACGGTTATGCATATAAACCGGGGCTTGCCTTCAATTGCTGGGGCTACGGGGAGATCCTCGATAGCAGCCTCGGAAGCCTGCTCCTGGTCCTCCTCTTGGACAGATCCTTGCTCGAGGATGAGCACGTACTCTCCATCAGCAAGATTACAATCTAATGAATGCAATGCGTAAGATATATGCATGACATGATATGTGCTTTAGAAATTACAACCTTTGACGGTGTATGATCTACTTGAGTTAGACAAGGTTAAACCTTACTTATGTAAGACTTTTGGGTGGTATACTTGGTAAATTGGATCAAACTTAGCTAAGGTAAGTGGTAGGTTTATTTTTGGGGTTCCACTGAATTCTTTCTAAAGCCTTAGTGAGTTTTGACAAGAATTCAAGTTGGACTCATTGGAGCGAGGTTTATTTCTTCTTTCTTTTTCTTTATTCTCCTTAAGTTTCTGGAGTAGGTTTGAACTACAAGTTGTTTTAATAAAATTCCAAAAATTCTGCAAAAATTACAGTGGCTTATTACTGGTGTAAACTTTTCTGTCTCAAAATTTGGGGTTCAAAAGTGAATAGTTTTCTCTGGACAAAGTTACCAAATTTTTGGGCAGAAGGGGTGATTTGAACTACAACTATTACTTAACAGTAGGTAATTCTCTAAGACTTATTTTTGCTGGCTTTTAGGTGCTATAACATGACTTGGCACAAAATTTTAGCCATTAATACCTATTAGTTATTTTATTAGGGTTTTCTCAAGTTTCTAGCCAAAGGGGTGCTTTCTACTACTACTACATTGGAAAAATATCAAACAACAGATTTCTGTTTTTTCTTAGTTTCTATTTTGTGCAAGAGCAATCATTCTGAAGTTTGGCATCTTTTTGCTTAAGGGAAGGGGTGGTATGTATTAATTGGATTAGATGGCCTTTCTTATACAATATTAGCAATGGGTATTATTTTGCATCCTTTTAATGGGTTTGCATTTTTCTCTGGTGGCCTATCTCATTATTGACCTAGCAAAATTTTATTTGCCCATTATTGCCTTATTATGGGTTATTCATGATTTATTTAGATAATACCTCATTATCTTATTACACTTATTTACCCTACTTAAAATGATGGGCTAGGGGTTCATTATTTTTGCAGTGGGGTCCTAGTGGTTATAAGTCCACTGGATTATTATTATCAATTTTGGGTCTGGTTTTGTAATTTTAATAATTGATTTCTAGTTGTCACAATGCTAAATAAATTCTTTTATTTTAAAACTGATCTGGACTAAAGGTCCCTTTATTTTTCTTAGGTTCTAGCAAAATTAGTTTGACAACTTTTGATTAAGGATTCATCAAGTTATGGATTTTCTAAGTTCTTTGGTTATTTAAAAAGATTTACAGAATTGATTAAATGGAAAACTACTTTGCACTGGGGTCCCTGGTGGGTATTTCAAGTTTTTCCTCACGAATCAGTCCCTGGGCTACTATTCACATGAGACACTGACATTGCAGAAAACCCCTCGGGTTCTTCTAATCCTAACCCGAGGTCCTTCTCCTAACTTAAACAGTGCCCGCGGCGGAAGAAAGGGCGGAGGGGCTTACCGGCGGCGAGATTGCTCCGGTGAGGTGGTCGAGGACGTAGGTGAGGTCTCGGCGATCACAACGATGTGCGGGTCGCCGTCGGGGGTGGTGGGAGTTGGCTGGTCCACGTGCGCAGGCGGGGGAGCTCATCGGCGGCGAGGAGTCTGGCCTATCCAGGGCGAAATTGACCAATCAAACGGGTCAGAGAGCTTCACCAGGGATCAATGAAGGGGTGCGCGCGAGGAATTGAAGAATGGCTCACCGGAGAGCTTGGTCCACGCGCGGGGGCGGGCGACCGAAGTCCGGCGAGGGTGATCTCGGGCTTCCGGTGAAGTTCTACCGGGTCCGAGGGCTTGGAGAGCTTCACGGGCCTATGGTGGAGCTAACCGAAGCACTGGCGCGACTTGAGGGCGACTGCAGTGGGCTGGCCACGGTGGCCGAAGCTCTGGCGGCAATGGCGGGCGAAAAAGAGCTCACCAGAGCCAAGGAGGGGTGGCTGGCCGGTGATGGTGAGCGCGGGGTGATGTGAGGCGCGCCCGGGGAGGCTTTATAGGCGCGGGCGGGCACGGCTGAGGGCAGGGGCGCGCGGCGGACTTGACCAAACGCCGGGGCAAGCGCGTGCGCGGGTTGGGCGAGCGTCGGCGTGCCGACTAGGGTCGAACACGTGTGCCCATGCGTTCTGCCCAAGTTCTGGCGTGTGTGGTCACTCATCCGAGCCTGCTCTCGCCTTGGTCAGTGCACAAAACCTCTTCCCCTCCCTACAAGCTACCGATCTTGTGTGGGGGTCATAGGATTTTGCCTACTGGTTGCAGAGATATGGAGCCCGGAAATCCGGTTTGTCTCCCTGCTCAAATCCGAGGCAAATCCAAGGTTTTGTCGTGTCTAGGGCTCGCGTACCAATGCCATCTTCTGGCATACGACATAGGGGTTAGTTAGGCACGTTTTTGTTAATGGGGCCATTAGGATTTGAGTTAGGGATCAAGGTGAACACGCTTGATCTTTGGCTCAAGGTCTGAAATTCAGAATTCTGAAATTCAGAATTTCCTATTGAGTCCCCTCATGAGAAGCTTGTTTGGGGTTTTATTTGAATTATTTTGGCCAAGCTTCCTTAATCTTTATTGTTGCTTATTAAATGTATTTCAATGTTTATAATTGGCCCAAGCTATGATTTTAAATTTTTCATGCCCTTTCCCCCATTCTCTTGAATTTTGCTCATAGGGCTCAATTAGGGTTTTTATTGGGGTTGCTCATGTTGCCTTTTTGAAAACCCATTTGTTTTGCACATGATACTTTTATGTATAGGCTTGGTGGATCCTTTATTCTTAAGTCAATTTGATGTTCATACTTAAATTTGGTTCACATAAGGTGATGGGTCATGGGTTAGCACTTTGAGAGAAACCCTAAGTGACACTGGGGTGTCACAATAACATCATACATCATACTGCATTACCGACACAAGAATTGAATATGAAGCCAATCTTCGTGAAAATGAGAATGTGCTAAGGCACGAAGTAAGCTTCAGGAAATACAGTTGAACCAGCCTTATCATAAGAAGGGGTCTTTTTTCTTTACGAAGCATGAAAAGAAGGGAAGGTGTTTTTTCACCGAAGGCTCAAAAATGGTATGTGAGTAAATTTCATGCATCGCAAAGAAATAAATTGCAATAATGTACATATTCGATTCAATGTTGTATACATTAAATGTTACACAGTTTCGTTACAAAAAAGAGGTCTAATCTTCCTTTATTAATTTTATACATCAAGCTTTTCGAAATGATTATTACAATAAAACCTATTCCTCTCTAAGGACTTTTTCTGCAATCTCGTTCAGTAATTTGTCGACGACTTCATCGACAATAGATTCAGCCGTGCTTATGATATCCAATGATTCCTTCATCTCTGGATCAGCCAGGGGATCGTATGGCTCCGGTGGTGGGGATAGTTCAGCTGAAATAGGTAAGCACATTTAGTTCGAAGCCATAAAACAAGTTTCGAAGCTAAATAATCAAGAAACAGTACCAATACGCCTTTCGTGTTCTGTAGCTTCTTCAGCCGCTTTCTTCTACCCGGGTGTCGTGGGTGTCTTTTCACTCTTTTTAATAATCTCATGGGCCATCTCTCGGCCACCATTCACCTAGATATCATTATAAAATTTCCCGCCCATTAAGGTTGCTTCGGCTGAAGGATCCTTCGTATCATCTATGGAGAAGGCAGCTTTGGCCTGGGCCATGGTTCTAACATGGTCGCATCCAGCCTTCTCCAAGATGGCTAAAATTCCCCGTGCACCGGAAAACGCGCAAACATCCCCGCGATCACTTAAAATTTCTTGGAAGGCTTCGGCCTCTCCACTTATCCATTCAACGACGCCCTCGGGGTCGCCTCGTATGAAGTTTTCTTCGACAGAGTAGGCACCCACTTTGGCGAAGCTAGTTTTCAATTTCTTCACACAATCCAAGGATTTCTCGAAGCACCTTTCCTTGGATTTGCGAAGTTCTTAAACATTTTTCTCTAGATGATTTTTCCAATATTCGTCGATTTCTTGTTTAGCCTGTGCGAGCACGTAGTTTTCTTTAGCTTTGGCCAGTTGTCTCCGAAGGTCTTCAATTTCGGTTTTCTGGGCTTCGGCCTAAGCCTTGAAGTTAGCTTCGTCTTCCTTTTCTTTGTTTACTAGTAAAATTAAGATTTTGTCTTTTTCCAGACCTTCGTTTCTCAGTTCAATCACTTCTGAACGAAGGTTATTAAGGAACATTGTATAGCTTTCGTCTTCAATATTCTTCTGCGGCCTCAGGGCATTACTAAGAATTAAGCCCTACAAAGAGGAGGAAACAATTGAGCATGGCAACTAAAATACTCCATTCTAAAATTCAAAGTTAACTTTTATACCTTTATACTATTGTATGATAGGCTGTCAGCAAGTTCATCTTTCGACAAAATCAAAAGGCCGTCTTCCAGCTTCGGGAATCCTATGCTCTTACCTATCTCCCGGCAAACGGATATTTCTTTGTTATCCAGGAGACAGTATAGAAAATCTTCTTCGTTACTACCATTGAACACTAGGGCCCCCTTCGGATATTTCAATCTTTGGGCGTAGTGTCTGGCTTCTAGTATTTCTTCTTGGGAGAGTTTCTTTCCTGAAGCATGACAAATGATGTAGTCAACATTTTTGTTCGAAGCTTCGAAAGCAGGAGCTTCGATCTTTTCAGGTGCAATTTGCTCTGTCGCTTTTTCCTCAGGCGCGGCAGGCTCCGTCTCGGTAGGCACTGAAGGCCCAGCTTCGGCTTCAGCCTGAGCTTGCGTAGCTTCGGCTTCTACTTGCCCAGTTTCGGCTTCGGCTTGCGTTTTGGCAGCTTCAGCAATTTTCTTTGTAGGAGTAGGGCTCAAGGCCTTTGTAGTCTCCAGCACAGCATCCAGCACATTGGCCATCCTCCTCCTTTTAGGAGTTGCGACAGAAGCCTTTTGCACCTTCGGCAGTTTTGCCTCTGTCGGAGGGCTCAGAATTTTTGGCATTTTTATTATTTCTTCAACCTTTGGCTCTTCAGCCATATCAACCTTATCTTCGACTGGCTCGACTGTATGTGTCTTCGGCATTACAGTTGGTTCATCAATGCTCTGTGTAGTTGAAGCAGCTTATCTTGTTTCAGCAGTTGAAGAAGCTCCTTCGACAAAATCAGGCACCGCGGCCGGATCAATATAACACGGCCGGTGGGTCAGAACCTTCACCGTTTTGCTCTTCGGTTCAGGCTCAGCTGGGGTGACCGAAGCGACAGTCTTCCTCTTTTTCTCTTGCCCTTGCAAAGGGTAGCGATAATCAGGATATATGAAACCAATAGCATCAAATACCCTGTTTAATTTTTTCTTGCCCCGACCCCCAAAGGTTGCGGATAAATGAGAGCACCTAGAGGGGGGTGAATAGGTGATCCTGTAAAAACTTAAAACTCAAGGCCACAAACTTGATTAAGCGTTAGAACAATAAAGCCAAGTGGCTAGAGAGGAGTTCTTGCTAAACACGATAACCACAAAGAAATCAACATAGAGAGGCACAGTGGTTTATCCCGTGGTTCGGCCAAGTCCAACACTTGCCTACTCCACGTTGTGGCATCCCAACGGACGAGGGTTGCACTCAACCCCTTTCAAGCGATCCAAAGACCCACTTGAATACCATGGTGTTTTGCTTTCGTTTACTATCTCCCATTTGCGAGGAATCTCAACAACTTGGAGTCTCTCGCCCTTACAAATGATGATCACAAAAAACGCGGAAGTAAGGGAGGGAGAGCAACGCACACAAGACACAAAATCAGAGCACAAATACGCACACAAGTCACAACTTGAGCTCGCAACACGACTCGAAGAGTTCTCTACTCAAATGGAGCTCTAGTTGCTATCACAAAGAATCAAATGTGTGGAAATGGAGTCTTGGTGCTTAGTGTTGATCAAAGAATGCTTGGTGTACTCCTCCATGCGCCTAGGGGTCCCTTTTATAGCCCCAAGGCAGCTAGGAGCCGTTGGAAGCAATCCAGGAAGGCAAATCTTGCCTTCTGTTGGGTGGCACACCGGACAGTCCGGTGCACCACCGGACATCCCCTGTTCATAGTCCGGTGCAGATTGCTTTCCAAATTTGGCGCAGCCGACCGTTGAAGATTTGGAGCCGTTGGCGCACCGGACACTGTCCGGTGCACACCGGACAGTCCGGTGCCCCCATCCGACCGTTGGCCCGGCCACGCGTCACGCGCGGATTGCGCGACCGACCGTTGGCTCACCGGACAGTCCGGTGCATCACCGGACAGTCCGGTGAATTATAGCCTTACGTTGTTGAATTGGTTCCCGAGAGCACCGACTTCGCTGCAGACGACTCACCGGACAGTCTGGTGCACCACCGGACGGTCCGGTGATTTATAGCCGTACGCCGTCGTCGAGACCCGAGAGCAGGCAGTTCACCTGGACTGGTCCTGGCACACCGGACCCTGTCCAGTGCACCACCGGACAGTCCGGTGCACCCAGACCGAGCAGCCTTTTGGCTGAGCACAGCCAACTTATCTCCAAAGCGATTTCTCCTGTTTCTAGCACTTAGACACAATACATTAGTCTTCAAAACAATGTACTAAGTCTAGAAACATACCTTTAATCTTGATTTGCATTTCTTGAGTCTTTTGCACAAATATTACTCAAAGCATTTGTGTGGAGCACTAAATCACCAAAATCTTATAGAAATGGCCCAAGGGCACATTTCCCTTTCAATCTCCCCCTTTTTGGTGATTTATGCCAACACAACAAAAAGCAACTAAAGAAGTGCAACATCAATGCAAATGAAAACAAAAATTTGTTTTTGATTCAAATTTGGCATATTTGGATCATTCTTTGCCACCACTTGGTTTGTTTTTGAAATCAAACTCAATTTCCTATCTCTAAGTCAAACACACTTGTTTAGGCATAAAGAGAGGTACTCCATGAGAAAAATTGATCAAGAGCCAAAAACTCCCCCTTTTTCCCATAATCCTATATTCTCCCCACAAGAGACCAAATTTTGCACATAAGAGTATTTTGTCAAAACAAAAGTTCTAACTCTACTATTTTCAAAATTCTCAAGTGGTAGCTGATCCATTTGCTTTTGCCTTAATTTCTCCCCCTTTGGCATTAAGCACCAAAACGGGATCATTATTGGCCCTTAAACCTCATTGCCTCACCAAAATCTTCAGTTGAGAGTAAAAAAGGCAATAAGAACACAGAGATGAACTTGGAGTAAGTTACCCTCTCATCGGAGTGCAGTGGAAGTCTTGCATGGTCCAAGTTCACCTTTTCCCTTTCAATCCTCCTTTGAGACTAAATTAAGAAAACTCAAGCACACGGTTAGTCTCAAAGGGTCAAGTTGTAACATTTCTCCCCCTAAGTATGTGCAACATTCACACATGGACTTGTGAGGTCCGGGGATCCCTTGTACAACTTGAGCACC
This sequence comes from Zea luxurians, assembly GCA_029449295.1. Classification (NCBI taxonomy): domain Eukaryota; kingdom Viridiplantae; phylum Streptophyta; class Magnoliopsida; order Poales; family Poaceae; genus Zea; species Zea luxurians. The sequence goes on from JAOPSE010000170.1 coordinate 1,353,170, forward strand.
ATAAATAAGCAATAAAATGCATAATGGAACATGATCAAAGGCATAAAACACATGTATGCTCTATATCAATCCAAGTTATGCGAATCTAAGACATTTAGCTCACTACGCAGCCTGCAAAAGGTCTTCTCATCTAAAGGCTTGGTAAAGATATCGGCTAGCTGGTTCTCGGTGCTAACATAAAACACTTCAATATCTCCTTTTGCTGATGGTCTCTCAAAAAGTGATGCTGGATGTCTATGTGCTTTGTGCGGCTGTGTTCAACAGGATTGTCCGCCATGCGGATTGCACTCTCATTGTCACATAGGAGTGGAACTTTGCTCAGATTGTAGCCAAAGTCCCTGAGGGTTTGCCTCATCCAAAGTAGTTGCGCGCAACACTGTCCTGTGGCAACGTACTCGGCCTCAGCAGTGGATAGGGCAACAGAAGTTTGTTTCTTAGAACTCCACGACACCAGGGACCTTCCTAGGAATTGGCACGTCCCTGATGTACTCTTCCTATCGACCTTACATCCAGCATAATCGGAGTCTAAATATCCAATCAAGTCAAAGGTAGACCCCTTTGGATACCAGATCCCGAAGCAAGGCGTAGCAACTAAATATCTAAGAATTCGCTTAACGGCCACAAGGTGACACTCCCTTGGATCAGATTGAAATCTAGCACACATGCATACGCTAAGCATAATATCTGGTCTACTAGCACACAAATAAAGTAAAGACCCTATCATAGACCGGTATGCCTTTTGATCAACGGACTTACCTCCTTTGTTGAGGTCGACATGTCTGTCGGTTCCCATTGGAGTCTTTGCGGGCTTGGCGTCCTTCATCCCAAACCGCTTGAGCAAGTCTTGCGTGTACTTCGTTTGAGAGATGAATGTGCCGTCCTTGAGTTGCTTCACTTGGAACCCAAGGAAGTAGTTCAACTCGCCCATCATCGACATCTCGAATTTTTGAGTCATCACCCTGCTAAACTCTTCACAAGACTTTTGGTTAGTAGAACCAAATATTATGTCATCGACATAAATTTGGCACACAAAAAGATCACTGTCGCAAGTCTTAGTGAAAAGAGTTGGATCGGCTTTCCCAACCTTGAAAGCATTAGCAATTAAAAAGTCTCTAAGGCACTCATACCATGCTCTTGGGGCTTGCTTAAGTCCATAGAGCGCCTTAGAGAGCTTACACACGTGGTCGGGTACCGTTCATCCTCAAAGCCAGGGGGTTGCTCCACGTACACCTCCTCCTTGATTGGCCCGTTGAGGAAAGCGCTCTTCACGTCCATTTGGAACAACCTGAAAGAATGGTGAGCGGCATAGGCTAACAAAATACGAATCGACTCTAGCCTAGCCACAGGAGCAAAAGTCTCCTCAAAGTCCAAACCTGCGACTTGGGCATAACCTTTTGCCACAAGTTGAGCCTTGTTCCTTGTCACCACCCCGTGCTCGTCCTGTTTGTTGCGGAACACCCACTTGGTTCCCACAACGTTTTGCTTGGGACGTGGTACCAGTGTCCAAACTTCATTTCGCTTGAAGTTGTTGAGCTCTTCCTGCATGGCCAACACCCAGTCCGGATCTAGCAAGGCCTCTTCCACCCTAAAAGGCTCAATAGAAGAGACAAAAGAGTAATGCTCACAGAAATTAGCTAATCTAGAGTGAGTGGTTACTCCCTTGCTAATGTCACCCAAAATCTGGTGGACGGGATGATTCCTTTGAATCATCGCTCGAACTTGAGTTGGAGGGGCCTGTGGTACTTCTTCCTCCTCATCTTCGACATCCTATGCTCCTCCTTGATCACACGCCTCTTCTTGAGGGACCTGTTCGTCATCTTGAGTTGGGGGGTGCACCGTTGTTGAGGAAGAAGGTTGATCTTGCTCCTTGTGTTCCTGTGGTCGCACGTCTCCAATCGCCATGGTACGAATCGCGTCCGTTGGAACATCATCCTCATCTACGTCATCAAGATCAACTTGCTCTCTTGGAGAGCCATTAGTTTCATCAAATACAACATCGCTAGAGACTTCAACCAAACCCGATGATTTGTTGAAGACTCTATACGCCTTTGTATTTGAGTCATAACCTGACAAAAACCCTTCTACAGCTTTGGGAGCAAATTTTGAATTTCTACCTTTCTTCACCAGAATGTAGCATTTACTCCCAAAACTCGAAAATACGAAACGTTGGGTTTGTTACCGGTTAGTAGCTCGTATGACGTCTTCTTGAGGAGGCGATGAAGGTAGACCCGGTTTATGGCGTGGCAAGCCGTGTTCACAGCTTCCGACCAAAACCGCTCGGGCGTCTTGAATTTTCCAAGCATCGTCCTCGCCATGTCTATAAGCGTCCTGTTCTTCCTCTCTACCACACCGTTTTGTTGTGGTGTGTAGGGAGCGGAGAACTCGTGCTTGATTCCTTCCTCCTCAAGAAACTCCTCCACTTGCAGGTTCTTGAACTTGGACCCGTTGTCACTTCTAATCTTTTTCACCTTGAGCTCAAATTCGTTTTGAGCTCGCCTTAGAAAGCGCTTGAGGGTCCCTTGGGTTTCTGATTTATCCTGCAAAAAGAATACCCAAGTGAAGCGAGAAAAATCATCAACAACAACAAGACCATACTTACTTCCCCCGATGCTAAGGTAGGCGACGGGTTCGAAGAGGTCCATATGCAATAGCTCCAGAGGTCTTGATGTAGTCATCACATTCTTGATGTGATGAGCACTTCCCACTTGTTTTCCTGCTTGACAAGCTGCACAAGGTCTATCTTTTTCGAAAGTTACATTTGTTAGACCTAACACATGTTCTCCCTTTAGAAGCTTGTGAAGGTTCTTCATCCCCACATGTGCTAGACGGCGATGCCACAGCCAGCCCATGCTAGTCTTAGCAATTAAGCATGCATCTAGATCGGCCTCCTCCTTCGAAAAATCAACTAAATAGAGTTTGCTGTCTAGTACACCCTTAAAAGCTAATGAACCATCACTTCTTCTAAAGACAAACACATCTACGTTTGTAAATAAGCAGTTGTAACCCATATTACATAATTGACTAACAAACAATAAGTTATATCCGAGCGATTCTACTAAAAACACATTAGAAATGGAATGCTCGGAAGAAATAGCTATTTTTCCTAGTCCTTTAACCTTGCCTTGATTCCCATCACCGAATATGATTGAATCTTGGGAATCTTTATTCTTGACGTAGGAGGTGAACATCTTCTTCTCCCCCGTCATGTGGTTTGTGCATCCGCTGTCGATAATCCAGCTTGAGCCCCCGGATGCATAAACCTGCAAGGCAAATTAGGCTTGGGTTTTAGGTACCCAACTCTTGTTGGGTCCTACAAGGTTAGTAACAATAGCCTTAGGGACCCAAATGCAAGTCTTGTCTCCCTTGCATTTGACCCACACCTTTTTAGCAATCAGTTTTTCATTTTTACATGAAAGAATAAATTTAGCATTGCAAGCATGAAATACAGTGGTAGATCCATTATACACTTTCTTAGGAGCATGAGACACAATATTCTTCCTAGATCTACCATTAAAGTTTGAACTTGAAGCAATCATGGCATGAGAGTCAAAGGCATTATAACTTCTATTATAATGAACATTCCTAGAATATTTTCTATCATGATACAAGAAAGCATGATTTTTATGAACACTATTAGCCATAGGGGCCTTCCCTTTCTCCTTGGCGGAGATGGGAGCATTATGACTTGTTAAGTTCTTAGCTTTCCTTCTAAATTAAAGCCAAGCCCATCCTTAATAGAGGGGTGTCTGCCACTAGTGTAGGCATCCCTTGCAAATTTTAGTTTATCAAAATCATTTTTGCTAGTCTTAAGTTGGGCATTAAGACTAGCTACTTCATCATTTAATTTAGAAATGGAAATTAAATGTTCATTGCAAGCATCAACATTAAAATCCTTACACCTATTGCAAATTACTACATGTTCCACATGAGAACTAGTCTTATTTGCTTCTACTAATTTAGCATTTAAATCATCATTAATGCTCTTTAAACTAGAAATAGTCTCATGACAAGCAAAAATTTCACATGAAAGCATTTCATTTCTTTTAACTTCTACAGCAAGAGACTTTTGTACACTTACAAATTTATCATGCTCTTCATATAAAAGATCCTCTTGCTTTTCTAACAATCTATTCTTTTCATTCAAAGCATCGATTAATTCATTGATCTTATCAATTTTAGTTATTTCTAAACCTTTGAATAAACTAGTGTAATCAATCTCATCATCATCATCACTAGAGTCCTCATCACTAGAAGTAAAGTACTTAGGAGTTTCTCTAGTGATTACCTTCTTTTCCTTTGCCATTAGGCAACACTACAGGAAACACATAAATTTTCGTGGGCCGTTTTATTTTCGTCGGCCGACCCACGAAAATTCGAATGTTATTTTCGTCGGCCTCGTGACCGACGAAAATGTGACGTATTTTCGTGGGTCGGGGAATATTTTCGTGGGCAGGCCCATGAAAATACTGTAGTTATTTTCGTCGGCCTCTGGACCGACGAAAATGTGGCGTAGTTTCGTCGGCCTCACTGAGGCCGACGAAAATGGTGCCCCTAAAACACATCGAATCGACCGACGCACGTCCTGACACTCCTACTCCCCTGTCGCGCGCGGGCACCCCACAGCTAGCTTACCACCGCCGCCGTCGGCCTGCTCCCAACCGGCAAGTCCAGGAGGACGCCACTTCGATCCGCCGCAGGGAGGCCCCCGCCAGGCTCCATCTCCGGATCCGCCAGGCTCGGTTCAATCCGGTACGTTCCCTTCCGATCCGGTTGGTGCTTTCCTTACGGCGAAATCTTCGTGTTAGGTGCGGTTGGTGACGGATTGCTCGTCGCCCCACTTTGTTTTTTTAAAAATCTCTCCCTTCCGCTCCCTGCTTCGTCTGGGACTCAGTGCTCGGCGATTAGCGACCTGATGCGCTGCTGTGATGCGCTGCGCGTGTGGCATTTTAAAAAAAAGTCAGGCGAGATCTGGTTGCAGCGCTGCATTGTTGCTTCTGCTGCTCGTAAAGCATGTTCCCTGTGCTTTACGAAATTACTCAGCCCTAAAAACATATCAGAAGTAAAGATTATGCCACTGAGGAGCCCAGATTTGTGAACAGAAAATAATACATGCCAGAAATGGTGTTAATTTACATGGTTGAAGTAACAGAGACTAATTTGACCAATTATTGTTTTGCCTACGTGCTCCTCTGAAATTATCAGAATTCTACAAGAAAAGGTACAAAATTGTGCTATTGCATTTGTTGTCAGTATACTTAGTTTCTCAACTACTCTTAGAACATCCCACACCACATATGAGCATCTTGATCACAATATGTGTTGGAACCCAAGCACTGCTGCGGGTTCTTGGATCAGCCGGCGTCTGCAAGCGGCGAGACGTGCGATTACCACGCCGGCGCCTGAGCTCCGGTACACACAGACACACACACCTGGATGAATATCACACGAGAGAATTTTTGGCCTGCAGACTAATGGCTGCAGCTTTTCTGGGTTTATTCTCTACTCAATAATGAACGAGATACATCCGGCTTATAGCCGTTTCCCCGTCGCACGAAGGCTCCACGTCTCCTGTAATTTTGGATCAGAGAGAGACGTGCACAACGCAAACACGACGTCGCGACAGGGTAACCCACATGGCGGTCATGGCATGGTCTGTGCGCGTTCCAGGCACCCATGAAACTACGCCAAACAAAAACTGAAAGCGTAAATACTGTTTCCAACAAGATTACATGGTGCTCAGCACTTTATTTGTCTAACAAAACACCCCCTTAATCTTGTTGAACTTGAACCACTCCCAGCCTGGTTCTCATCTCGACAAACTTAAGCCTTGCAAGTGGCTTTGTCAATATGTCTGCCAGCTGATTGTCTGTACCCACATGTTCCACATCAACCACTTCTTTCTCGATGCAATCTCGGATATAATGATATCTTGTATCAATGTGCTTACTCCTGTCATGATGTACTGGATTCTTGCTTAGTTCAATGGCTGACTTGTTGTCTATCAACAACCTGAACTTCTGGACAGTGCGGTTCAGTATATCTGCCACTAGCATGCTCAGCCAGACTCCTTGACAGGCTCCAAGTGCAGCGGCCACATATTCAGCTTCACAAGATGAGAGAGCAACTACTCTTTGTTTTTGTGAAGACCATGTTATTAGGTTCATGCCGAGGAGAAACAGAATCCCAGAGGTGCTCTTTCTCTTAATAAGGTCCCCTGAACAGTCACTGTCAGTATACCCGAGCAATGACAACTTTGTTCCCCCGCCTTTCTTGAGTCTAACTCCATAACCCAAAGTTCCAGCAACATATCTAACGATTCTTTTTACTGCAGCCCAGTGGTCTACTCCAGGTGACTCCATGAACCTGCTGACCATACCAACAACAAAACATATATCAGGTCTAGAATTAACGAGGTATCTCAGGCTCCCAACAATACTTCTGTATTTTGTTTGATCTCTTTCAGTTCCCTTTTCTGCCGTTACCAGCTTAATTGTTTGTTCCATTGGAGTGTCACTTGGATTGCAACCAGTCATATTCAAAGACTCCACTAATTTTGCTGCATACGCCTTCTGACAGAAGGTGATTTCATCTGTTGTCTGTCTGACTTCTAACCCCAGATAATAAGTTAGCAAGCCCAGATCACTCATGTCAAATGACTGCTTCATTTTCCTCTTAAACTCTGCAATTTCTTTTACTGAAGGGCCACAGATAATCAAGTCATCCACATAGACACCTACTATCAACAAAGATTCACCAGAGCCCTTTCTATAAACTGCATGCTCCACACTGCATTTTGCAAACCCCAACAGAATCAGCTCAGAGTCTAGTCTTGAATTCCAAGCCCTGGGAGCTTGTTTCAGACCATACAGGGCCTTGTTCAACCTCAAAACTTTTGAATCCACTTCTGATTTCTGAAATCCTGGTGGCTGTGAGACATACACTTCTTCTTTGAGGTATCCATTCAGAAAAGCAGATTTTACATCCATGTGATGTAGTTCCCAATTTTCATGAGCAGCTAAGGCAATCAACACTCTCACTGTTTCTAGTCTAGCTACAGGTGCAAACACTTCATCGAAGTCTACTCCTTCTCTTTGAGCATACCCTTTAGCCACTAGCCTTGCTTTGTGTTTCACAACATTCCCAGCTGCATCTTTTGTCACCTTAAACACCCACTTGAGACCAATTGCTTTATGTCCCATTGGTAGATCAGACCACTCCCAGGTATTGTTACTCTCTATATAGCCTGGAGTTCTGAATCCATGGCGTTTTTCCAATTTTGATTGGATAAGGCACTCTCCACATTCGCAGGTTCTTCTGCTGCAAGCAAACACAGACCACTGTATTCGAAATCATGGATTTCTTCAGTTGCATCAAACAGATCAGTCAGTGTTCTATATCTCACTGGCACACCATCTGTGTTCCCACTTGAGCCTGAAGTTGAAACAGGAATTTGGGCTTGAGCACGTGGAGCAGCTGGAGTCATAGGTGTTGCAGATGGTTGGGCCTGTGGAGTTACAAAGCCTGTGGAGGATTGTCCATGAGGAACCATAGATGCTGTTGATGACTGTGGAGATTGAAGTGATAAATTTTCACCCCCTGAATTTCCACTACCAGTATCTGTCTCAGCTGAAATTTCTATTTCCGAACCAGGTACAGTGTACTGAAAATCCACAATAAACCCCTCAGTTTCAGATTGCTGAACTGTGTTATGATTGTTCCAGTCCCACGCTTCATGCTCCTCGAACACTACATCTCGACTAATATGTAACTTTTCAGTGGTAGGGTCAACCAGTCGGTAGCCTTTTGTTCCTGGTTCATACCCCAGCAGTACCATCTTGGAGGACCTGTCTGACAATTTCCCAACACCATTTGAAGTTTGGCATGGCACAAAGCCTACCTTGAACACTTTTCGTTGGAGATCGGTTCAGCAGATATACTGCTGTTGTGACTGCCTCTCCCCAATATTTCTGTGGCATTCTTTTACTCTTTAGCATACACCTGGCCATCTCCACCACTGACTGGTTTCGACGCTCAACCACACCATTTTGCTGAGGTGAATATGGGGTGGTTGTATAGTGCTTGATGCCTTGTTCATTACAGAAAATGGTGAAGGTAGCTGAATTGAACTCACCCCCTCGATCAGTTCTTATAGCCTTTAGCTTACCCTCATTTTCAGTCTCAGCCCTTTGCTTGATCTTCTTCAGGGACAACAATGCCTCATCCTTAGATCTTAGCAATTCTATCCACATGTATCGACTGAAATCATCCACTACAAGTAGAAAATAGGATTTTCCACCCACTGTTTGTGGTCTTACTTGCCCACACAGATCAGCATGGAACAATTCCAAACCCTTTTTGGCTCTATAAGGTGACACCTTTGGGAATGGTGACCTATGCTGCTTTCCCAGAGTACAGCCATCACACACTTGTTCCACACGATCTACAGTAGGCATACCTTCAACCATATTTTTCTGTTATGCCCAATTTTACTGTGTACAGTCTATTTCCAGCCCTGGGAGCACATACTAGTAGGTTGCATTCAGGATCAAACACCTTTAGACGACCGTTGAACAGTCTTATATCACAACCCACCTCTTCTAGCTGACCAAGGCTGATAATATTGCTCTTTAGCTTTGGGATGTAGTAAACATTTGTGAGCACTTTGTGTTGGTCCTGCCTTCCTTGAACAACCACAGAACCTAACCCACAAATTTTAACAGTGGATCCATCTCCAAACCTCACAGACCCTCTAACAGTATCATCAAGATATGATAGAGCAGATCGAGTACCTGTCATGTGGTTACTAGCTCCAGTGTCTAGTACCCACTCATCAGCAGCACAAATCATGGGCACCACTCTGTTTTCTGATAGATGAACAAACTGTAGTGACAAACTTTTTATCTCTTCAACTTCAGTCAGCAGGAGTGCTGCATTTTCTGTCCCAACAGCAACATTTACCTCGGGTTGCTTCTGCTCCTTCTTATCCTTTTTTGGACGTTTACAGTCCTAGCTCCAGTGTCCATATATGCCACAATTTCTGCATCTACCCTTCCTTCTCGGTGTCCCTTGGGAAGTGAATTTTCCCTTACTGACACTGCCTAAACTGCCACTGTCTGAACGGTGTTGATTCTTGGCCTTCCACTGACTGCTGCCTGCACTGCCTTCATCTTTCTGTGAGCTAGTTTGGAAACGGTGCTTGTGTCTCTCAAGCCACTCATCTTCAGCAAGTAACAGACGGCCAGTTTTATCCGTAATATGAGCCATTTTATCTTCCAGCCGGTCTTCTGCAGCACGAAGACGCCCCACTAAATCTTCAACTGTGAGAGTCTTCATATCACAAAACATCTCAATGGAAACTGCAATTTGGTTGAAGCGAGGTGGAACTACACGCAGAAATTTTTTCACCACTCGAGTGTCTTCCACTGTCTCACCTAGTGACTTGATGTTTACCACTAGATTGCACAATGTTTTTCGCCGGCCTCAGCCTAGCTTAACTGTTGTTTGCTTTAATTTATATTAGTCATCTTGTCGTGTTGTGATTAGTTTAACTGTTGTTTGCTTTAATTCAAATTCATATTTGTCTCTGAGTTATTTTTTAATGTTTAGAGTTTAGTTTTAATCGTTAACCGTAGCGAACCGTATGCGTCACCCGTTCGGGAACGGCGAACGTCACATTGGCTTGTGAGGTTTGCCGTTCCGGAATTGTCCACGTATTTTGGACAGCCTGAGAGTGTAGGCCGATGCTTGTGATTTGTGACATGTGCCTTACGATTGACGGGGAATTTCGGTTGTGTAACTCAGTTGTTCTCCAACACACCATGTTCAGGCGTGTGCTTGGAGAGCAGCGGGGTTATGCGGCTGAAATTTCACGGCAATCGTAGGCTACACGTCACAAATCACAAGCATCGGCCTACACTCTTGGGTGGGTTTAGGGCCTTTACCTAATAGGGAGTTCACCTAAGCCACGGACGATCGTTGATGTTATTTGTCTTTTGTTTAATTAGCCTTTGAAATGGATGGTGATCGGAGGGTGATGTATGACGGGTGGAGAAAGGATGGGGCACATTCGAATGAATGGATGGTTGTAACAAAGGCTTTTCTTGAGCACGCTTTCAAAGATGCAACTGGTCGTCTAGTGAAGTGTCCTTGCAATCGTTGCGAGAACAAGTGGCCTCAGAAGAAGGAAGAAATGGAGAAACACCTTTGCAAAAGTGGGTTTATGCCGAACTACCTTGTATGGTACTGGCATGGAGAGTCTATTAGACACGTTGACGCGGAGGTGGAACTTGATGATGATCATGATAGGATGGACGACATGTTGCATGATCTTGGTAGGGAGGTTGAAATGAACGCTGAGGAGCCGGGGCAGCTTCCACGCGATGCTCAGGAATTCTTCCGGCTACTCGCCGCGGGAGAAGAGAGACTGCACGAGCACACTCAGATGTCAGTTCTTGGGACTCTCACAAGACTAATGGCGATAAAGTCGAAGCACAACATTTCAAACAGTGCTTACAACGACATCGTCCAACTGATGGGCGAGGTTCTCCTGGAGAATCATAAGTTGCCAAAGAATATGTACTTCGCAAAGAAGATGTTGGCTGGTCTTGGGATGACATATGAGAAGATCGACGTGTGTCCCAATAGTTGCATGCTATTCTTTGAGGAGGATGACAAGCTGGACCGTTGTAAGCATTGCGAAGCTTCTAGATATGTCGAGGTGACAAATGATGAGGATGAATTGGTAGTTACGAAGGTCGCAGCTAAGCAACTTCGTCGGTTGCCCATCATTCCTCGGCTTTCAAGGTTGTTCCTCAACAAGGAAATAGCTCTACATATGACGTGGCCAAAGAATGGTGTACGTCTCGTCACTGATCCAGACATAATGGTCCATCCGTCGGACGGTGATGCGTGGAAGGCATTTGACGAGTTTTATCCCGAATTTGCAAACGACCCTAGGAGTGTACGACTTGGTCTATCGACGGACGGATTCACACCTTTCAATAGCAGTGCAAGCCCTTACTCGTGTTGGCCTGTCTTCATTGTGCCATATAATCTTCCTCCTGAGTTGGTCAATAAAGAAGAGTTCATGTTCCTTGCACTAGTCATCCCAGGCCCCGAGCATCTAGGGCCAAAGCTGAATATGTTTGTTCGCCCTTTAATTGAAGAGCTGAAACAATTGTGGAGAGGTGTGAAGGCTTATGACAGCCATACTGAAAAGGAGTTTACCATGCGCGCTGCTTATTTGTGGTCAGTGCATGATCTGCTAGCGTATGGAGATTGGTCTGGATGGTGTGTCCATGGTCGGTTGTGTTGTCCCATATGTATGAATGATACGGATGCATTCAGATTGAAGCATGGTGGGAAAGTGTCATTCTTTGATGCTCATCGACGTTGGACTCCATTCAAGCATGATTTCAGGAGTTCGCTTACAGCATTCAGAAGTGGAGCCAAAATCAGAAATGGGCCACCAAAGAGGCTAACTGCACCGCAGATAATGGCATGGCATGCTTGTATGAAGCAAGGAGAAAATGATAGGTTCCAAGGCTACGGGGAGGACCACAACTGGACCCATATTTCATCAATATGGGAGCCTCCGTATGCAAAAGCCTTGATCATGCCGCACAACATAGACTTGATGCACCAAGAACGTAATGTTGCTGAAAGCATCATAAGCACATGTTTCGATGTGACTGATAAAACGAAAGATAATATGAAGGCAAGAAAAGACATGGCTGAAATTTGTAAGAGGCCGATGCTCGAGTTGAAAGTAAGCGATAAAGGGCATGAGGGTAGGCCGCGAGCTGATTACTGCCTCAAGCCGGATGAAAGGAAAGAAATATTTAAGTGGTTGAAGAATCTAAAATTTCCAGATCGATATGCGGCAAATCTGAAACGGGCAGTCAATCTGAAGACCGGTAAATTGATCGGTTTGAAAAGCCATGACTACCATATTATTATGGAGAGGCTGATGCCCGTGATGTTTCGAGGCTATTTTAAGGATGAGCTTTGGAGCATATTTGCAAAGCTGAGTTACTTCTATAGGGAAGTATGCGCAAAGACGGTATCGAAGAGGTTGATGCAAAAATTTGAGAAAGAAATTCCAATCCTTATTTGTAAATTTGAAAAGGTTTTCCCGCCAGGATTCTTCAATGTGATGCAACATCTAATTGTGCATTTGGCTTGGGAAGCTTTGGTAGGGGGACCAGTGCAATTCAGGTGGATGTATCCTATAGAAAGGGCGTTGAAAAAGCTAAGGGCGTCTGTTCGGAACAAGGCTAGAGTCGAAGGGTGTATTGCAGAGGCTTTTGCCCTTAAGGAGATATCACAATTCTCAACCAGGTATTTCGCTCGAGCCAACAATGTGTTTGCGCCTTCAGTGCGACTTCATGTCGAAAATGAATCACCCCAAAGCACCCTTCAAATTTTTGCGAATCCGGGCAAAGCAGTTGGAAAAGGGAGTGTACGTCACATTGAAGCATCAGATTTGAACACGCTAATGCTATATATGTATAGCAATATTGACAGCACACAGGAGGCGTTCGAGTAAGTTTTCCTCATAGTTACGTCCATTTTCTCATCTCATAATTTCTATAGTGTGTAATCTCCATGTTTGTAATATGTCCAGCATGTTTGATGAAGAATGTTGGAAATCTACTAGTAAACCTACGGCCATCCAATTAGAAAATCTTCGACGTGATGGGTTGAAAGGTGGACCAAACTTCGTGCAGTGGTTTCGTAATTATGTTAGTAATTGTCGTTCTCTCATTGTCCATACTTAATCTTTGAATTTTGGACTTGGAAGATATAATGCATATACTAATTACTTGTATAGGTTTCCAAATATTCTGTGCACCCGGACTTGCAGCAAATGGCACATACCTCTGTGTCCGTCCGGAACTATACTCGCTATGATGTAAATGGATATCGCTTCCGAACCGCGAAATTGGAGAAGAGTCGACCATTGGCAGCCACCACCAATAGTGGTGTGTTGGCAAGTTCATATGTTGACGATGACAAAGTAGTGGACTATTACGGTGTTCTTCAAAACATTGTAGAGTTGATTTTCGATGGCCCCAAAGAACTTAAAGTCGTGTTTTTCGAGTGCGACTGGTTTGATGCTCATAGTGGGACTCGTGTCGACAAGTATGGTAATGTCGAGGTGAAGCATAGCTCTAGGATTCCGAGCAGTATGAGCGATGTTGTCCTTGCAAATCAGGCAAAACAGGTGTACTACCTGCCATATCCTCACCCAAGCCTTAGGGCTTGGTGGGTTGCAATCAAAGTCAACCCACAAGTCGTCGCTCCAGAGAGTGCTGACTACGTGAGTACGAGCAGGGACAACGATGATGCTGTTTTTCAACCAGAAGCGGCGTCGAATCAAGACATAGCTCACCGATTCCATGTGACCAATGGAGAAGGACTTGAAAATCTCTGTTGCAATTCAAGCGACTTAATTGAAGAACCTAGGTCAAAGCGCAAACGACCTGTCGTCGTTAGAATATCAGTAAGGATCCAACGAAATCAAGAGCGTATGAATAAACAACGAGCCGAAGAAGCATCATCGGATGCGGATGACTTTTGATTAGTATGTTTCTTTTAGTTAATCAATTAAGCTATGTATTCCAATTTTCACATTATTAATTTTCATATTATTTGTTTCATATACTGTGGTTTGACATTAATTTATCTACAGTTGACCATGTTCAAGCATAGGAGATCGAGGAGGAGTGGGGGCAGCGCGACCAGCGAGGACAGCTCGGGCAGTGGGCTTTTTCAGGGCACCTCACAGAGCCGACAGAGGCAGCAGCAACTTCTCGACTGTCTAGACGAAGTGTAGGGTGAGGAGGGTGAGCAGGAGGCTCCTCAGCAGGATGCTCATGTGCAGGGTGACGAGGGTGAGCAGGATGAGGAGGGTGAGCAGGATGAGGAGGTTGACCCTATGGGGGCAGGCAGCGCGGGCGACGCGTCAGATGGTTCTACGTCCTTCAGGTATTATTATGCATATTAGTTTAATTGATATTAGTTTTTTATCATTTCATCATATTGAATTTACTTGTATACTTAGGTATAAAAAGAGCAATGCGCTTGGTCCGAGACCTGCCGAGAGGAGGCTCATCCGGCCGCATGGAGAATGGTGGGGCTTATTTCTGTTGTGTTAATTTTTTAATGTGAATGTGATTGCACTGGTTTACTTTTTTTATTAATGTTTGTAGGTCATGGGAAGACTTGAATTGGGACGGTACAGGCAGACGTCCCAAGGTGAACGCGGTGTTGGGTAGTCTCTGTCGCTTCTACTACCCTGGCATGGTGGAGCTCAATGGCGAGAGGTTCGCGGCTATGCAGTGGGCCGACTGGGGTCTAAAGGACTATGTCCAGCCAGGGGAGTCAGGGGAAAGCAGTAGCGGAGGGGGAAGTTCGGAACAAAAACGAAGGACTTGTCAGGTGGCTGTGTGGGACGAGTTCTGGGTGAGTCTACTTTCGTATATAAGCAATTCACTGAATTATTGCTTCTCCTAATATTACTTTAACTTAACTTCTCCATTGATATGTAGGGGAGGTTCCAATTGCCGAATGAGATCGAGGAGGATCAGGCTCAGTGGGCACGTGTGAAGAGGCACTTTCGGAAGTGCGCTGATAAGGTAATCAAGGATGCCATGTACAATGCTCGCATCGCGGCCGTCAACTACTACTACAAGAAGATAAAGGGGCAGAAAATGAGCAAAGCATTAGGGGCCAATGAGATCTACCTCACAGAGGAGCAGTACCTGGAGAGCGTTGTGGATTGGCTGGCGAAGGACATGGAAGCCTGGAGGTGGTTGGCTAAGAGATGGGCGTCGCCAGAGTGGATTGCAGAGTCCCAGAAGCACCGTACCAATCGTGGCACTGAAGGACCGGGGCACAGGTACGGCGCCGATGGACACCTTGGTACCGCACGCCGCATGGTAAGTATATAAATCAAACTTGTATGTTACATCTATGAAAATTCTATGGTTTAACTCTTCTTTTTCATGCAGGAAGCTGAAAGTGGAGTTGCTCCAAGTTTTATGGAGGTTTACGTCCGTGGTCACCGTGGCCCTGATCCGGCTAACCCTGATGTGCTATGCAGCGAGGCGGCAAGGGAGAAAATGGTAAACAAGTTTGTATTTATGAATTAAATTGCATATTTTGTGTCTAACTCCAACTCTAACTTTCTTTGCAGAATGCATATGGGGAGGAAATGACTCAACGCCATGGGCCTGACTTCGACTGGATGCATTCAGACTTAGATGTCTCGGCGTTGTACCACAGTGGTGGGGGTAGAAAGCATGGCAGGTGAGGTGTTTGTGTTTGATTCGACGATTTCATTAACAAGAATGTGTCCACTTAATGGCTCAACTATGTGTATCATGCAGGTTTGCCTTTGGCACCGGCGTTGTGGATTATAACAGGACAATAGGTCAAGGGAAGGCATCGTCTTCGGGAGGGAGTTCTCGCTCCTCCAGGTCTGCTCGAGAGGCTCAGCTGGAGGAGGAGACTCGGGCAGCACAGGAGCAGGCTCAAGCAGCACAGGAGCAGGCTCGAGCAGCGCAGGAGCAGGTTGGGCAGCTGACGCAATATATGGCTTCTTATTTTCAGGTAATTCGTCTATCTCATCACGTGTCGTCATTGAATTCAAAGTATAATGTTGCGATTCTAACGTTGCATCCATTTGCAGGAAATGACAACTAGACTCGGCCCTGATATGAACTTGCCCGCTTTTCGCCCTCCCCAGGTAACACTATCTGAACACTTCAATTCCATAGCAACTCTTTTTTATTATCAAAAATGGCTCGCAGGCACAAGGATGGGGACAGTGGCCAGGACAAGCTCCAGCGTCGCAGCCACCCGGGACCGGTGTTGGGTGGACGCAGGCACCTCCAGGCACTTGGACGCCTCCACCACCCCAAGGATCGCAGCCAGTCCGGGGATGGGTGCCACCGGTCTTCCAGCCACCGGCGGGCTCTCAGCCATTTCAAGCGTGGATGGCACCGCCACCGACGGGGTGGGTGCCACCACCTCTGGGGTGGCCAGCACAACAGTACCCGTGGATGCATGCAGGATCACAGGTGACGTTCCATGTTTAATTTTATGCAAATCGTGACCAAACATTAGGGATAGCAATACACAGCCTTATTTGAATGCTTGATGAATTGCAGGGTTCAGTGTCAAATGCTCAGGGATCGGAGGGTGCTGCCAACGTCCAAGGCTTCCTCGTCCATGGTTCTGGAGGGAGTGGCCACCTTCCTGGTGGCGGAGGAGGGAGTGGCCAAAACTCCCACAGCCCGCAGGAGTGAGTTTGATTATAGACTATGTATGGACTATGTATACACTTTATTATAGATGTGATTATGGTATTGAAACTGTATGAACTATGTATGGACTATGTTTGAAACAATTATGGTATTGCTTGTGAATGTGGTTTGTGAAATCTGTATTGCTTGTGAAATCTGTATATGTCATTGTGGATTATGTGTATTTTGCTGTGAATTAAAAGGTGCAGAAAAATCTATTTTGGGGGGTATCATTAATTTTCGTCGGCCTGTTCGTAGGCCGACGAAAATACAACAGCTATTTTCGTCGGCCAAAGGGGCCCACGAAAATAGCTGCTGTATTTTCGTCGGCCATAGAGGCCCACGAAAATAGCTGCTGTATTTTCGTCGGCCAAAGGGGCCCACGTAAATAGCCTGTGTATTTTCGTCGGCCTTGGACAAACCGACGAAAATATGTTATTTTCGTCGGTGCCGACGAAAATAGTTTCTTATTTTCGTCTAACATATTTTCGGCGGCTATTTTCGTCGGTATGCCGACGAAAATAATCTATTTTCGTCGGTTTAAGCTTATTTTCGTGGGGTTTTGGCCCATGAAAATTTAGGCGTTTCCTGTAGTGCAAGTGTGGCACTCGTTGGGGAAGAGCGACGATTTGTTGAAGGCGGTGGCGGCGAGCCCCTCGTCGTCGGAGTCGGACGAAGAACAATCTGAGTCCCACTCTTTGCTAAGGTGTGCCTCGCCCTTAGCCTTCTTGTATGCCTTCTTCTTTTCCTTCTTCCCACCTTTCTCTTGTTCCTGGTCATTAGTGTTGTCGGGACAATTAGCTATAAAATGACCATACTTACCACACTTGAAGAAGGAGCGCTTTCCCTTCGTCTTGCTCTTGTTTGGGTGCTCCTTTCTTCCTTTAAGCGTCGTCTTAAAGCGCTTGATGATGAGGGCCATTTCTTCCTCGTTAAGCCCGGCTGCCTCAACTTGAGCCACCTTGCTAGGTAGCGCCTCCCTTCTACTTGTTGCTTTGAGAGCAACTGTTTGAGGCTCGTGGATTGGGCCATTTAGTGCCTCATCAACATATCTCGCCTCCCTGATCATCATTCGCCCGCTCACAAACTTCCCAAGTATTTCCTCGGGCATCATCTTGGTATACCTAGGATTTTCACGAATAGAGTTAACAAGATGAGGATCAAGGACAGTGAAGGACCTTAGCATAAGCCGGACGACGTTGTGGTCCGTCCATCTCGTGCTTCCATAGCTCCTTATTTTGTTGACCAGGGTCTTGAGCCTGTTGTATGTTTGGGTTGGCTCCTCCCCCCTGATCATTGCGAACCTCCCTAGTTCGCCCTCCACCAACTCTATCTTGGTGAGCATGGTGACATCATTTCCCTCATGCGAGATCCTGAGGGTGTCCCAAATCTGCTTGGCATTATCCAAGCCGCTCACCTTATGGTACTCTTCCCTGCACAAGGATGCTAAAAGAACAGTGGTAGCTTGTGCATTTTTGTGAATTTGTTCATTTATAAATATGGGATTATCCGGACTATCAAAATGCATTCCATTCTCTACTATCTCCCATATACTTGGATGAAGAGAGAACAAGTGACTATGCATTTTGTGATTCCAAAATCCGTAGTCCTCTCCATCAAAGTGTGGAGGTTTACCGAGAGGAATGGAAAGCAAATGTGCGTTTGAATTATGCGGAATAAGAGAGTAATCAAAAGAAAAGTTCGAGTTGACCGTTTTCTTTTTCTCGTTGTCGTCGTCGTCCTTTTGGGAAGAAGAAGATTCGTCACTGTCGTAGTAGACTATCTTCTTGATGTGCCTCTTCTTCTTCCCATCCTTCTTCTTGTGACTTGAGCCCGAGTCAGTGGGCTTGTCGTCTTTTGGCTCATTGATGAAGGACTCCTTCTCCTTGTCGTTGATCACCATCCCCTTTCCCTTAGGATCCATCCCTTCAGGCGATTAGTCCCTTTCTTGAAGAGAACCTGGCTTTGATACCAATTGAGAGCACCTAGAGGGGGGGTGAATAGGTGATCCTGTAAAAACTTAAAACTCAAGGCCACAAACTTGATTAAGTGTTAGAACAATAAAGCCAAGTGGCTAGAGAGGAGTTCTTGCTAAACACGATAACCACAAAGAAATCAACACAGAGAGGCACAGTGGTTTATCCTGTGGTTCGGCCAAGTCCAACACTTGCCTACTCCATGTTGTGGCGTCCCAACGGACGAGGGTTGCACTCAACCCCTTTCAAGCGGTCCAAAGACCCACTTGAATACCACGGTGTTTTGCTTTCGTTTACTATCTCCCATTTGCGAGGAATCTCCACAACTTGGAGTCTCTCGCCCTTACAAATGATGATCACAAAGAACGCGGAACTAAGGGAGGGAGAGCAACGCACACAAGACACAAAATCAGAGCACAAATACGCACACAAGTCACAACTTGAGCTCGCAACACGACTCGAAGAGTTCTCTACTCAAATGGAGCTCTAGTTGCTATCACAAAGAATCAAATGCGCGGAAATGGAGTCTTGGTGCTTAGAGTTGATCAAAGAATGCTTGGTGTACTCCTCCATGCACCTAGGGGTCCCTTTTATAGCCCCAAGGCAGCTAGGAGCCGTTGGAAGCAATCCAGGAAGGCAAATCTTGCCTTCTGTCCGGTGGCTCACCGGATAGTCCGGTGCATCACCGGACAGTCCGGTGAATTATAGTCATACGCTGTTGACTTGGTTCCCGAGAGCACCGACTTCGCCGCAGACGACTCACCGGACAGTCCGATGCACCACCGGACAGTCCGGTGATTTATAGTCGTACGCCGCCATCGAGATCCGAGAGCAGGCAATTCACCTGGACTGGTCCTAGCACACCGGACAGTCCGGTGCACCACCGGACAGTCCGGCGCACCCAGACCGAGCAGCCTTTTGGCTGAGCACAGCCAACTTATCTCCAAAGTGATTTCTCCTGTTTCTAGCACTTAGACACAATACATTAGTCTTCAAAACAATGTACTAAATCTAGAAACATACCTTTATTCTTGATTTGCACTTCTTGAGTCTTTTGCACAAATATTACTCAAAGCATTTGTGTGGAGCACTAAATCACCAAATACTTATAGAAATGGCCTAAGGGCACATTTCCCTTTCAATAAAGCATTATCTTCGGCCTTGGAGTATGCTCCAAGTAACTCATCACTAGTAGCTTCGATACACTTTAGCCAGTCGTTGTTTGGCTCACCAAACTTCTCCCTAAATCTGAAGGTATACTTCAGTCGGACCAGACAACCCTCACTAGAATCGGTGGTGGTCTCCTTTGGCATATCCCAGCTCTCCACAAGTGGCCATACCCTGAAGGATATATGCTCTTGAATCAAATCCCTTGTGCCAATGAAGGCACACACAGTGCTGAAAGCCCTCTGACATGCTTCAACATTGCTATTAATTTCCACCTTCGGCCTTTGGAGGCCGAAGCGAGACCAGATGGGTCGCTGAATGATTTCTTTGATGTCTTCCCTTGCCTTTAAGTCATTTTTAACGTAAAATCATTCTCCCATCTAGGACCCAGGCCATCTTTTCTGGAATGTCGGTACTAGATGGCTTGCATTGGGGCGAGCGATAAATCCATAACAACCGAAGTTGTTGTGGTACTATTCCTTGCTAGTAGCCTTTATCTCATATAAAAGCTCGTGCATACTGCAGAAGCACTTCGCGCTTGGCTCTAGCCCCTGACTCCTTATAGCCCAAACAAAAATCCCCATTCTAATTATAGCTTCGGGGGTAATCTGATGAAGGAAGATCTGGTATATCTTTAGCACTTCAACCACAAACTTGCTCAGTGGGAACCGAAGACCTGCCTTTAAGAAGCTTCGGTATATCACAACTTCGTTTTCCTCCGGAGCAGGGGCAGTATTGTCTCCTCCAACTCTAACAATAGACATGTCGTGAAAATACCTCCCCCTCATGGCATCGATATGACTCTGCTTGATAATCGATTTTCCGAAGATAGTATGGCTTGGGCGCCACGGTCGATCCTCAGAATCTTCATCCCCACTTTCTATGTCATAACTATCACTGTCATCAGTATCTTCAGACAAACCTTCTAGAATATCTTTAGTAATCTTCTCTGTGTTCGTTTTTGACATAGACTCAACAAACCCGGCAATAAAAGGATCTACAGTTTTCTTTTCTTCAAACAATTTTGTTTCCTCAGTTACCTTCATTTCCATAGTCATTTTCTTTTCCTCAGTCATCTTCTCCCAGACATGGTGAAAACACGTCCTTAAACCAAAGCTCAAAAAGCTCAAAAATCAGGCGAGAACTAGTAAGCAACAGCTAAAAAGTTTGAGAAAATAATGCAAATGGTGGAAACGGCGTATCAAATGCTGCCGTTGTGGTTTATATTTATACGCCCAGTGCGTTGCAACTTGGTGGGCCCCATCTGTCATTGGCTATTGCTATTCTAACAAAGGGAAGGTGTTTTTTTGGATCTTCGGCTTAAGGCCTTCATTCATGTCACAGTTTGAATTCGTTGTTATAACAAATTAATACTGCGAGGGGCTACTGTTGGGGCCTTTGTCTTCCGAAGGTCCTCAAAAACATGATTTAACAATGTTTCCCAAGTGTAATGTATGTATAGGTACCTTCAGACTCGGAATAAAATTGTACACAATATGAAAAGCTTGGTCGAGACGAAGGTTGATGCTGCTCCGAAGCTACGCGCAAAGGAGCTTCGGCTTAGCGGCAGGAAAAGGAACCGACTTAAAGGGGAAAAGGCTATCTAGTCATCATTGGATTGTCCTTAAGACAATAGTAAACATAAAGGGAATGAATGTAATTTTACATAGGCTACGCCCTGTGCCTATAAATAGATGAACAGTACCCTGGTACTGTTCACGCTGACTTGTATTCGCTCGTGGGTCACACTTGGACTTTTACCTTCTGTCAAGTCGAAGGTATTAATAATGTCATATGATTATTCATGTTGTCTTTTATATTTCATATGCTTCTTCTTTCATTAACATACACTGTGGTGATGAAGGTACGTCTTTCATGACCTTCGTCTGAAGATCATTATATCCTAAGGGAAATAATGCTTTGAAGGACGAAGGGCATTAACCTTTAACATTTTGTGTTGCCTTGTTCTTAACTCATAGCATTTGAGAACAAGTCCCCAACACTTACAGGCCTCTTATGCTCAGCCTTCATGCGCTGACATACTTCACAGGCGGCCACATACTTAGAAACGTCAACCTTCATCCTCTTCCACTAGAAGTTTTGCTTCAAATCTCTATACATTTTGGTTTCGCCAGGGTGAAAGGTGTAAGGCGTTTTATGAGCTTCTCTCAAGATATCCATCTTCACCTCTGATTTCTAAGGCACACAAAGATGGCCCCTGAAACGAACCAAATCATTCTCATCAATGGTGAACTCACGAGGTTTACCATCGCCGACCCTCTTTCGAGCTTCCTGCAACAAACGATCCTGTTGTTGAGCCACGCGCACTCTCTCTAGAAGGGGAGATTGAATGAGCATCTGAGTCTCCTCTCTAGCGGTGCCGACATAGCATAGAGCGACCCCCATACGGTCTAGATCAACGATCAAAGGCAAGGCCACTTTTGGAACCCTGGACCTGCTAAGGGCATCAGCCTGCACATTTGCCTTCCCTGGGTGATAATGAATGGACAGATCATAATCTTTAATCAATTCGAGCCACTGACACTGCCTCAAATTCAGCTCCTTCTGAGTGAAAATATACTTGAGACTTTTATGATCGGTATAGATGTCGCAAGACTCGCCATAAAGATAATGCCTCCACGATTATAGAGCAAAGACCACTGCGGCCAATTCGAGGTCATGAGTTGGATAATTCCCCTCATGCTTCCTCAACTTCCTTGAGCCACAAGCAATCACTCTGCCTTCCTGCATCAACACACAGCCAAGACCAATTCGAGAAGCATCCGTATAAAGTGTGAAACGCTTACCACTCTCAAGCAATGCTAGGATAGGGGCGTTCACCAACATGTTCTTCAATGTCTGATAACTAACCTCTCAATTGCTGGACTAGACGAAAAGAACACCCTTCTCCAAGAGTCTAGTCAAAGGCTTAGCAATGCTGGAAAAATTTGGTACGAAGCACCGATAATATCCGGCAAGCCCCAAGAAACTTCGGATTTCAGAGACACTAGAGGGTCTCTTCCACTCCACCACAGCTGCGGCATTCTTGGGATCAACCACAATGCCTTGCTGATTAATCAAATGACCCAGGAAAGCCACTTCGGACAGCCAAAAGGCACACTTCTTCAATTTTCCATAAAACTGATTCTTCCTAAGAGCACCCAAAACGAGACGGAGATGCCGCTCATGCTCTTCCTCTATCTTTGAATAAATCAGAATATCATCTAGGAACACAACCACAAAGTCGTCCAAGAACTCATGTAACATCCTATTCATTGCTTCCATAAAAGCAGCATGGGCATTAGTTAAGCCAAAAGACATGACTATGAACTCGTAATGCCCATACCTGGTGCAAAAGGCTGTCTTCTCAATATCCGCCTCACGGATCCTCAATTGATGATAACCAGAGTTCAAATCAATTTTAGAGAACACCTAGGCACCCCTGAACTGTTCAAAAAGAACTTCAATACGGGGTAGCGGATATTTATTCTTGATTGTCACTTGATTCAAAGCACGATAATCCACACACAACCTCTTGCTTTTATCCTTCTTCTCAACAAACAATACTGGGGAAGCCCATGGCGACCTGCTAGGCCTAATGAAGCCCTTAGTTAGCAGATCATCCAATTGTCGCTTCAATTCAACCTGCTCCTTTGGAGCCATCCGATACGAGGCCTTATGCATAGGCTGCGTTCCCAGAATCAGCTTGATTTCAAAAGCTGCATCGCGCTCTGGAGGAATGCCTGGAAGCTCTACCAGAAACACGTCGGTAAAGTCACACACCACCCGGATGTCCTGCACCCGCAAGGCAGCCTCACCCTCCACCACCATGGAGAAAAAGATTCCCGACTTCCTTGACCGATGATCCGGAAGTAGTTGCGACAACAAGGATAACGTGAACTTAGGAGAACTTCCCAAGAATACCACCTCCCTACCCGACGGTGCCTACAATAACACTGTCTTCCAAAAACAGGATATAACTGCGCGATACTAAGATAACCAATCCATACCCAAGATAACATCAAATGCCCCCAAGGAAATCACAACAAGATTAGCTGAAAAGACCTCATCAGCAAGAATGACGGAACAACCTTGACAAACTGAACAGCTACTAATGGAGCCATTAGCAGAACTAACAATAATTGGGTGACCCAACCTCCGCACCAAAAGACCAGCCCCCGACACAAAATTCTCTGAAACAAACGAATAGCTAGCGCCAGAGTCAAAAAGAGCATGGGCCACAAACAAATCAACTGAGACTGTACTTGTCACCACGTCTCCCTGCTCTCTGCCATCCGTAGAGGGTAGCACATATGCTCCGGAAATACCTGCAGAAGAGGAAGCTCCTGGAATGAAGTTAACAGAAGAACCCCACTGAGTCGCTGGATGAGGCAGACGCGGAGCTCCAAACTAAGACGGTATAGGAGTAGTCGGTGCAGGAGTAGGCGCGACCAGATACTGAGGAAAACCCTGCATAGGCACGAACTGAGATGTCTCGGGCACATAGAACTGCGGCGGAGGGAGTGGTACTGAAAATTGCTGCTCAGTGCTTGCCATCACGTTGACGGTGCCCTGAGAAGAGGAAGAAGTCACTAGCTCCCATCTGAGCTTCCCATTGGGATTCCTCCTACACACCACATCCTTGTGATCTTGGCTGTAGATAGAGCACCTGCCACTCCACTGACACTCGGCACGGTGATGAGCATCACCACAACGGAAACACACCAGCCCCAGCCCGGGCTTAGGAACAGCCCGATACCTCTGAGTACTTCCTCCTGAAGTACCCGATTCAGAGGATTTGCCATGGTAGGGGTGGTGGCGCTGGTGCTGAGACTTGCCCCTCTTGTGGGCTGGACCCCCAGTGTTGCCCCTCCTCACGTCCTAGCCACGAGGCTGAAGTGGCAGAACCACCCGAATTATTCCAGCTTAAGTGCCTAAGTCACGCCTCAGGGGTCGTAACACACTTGAATCAGAATAACACGTCAGTCCCTCAGATCTAGTCTGATAGAGCCACTTAACCAGGATCAAATTCCACAATCTCACTTGAAGGTGAGTCATAGAAGAAATACAATAAAACAGGAAACCTCAAATTAAGTGCGGAATTATTACATAGATCGGAGTTTTTGAGTAGCAAATAAGAGTTCACAAAATAAAGTGCAGTGGATAATCGATGTCGTCGGTATCGAGGAATTGGGCAAGGCCTAGCCCACTACTCCTCGTGCTCCTCTCCTGCTGGGGCAACATCCCACTCGACCGTCCAACCCGGTGGCAGGGTGGTAGGCCAAGTCACACCATCAACCATTTCCTGAATGATACCTGCAAAAATTATGCCACAAGCAAGGCTGAGTATACTAATACTCAGCTAGACTTAACCGGTGTGAGGAGTCTACTCCTCTACCTCTAGACTATGCAGCTGTTTGGCTGAGGGGTTTAGTTTGTCGAAAGCCCTAGCTGTTTCTAAAATCAATTTTTAGCTTTTCAAATTCTATCATCATCAGCTTAGCTAGATTTGCTCCTTCTAAGCATACATGGTAACAAGCATTTAGTTCAATCAACAAGTTATCTCATGTAACCTCATTTCACTTCTTACTCGATGCAGTACAAGGGGTCAAGCAGTCTCATTAGCTGCGAGGAGCAGACGATTCGAATCGAGTTTTTAAACCTTGCAAGGTAAACCTAAACACACGACATGTTAGGGCACTCCGTCCCCACACATGTCAACCGTCCCCATCGATTCCCCTTTCGCGTCCAGGCCTCACCGCCTTGGCATACAATGCTCCACTGACCCCAGCTGCCGACGTGCAGTGACCGCACTTGTACCCACCATAGCTAGCATGGGAGACCCAGTCTCAGGTCGCATGAGGGATAAAGTCCGCGCCCGGCTTCACTCAGGTACTAGGTTTACCGGTTACCATTTTTCCCGGCATGTGCTTAGTACGTTCAAAAGCTTGACTCAGGTATCCACACATTAATCCTTAATTCTTTTTCCCGTCTCATGGACAAGGCATCCTCCCTGGATCCAAGTCCATAGACTAACACATATCCTGTTATCAAGATGAATACAATCAATTCCTGACCTCGCGCGAGTGCTAGAAAAATCACTCGACTTCTACCGAGATCCTGATTAGCAAGCAGCTACTCGACCTAGCATACTAGTATTCATCTCAAAAAGGAATCCTAAGTTCATGCAACTAGAGGTTTCAAGCAACTCCTACACTTAAGTGCACATTACAATCCTACAAGCATTAAGTGCAGTAAAATAGCATATAATAATACGGTTATGCATAAAACCGGGGCTTGCCTTCAATTGCTGGGGCTGCGGGGAGATCCTCAACAGCAGCCTCTGAAGCCTGCTCCTGGTCCTCCTCTTGGACAGGTCCTTGCTCGGGGATGAGCACGTATTCTCCGTCGGCCAGATTACAATCTAATGAATACAATGCGTAAGATATATGCATGATATGATATGTGCCTTTAGAAATTACAACTTTGGAGGTGTATGATCTTCTTGAGTTACATAAAGTTAACTTTACTTATGTAAGACCCTTGGGTGGTATACTTGGTAAATTGGGTCAAACTTCATCTAAGGTAAGTGGTAGGTTTATTTTTGGGGTTTCACTGAATTCTTTTTAAACCTTAGTGAGAATTGATAAGTACTTAAGTTAGACTTATTGGGGTGGAGTTTATTTCTTCTTTTCCTTTTCTTTTATTCTCTTAAATGTTTTGGAGTGGGTTTGAACTACAAGTTGCTTTTATAAAATTCTAAAAATTCTGCAAAAATTACAGTGGCTTGGTACTGGTGTATGTTTCTCTGTCTCAAAAATTGGGGATCAGAAAGTGAATGATTTTCTCTGGACACAATTATCAAATTTTAGGGCAGAAGGGGTGCTTTGAACTACAACTATTATTTAACAGCGGGTAATTCTCTAAAACTTATTTTTGCTGGCTTTTAGGTGTCATAACATGATTTGGTACAAACTTCTAGTCATTAATACCTTTTAGTTATTTTACTATGGTTTTCTCAAGTTTCTAGCCACATTAGTGCTTTCTACTACCACTATATTTGAAAAATATCAAACAACAAAGTTTTTATTTTTCTTAGTTTTTGTTTTGTACAAGAGCAATCATTCTGAAGTTTGGCATCTTTTTGCTTAAGGGAAGGGGTGGTATGCATTATTTGAGTTAAGTGGCCTTTCTCTTAAATCATTAGCAATAGGTAAGAGTTTGCTGCTTTTTCATGGGTTTGCATTTTTCTCTGGTGGTTTATTTCATTATGGACTTAGTCAATTTTTGGTTGCCCATTATTACATTATTAGGGGTTGTTCATGACTTATTTGGAAAATGCCTCATTATCATTTTATATTTATTTTCCTCACTTAAAAGGTTGGGCTGAGGTGTTCTTTATTTTTATAGTGGGGCTTTGGTGGTTGTAAGTCCACTGGATTTTTATTATCTATTTTGGGTATAGTTTTTGTAATTCTAATAATTGTTTTTCAGTTCAAATAAGGCTAAATAAAGCATTCTAATTTAAAGCAGATCTGGACTAATGGTCTCCCTATTTTTCCTAGGTTCTTTGTTATATAAGCAAACTAGGAAAAATTATTTTAATCACTGTTCATTAATTTCTAATGCCTTTCTGATCTTTTCTAAGTTTTGGGAAAATAGCTTTAAATGAATATCTACATCATATTTTTCAATGCTGGGGTTCCTACTATTTTTAAACAGTGTCTAAGTGAGGTTTGAACACCTATAAATTTTCTTAGGTTCAGTACAGAAGAAAAACTAATTTTCCTTAATTAAACAAGGTTTAGTAAGTTTCTGTTTTTAATTTTAAACTCAAAAATTCAGAACAGAAAGCATAGGGTTTATCATTTTTAAATGATAGTTCATAATATTCAGGAGCTAGCAAAATTAGTTTGACAACTTTTTATTAAGAATTCATCAAGTTATGGGTTTTCTAAGTTCTTTGGTCATTTAAAAAGATTAACAGAATTGATTTAATGGAAAAAACCACTTTGCCCTGGGGTCCCTGGTGGGTATTTTAAGTTTTCTTCGCGGATCAGTCCCTAGGCTACAATTCACATGGGTCACTGACGTTACAGAAAACCCCTCGGGTTCTACAAATCCTAACCCGAGGTCCTTCTCCTAGCTTAAACAGTAACTGCGGCGAAAGAAAGGGTGGAGGGGCTTACCAGCGGCGAGATTGCTCCGGTGAAGTGGTCGAGGACGTAGGGAAGGTCACGGGGATCACAACGGTGTGTGGGTCGCCGTCGGGGATGGCCGGAGTTGGCCGGTCCACGTGCGCAGGCGGGGATGCTCGTCGGCGGTGAGGAGTCCGGCCTGCTCACAGCGAGATAGTTCAATTGGATGAGTCAGAGAGGTTCACGGGATGCCAGAGAAGATATGGGTGCAAGGAATTGGGCGGAGACTCACCGGTTAGCTCTGTCCACGCGCGGCGGCGAAAGACCGAAGTCCGGTGAGGTCGATCTCGGGCCTCCGGTGAAGTCCGGCCTGGTCCGAGGGCTTGGGAAGCTTCACGGGCCACTGACGGAGCTAGCCGAAGCACTGGCTCGACTTGGGGATGGCTGGAGTGGGCTGGCCACGACGGCCGAAGCTCTGGCGGCAATGGCGGGCAGAATTGAGCTTGCCGGAGCTAAGGAGAGGGGGCTGGCCGGTGAAGGTGAACGCGGGGTGAAGTGAGGCGCGCCCGGGGAGGCTTTATAGGCGCGGGCGAGCACGGCCGAGGGTGGGGCTCTGACATGCGCTCGGGCCGTGCGCGGCGAACGCCAGTGCATGCTCTGGCGCCTGGCACAGCGTGGAGCACGAGGCAGCACAGAGAGAGGTCAAGTTCAAACGCGGATTGGGCCCAAATCTTGGAGATTTTGGCCATAATCCCGTTGAGAGATCTCTTCCTCTCAGGTCCCTTTGTCGTTTGTGTGTGGAGGCTAGCAAGTTTCGCTGACTGGATTAAGAGATAGAGAGGGGAGAAATCCTGTTTGTCTCACTGCCACACACAGGGGGAAAATCTCTGGTTTGACATGTCCGAGGCACGCGTCCCAATGCCATCTCCTGGCACATGACAGAGGGGTTAATTAGGCACATTTTTGCTAATGGGGCCATCAGGATTCGAGTTAGGGATCAAGGTGAACATTCTTGATCTTTGGCTCAAGGTCTGAATTTCAGAATTCCCATTAAGTCCCCACATGAGAAGCTTGATTTGGGGTTTTAATTGAGTTATTTTGGCTAAGCTTTCTCAACCTTTCTTGTTGCTTATTAAATATACTTCAATTTTTATAATTGGCTCAAGTCATAATTTTAAATTTTCCATACCCTTTTCCTTATTTTCTTGAATTTTTGCTCATGGGCTCACTTAGGGTTTTTATTAGGGTTACAACATTCTTACCTTTTGAAAGACCCCTTTGTTTTGATCATGATACTTTTAAGTATATGCTTGGTGAATTCTTCATTCTTAAGTTAGTTTGATGCTCATGCTTACTTTGGTTCACATAAAATGATGGTTCTTGGTTTGGCATTTTAAGAGAAACCCTAGGTGACACTGGGGTGTCACAGCCTTCCCCCCTTAAAGGAATCTCGTCCCGAGATTCGGGCCAGAGTCCTCCCACGGTGAAGCGAAGGGTGAGACTTATAGGAAATGTGTGATTATTGTTATTATTAGGGTAAAACTGCTCTTCGAATGTCATTCTCTTTGCAACTTCAGAAGGAAGCCCCTTTTTTAAGTTTTACTTCATAGCTACTTTGTTCAGAATTAAGATCATATTTCGAAAATTAGATTCGAAGGGCAGAAGGAGGGGTTGGGGTGATTACGTACCAGCTTCCTTAGCTAGGCAATCGGGGAAGTTGGATCTCAAGAATTCCTTGGTTTCCCAAGTAGCTTCCTCCTCTGAGTGATTACTCCACTGGACCTTGTACATCTTGATCGATTTAGCCCGAGTTGATCTTTCTTTGCAATCCAGAATCTTGGAGGGGTACTCTTGGTACGATAGATCTGGCTCTATCTCCAATTCTGGCTCTGCTATGATCTCGATCAGCAATCGAACACACTTCTTCAGCTGAGATACATGGAATACACTGTGAATGGCAGACATCTTCGAAGGTAACTTCAGCTTATATGCCACTGGTCCACATGCTTCTATGATCTCATAAGGTCCAATGTAACGAGGAGCTAGCTTGCCTTTGATCCCAAACCTCTGCACTCCCTTGGTGGGTGATACCTTGAGGTACACAAAGTCTCCCACCTCGAACTGGAGAGGTTTCCTTCTTCTATCATGGTAACTCTTCTGCCTGGCCTGAGCAGCTTCTAGATTCTTCCTGATTAGTTTGACCTTCCTTTCGGCTTCAGTCACTAAGTCAGGTCCAAAAACTTCTCTCTCTCTCTAGGTTGAGACCAATTGAGTGGTGTCCTGCACCTTCTTCCATAAAGAGCCTCAAAAGGTGCCATCTTTAGGCTGGATTGATAACTATTGTTATAAGCAAACTCTGCCAAGGAGAGGTGCTTATCCCAGTTCTTGCCACAATCGATCGCACAAGCTCTCAGCATATCCTCCAGGATTTGGTTTATCCTTTCCGTCTGACCATCAGTCTGTGGGTGGTAAGCTGAACTCCTGATTAGCTTGGTTCCCAAAGACTCTTGCAATTGTTCCCAAAATCTGGCAACAAATTGGGCTCCTCGGTCAAAAACAATGGTCCGAGGTAATCCGTGCAAACACATGATCTGGTCAATATACAATTCTGCATACTTTTGAGCCTTATCAGTGGTGTGCATAGGAAGAAAATGTGCCACTTTC
This sequence comes from Zea luxurians, assembly GCA_029449295.1. Taxonomy (NCBI): domain Eukaryota; kingdom Viridiplantae; phylum Streptophyta; class Magnoliopsida; order Poales; family Poaceae; genus Zea; species Zea luxurians. Next base: position 1,383,425 of record JAOPSE010000170.1, read on the forward strand.
GTCAATCGGTCCACAATAACCCAAATTGAATCATGATGACGAGAGGTGTTGGGCAGACCCACAATGAAATCCATGCTGATGTCATCCCACTTCCACGAAGGTATAGACAGGGGTTGCAAAGCTCCAGCTAATTTCAAGTGGCTTGCCTTTATCCTCTGACAGGTGTCACATCCTGATACATACTGGGCTATCTCCCTCTTCATTCTGGTCCACCAGTACAAAGGCTTCAGATCATGGTACATCTTGGTGCTTCCCGGATGCATAGAGAATTTGGAGAGATGAGCCTCATCCAAGATTTTCCTCTTGAGGTCCTGGTCCTTAGGAATCACCAATCTGCTTTTGAACCATAACACACCCTTTTCATCCTGGCGGAAACAATTATACTTCTCAGCCTTCTGATGGAGATTTTTCTTGATAATTTGCACTCCCTTGTCATGGAGCTGGGCCATGATAATCTGGTCTTGCAAAGCTGGCTCAACAGAAATGTGAGACAATGAACCAGAAGGAATCACTTCAATTTGCATCTTGCTCAACTCATCACACAAGGTGTTAATGCGAGAATCCATCAGGATACAATTGCATTGCATCTTCCGACTCAAGGCATCTGCTACCACGTTAGCTTTTCCTGGGTGATAATGTACCTCTAGGACATAATCCTTGATCAGCTCTAGCCATCTTCTCTGCCTCATGTTGAGATCAGCCTAAGTAAAGATGTACTTAAGGCTCTTATGATCAGTGAAGATGTTGCAGTGGGTTCCCATTAGATAGTGCCTCCACATTTTCAATGCATGAACCACTGCTGCCAACTCGAGGTCATGAGTGGGATAATTTTTCTCATGAGGCCTGAGTGCTCTTGAGGCATAAGCAATGACTCGGTTGTCTTGCATCAAGACACAACCTAGCCCGGCGCCAGAGGCATCGCAATATACATCAAAAGGCTTGCTGTTGTCGGGTTGTGCCAATACTGGTGCTGTGGTCAGATGCTGCCTTAATGCATGGAAGGCATCTTCGCACTTCTGACTCCAAACAAATTTGGCTTCTTTCTTCAGCAACTCAATTATAGGCTTCGCAATTCGAGAGAAGTCCGGAATAAATCTTCGGTAATAACCAGCTAATCCCAGAAAACTCCGAATCTGACGGACAGTTGTTGGTGGCTTCCAGTTCATCACTTCTTGCACTTTATCAGGATCAACAGCTATTCCAGCCTGAGAGACAGTGTGACCCAAGAATTTGATTTCCTTTAGCCAAAAATCACACTTGGATAACTTGGCATAAAGGCGGTGCTCTCGCAGACGTTGAAGCACTACATGCAAATGCCCGGCATGTTCTTCTTCGTTCTTTGAGTACACCAAAATGTCATCGATGAAAACCACTACGAACTTGTCCAATTCCGGCATGAAAACAGAATTCATCAGATACATGAAATATACTGGTGCATTTGTCAGCCCGAATGACATCACCAAAAATTCATATAGCCCATATCTGGTTGAGAATGCCGTCTTCGGAATATCACTTGCTCGTATCTTGATCTGATGGTAGCCAGAGCGAAGGTCTATCTTGGAAAATACCTTGGCCCCGACCAACTGGTCAAAAAGAACATCAATACGAGGCAAAGGATACTTGTTCTTGATAGTTACCGCATTAAGAGGGCGGTAATCTATACACAGCCTCAAGCTTTCATCCTTCTTCTTCACAAACAGTGCTGGACATCCCCAAGGCAAAGTACTTGGGCGAATAAATCCCTTATCCAGCAACTCCTGCAATTGCTTCTTCAATTCTGCCAACTCGGCGGGTGGCATTCGGTAGGGCCTCTTGGAAATTGGGGTCGTTCCCGGTTGCAACTCGATGGCGAATTCAATATCCCGGTCTAGTGGCATTCCTAGCAATTCATCAGGGAAGACATCTGCATACTTGCAGACCACTGGGATCTTCTTTAGAGGTAACTCCGTCATAGAGAAAGCACATGACTGAGTAGAACCTTGACTAGGCAGAATTAAGGCGAAGTTCCCGCAGAATGGAGAATTAACTTCCACGGTACGGCTGGCTACATCAAGCACAACTGTAACGCCCTGAATTTGGGGGTAGAATTTTTTTCTTCTTTTCTCTCACCAAATTCAGGCGTTACTCTTTTCTTTTCTCGTTCTCTCGCTAAGCCTTGACCTTTTCCAAAGTTTTAGTGGGATTCGGCTTGGAATTCCCGTGTAAAGCAAAACCCTAAATTACTTTATGTTGTTTGATGCACCATGCCGAACTATGCATTCTTTGATTGTTTGGAAATGTAAGTGCATTCATCTAGGAAGACCGGATTTCGAAAAGGAGGAAAAACCTTTTTTTTTCTTTTTCTTTCTCTCCCTCTCCTCCCTTTTCTCTCTCCCGCGCCGTGGGCCGCTCCTGGCCGGCCCAGCCGCCCCAGCCGGCCCAACCGCACCCCCCCCGCGCCCCCCCTTTGGGCCCAATTGGCCTAGCCGCCCCCTCCCTTTTTCCCCCAACCCCTCTCTCTCTCCCTCCCTCTCCGCCATTCCCTCTAGCCGCCGCCGCCCCTGGCCCTAGCTCGGCCGCCCCCTGCCGCCGGCCCAACCGCTGCCGCCGTCGCTCGCCCGTCCCCGTCCCCCGGTGAGCCCTCCCTCTCCCCTCCCTCTCCCCTCCCCTCTCCCCTCCTCTCTCCCTGCCGCTCGGCCGCGCCTAGCCAGCCGCCCGGCCGCGCCCCCAGCCGCTCGGCCGCGCCCCCTGCCGCCCCCGGCCGCGCCCCCGGCCGCCCCGATCGCGCCCAGCCGCTCCCGGCCGCGCCCAGCCGCCCCCTGCGCGCCCTGCCCAGCCGCCCCTGCCCCTGGCCGGTTCAACCGCCCCCTGGCCGGTTCAACCGCCCCCCGGCCGGTTCAACCGCCCCCCCTTTTTTTATTTTTATTTTTATTTTATTTTATTATTATTTTGTTAGGCAAACTAATCATTGTTTATGTTAATGGAATAGGAAACTTAATTTAGAATTTCGTTATGTTAGTTAATTCATAATCAATTGTTTATCCAGTTCAATGTTGATCAACTAAAAATGACTAGGTTTCCATTAGTGCATATAACTAATCCTTTTGTTAGAACCAATGGGAACTAGAGCGCGTAAGTTAACTAATCATTAATGCATAAGATTTAACCCCTGCGAGACCTTTCCCGTTTCTTTCTAACCATAATGGATACGATATCGAATGTCATACTTTATGCATGTTCACTTTATTTGTTCTCTTGTATGGTGTACTGTTTGCTTCCTAATTTGAATGGATGGATGTATGTATGCTTGCAATCGCATAGAGAACGATCCGATTGGAGAGCCCGAAGAACCCGCAGGAGAAGCCCCTGAGCAGCAGTCGGTTGGTGGAGGCAAGTGTCCTTTGACCTATCTCTGTCCTATTCATTCTTTAATTCACCTCCCGCATTACACATTTATACCTAAGGATTGACTAGCTTTTGTTATCCATGTCCTTGTTTACCTATTTGGGTCGGTTTATTATTGTTTAGCTTCATGCTATTGCTCAAACTCTAATCAATGAACATGATGAGATTATATATGATACGTTGTTTTCCCCTCTCTTATTATGATGTTATACTGGTGGTTTTCAAGGGGGCTCGAGCGGTTTCTCGAGTGCCTCTCCGTAAGGACCTGTTCTATGGATGACCGCCCGGGAAAACAGTGCAACCATGAGGGTGGAATGGGACGCCCTTAGCTGAATAATTAGAGGAACCGGGGTGTAGTTCGCTTCGCCGTCGTGCTGTCAATGGGGCTCGGTGTATGCGGCTCGCTCTGCCAAGGTTGATTTGTCCCTTGGGGAGGAGTGCGGTACATTTAGGAAACCTAACGGGCGGCTACAGCCTCGGGGAATCTTTGTAAAGGCTACGTAGTGATGCCCTGCTGGACCACCTAGGTAGTGGTCAATGGGGAGTAGCTCTCTCCGGGCAGAAAGGGAATCACGGCTTGTGGGTAAAGTGCACAACCTCTGCAGAGTGTTTGAAAACTGATATATCAGCCGTGCTCGCGGTTATGAGCGGCCAAGGGAGCTCCAATGATTAGTGGTACTTGATCAGAGACATTTTGGTTTACCGATGACAATGAGGATGGTTATGATTATGCTTATGGTAATGGTAAGTGGTATTCTTTCCGTTTGGAAAGGGTACTTTGGGTTAATAACTTGGATTAATGCTAAAACCTGGCTTTCTATTAGTAAATAATAATCTGACCAACTAAAAGCAACTACTTGACTTACCCCCACATAAAGCTAGTCCACTACAGCCAAACAGGATACTTGCTGAGTATGTTGATGTGTACTCACTCTTGCTCTACACACCAAACCCCCCCCCAGGTTGTCAGCATTGCAACCACTGCTCAGGAGAAGATGAAGCTGTGGAAGGAGACTTCCAGGAGTTCCAAGACTACGACGAGTTCTAGGTGTGGGTTAGCGGCAACCCCCAGTCGGCTGCCTGTGAAGGCCGCGGTTATCTACGTTTCTTTTCCGCACTTTGATTTATTGTAAGGACTAGATGGACGTCTCAGACGTATGATGTAATCGACTATTATTTCCCTTTCAATACTATTTCGAGCACTGTGTGATGATGTCCATGTTATGTAACTGCTGTGTACGTGAATAATTGATCCTGGCACGTACATGGTTCGCATTCGGTTTACCTTCTAAAAACCGGGTGTGACATAAGTGGTATCAAAGCCGTGCTGACTGTAGGACCGCTAACCTAGAGTAGAATGGTCGTTCTAAGGATTATAGACCTCTGTCCCTGCCTTGACTTTGATATCCCTTCAAAAGTTGGTCATACCGACCAAACCTATGTTCTACTATATATTATACCTTGCTGAAAATTATGTTTTATTCTGATCCTTCATTTATTTATGATTCATTACTTGCTGGTCATATTGATTCTGTTCTCACCCTTTTGCTTGCGATGTTTTTGTAGATGACTCGACTTAGACACACTGCATGAAAGTCCGTCATCCCCTTCTTACCCTCCCGTCTTGCTGAGCGTCCGCTTCGCCGTCCCGTGGCCGGACAGTCCAGCCACTTGGAGAGACTGCACCACCGCCTGCATGAGGAGCAGGAACGTCGACGACAGGGGCAGCAGGGCTCTTCTTTCTCGCTCCAGCAGGAGATAGAGTCTGTGAGGAGCTGCTCCCCTGTGCTTCCTCTGGAGGCGCCCCCTGCACCACCACTGGGCACCCCAGCTTCTGGAGTAGCTGCTGGAGGAGACCCAGACGACGGAGGTGGCGACGACAGCCCGAGCCACGACATCGACTTCTCTGCTGACCATGAGCCGGAAGGATGGGTTGCTCGACCCATCACTCGCCACGCTGCTCGCGGGTGTCACTTCCACGACGCGCTCGACACCCTGCTACGTCAGGCACTTGACCGGCGTACTTGGTCCATCGAGTATCGCTGTGTGGTCTACCAGCATAGTCGCGGGGTCTACCCGGACCGCTAGGAGGCGACCTGTTTGGTGCGCCGTCCGGAGAACAGTCTCCAGGGCGCGGAGGCTTGCTCAGAGCACTATTCTATCTCTAAGCGGGACTCAGCTGAGGCAGCCATGCAGGATGCTGCACGGCGTGCGCTTTCGCACTACTGCTCGGTTTTCGGTGGGGTAGCTGACGGTCTCGACCTGAAGTATTACCCCCGCCGTCCATCTGGCAGCACAGGAGGCGTGATTGTTTCACCTGCTGGTGAGGACAATCCTAGGTTGAGCAGCACAGTCAACCTAGCCGCCGTGCTAAACACGGAGCTGGACCATGCATTAGACGAGCTGAGTAGGGCTCGTGCTGAGATCGCCCTGCTGCGGGCTGAGCGCGCAGAACGTCGTCACTTGGATGATGGTTCCCCCGCTCCCGTTGGGACTCAGCACCCGTACCGCTCACCTCGGCGTGGACACCAGTCTTATGGCAATCCCGACTGCAAGACCAAGATAAATCTAGAACCATAGATCGTTAGAGTTGGATCCTGTAATTAATACAAAATATATACATAGAAGCTTCAGTCTTAGCGTTAGTCTCGCTTTTAGTTAGTCTTAGTTAGACAGGGTAGTTTGCTATATCCTGTGCATTTATGTTTGTCATGATGAACTATGTTTGGTTTGGATCTTTGTAATGATTGTCACCAGAGTGTGGGTATCCCCTGCATTTTGGTTTACCTATTATGTTAATGGAGTTAGTCATATAGTTGGGAAACCCTTTATTCTACTCTCCTCTTTATCTGAGAAGCTGTGTGGTCTGTGTTGGAGATCAGTGAAGATGCTCATCTGTTCAGTGCTGTTGAAGAATTCTATACTCTTTTCTTATGCTGCAAGATTTGCCAAATCAGTTCTGATGTGTGGTCGCATTCTGCAGATGTCAGAGAACAGGCGCAGAGGAGGAAGGCGTGCTCAGCAGGAGCAAGCCGCTCCGCAGGATGAGGTGCCTCAGCAGCAGCACCTGCCACCCCCGCCCCCGATGTCGATCGAGCAGATGTTTCTGATGCAGACTCAGGCAGTTCAGGCCATCGGTCAGACTCTGGCCGCCATTCAGCAGCAGCAGCAGCAACAGCAGCAAGCACCACCCCAGCCTCAGATGCCTCAGATGCCCAGAGACAAGCGTGCTGAATTCATGAGAGGCCATCCTCAACGTTCGCTTACTCTTCTGACCCCATGGATGCTGAAGATTGGCTGCGCACTGTGGAGCGGGAGTTGCATACCGCTCAGTGTGATGATAGGGAGAAAGTCTTGTATGGTCCCCGTCTGTTGAGAGGAGCAGCCCAATCATGGTGGGAGTCTTACCTCGCCACTCATGCCAACCCCGATGCCATCACCTGGGAAGAGTTCAGAGGTAGCTTTCGTCAGTACCATGTGCCTGCAGGTCTGATGACAGTGAAGAAGGAGGAGTTCCTGGCCCTTAAGCAAGGGTCATCATCTGTCAGTGAGTATCGAGACAGGTTTCTACAGTTGTCTCGCTATGCTCCTGAGGATGTCAACACCGACGCCAAGCGACAGTACCGTTTCTTGAGAGGCTTGGTTGACCCTCTGCACTACCAACTGATGAATCACACCTTCCCGACATTCCAGCACCTGATTGACAGAGCAATCATGATAGAAAGGAAGCGTAAGGAGATGGAGGATCGTAAGCGCAAGATCAGTGGACCCCAGCCTGGAAGCAGCAGCCGCCCTCGTTTCTCAGGCAATCAACCTCAGCAGTTCAGGCAGAACCAGCGTCCACCTCAGCAGCAGCAGTTTCAAAGGCAGTATCCTCAGCACCAGTACCAGAACCGTCAGAGCAATCAATCAGGAGGTCAGTTTCAGAGGCAGAATCAGCAGACACCTCGTCTTCCTGCCCCAGCAAACCAGCGGAATAGTCAGGCAGCACCAGCTCAGGTTGGAAACAGAGCATGTTTCCACTGTGGAGAGCAAGGCCATTGGGTGATGCAATGTCCGAAGAAGGCAGCCCAGCAGCAGTCAGGCCCCAATGCCCCGGCAAAACAGAATGTGTCTCAGCCTGGAGCAGGCAACCGCTCTCAACCGCGCTATAATCATGGGAGACTGAACCACTTGGAGGCTGAAGTAGTTCAGGAGACCCCCAACATGATAGTAGGTATGTTCCCAGTCGACTCCCATATTGCAGAAGTGTTATTTGATACTGGAGCAACGCATTCTTTCATTACTGCATCATGGGTAGAAGCACATAATCTTCCAATTACTACCATGTCAACCCCCATTCAAATTGACTCAGCCGGTGGTAGAATTCGAGCTGATAGCATATGTTTGAATGTAAGTGTGGAAATAAGGGGGATAGCATTTCCCGCTAACCTTATAGTAATGGGTACTCAGGGAATAGATGTCATCCTAGGGATGAATTGGCTAGATAAGTATCAGGCAGTTATCAGTTGTGATAAAAGGACAATCAAGTTGGTGTCCCCACTAGGAGAGGAAGTGGTGACCGAGTTAGTCCCGCCTGAGCCGAAGAGAGGAAGTTGTTATCAGATGGCTATCAATAGCAGTGAAGCAGACCCAATTGAGAGTATCAAGGTTGTGTCTGAATTCCCAGATGTGTTTCCAAAGGACTTACCGGGTATGCCACCAGAGCGGAAAGTTGAGTTTGCCATAGAGCTTCTTCCTGGAACTGCCCCTATCTTTAAGAGAGCTTACAGAATATCCGGACTAGAGTTGGTTGAGCTTAAGAAGCAGATTGATGAGCTGTCAGAGAAAGGTTACATCCGGCCAAGCACCTCGCCTTGGGCCGCCCCTGTCTTGTTTGTGGAAAAGAAAGATGACACCAAGAGGATGTGTATCGATTATCGAGCTTTGAATGAAGTCACGATCAAGAACAAGTACCCTTTGCCCAGAATAGAAGATCTGTTCGACCAGTTGAGAGGAGCCAGTGTGTTCTCCAAGATCGATCTGAGGTCAGGTTATCATCAGCTCAGGATCCGACCTTCGGACATTCCGAAGACGGCATTCATTACCAAGTATGGTTTGTATGAGTTCACAGTGATGTCTTTTGGTTTGACCAATGCACCAGCGTTCTTCATGAACTTGATGAACAGTGTATTCATGGATTATCTCGATAAGTTTGTGGTGGTATTTATTGATGACATTCTGGTTTATTCTCAAAGCGAAGAAGAACATGCAGATCATTTGAGGATGGTATTGCAGAGATTGCGAGAGCACCAGTTGTATGCAAAGTTGAGCAAGTGTGAGTTCTGGATCAATGAGGTCCTGTTCTTGGGTCACATAATCAACAAAGAAGGATTGGCTGTGGATCCGAAGAAAGTGGCAGACATTCTGAACTGGAAAGTGCCAACGGATGCTCGAGGAATCAAGAGCTTCATTGGAATGGCCGGATATTATCGACGATTCATTGAAGGGTTTTCAAAGATTGCGAAACCAATGACAGCGTTGCTAGGCAACAAAGTTGAGTTCAAGTGGACCCAGAAGTGCCAAGAGGCCTTTGAAGCGCTGAAAAAGAAGTTGACTACAGCGCCTGTCCTAGTCTTGCCTGATGTGCACAAGCCCTTCTCTGTGTATTGTGATGCTTGTTACACAGGTTTGGGATGCGTGTTGATGCAAGAGGGAAGAGTTGTGGCTTACTCGTCCCGACAGCTGAAGGTTCATGAGAAGAATTACCCAATCCATGACCTAGAGTTGGCAGCAGTGGTTCACGCGCTGAAGACATGGAGGCACTATCTGTATGGACAGAAATGCGATGTTTACACAGACCACAAGAGTCTGAAGTACATATTCACTCAGTCAGAATTGAATATGAGACAGCGAAGATGGTTAGAGTTGATTAAAGACTATGAGTTGGAGATCCATTACCATCCAGGCAAAGCAAACGTAGTGGCAGATGCTTTGAGCAGAAAGAGTCAAGTCAATCTGATGGTCGCTCGTCCGATGCCTTATGAGTTGGCCAAGGAGTTTGACAGGTTGAGTCTCGGGTTTCTGAACAGTTCGCGAGGAGTCACAGTTGAATTGGAACCTACCTTGGAGCGCGAAATCAAAGAAGCACAGAAGAATGATGAGAAGATCAGTGAGATCCGGCGACTGATTCTAGATGGCAGAGGCAAAGATTTTCGGGAAGATGCAGAAGGCGTGGTATGGTTCAAAGACCGCTTGTGTGTTCCCAATGTCCAGTCCATTCGGGAGTTGATTCTCAAGGAGGCTCATGAGACAGCCTATTCGATTCACCCTGGCAGTGAGAAGATGTATCAGGATCTGAAGAAGAAATTCTGGTGGTTTTCAAGGGGGCTCGAGCGGTTTCTCGAGTGCCTCTCCGTAAGGACCTGTTCTATGGATGACCGCCCGGGAAAACAGTGCAACCATGAGGGTGGAATGGGACGCCCTTAGCTGAATAATTAGAGGAACCAGGGTGTAGTTCGCTTCGCCGTCGTGCCGTCAATGGGGCTCGGTGTATGCGGCTCGCTCTGCCAATGTTGATTTGTCCCTTGGGGAGGAGTGCAGTACATTTAGGAAACCTAACGGGCGGCTACAGCCTCGGGGAATCTTTGTAAAGGCTACGTAGTGATGCCCTGCTGGACCACCTAGGTAGTGGTCTGTTGGGGCCATGCTTCGTTGCGCCGAAGGTCTTACACGAAGAAGCAGCTTCGGCTGAAGTTGTCCCCAGGAGATGGCCGAAGGTTCCTTTTCATGGAGCTTCGGCATTACAAACCGACATAGAGATGGAATGACCTTTTAATCCATGAAGGTCTGAGTCAATGTTGTAAGCTTTTGTAAGGGGCATAATTGTAATTCGTCACAGGCTGTGTCCTGTGTCTATAAATAGATGAACAGTACCCCCGTACTGTTCACGCGAACTTGACATTTGCTTTCGCATCACACCTGTACTTTTGCCTTCCTCAGGACCGAAGGTACATTGGTAATTTGAAGTCATTTATATTCATTCATGATAATAAAAATGGAAATGATTCTATGATAATATTTAAATGTTTATTTTATACCTCATGATTTGTATGAACACTTCGTTGCTTATTATTATACTCACGAAGGTACGTCTTTCATAACCTTCGTCCGAAATTCTTTATATCCTGAAGGGATATAATGTTTTGGAGGACGAAGGACTTTAACACTTAACATTTTCTATGTTGCCTTGTTCTTAACTCTTAGCATTTGAGAACAAGCCCCCAACATTGGCGCCCACCGTCGGTGAACTCACTTCCACTTTTCTGAGCTGATGGCTTCGTTCAACAATCAAGTTGGAGCTGCTTCGGCTTCGAAGATGGTGCTCCCGATAACAGGCGGTTCTTGCTCAGAGCCGGCTAACAAGAAGCAGAAGAAGGAGGCTCAGAGAAGGGTGCAGCATGTTGGAGTGCAGGGACCCTTCATCAAGTCAAAATGGTCCCACATTCCAATTACTTTCTCTCAGGAAGACCTTCAGCTTAAGGATTATCCTCACAATGATGCCATGGTTATCTCTTGCGTGATCAAAGGATTTCTGGTCCACAATGTCTTAGTTGATACAGGCAGTGCAGCTGATATTATATTTGCTAAGGCCTTCAGACAAATGCAAGAGCCCGAAGACAAGATCCACGATGCTACGCACCCTCTTTGTGGCTTCGGAGGGCGGCAGATTGTAGCACTTGGGAAGATTACCATGCCGGTAACCTTCGGATTTGTTAACAACACAAGGACTGAGCAAATTGTGTTTGATATTGTTGACATGGAGTATCCTTACAATGCTATCATTGGTCGCGGTACTCTTAATGCCTTTGAAGCAATTCTTCACCCAGCTTATCTCTGCATGAAGATACCTTCGGATCAAGGGCCTATTGCTATTCATGGAAGCCAGGAAGCTGCTAGAAGGGCCGAAGGAAGCTGGACTGACTCCAAAGCAATCCATAACATAGATGGAGCTGAAGCTTGTGAACAGTACAAATTCAGAAGGGAGAAAGCAGCTTCAGCAGATCAGCCGAAGCCCATGCTATTGTGTGAGGACATAGCAGAGCAGAAGGTGTTGTTGGGCTCGCAATTATCTGAAGACCAGGAGAAAACCTTGATAAGGTTTTTATTCAACAACAAAGATGTTTTTGCATGGTCAGCTAATGATCTCTGTGGAGTAAATCGGGATGTTATTGAACATTCGCTCAATGTTGACCCATCCTTCAGACCCCGAAAGCAGAGGCTTCGGAAGATGTCGGATGACAAGGCCGAAGGGGCTCGCAATGAAGTAAAAAGACTCCTCAGTGCAGGAGTTATCAGAGAAGTAAAGTATCCAGAGTGGCTAGCTAACACTGTTATGGTGAAGAAGGCCAATGGCAAGTGGAGAATGTGTATCGATTTCACAGATCTCAACAAGGCTTGTCCGAAGGATGAATTCCCGCTGCCAAGGATAGACTCTTTAGTCGATGCAGCAGCTTCTTCAGAGCTCATGAGTCTCCTGGACTGCTACTCAGGCTATCATCAAATCTGGATGAAGAAGGAAGATGAGCCGAAGACTAGCTTCATAACCCCAAGTGGCACATATTGCTATCTTCGGATGCCTGAGGGGCTCAAAAATGCTGGAGGAAGTTTCAGCAGAATGACTGCGAAGGTCCTCCAGACTCAGATAGGCAGAAATGTGTTGACTTATGTTGATGACATTATTGTAAAAAGCACGAAGCAGGAAAATCATATTGCTGATTTGCAGGAGACCTTCGCCAGTTTCAGACAAGCTGGTTTGAAGCTGAATCCAGAAAAATGTGTCTTCGGAAGGGGAAATTTCTTGGATGCTTGGTTTCAACAAAGGGAATTGAAGCTAATCCAAATAAAATCGAAGCTATACTTCGAATGGAGCCACCAACTACAAGAAAGGGGGCCCAAAGATTGACAGGAAGGCTGGCATCTCTCAACAGATTCATATCCAGATCAGCAGAAAGAAATTTACCATTCTTCGAGGTGCTGAAGTCAGCTGAAGTCTTTCAATGGGGCCCAAGTCAACAAAAAGCCTTCGAAGAGCTGAAGCAATACTTGATAGATCTAACAACATTAACTCCACCAACGCCAGGGGCTCCTTTGTTGTTATATGTAGCAGCTTCGCACTCGGCAGTAAGTGCAGCACTTGTCCAGGAGAAGCTTGATGGACAAGTCAAGAAACAGGTTCCAGTATATTTTGTATCTGAAGTCCTTAGTTTATCAAAGAAAAATTATACAGAGCTGGAGAAGGTATTGTATGCCGTTTTAATGGCATCCAGGAAGCTTCGGCATTATTTTCAGGCATACAATATCATTGTTCCTTCTTCGCAGCCGTTGAAGGATATCATGAGAAATAGAGAAGCTACTGGACGGATTGGAAAATGGGCTGCAGAGCTCAATGAATTTTACATTGATTATGTGTGTTGGAGACTTGTTCTCAAATGCTTCGGATTAAGAACAAGGCAACATAAAAAGTGTTAAACGTTAAGGCCCTTCGTCCTACCAAACATTATTCCCCTTCGGGAATAATGGGTTCCGGACGAAGGTCATGAGAGACATACCTTCGTAAATTCAACAAGTGATAACGAAGGACTCATATAAAACATGAAATGTAGATCATAGAATCATTTCTATTTTATTAACACAAAGAAATAGAAATGATTATAAATTACAAATGTACCTTCGGTCCTGAGAGAAGGTAACAAGTACAAGCGTGACGCAAAATGTCAATGCACAGTCAGCGTGAACAGTACGGGAGTACTGTTCATCTATTTATAGACGCGGGACGCAGCCCACGTAAAATTACATCTATGTCCATTACATTTGTTAACGATTTATGGAAATCTGTCGAGGCTCCCGAAGTCTTTTCATCTTTAAGTCGGTTCCCCCTTATGCTATCGCGCCGAAGCTTCCCTGCGTACAGCTTCGGCTGCTCTCGACCTTCGTCTGGTTCAGGCTTCGTCCTGGTCGTGCTCCATATCCATAATTCTGAATCCGAAAATACCTGTTCATATAATCCACTTGGAAAACATTGTCAAATCATGTTTTTGAGGACCTTCGGAGGACGAAGGCCCCCACCAGTAGCCCCTCGCAATATTAATTTGTAAATAATAAATTCAGATTGCGATATGGACGAAGGCCTTGAGCCGAAGGTCCGAAAAAACACCTTCCCTTTGCTAGAATAGCAACATTCACTGACAAGCGGGGCCTTTCAATTTTCAACGCCCTAGGCATATAAATAAGATCACATCGCGAACTCATTTGGTACGCACACTTGCCTTTTGCTTCGGTCCACTAAAATTTTTAGCTCTTGCTCATTAAGATTTGCTGGTCTTTTTGATTTCGAAGCTTCGGCCTCGGGAACAATTTTTTAGCGTTTCCGAAGATGTCTGAAGGCAAGAAGATCCCTGCTGAGACGAAGCTGAAGATCCCTGCTGAGACGAAGCTGAGTCTCGAGGAGGAGAAGAATCTGGGGTTCCTGATAGCGATGGCAGAGACCAATACAGAAAAAATCACGAATGAGATTCTCGAAGGTTTGTCCGAAGATACTGATGATAGCGACAGCTATGATGTGGAAAGTGGTGGGGAAGAGGCCGAAGATCGACCGTGGCGACCAAGCCACACAGTTTTTGGGAAAACGACCATCAAGCAGAGTCACATTGATAATATGAGGGGGCGATATTTCCGAGACATATCTATTGTGAGAGCTGATGCCGGGGAAAAAACTTCTCCCACCCCCGAAGAAGATGAAGTTGTGATTTTCCGAAGCTTCCTCAAGGCTGGGCTTCGATTCCCCCTGAGCAACTTTGTTGTTGAAGTACTAAAGACATTTCAAGTCCATCTGCATCAAATCACTCCCGAAGCCATCATAAGAATGGGAGTGTTCGTCTGGGCTGCGAGGAGCCAAGGTTTGGAACCGAACGCTAAAAGCTTCTGCAACATTCATGAGTTATTATACGAGACGAAGCCCTGGGGAAAGGAGCAATACCATAACAACTTTGGGTGCTACAGCTTCGGCGCCCGCTCCGGGTCAAGCTGCCCTGTGCCGACCTTTCGGAAGAGGTGGCCTGGAGCCTGGATGACTGAATGGTTTTATGTAAAGAATGATCTAACAGCTCAAGAGAATGTGAAGAGTATCATTATGCACCCAATCTGGCAACGTTTCGGTCTTCGAAGGCCGAAGGTCGAAATGGACGAAGCGGCCGAAGAATGCCAAAGAGCCTTCGGGGTAGTCTGCTCGTTTATTGGGACAAGGGACTTGGTCCAAGAACACATTGCCTTCAGGGTATGGCCACTTGCAGAAAAGTGGGAAATGCCGAAGGAAACCATCAAAGAGCCCGACGAAGGCGGACTAGTCAGATTAAAGTATACATTCAAATATGCAGATAAATTTATTGAACCTGATGATGACTGGCTGAAAAGCATTGAAACATTAAGTGACGAATTACTTGGGGCATATTCGAAGGCTGAAAATACTGCGCTATCAGCAGCCTTCGGAGGCCGAAAAAAGAAGAGACTCAACCGAGTATTTGATGCAGTCGGGTTCTTCTACCCTGATTATCGTTATCCCATCCGAAGGCAAAAAAGGAAAAACATAACCCCTGAAAAAGAAGAAGCTGGAACTGCTCCTAGCGAGCCAGAACCGAAAGGAAAAAGGTTGAAGGTCCTCACACACCGACCACGCCATATTGAACCAGCTTCGGTGCCTGAGTTTACCGGAGAAACTTCTTCGGCCGCCGAAGCTGAACAGCCAACCTTGCTGCCAGAAATTGCAGAGATGGCCGAAGCGCCATCGACAGAAAAAATGGAAAAAGCGAAAAATCCGACTAAGGAAAAAGCATCAGATATTTTGAGTCCTGTAGCAAATGTCGAAGCAGCAAAAATCCAAAAGGGGCCAATGGTGACCCCAAAAAGAAAGAGAATGGTAAATGTTCTAGATGTCTTGGAGACAATTAAGTCTTCAAGTACAACTCCAAAAAAGAGTGTTGAAATTGCTGAAGCTTCTTCTGAAGCTCCAACACAACAAGCTGAAGCTAAGGCTGGGCCTTCGGAGCCCTTCAGGGAGCAAACTTTGGAAGCTGAAGCAATAAAAATACCAGAACCAATTTTAATTGAAGAAACTGACACTGCCATCCCCGAAGCGCCTGCCAGCATGTGTGATTACATCATACGACATGCTTCGGGGAAAAAACTATCTGAAGAAGAAACCCACGAAGCTAACCATTATGCAAAGGAGCTAAAATATCCAAAGGGAGCAGTAATATTCAATGGGACAAATGAAGATGATTTCTTGTACTGCCTGCCTGACAACAAAGAGCTATCTGTCTGCCGAGAGATGGCCAGAAGTATTGGTTTCCCGAAGCTTGAATCTGGATTAAGCGCCATGACGAAAGAAGACCTCGCAGACAGTCTTGCGTACAACAGCCTGAAGGTACGGGAATTAAACGCTTGAATAAAACCCCTTATAATTTTTTACGCAACTCATTCCTTTTTTCTTATATGAGTTCTTTTTCGTATAGGGCCTGATCCTAAGCAACGCGCTAAGAGCGCAAAAGAGCGCCGAAGATGAAAGTTATGAAATTGCATTTAATAATTTACGCTCTGAAGTTATCAAACTGAGAAACGAAGCTTTGGAAAAAGATAAAATTCTGCTTACACTGGTAGATAAAGTGAAAAAAGACGAAGCTGTTTCAAAGGCTCAAACCGAAGCTCAAAAACGCGAGATTAAAGATCTTCAGAAACAGCTGGCTAGAGCTAAAGAGGAGCGCGCGCTTGAGGAAACGAAACGAGAACTTAGTGATTTTATGGTCAGCAAATTGGAATCAAGAGTTAAGGAGCTTCGTACATCTCTAGGAAAATGCTATGTTAAATCTATAGAATGCGTGAATAAAATTAAAACCAGCTTTGCTAGCGTCGGCGCCTTTTCCAGCGAAGAGAATTTTTCTCAAGGTAATCCCGAAGATCCGCTGGAATGGATTAGCCACGAAGCAGAGGCCTTCGAAGAGATTCTGAACAGTCGCGGCGACATATGCGCTTTTTCGGGCGCCAGAGGAATTGCTTCCGTCTTAGAGAAGAAAGGTTGCGGGCATATAAAATTTTTAGCTCAGTCCGAAGCTACCTTATCTTCCGAAGATATCAAGGACCCCTCGGCCGAAGCAAGCGTGATTGGTGGCAAATTTTTTACTGACATCTGGAACAACGGCGGCCGAGGAATGGCACAAGAAATTATCCAAAGGAGCGAAAAAGGCATCCACGAAGCTAGGAAAGTGGCAGAAACTGCCGAAAAAAGTACGGAATCCGAAAGACAATTAGGTATTAATTAGTCGTTCTTATTGTGTTGTAATTTTTGTTTCAAACTCTGCACATAGTTTTTAATAGTGATGAAGAAATGTTCTCTTCCCTCAGAAGCTGCTGGGTCGACTGCCGATCCCCACACAAAAGGAGATGAAGAAATCAAACAAATGGCCGAAGCTATCATGGACAAAGTTGTTGATCAACTTCTAAATGAAGTCGCCGAAGCTGTATTAAGAGAGGACTAGATGCTATTAGAAGAAGCATTTAAATTGTGATCTATGTAATATTTTGTACATTTGGATGTAATGTACAAGTTTCTTTTCATTATTCAATTCTTTACGATGCATGAAACTGTACATACATACCATTTTTGAGCCTTCGGCGAAAAAACACCTTCCCTTCTTTTCATGCTTCGTGAAGAAAACATTCTTCGTTAAAACTGTTCTGATAAGACACATCCATGCTTCGTAAAAACAGCCTCCGAAGCTATTTTCCGAAGATCATCATCATATTCCCTCGTGACTTTGCACGATTTGCACTTTCTCAAATCATTCTTTCGAAGGTTAATACTGTGTGCCCTTCTTTTGCCGCATGCAACATGATGTATGATGCTTATGCTATACGAAATGATGTGATGATGTAATGTTATGCAAATGACGTCTGTTCCGAAGATACATACACAAAACACATTCGTAAGCTCTGCATTCCCTTAGGAACGTCTTTGGAGCTTCTTCGTCTTTTACTTAGACGATCTCAGCGTTGACTTTTCGCTGTAAGCCTCCCTTAGGAGCTTCTTCGCCCTTTACTTAGGCGGTATCAGCGTTGACTTTTCGCTGTAAGCCTCCCTTAGGAGCTTCTTCGCCCTTTACTTAGGCGGTATCAGCGTTGACTTTTCGCTGTAGGCTCTGCATTCCTTTAGGAACGACTTCTGAGCAGAAAACTTACACTACGCTCCCTTTGGAACGGCTTTTTGTGACGTCACAAGCTTACTCTGCGTTCCTTAGAACGACTTTCTGTTGCTCCGAAGGATTTTTAATTTGAAGGTCCTCCTTGGTAACGGAAAAATTTTTAAGCTTCAGCAACTTAAGCTTGTGAAGCAAATAGATCTTCCTCGTGAAAAACAACGAAATTATTTCATGAAAACTATCAATGTTTTTTGCTTCACAGAAAATAAAACTGAATAGGAAAGACTGCTATCAAAGGTAGGATATGTATCAATAAATGTGCTTCGACTCTGGCACAGTGCTGTTGACTGTGCGAGCTTCGGACTGCTCTCTGAAGTCCCTCTGATGTGGAGCGTATTGACTCCCTTCTGGCTGTTGACCTTGCTGCAATGGAGGTGGGGGCGGAAGCTGTTGCCAGGAAGCTTGAGGTTGACTTGCCGAAGCTACAGAAGCTGCAGGGTGGTTGTCTATGTATTGTGGGATATAAGGCGGATGATACGAAGCAGTATGCATGACCTGCTTCGGCTGAGATTGTTGAGATGCAGCTTCGGCAATTTCCTTTTGCTTCTGGATTGTAATATGGCACGACCTAGTGGTATGGCCCTTG
The DNA here is from genome assembly GCA_029449295.1 of Zea luxurians. Classification (NCBI taxonomy): domain Eukaryota; kingdom Viridiplantae; phylum Streptophyta; class Magnoliopsida; order Poales; family Poaceae; genus Zea; species Zea luxurians. The sequence goes on from JAOPSE010000170.1 coordinate 1,401,683, forward strand.
CCTTCTCCACAGAACAAGCAAAACAGTCTCCTTGGCTGATCTCCGAATCTTCCGCCGAAGCCCCTGGCGCCTCTGCCTCTTGGAGCTGGTGGCCGGAAGGAAGTTTGTTGTTGCCCCGAAGCTTGTGAGGAGCATTGTGGTCTGTTCTGACTCCCCTTATCATCATTCTGAGTGTTGTGGATGGAACGGACATGTCTCGGGTAGTATCTTCCTCCGAAGCCCCTGGTCATTTCAGAAAATTTGAAGGCCTCCTCCCTTCTTTGACGAAAGTCATTGTCAGCACGAATGTACTCATCCATCTTTTGGAGCAATTTCTCCAAGGTCTGAGGAGGCTTTCTAGCAAAGTATTGAGCTGCAGGCCCAGGACGAAGCCCCTTGATCATAGCTTCGATAACAATTTCATTGGGCACCGTTGGTGCCTGCGCCCTCAATCGTAAAAACCTTCGGACATACGCCTGAAGGTACTCTTCGTGATCCTGAATACACTGGAACAGGGCTTGAGTTGTGACTGGCTTCGTCTGAAATCCTTGAAAGCTGGTCAGTAACATATCCTTCAGCTTCTGCCATGAAGTTATTGTTCCTGGCCGAAGGGAGGAATACCAGGTCTGAGCAACATTCCTGACGGCCATGACGAAAGACTTCGCCATGACTGCAGCATTGCCCCCGTACGAAGACACCGTTGCTTCGTAGCTCATCAAGAATTGCTTCGGGTCGGAGTGACCATCAAACATAGGGAGCTGGGGTGGCTTATAGGATGGAGGCCAAGGTGTAGCCTGCAGCTCAGCAGACAGAGGAGAAGCATCATCAAAAACAAAATTTCCCTGATGGAAATTATCATACCAGTCATCTTCGTTGACGAAGCCCTCCTGATGAAGGTCTTTCTGATGAGGCCTTCTGTTCTGCTCATCGTGAGTAAGATGGCGGACTTCCTCAGAGGCTTCGTCTATCTGCCTTTGCAACTCAGCTAGGCGGGCCATCTTCTCCTTCTTCCTTTGTACTTGTTGGTGTAGCATCTCCATATCCCTGATTTCTTGGTCTAACTCTTCTTCCTGAAGTGTCGGGCTGACAGCCTTTCTCTTCTGGCTTCGGGCCTCCCGAAGAGAGACGGTCTCCTGGTTGTGGTCCAGCGGTTGCAGTGCTGAAGCCCCAGTCGCTGAAGCTTTCTTCGGCGCCATAGCTTCCGAAGGTGTTCAAAAAAAAACTCGAAGTGGAAGTGAGTTCACCGGAGGTGGGCGCCAATGTTGGAGACTTGTTCTCAAATGCTTCGGATTAAGAACAAGGCAACATAAAAAGTGTTAAACGTTAAGGCCCTTCGTCCTACCAAACATTATTCCCCTTCGGGAATAATGGGTTCCGGACGAAGGTCATGAGAGACATACCTTCGTAAATTCAACAAGTGATAACGAAGGACTCATATAAAACATGAAATGTAGATCATAGAATCATTTCTATTTTATTAACACAAAGAAATAGAAATGATTATAAATTACAAATGTACCTTCGGTCCTGAGAGAAGGTAACAAGTACAAGCGTGACGCAAAATGTCAATGCACAGTCAGCGTGAACAGTACGGGAGTACAGTTCATCTATTTATAGACGCGGGACGCAGCCCACGTAAAATTACATCTATGTCCATTACATTTGTTAACGATTTATGGAAATCTGTCGAGGCTCCCGAAGTCTTTTCATCTTTAAGTCGGTTCCCCCTTATGCTATCGCGCCGAAGCTTCCCTGCGTACAGCTTCGGCTGCTCTCGACCTTCGTCTGGTTCAGGCTTCGTCCTGGTCGTGCTCCATATCCATAATTCTGAATCCGAAAATACCTGTTCATATAATCCACTTGGAAAACATTGTCAAATCATGTTTTTGAGGACCTTCGGAGGACGAAGGCCCCCAACAATGTGCATAGATCCTCGATCCAGTCTCAAGCATTGGCAGATTTCATTGCCGACTGGACGCCAGGGGCTCAGGATGAAGAAGTAAATAAAGATGCCGAAGTGTGGACAGTGTTTTGTGATGGCTCTTGGGGAACCTTCGGAGCAGGTGCAGCCGCTGTGTTGGTCTCACCATCCAAGGTTAAAACTTGTTACGCAGCAAGACTTGACTTCAGCTGTACAAACAATATTACTGAGTACGAAGCCCTGCTCTTGGGCCTTCGGAAATTAAAGGCAATGGGAATCAGAAGGGCGATTCTTAAAACTGATTCCCAGGTTGTTTCGGGTCATATTGACAAAAGTTGCAAGGCTAAAGATCCGAAGCTTGAAAAATATCTAGACACGGTCCGAAGGATCGAAGCCTCCTTCGAAGGATTTTCTGTCAAGAATATCCCTCGAGGACAAAATGAGCATGCTGATTTGCTAGCCAAGTCTGCAGCACAGGGGCTGCCGTTACCTTCGGATGTGTTCTTCGAAACAATAAAGGCACCTTCAGTGGACCTCCTGGAAAGAGCAGTCCTCAACATATCTCCTGTTTACAGCGAAGATTGGAGAACTGAAATCATCTCTTACCTTCAGGGTAAGTTCCTTTCAGATGTCGAAGCTTATAATAAAAGGATAGAGGCAAGAGCTCGTCCGTATGTCATGATAGAAGGGGAGTTATACAAACATGGAGTTTGCGCTCCGCTGCTCAAGTGCTTATCTAGAACCGAAGGTATAGAGTTGATGAAAGAAATACATGCAGGCCTGTGTGGGTCCCACATTGGATCTAGGCCGTTACTTGGAAAAGTCTTCCGCCAAGGGTTTTATTGGCCGAAGGCAGCTTCGGATGCAGCGGAGTTAGTTCAAAAGTGCGAAGGTTGTCAGAAATGTGCAAGAGATCAAAAGCAACCTTCGTCTTTGACACAGCTGATACAACCCATCTGGCCATTGCAAAGGTGGGGCCTTGACTTGTTAGGTCCATTACCACCGGCTCAAGGGAATCTAAAATATGTTATAGTAGCTGTGGAGTATTTTTCTAAATGGATTGAGGCGAAGCCATTAGCCACAATAACTTCGGCCACTGTCCAAAAGTTTTTCTGGCAGAATATTGTCTGTCGCTTTGGGGTACCGAAGGCCATCACTGTAGATAATGGAACGCAGTTCGACTCTGAAGCTTTCAAAAATTTTTGTGATCAAATCGGTACGAAGATCCACTTTGCATCAGTCAGGCATCCGGAGTCAAATGGGCTCGTTGAAAGGGCCAACGGCATTATAATGACAGGGATAATGAAGTTAATCTTCAATCAACCCAGGGGAAAGTGGCCAGATCAGTTAACCAAAGTGGTGTGGAGTCACAATACAACAACGTCAAGGTCTACAGGCTTTACTCCATTCAAATTATTATTCGGTGACGAAGCAGTAACTCCGGAAGAAGCTAAAGCTGGATCAATAAGAGTAGTAGCTTCGGCAGAATCAGATCCTGAAGATGCTTGCCTTGTGGAAAAAGATGCCTTAGAGGGGATCAGGCTTCAGGCCGTGGAGAATATCAATAAATACCAAGCTGAAACAGTCAAGTGGCGAGATAGAAAGGTCCGGTTAAAAAATATTGAGCCGGGACACTTGGTGCTTCGGAGAGTAGCCAACCCAGATACAGTGGGCAAGCTACAGTTGAAATGGGAAGGACCTTTCTTAGTAGTATCTTCGTCAAGGCCTGGTTCGTACAGATTGAAGGACATGGATGGCAACGAAATTCCAAGATCTTGGAATGCGGATGAGCTTCGACGATATTATGTATAACTTGATGTAACTTTTTATGTTTTTTCTTTTCTTTTTCATGGCACCCTTTTCCTTTCTAAAGGGGGAGAAAGGTTTTTAATGGGGCCATCATGTGTAATTTCCTTTTTAGTCTTATAAGAGCAAAATCCCCCAAAAAATGTAAATGTAAAAACTGAGAACGCACCATCGAGTGCCGAAACTGAAAAAGCGAAGAAGCTCCAAAGACGTCCCTAAGGGGATGCAGAGCTCGCAGCGAAAAGTCAACGCTGATTCCGCCGAAAGTAAAAGGCGAAGAAGCTCCAAAGACGTCCCTAAGGGGATGCAGAGCTTACAGCGAAAAGTCAACGCTGATACCGCCTAAGTAAAAGGCGAAGAAGCTCCAAAGTCGTTCCTAAGGGAATGCAGAGCTGATGTGTGGTTGTTTCTAAGGAAATAATGGCTGAGAGTGTGGCTTCGGATATATGTTTTGGACATTCATTCGCACATTACATTACATCATAGCATTTGCATTCATAAGCATTCATTCATAGCATTTGCGTTCCTAAGAGGTTGTTTCGGCAAAAAGAAGAAGCGGTCTTTTATGCTTCGTTGTGTACAAAAAAAGAAAAGCTTCGGCAAAAAGAAGAAGCGGTCTTTTATGCTTCGTTGTGTACAAAAAAAGAAAAGCTTCGGCAAAAAGAAGAAGCGGTCTTTTATGCTTCGTTGTGTACGAAAAGAAGGGAAGGTGTTTTTTCGCCTTCGGCTCAAAATACTAATTTCGTCCACATCAAAGCGCCTCAATAGAAGAGTAAGAATATATTACAAGGTATGTACAAAGTTCCTTGAGAACAGTTTAATTGTATTTACAAAAGTTGTTACAAAAGTCTCCTGAGTTTTTCTATAGTATACTCCTACTGATCTTCATTGAGCTTCAGCTTCGGCGACATATTTTAAGCATCATCTTCAACTTCGTCATCCTACATGAATCAAGGTATCGCGAGTAAAAATCAAGTGTGAAGGAGAAGGTAAGTACAAAGTATGATTTCTTACTGGCTCAAGATGACTTCGAGCTTCGTCTCCAGCCTTCTCTCGCCCGCCTTTTGTCCATATCATTTTTATAAATCTATTTGAGATGCTTCGGGCGAGGTCAGGAATATCGTCTAGAATTGATGGAGACAGGGCGAAATTGGGCCTGTTGACGATTTTTCCATACTCGCAGCCGGCCTTCAGGAACGCTGCAGCGGTACCCCGAGAAGCTACCCAGGCACAGAAGTCACCGTGCCCGGCTATAACTTCGTCAAGCTCTTCAATTTCAGCTTCAATATGATCTAAGGCTTTTGGCAAATTTTCAGCTGAAGGGTTGAACTTCCCACTGCTGGCTCCAACTGAGTAAAAGATCTTTTTTAATTGTTCAATACAGTTGTTGCTAAATTTCAAACATTTGTCTTGAAGGCTTGTTAATAATTTCTTCAAATCTGAGCTGGTCTGGACTTCGGCCTCAAGTTTTGAATTAAGCTCTAGCTTCTCTTGTTCAAATTGTTTTGATTGGCAGATAAGCTTCGAATTCAATTCTGATACTTTAGCTTCAGTCTCCGCCAGCAATCCTTCAGTTGTTTGGAGTTCAAAGTCTTTCTTTTCAATAATAGCTGATTGCTCTTTTATCTTGCTCTCTAGATTTTCGATTATAGCTTCGTGTTTCTTATCCTCTAGATCTTGCTGCATCCTCAAAGCTTTGCTTAGTAGCATGCTCTGCAAATAAACAACCTTCGTTAGGAATATTTCCATTATTAAAAAAAACAATAGAAGTCAGAGAAAAGTTGTTTACCTTGAAATTGGAATAAAATAAGCTGCCGACGATATGTTGTCGTCGGTAGCGGCTGATATCTGTTTCTAGCTTCGGAAAACCGATACTCTTTGATAGAGTACCGATGACCTTAGCCCCAGCTTGATCCCGGATGCAGCCCAATTTCTCATCATCAATGCCTCCAAATAGAAGAGCTCCTGGCTTGTATCCGCAAGATTTGGCATATTCCTTAAGCTCTTCTATTTCAGCCTTCGACAGTTCTTGTCCAACTAAATTTTGAAATATGTAGGCTTCGTCTTCCGAAGTGTCTTCGGCTATTTCTTTTCCCTTCCCAGGCACTGTGGCCATGGTTTCTTCACCAGCGGTGGCAGCTTCTTCTGCAGCCATGTCTATCAAAATTCTGTCGATGTCTTCAATGGTAGTTTCTAAGTTCACATCTTCGGCTGGAGCGGCTTCGGTAGCCGCGACCTCCGAAGGTGCGACTTCGACATTTGTTGAGCCCTCAATAGCTGGCGTTTTCTGAATTGACGCCCTCGGTGGCGTCTTGTCAATAACTTCGGTCACTGCAATAATTCTTTGCCTCTTTGTTTTGGTTATCTTCGTTTTTTCCGGCTCTTCCACCTTTCGAAAAAGCTTCGTCAGTTGAGGCCCTAATGGACTTAGCTTCGTGGGCAGGGGTTCAGTCATTACCTTTAAGATTTCCTCCACGTCGCTGGTAGAAGGTGGTGCGGGGGTCCCCTCTTCATCGGATAATTTTCGCTTTGGAGTTGATATTTTTCTCTTCTTGGGAATTTTCTTCTCTTTTGCTGGTTTTTCTTCATCCTTGTTCAAAGTTTCGGCCACTCTTTTCCTTTTTTGGCCCTCAGCACCCTTGTTCAGTCGTTCATAGTCAGGGTACTTGAAACCCAGGGCATCAAACACTCGGTTCAGCCTTCGCTTCGGACGGGTGCCGAAGGCCGCGGTCATCAGTTGATCTTCTTTCTTGGAATAATTCCCAAGAATTTCATTGCACATTACCTCAACTGTGTCCAGCCACTCTTGGCAAGGTTTTTTAAAGTATTTCTTGAATTTGAAATGGTAAGGAAGCCGGACAAGTTCCCCCTTCTTCTTCTCCCCCTCTAGCTTTGGCATTTCCCATTCTTTTAGAGTAGGGAAGACTCTGAACGCCAAGAACTCTTGAACCAAATCTCTGGTACCGATATGCTCTGAAATGATTTCAAACTCACCCAGTGCAGCCCAGGTGGGACCTTCTAATGTCATGTGGCATCGCGGCCTTGTTTCTCCGAAGATTAATTCAAGTGGGCTTTGTACCAATTTTTCTTCGTCTTCGTCAACTCTCACATAAAACCACTCAGACTTCCAGCCTGCCGGCCATTTGCTTCGGTAGCTAATAACAGGAAACTTTGTTGTTTTCTGGTAGGCAAAATTGTAGCAACCGAAGTTATCATGTAATCCATCCTTTCTGGCCTTCGTTTGATAATGTAACTCATGAACTCGACAGAAACTGTCGGCAAACGGCTCCACTGCTTGGCTTCGGAGGGCCCAGATATAAACATTAAGCCTAACGATAGCGTTAGGAGTCAATTGATGAAAGTAAATACCAAACTTCTTCAATACATCTGCAATAATTCCATGAAGAGGGAATCTCAGCCCAGCCTTTAAAAAGCTCTTGAAAATGACTATCTCGTCCTTCTCTGGCTTCGGGGTAGTTTCTTCTCCCCCGAAGCGAAGTAGTTTCTTCTGATTTTCACTGAAATAACCTGATTTTACCATCTTGGCGAGATCAGCCTTTGAGATGGTCGACTTTCCGAAGTCTAAGTGGCTGGGCTTGCTGGGCATGGCAATGCGATAGTCATCTTCGGGATCAGTTTCTTCAATGTTCTGTTCTTCTCCTTCGGCAGTTGTCGGGTCTGCTTCAGCAACGGGCATTTCTTCCGCAGTCACTAGTCCGGATCGTTGCATTGCTTCGGAGATAGGCACAGTCTCCGAACCTTCAGCTTCGTCTCCTTCACGTTCAACTCTGGCAGTAGATCGCACTCTGGCCATTTGATTCTGAGTTTGGGGAAATTAAATACTTTTTTCTTTTTCCTTTTCTCCCGAAGCCTTTCTTTCTGACGAAGCAGACTTCGAGATGGACCTTCGTTCGATACTGAGAATCAAGCTTCGGCTATAGTTAAAAATTTTGGCAGCAAAACAGTGCAAATAGCAATGAATGCTGTGGTAACTTCACACCTACTCGTCTGTTTATATAGTGCTGCAGGTAAGAAGGCGAAGCGCCAGGATTTTTACACCAGGCGGGCAGTCACTTGTACTCGCTGCGCAGTGGACCACAAAGATCAAACAGTAACTCTGCAAGGTGGGTCCGACACGAGCTCGGAAATTGAATCGTTTCTCAGCAACGAGCTCAGGGAAGGTGTTTTTTGGACCTTCGGCTTCCCGAAGCTTAAGAGGCTTTTTTCACAGATCAAGCTCGTTACGAAAAACGATCTAGCACCGCGAAAGGGGCTACTGTTGGGGCCATGCTTCGTTGCGCCGAAGGTCTTACACGAAGAAGCAGCTTCGGCTGAAGTTGTCCCCAGGAGATGGCCGAAGGTTCCTTTTCATGGAGCTTCGGCATTACAAACCGACATAGAGATGGAATGACCTTTTAATCCATGAAGGTCTGAGTCAATGTTGTAAGCTTTTGTAAGGGGCATAATTGTAATTCGTCACAGGCTGTGTCCTGTGTCTATAAATAGATGAACAGTACCCCTGTACTGTTCACGCGAACTTGACATTTGCTTTCGCATCACACCTGTACTTTTGCCTTCCTCAGGACCGAAGGTACATTGGTAATTTGAAGTCATTTATATTCATTCATGATAATAAAAATGGAAATGATTCTATGATAATATTTAAATGTTTATTTTATACCTCATGATTTGTATGAACACTTCGTTGCTTATTATTATACTCACGAAGGTATGTCTTTCATAACCTTCGTCCGAAATTCTTTATATCCTGAAGGGATATAATGTTTTGGAGGACGAAGGACTTTAACACTTAACATTTTCTATGTTGCCTTGTTCTTAACTCTTAGCATTTGAGAACAAGCCCCCAACATGGTCAATGGGGAGTAGCTCTCTCCGGGCAGAAAGGGAATCACGGCTTGTGGGTAAAGTGCACAACCTCTGCAGAGTGTTTGAAAACTGATATATCAGCCGTGCTCGCGGTTATGAGCGGCCAAGGGAGCTCCAATGATTAGTGGTACTTGATCAGAGACATTTTGGTTTACCGATGACAATGAGGATGGTTATGATTATGCTTATGGTAATGGTAAGTGGTATTCTTTCCGTTTGGAAAGGGTACTTTGGGTTAATAACTTGGGTTAATGCTAAAACCTGGCTTTCTATTAGTAAATAATAATCTGACCAACTAAAAGCAACTGCTTGACTTACCCCCACATAAAGCTAGTCCACTACAGCCAAACAGGATACTTGCTGAGTATGTTGATGTGTACTCACTCTTGCCCTACACACCAACCCCCCCCCCAGGTTGTCAACATTGCAACCACTGCTCAGGAGAAGATGAAGCTGTGGAAGGAGACTTCCAGGAGTTCCAAGAATACGACGAGTTCTAGGTGTGGGTTAGCGGCAACCCCCAGTCGGCTGCCTGTGAAGGCCGTGTTATCTACGTTTCTTTTCCGCACTTTGATTTATTGTAAGGACTATATGGACGTCTCAGACGTATGATGTAATCGACTATTATTTCCCCTTTTAATACTATTTGAGCACTGTGTGATGATGTCCATGTTATGTAACTGCTGTGTACGTGAATAACTGATCCTGGCACATACATGGTTCGCATTCGGTTTACCTTCTAAAAACCGGGTGTGACAACAACTTGGTGCAAGGTCATCCAATTTGCTCCTAGAATAATGTCCACATTTTCCAATCCCAACACAAGAAGAGTGGTTTTGATGATGTGGCTTCCCAGTTGAATAGGCACACTTTGGTTTAATTGATTAGTTGCAATTTTACCCCCAGGTGTGACTATCATGAATGACCCTTTAGAGTGAGAGAATGGCAGTTTACATTTAGCACTGAACTTCTAGCTAATGAAACTATGAGATGCACCAGAATCAAACAGAATTAAAGCAGGTTGATTATAAACTGAAAAGATATCGGTCATGATAGGAGCTCCTTCAGGTACTTCTTCCAGAGTAGTGAAGTTGAGCTTCCCTTGCCTGACTTGCACCTTCTGCTTTCTTTCGTTGTCTTGATTTGGTGCTGGCATCTACCTCTGCTGGTTCCTGGGACAATTCTTGGCATAGTGTCCCACATTGCCACAAGTGAAACACTTGTTCCCATTGCCCTGGCGGAACTGTTGCTGCTGCGGAGGCTGATTGTTCCTTGGGGCGGGAGCTGGAAAGCGGTTGAGTGTCGGCTGCTGCTGCTGCTGAGGTGGCCTGATCACCCATCTGCCTACCTGCTGCTGAAAACCCCTGCTCTGATTGTGAGAAACAATCCGAAACCTCTGAGCCTGAGCGGATGGTGCTGCCATTGGGGCCTTTCTCTTCTTCTCTGTCTGGTGAGCAACAATGCAATCCTCCTGGGTGATGGCCATGTTGACCAACTCATTGAAGCTATCAGCTCGGACAGTGTTGAGTAGTTCCCGCAGCTTGGTATTGAGACCCCTGCGGAAGCGATCTCTCTTCTTTTCATCAGAATCAGCATGATACCCTGCATACTGGCATAAGTCGTTGAAGGCTTGCGCATACTGCAGTATCGTGCGGGTTCCTTGATTAAGGGCCAGAAATTCATTCAACTTCCGATCGAGAATGCCAGCTGGGATGTGGTGTCCTCTGAAGGCAGTCTTGAATTCCTCCCAAGACACTTCACGATCCGCGGGGAGCATAGCACGGAAGTGGTCCCACCAAGTCCGAGCAGATCCGCGAAGCTGCTGCGCGGCGAAGCGGGTCTTGGCCTCATCAGGGCAGTCTCCTGTGAGGAGGGGAAACTTGGACTCGACGACGCGGAGCCATACGTCGGCGTCCAACGGATCCTCTGCCTTGGTGAACAAGGGCGGCTGCGTGCTCAGAAACTCCTGGTAAGTTGCCATAGCCGGAGGTCGCTGATGCTGGCCTCCACCATGCTGCTGAGGGTGGGGCTGGCGCTGCAAGAGCTGTCGCAGAATCTCATTCTGCTGGGCCATCAGCTCCTGCACTGTGGGAGCTAGAGGAGGTGGCGGGGGAACCTGCTCGTTATGCCCGCAACGCTGCCTAGCTGCCATCTGAAAACAGAGATTGCCGCCATTGTTATCCCAACTCACAGTTTCGAACAACAAGATATCATCTCATATGGAAGGAAAAATGCCATAGTCATAATATTAGGTTCAAAATGAAGATAACATGGTGACAAATATCCCACAGATTTCAAAGTTCACAGGGTTACATCAATCAGGGGAAAGTACCCATAAGCCTAGTCCAAAATCTGACATTAACTAAGCTCGCATAGGTTTCTATCCGCCTAAAAGTGTCGAAGTGACTGCTTAACCCTGAGCGGTGGAAGCGACACTGGATACGGGTGAAGGAGGCATCACGGAGGTAGTCCCATTGGCACCAGGGGCTGGTCCTAGTTCCTCGGGAGCCTCTTCTCCCTCGCTTCCTGCTTCATTGGCCTCCATCTCCAGGTGGTGCATGTCCAAGTGGTCATTCGCTTCTTCGAGTTCCCTCTGCACATCGTGAAGCTGGTTCTCCAAGACATCAATAGTGTTGTCCTGGATCTCCACCTGCTGCTCCAAGGTGGTAATGTGCTGGCTCAGCCTCTCCACCTGCAGATCCTTCTCTACCAACTCAGTGGATAGATCGACCACAAAATCTTCTCGACTGTCGAGAGTGAGCTTGGCAGTTTGAGCGGTGTTAGCAAGGAGTGCCATAGCTTCGCTCTGAAGGGCCTGAAGGCGGTACAGCGCACTCATGCACTGAACGGTGATCCACCCAACCAAGTCAGGATACATCGCCCACACATCCTTCACATGGCTCACACGGTTACACCACATGGGATCATCCTTCTTCTCAGCGGGGAAGAGTCCCAAGGGGTGCATTACCATCTCCAGGGGATGGTAGCCACAGAAAGTCGTCAGAGTCTTCATGGCTGCTGCTTCAACGGTGTCATCCGTCCTAAGTCCAATTGTCTCAGAATCAAGAGAACGCCAACCCGGCTGAAGGGGATGAGCCTCCAAGGTCAGCCAGACCCGACAACGAGGTACCCGATGCTCCTCATACAACTGCACCGTGTACAAAGGGGGCGTAGGGTAACCGGCGGAGTTAAGCACTTCCCACAAGATGGAAGGAAAACCATCGCGAGAAAGGAAGTCAGAACTGAAACGAGAGTCTCCTCCACTGGCGGGGGTGGGTGAATTCATCTGCGGAAGGGAATCAAAGGTAAAGATTATGGTGGAAGGATAAAGAAATAGAGAGCCCGGATGGTTTTAAAGAAAGTGGGTTAGCTCAATTTTTAATTCCTCTTTGTGTTTTATAATGCATGCATGCTGGAAGTAACGTTGCCTCTCCAAAAATAGGGTGTTTTTTTGGACCTCCTTAGAAATATAAGTACTGGCCCACGGGGCCTAATTAGTTAGCCACCTATTTCTCCCTCTAAGCCTAAGGCCTTTCATCCTTGGTCTAGCGGTCTAGTCCTGACGATCCATAGCAGTTTCTAGGCAAGTTTTAGATTTTGAAAATTGGTATTCATGGTTTATTGTCCTTCTCTGTGGTGGAATTTGCTCCGATACCAGCTGTGGCAGAACCACCCGAATTATTCCAGCTTAAGTGCATAAGTCACGCCTCAGGGGCCGTAACACACTTGAATCAGAATAACTCGTCAGTCCCTCAGATCTAGTCTGATAGAGCCACTTAACCAGGATCAAATTCCACAATCTCACTCGAAGGTGAGTCATAGAAGAAATACAATAAAACAGGAAACCTCAAATTAAGTGCGGAATTATTACATAGATCAGAGTTTTTGAGTAGCAAATAAGAGTTCACAAAATAAAGTGCAGCGGATAATCGATGTCGTCGGTATCGAGGAATTGGGCAAGGCCTAGCCCACTACTCCTCGTGCTCCTCTCCTGCTGGGGCAACATCCCACTCGACCGTCCAACCCGGTGGTAGGGTGGTAGGCCAAGTCACACCATCAACCATTTCTTGAATGGTACCTGCAAAAATTATGCCACAAGCAAGGCTGAGTATACTAATACTCAGCTAGACTTAACCGGTGTTAGGAGTCTACTCCTCTACCTCTAGACTATGTAGCTGTTTGGCTGAGGGGTTTAGTTTGCCGAAAGCCCTAGCTGTTTCTAAAATCAATTTTTAGCTTTTCAAATTCTATCATCATCAGCTTAGCTAGATTTGCTCCTTCTAAGCATACATGGTAACAAGCATTTAGTTCAATCAACAAGTTATCTCATGTAACCTCATTTCACTTCTTACTCGATGCAGTACAAGGGGTCAAGCAGTCTCATTAGCTGCGAGAAGCAGACGATTCGAATCGAGTTTTTAAACCTTGCAAGGTAAACCTAAACACACGACATGTTAGGGCACTCCGTCCCCACACATGTCAACCGTCCCCATCGATTCCCCGTTCGCGTCCAGGCCTCACCGCCTTGGCATACAATGCTCCACTGACCCGGCTGCCGCCATGCAGTGACCGCACTTGTACCCACCATAGCTATCATGGGAGATCCAGTCTCAGGTCGCATGAGGGATAAAGTCCGCGCCCGGCTTCACTCAGGTACTAGGTTTACCGGTTACCATTTTTCCCGGCATGTGCTTAGTACGTTCAAAAGCTTGACTCAGGTATCCACACATTAATCCTTAATTCTTTTTCCCGTCTCATGGACAAGGCATCCTCCCTGGATCCAAGTCCATAGACTAACACATATCCTGTTATCAAGATGAATACAATCAATTCCTGGCCTCGCGCGAGTGCTAGAAAAATCACTCGACTTCTACCGAGATCCTGATTAGCAAGCAGCTACTCGACCTAGCATACTAGTATTCATCTCAAAAAGGAATCCTAAGTTCATGCAACTAGAGGTTTCAAGCAACTCCTACACTTAAGTGCACATTACAATCCTACAAGCATTAAGTGCAGTAAAATAGCATATAATAATACGGTTATGCATAAAACCGGGGCTTGCCTTCAATTGCTGGGGCTGCGGGGAGATCCTCAACAGTAGCCTCTAAAGCCTGCTCCTGGTCCTCCTCTTGGACAGGTCCTTGCTCGGGGATGAGCACGTACTCTCCGTCGGCCAGATTACAATCTAATGAATGCAATGCGTAAGATATATGCATGATATGATATGTGCCTTTAGAAATTACATCTTTGGAGGTGTATGATCTTCTTGAGTTACACAAAGTTAACTTTACTTATGTAAGACACTTGGGTGGTATACTTGGTAAATTGGGTCAAACTTCATCTAAGGTAAGTGGTAGGTTTATTTTTGGGGTTTCACTGAATTCTTTTTAAACCTTAGTGAGAATTGATAAGTACTTAAGTTATACTTATTGGGGTGGAGTTTATTTCTTCTTTTCCTTTTCTTTTATTCTCTTAAATGTTTTGGAGTGGGTTTGAACTACAAGTTGCTTTTATAAAATTCTAAAAATTCTGCAAAAATTACAGTGGCTTGGTACTGGTGTATGTTTCTCTGTCTCAAAAATTGGGGATCAGAAAGTGAATGATTTTCTCTGGACACAATTATCAAATTTTAGGGCAGAAGGGGTGCTTTGAACTACAACTATTATTTAACAGCGGGTAATTCTCTAAAACTTATTTTTGCTGGCTTTTAGGTGCCATAACATGATTTGGTATAAACTTCTAGTCATTAATACCTTTTAGTTATTTTACTATGGTTTTCTCAAGTTTGTAGCCACATTGGTGCTTTCTACTACCACTATATTTGAAAAATATCAAACAACAGAGTTTTTATTTTTCTTAGTTTTTTTTTTGTGCAAGAGCAATCATTCTGAAGTTTGGCATCTTTTTGCTTAAGGGAAGGGGTGGTATACATTATTTGAGTTAAGTGGCCTTTCTCTTAAATCATTAGCAATAGGTAAGAGTTTGCTGCTTTTTCATGGGTTTGCATTTTTCTCTGGTGGTTTATTTCATTATGGACTTAGTCAATTTTTGGTTGCCCATTATTACATTATTAGGCGTTGTTCATGACTTATTTGTAAAATGCCTCATTATCATTTTATATTTATTTTCCTCACTTAAAAGGTTGGGCTGAGGTGTTCTTTATTTTTATAGTGGGGCTCTGGTGGTTGTAAGTCCACTGGATTTTTATTATCTATTTTGGGTATAGTTTTTGTAATTCTAATAATTGTTTTTCAGTTCAAATAAGGCTAAATAAAGCATTCTAATTTAAAGCTGATCTGGACTAATGGTCTCCCTATTTTTCCTAGGTTCTTTGTTATATAAGCAAACTAGGAAAAATTATTTTAATCACTGTTCATTAATTTCTAATGCCTTTCTGATCTTTTCTAAGTTTTGGGAAAAATAGCTTTAAATGAATATCTACATCATATTTTTTCAGTGCTGGGGTTCCTACTATTTTTAAACAGTATCTAAGTGAGGTTTGAACACCTACAAATTTTCTTAGGTTCAATACAGAAGAAAAACTATTTTTTCTTAATTAAACAAGGTTTAGTAAGTTTCTGTTTTTAATTTTAAACTCAAAAATTCAGAACAGAAAGCATAGGGTTTATCATTTTTAAATGATAGTTCATAATATTCAGGAGCTAGCAAAATTAGTTTGACAACTTTTTATTAAGAATTCATCAAGTTATGGGTTTTCTAAGTTCTCTAGTCATTTAAAAAGATTAACAGAATTGATTTAATGGAAAAACCACTTTGCCCTGGGGTCCCTGGCGGGTATTTTAAGTTTTCTTCATGGATCAGTCTCTGGGCTACTATTCACATGGGTCACTGACGTTACAGAAAACCCCTCGGGTTCTACAAATCCTAACCCGAGGTCCTTCTCCTAGCTTAAACAGTAACCGCGGCGGAAGAAAGGGCGGAGAGGCTTATCGGCGGCGAGATTGCTCTGGTGAAGTGGTCGAGGACGTAGGGAAGGTCTCGGGGATCACAACGGTGTGCGGGTCGCCGTCAGGGATGGCCGGAGTTGGCCGGTCCACGTGCGCAGGCGGGGATGCTCGTCGGCGGCGAGGAGTCCGGCCTGCTCACGGCGAGATAGTTCAATTGGACGAGTCAGAGAGGTTCACGGGATGCCAGAGAAGATATGGGTGCAAGGAATTGGGCGGAGACTCACCGGTTAGCTCTGTCCACGCGCGGCGGCGAAAGACCGAAGTCCGGTGAGGTCGATCTCGGGCCTCCGGTGAAGTTCGGCCTGGTCCGAGGGCTTGGGAAGCTTCACGGGCCACTAACGGAGCTAGCCGAAGCACTGGCTCGACTTGGGGATGGCTGGAGTGGGCTGGCCACGACGGCCAAAGCTCTAGCGGCAATGGCGGGCGGAATTGAGCTCGCCGGAGCTAAGGAGAGGGGGCTGGCCGGTGAAGGTGAACGCGGGGTGAAGTGAGGCGCGCCCGGGGAGGCTTTATAGGCACGGGCGAGCACGGCCGAGGGCGGGGCTCTGACATGCGCTCGGGCCGTGCGCGGCGAACGCCAGTGCACGCTCTGGCGCCTGGCACAGCGTGGAGCACGAGGCAGCACAGAGAGAGGTCAAGTTCAAACGCGGATTGGGCCCAAATCTTGGAGATTTGGCCATAATCCCGTTGAGAGATCTCTTCCTCTCAGGTCCCTTTGTCGTCTGTGTGTGGAGGCTAGCAAGTTTCGCTGATTGGATTAAGAGATAGAGAGGGGAGAAATCCTGTTTGTCTCACTGCCACACACAGGGGGAAAATCTCTGGTTTGACGTGTCCGAGGCACGCGTCCCAATGCCATCTCCTGGCACATGACAGTGGGGTTAATTAGGCACATTTTTGTCAATGGGGCCATTAGTATTCGAGTTAGGGATCAAGGTGAACATCCTTGATCTTTGGCTCAAGGTCTGAATTTCAGAATTCCCATTAAGTCCCCACATGAGAAGCTTGATTTGGGGTTTTAATTGAGTTATTTTGGCTAAGCTTTCTCAACATTTCTTGTTGCTTATTAAATATACTTCAATTTTTATAATTGGCTCAAGTCATAATTTTAAATTTTTCATACCCTTTTCCTTATTTTCTTAAATTTTTGCTCATGGGCTCACTTAGGGTTTTTATTAGGGTTACAACATTCTTACCTTTTGAAAGACCCCTTTGTTTTGATCATGATACTTTTAAGTATATGCTTGGTGAATTTTTCATTCTTAAGTTAGTTTGATGCTCATGCTTACTTTGGTTCACATAAAATGATGGTTCTTGGTTTGGCATTTTAAGAGAAACCCTAGGTGACACTAGGGTGTCACAGCCTTCCCCCCTTAAAGGAATCTCGTCCCGAGATTCGGGCCAGAGTCCTCCCACGGTGAAGCGAAGGGTGAGACTTATAGGAAATGGGTGATTATTGTTATTATTAGGGTAAAACTGCTCTTCGAATGTCATTGTCTTTGCAACTTCAGAAGGAAGCCCCTTTTTTAAGTTTTACTTCATAGCTACTTTGTTCAGAATTAAGATCATATTTCGAAAATTAGATTCGAAGGGCAGAAGGAGGGGTTGGGGGTGATTACGTACTAGCTTCCTTAGGTAGGCAATCGGGGAAGTTGGATCTCAAGAATTCCTCGGTTTCCCAAGTAGCTTCCTCCTCTGAGTGATTACTCCACTGGACCTTGTACATCTTGATCGATTTAGCCCGAGTTGATCTTTCTTTGCAATCCAGAATCTTGGAGGGGTACTCTTGGTACGATAGATCTGGCTTTATCTCCAATTCTGGCTCTGCTATGATCTCGGTCGGCAATCGAACACACTTCTTCAGCTGAGATACATGGAATACACTGTGAATGGCAGACATCTTCGAAGGTAACTTCAGCTTATATGCCACTGGTCCACATGCTTCTATGATCTCATAAGGTCCAATGTAACGAGGGGCTAGCTTGCCTTTGATCCCAAACCTCCGCACTCCCTTGGTGGGTGATACCTTGAGGTACACAAAGTCTCCCACCTTGAACTGGAGAGGTTTCCTTCTTCTATCATGGTAACTCTTCTGCCTGGCCTGAGCAGCTTCTAGATTCTTCCTGATTAGTTTGACCTTCCTTTCGGCTTCAGTCACTAAGTCAGGTCCAAAAACTTCTCTCTCTCCAGGTTGAGACCAATTGAGTGGTGTCCTGCACCTTCTTCCATAAAGAGCCTCAAAAGGTGCCATCTTTAGGCTGGATTGATAACTATTGTTATAAGCAAACTCTGCCAAGGAGAGGTGCTTATCCCAGTTCTTGCCACAATCGATCGCACAAGCTCTCAGCATATCCTCCAGGATTTGGTTTATCCTTTCCGTCTGACCATCAGTTTGTGGGTGGTAAGCTGAACTCCTGATTAGCTTGGTTCCCAAAGACTCTTGCAATTTTTCCCAAAATCTGGGAACAAATTGGGCTCCTCGGTCAGAAACAATGGTCCGAGGTAATCCGTGCAAACACACGATCTGGTCAATATACAATTCTGCATACTTCTGAGCCTTATCAGTGGTGTGCACAGGAAGAAAATGTGCCACTTTCGTCAATCGGTCCACAATAACCCAAATTGAATCATGATGACGAGAGGTGTTGGGCAGACCCACAATGAAATCCATGCTGATGTCATCCCACTTCCACGAAGGTATAGACAGGGGTTGCAAAGCTCCAGCTGATTTCAAGTGGCTTGCCTTTATCCTCTGACAGGTGTCACATCCTGATACATACTGGACTATCTCCCTCTTCATTCTGGTCCACCAGTACAAAGGCTTCAGATCATGGTACATCTTGGTGCTTCCTGGATGCATAGAGAATTTGGAGAGATGAGCCTCATCCAAGATTTTCCTCTTGAGGTCCTGGTCCTTAGGAATCACCAATCTGCTTTTGAACCATAACACACCCTTTTCATCCTGGCGGAAACAATTATACTTCTCAGCCATCTGATGGAGATTTTTCTTGATAATTTGCACTCCCTTGTCATGGAGCTGGGCCATGATAATCTGGTCTTGCAAAGCTGGCTCAACAGAAATGTGAGACAATGAACCAGAAGGAATCACTTCAATTTGCATCTTGCTCAACTCATCACACAAGGTGTTAATGCGAGAATCCATCAGGATACAATTGCATTGCATCTTCCGACTCAAGGCATCTGCTACCACGTTAGCTTTTCCTGGGTGATAATGTACCTCTAGGTCATAATCCTTGATCAGCTCTAGCCATCTTCTCTGCCTCATGTTGAGATCAGCCTGAGTAAAGATGTACTTAAGGCTCTTATGATCAGTGAAGATGTTGCAGTGGGTTCCCATTAGATAGTGCCTCCACATTTTCAATGCATGAACCACTGCTGCCAACTCGAGGTCATGAGTGGGATAATTTTGCTCATGAGGCCTGAGTGCTCTTGAGGCATAAGAAATGACTCGGTTGTCTTGCATCAAGACACAACCTAGCCCGGCGCCAGAGGCATCGCAATATACATCAAAAGGCTTGTTGTTGTCGGGTTGTGCCAATACTGGTGCTGTGGTCAGATGCTGCCTTAATGCATGGAAGGCATCTTCGCACTTCTGACTCCAAACAAATTTGGCTTCTTTCTTCAGTAACTCAATTATAGACTTCACAATTCGAGAGAAGTCCGGAATAAATCTTCGGTAATAACCAGCTAATCCCAGAAAACTCCGAATCTGACGGACAGTTGTTGGTGGCTTCCAGTTCATCACTTCTTGCACTTTATCAGGATCAACAGCTATTCCAGCCTGAGAGATAGTGTGACCCAAGAATTTGATTTCCTTTAGCCAAAAATCACACTTGGATAACTTGGCATAAAGGCGGTGCTCTCGCAGACGTTGAAGCACTACATGCAAATGCCCGGCATGTTCTTCTTCGTTCTTTGAGTACACCAAAATGTCATCGATGAAAACCACTACAAACTTGTCCAATTCCGGCATGAAAACAGAATTCATCAGATACATGAAATATACTGGTGCATTTGTCAGCCCGAATGATATCACCAAAATTCATATAGCCCATATCTGGTTGAGAATGCCGTCTTCGGAATATCACTTGCTCGTATCTTGATCTGATGGTAGCTAGAGCGAAGGTCTATCTTGGAAAATACCTTGGCCCCGACCAACTGGTCAAAAAGAACATCAATACGAGGCAAAGGATACTTGTTCTTGATAGTTACCGCATTAAGAGGGCTGTAATCTATACACAGCCTCAAGCTTTCATCCTTCTTCTTCACAAACAGTGCTGGACATCCCCAAGGCGAAGTACTTGGGCGAATAAATCCCTTATCCAGCAACTCCTGCAATTGCTTCTTCAATTCTGCCAACTCGGCGGGTGGCATTCGGTAGGGCCTCTTGGAAATTGGGGCCGTTCCCGGTTGCAACTCGATGGCGAATTCAATATCCCGGTCTGGTGGCATTCCTGGCAATTCATCAGGGAAGACATCTGCATACTTGCAGACCACTGGGATCTTCTTCAGAGGTATCTCCGTCATAGAGAAAGCACATGACTGAGTAGAACCTTGACTAGGCAGAATTAAGGCGAAGTTCCCGCAGAATGGAGAATTAACTTCCACGGTACGGCTGGCTACATCAAGCACAACTTGGTGCAAGGTCATCCAATTTGCTCCTAGAATAATGTCCAAATTTTCCAATCCCAACACAAGAAGAGTGGTTTTGATGATGTGGCTTCCCAGTTGAATAGGCGCACTTTGGTTTAATTGATTAGTTGCAATTTTACCCCCAGGTGTGACCATCATGAATGACCCTTTAGAGTGAGAGAATGGCAGTTTACATTTAGCACTGAACTTCTGGCTAATGAAACTATGAGATGCACCAGAATCAAACAGAATTAAAGCAGGTTGATTATAAACTGAAAAGATACCGGTCATGATAGGAGCTCCTTCAGGTACTTCTTCCAGAGTAGTGAAGTTGAGCTTCCCTTGCCTGACTTGCACCTTCTGCTTTCTTCCCTTGTCTTGATTTGGTGCTGGCATCTGCCTCTGCTGGTTCCTGGGACAATTCTTGGCATAGTGGCCCACATTGCCACAAGTGAAACACTTGTTCCCATTGCCCTGGCGGAACTGTTGCTGCTGCGGAGGCTGATTGTTCCTTGGGGCGGGAGCTGGAAAGCGGTTGAGTGCCGGCTGCTGCTGCTGCTGAGGTGGCCTGATCACCCATCTGCCTGCCTGCTGCTGAAAACCCCTGCTCTGATTGTGAGAAACAATCCGGAACCTCTGAGCCTAAGCGGATGGTGCTGCCATTGGGGCCTTTCTCTTCTTCTCTGTCCGGTGAGCGACAATGCAATCCTCCTGGGAGATGGCCATGTTGACCAACTCATTGAAGCTATCAGCCCGGACAGTGTTGAGTCGTTCCCGCAACTTGGTATTGAGACCCCTGCGGAAGCGATCTCTCTTCTTTTCATCAGAATCAGCATGATACCCTGCATACTGGCATAAGTCGTTGAAGGCTTGCGCATACTGCAGTACCGTGCGGGTTCCTTGATTAAGGGCCAGAAATTCATTCAACTTCCGATCGAGAATGCCAGCTGGGATGTGGTGTCCTCTGAAGGCAGTCTTGAATTCCTCCCAAGACACTTCACGATCCGCGGGGAGCATAGCGCGGAAGTGGTCCCACCAAGTCCGAGCAGATCCGCGAAGCTGCTGCGCGGCGAAGCGGGTCTTGGCCTCATCAGGGCAGTCTCCTGTGAGGAGGGGAAACTTGGACTCGACGACGCGGAGCCATACGTCGGCGTCCAACGGATCCTCTGCCTTGGTGAACAAGGGCGGCTGCGTGCTCAGAAACTACTGGTAAGTTGCCATAGCCGGAGGTCGCTGATGCTGGACTCCACCATGCTGCTGAGGGTGGGGCTGGCGCTGCAAGAGCTGTCGCAAAATCTCATTCTGCTGGGCCATCAGCTCCTGCACTGTGGGAGCTGGAGGAGGTGGCGGGGGAACCTGCTCGTTATGCCCGCGACGCTGCCTAGCTGCCATCTGAAAACAGAGATTGCCGCCATTGTTATCCCAACTCACAGTTTCGAACAACAAGATATCATCTCATATGGAAGGAAAAATGCCATAGTCATAATATTAGGTTCGAAATGAAGATAACATGGTGACAAATATCCCACAGATTTCAAAGTTCACAGGGTTACATCAATCAGGGGAAAGTACCCATAAGCCTAGTCCAAAATCTGACATTAACTAAGCTCGCATAGGTTTCTATCCGCCTAAAAGTGTCGAAGTGACTGCTTAACCCTGAGCGGTGGAAGCGACACTGGATACGGGTGAAGGAGGCATCGCGGAGGTAGTCCCATTGGCACCAGGGGCTGGTCCTAGTTCCTCGGGAGCCTCTTCTCCCTCGCTTCCTGCTTCATTGGCCTCCATCTCCAGGTGGTGCATGTCCAAGTGGTCATTCGCTTCTTCGAGTTCCCTCTGCACATCGTGAAGCTGGTTCTCCAAGACATCAATAGTGTTGTCCCGGATCTCCACCTGCTGCTCCAAGGTGGTAATGTGCTGGCTCAGCCTCTCCACCTGCAGATCCTTCTCTACCAACTCGGTGGATAGATCGACCACAAAATCTTCTCGACTGTCGAGAGTGAGCTTGGCAGTTTGAGCGGTGTTAGCAAGGAGTGCCATAGCATCGCTCTGAAGGGCCTGAAGGCGGTACAGCGCACTCATGCACTAAACGGTGATCCACCCAACCAAGTCAGGATACATCGCCCACACATCCTTCACATGGCTCACACGGTTACACCACATGGGATCATCCTTCTTCTCAGCGGGGAAGAGTCCCAAGGGGTGCATTACCATCTCCAGGGGATGGTAGCCACAGAAAGTCGTCAGAGTCTTAATGGTTGCTGCTTCAACGGTGTCGTCCGTCCTAAGTCCAATCGTCTTAGAATCAAGAGAATGCCAACCTGGCTGAAGGGGATGAGCCTCCAAGGTCAGCCAGACCCGACAACGAGGTACCCGATGCTCCTCATACAACTGCACCGTGTACAAAGGGGGCGTAGGGTAACTGGCGGAGTTAAGCACTTCCCACAAGATGGAAGGAAAACCATCGCGAGAAAGGATGTCAGAACTGAAACGAGAGTCTCCTCCACTGGCGGGGGTGGGTGAATTCATCTGCGGAAGGGAATCAAAGGTAAAGATTATGGTGGAAGGATAAAGAAATAGAGAGCCCGGATGGTTTTAAAGAAAGTGGGTTAGCTCAATTTTTAATTCCTCTTTATGTTTTATAATGCATGCATGCTGGAAGTAACGTTGCCTCTCCAAAAATAGGGTGTTTTTTTGGACCTCCTTAGAAATATAAGTACTGGCCCACGGGGCCTAATTAGTTAGCCACCTATTTCTCCCTCTATTCCTAAGGCCTTTCGTCCTAGGTCTAGCGGTCTAGTCCTGACGATCCATAGCAGTTTCTAGGCAAGTTTTAGATTTTGAAAATTGGTATTCATGGTTTATTGTCCTTCTCTGTGGTGGAATTTGCTCCGATACCAGCTGTGGCAGAACCACCCGAATTATTCCAGCTTAAGTGCCTAAGTCACGCCTTAGGGGTCGTAACACACTTGAATCGGAATAACCCATCAGTCCCTCAGATCTAGTCTGATAGAGCGACTTAACCAGGATCAAATTCCACAATCTCACTCGAAGGTGAGTCACAGAAGAAATACAATAAAACAGGAAACCTCAAATTAAGTGCGGAATTATTACATAGATCGGAGTTTTTGAGTAGCAAATAAGAGTTCACAAAATAAAGTGCAGCAGATAATCGATGTCGTCGGTATCGAGGAATTGGGCAAGGCCTATCCCACTACTCCTCGTGCTCCTCTCCTGCTGGGGCAACATCCCACTCGACCGTCCAACCCGGTGGCAGGGTGGTAGGCCAAGTCACACCATCAACCATTTCCTGAATGGTACCTGCAAAAATTATGCCACAAGCAAGGCTGAGTATACTAATACTCAGCTAGACTTAACCGGTGTGAGGAGTCTACTCCTCTACCTCTAGACTATGCAGTTGTTTGGCTGAGGGGTTTAGTTTGCCGAAAGCCCTAGCTGTTTCTAAAATCAATTTTTAGCTTTTCAAATTCTATCATCATCAGCTTAGCTAGATTTGCTCCTTCTAAGCATACATGGTAACAAGCATTTAGTTCAATCAACAAGTTATCTCATGTAACCTCATTTCACTTCTTACTCGATGCAGTACAAGGGGTCAAGCAGTCTCATTAGCTGCGAGGAGCAGACGATTCGAATCGAGTTTTTAAACCTTGCAATGTAAACCTAAACACACAACATGTTAGGGCACTCCGTCCCCACACATGTCAACCGTCCCCATCGATTCCCCGTTCGCGTCCAGGCCTCACCGCCTTGGCATACAATGCTCCACTGACCCCGGCTGCCGCCGTGCAGTGACCGCACTTGTACCCACCATAGCTAGCATGGGAGACCCAGTCTCAGGTCGCATGAGGGATAAAGTCCGCGCCCGGCTTCACTCAGGTACTAGGTTTACCGGTTACCATTTTTCCCGGCATGTGCTTAGTACGTTCAAAAGCTTGAATCAGGTATCCACACATTAATCCTTAATTCTTTTTCCCGTCTCATGGACAAGGCATCCTCCCTGGATCCAAGTCCATAGACTAACACATATCCCGTTATCAAGATGAATACAATCAATTCCTGACCTCGCGCGAGTGCTAGAAAAATCACTCGACTTCTACCGAGATCCTGATTAGCAAGCAGCTACTCGACCTAGCATACTAGTATTCATCTCAAAAAGGAATCCTAAGTTCATGCAACTAGAGGTTTCAAGCAACTCCTACACTTAAGTGCACATTACAATCCTACAAGCATTAAGTGCAGTAAAATAGCATATAATAATACGGTTATGCATAAAACCGGGGCTTGCCTTCAATTGCTGGGACTGCGGGGAGATCCTCAACAGCAGCCTCTAAAGCCTGCTCCTGGTCCTCCTCTTGGACAGGTCCTTGCTCGGGGATGAGCACGTACTCTCCGTCGGCCAGATTACAATCTAATGAATGCAATGCGTAAGATATATGCATGATATGATATGTGCCTTTAGAAATTACAACTTTGGAGGTGTATGATCTTCTTGAGTTACACAAAGTTAGCTTTACTTATGTAAGACCCTTGGGTGGTATACTTGATAAATTGGGTCAAACTTCATCTAAGGTAAGTGGTAGGTTTATTTTTGGGGTTTCACTGAATTCTTTTTAAACCTTAGTGAGAATTGATAAGTACTTAAGTTAGACTTATTGGGGTGGAGTTTATTTCTTCTTTTCCTTTTCTTTTATTCTCTTAAATGTTTTGGAGTGGGTTTGAACTACAAGTTGCTTTTATAAAATTTTAAAAATTCTGCAAAAATTACAGTGGCTTGGTACTAGTGTATGTTTCTCTGTCTCAAAAATTGGGGATCAGAAAGTGAATGATTTTCTCTGGACACAATTATCAAATTTTAGGGCAGAAGGGGTGCTTTGAACTACAACTATTATTTAACAGTGGGTAATTCTCTAAAACTTATTTTTGCTGGCTTTTAGGTGTCATAACATGATTTGGTATAAACTTCTAGTCATTAATACCTTTTAGTTATTTTACTATGGTTTTCTCAAGTTTCTAGCCACATTGGTGCTTTCTACTACCACTATATTTGAAAAATATCAAACAACAGAGTTTTTATTTTTCTTAGTTTTTGTTTTGTGCAAGAGCAATCATTCTGAAGTTTGGCATCTTTTTGCTTAAGGGAAGGGGTGGTATGCATTATTTGAGTTAAGTGGCCTTTCTTTTAAATCATTAGCAATAGGTAAGAGTTTGCTGCTTTTTCATGGGTTTGCATTTTTCTCTGGTGGTTTATTTCATATGGACTTAGTCAATTTTTGGTTGCCCATTATTACATTATTAGGGGTTGTTCATGACTTATTTGGAAAATGCCTCATTATCATTTTATATTTATTTTCCTCACTTAAAAGGTTGGGCTGAGGTGTTTTTATTTTTATAGTGGGGCTCTGGTGGTTGTAAGTCCACTGGATTTTTATTATCTATTTTGGGTATAGTTTTTGTAATTCTAATAATTGTTTTTCAGTTCAAATAAGGCTAAATAAAGCATTCTAATTTAAAGCTGATCTGGACTAATGGTCTCCCTATTTTTCCTAGGTTCTTTGTTATATAAGCAAACTAGGAAAAATTATTTTAATCACTGTTCATTAATTTCTAATGTCTTTCTGATCTTTTCTAAGTTTTGGAAAAAATAGCTTTAAATGAATATCTACATCATATTTTTTCAATGCTGGGGTTCCTACTATTTTTAAACAGTGTCTAAGTGAGGTTTGAACACCTACAAATTTTCTTAGGTTCAGTACAGAAGAAAAACTAATTTTTCTTAATTAAACAAGGTTTAGTAAGTTTCTATTTTTAATTTTAAACTCAAAAATTCATAACAGAAAGCATAGGGTTTATCATTTTTAAATGATAGTTCATAATATTCAGGAGCTAGCAAAATTAGTTTGACAACTTTTTATTAAGAATTCATCAAGTTATGGGTTTTCTAAGTTCTCTGGTCATTTAAAAAGATTAACAGAATTGATTTAATGGAAAAAACCACTTTGCCCTGGGGTCCCTGGCGGGTATTTTAAGTTTTCTTCGCGGATCAGTCCCTGGGCTACTATTCACATGGGTCACTGACGTTACAGAAAACCCCTCGGGTTCTACAAATCCTAACCCGAGGTCCTTCTCCTAGCTTAAACAGTAACCGCGGCGGAAGAAAGGGCGGAGGGGCTTACCGGCGGCGAGATTGCTCCGGTGAAGTGGTCGAGGACGTAGGGAAGGTCTCGGGGATCACAACGGTGTGCGAGTCGCCGTTAGGGATGGCCGGAGTTGGCCGGTCCACGTGCGCAGGCGGGGATGCTCGTCGGCGGCGAGGAGTCCGGCCTGCTCACGGCGAGATAGTTCAATTGGACGAGTCAGAGAGGTTCACGGGATGCCAGAGAAGATATGGGTGCAAGGAATTGGGCGCAGACTCACCGGTTAGCTCTGTCCACGCGCGGCGGCGAAAGACCGAAGTCCGGTGAGGTCGATCTCGGGCCTCCGGTGAAGTCCGGCCTGGTCCGAGGGCTTGGGAAGCTTCATGGGCCACTGACGGAGCTAGCTGAAGCACTGGCTCGACTTGGGGATGGCTGGAGTGGGCTGGCCACGACGGCCGAAGCTCTGGTGGCAATGGCGGGCGGAATTGAGCTCGCTGGAGCTAAGGAGAGGGGGCTGGCCGGTGAAGGTGAACGCGGGGTGAAGTGAGGCGCGCCCGGGGAGGCTTTATAGGCGCGGGCGAGCACGGCCGAGGGCGGGGCTCTGACATGTGCTCGGGGCGTGCGCGGCGAACGCCAGTGCGCGCTCTGGCGCCTGGCACAGCGTCGAGCACGAGGCAGCGCAGAGAGAGGTCAAGTTCAAACGCGGATTGGGCCCAAATCTTGGAGATTTTGGCCATAATCCCGTTGAGAGATCTCTTCCTCTCAGGTCCCTTTGTCGTTTGTGTGTGGAGGCTAGCAAGTTTCGCTGACTGGATTAAGAGATAGAGAGGGGAGAAATCCTGTTTGTCTCACTGCCACACACAGGGGGAAAATCTCTGGTTTGACGTGTCCGAGGCACGCGTCCCAATGACATCTCCTAGCACATGACAGAGGGGTTAATTAGGCACATTTTTGTCAATGGGGCCATTAGGATTCGAGTTAGGGATCAAGGTGAACATCCTTGATCTTTGGCTCAAGGTCTGAATTTCAGAATTCTGAATTTCAGAATTCCCATTAAGTCCCCACATGAGAAGCTTGATTTGGGGTTTTAATTGAGTTATTTTGGCTAAGCTTTCTCAACCTTTCTTGTTGCTTATTAAATATACTTCAATTTTTATAATTGGGTCAAGTCATAATTTTAAATTTTTCATACCCTTTTCCTTATTTTCTTGAATTTTTGCTCATGGGCTCACTTCGGGTTTTTATTAGGGTTACAACATTCTTACCTTTTGAAAGACCCCTTTGTTTTGATCATGATACTTTTAAGTATATGCTTGGTGAATTCTTCATTCTTAAGTTAGTTTGATGCTCATGCTTACTTTGGTTCACATAAAATGATGGTTCTTGGTTTGGCATTTTAAGAGAAACCCTAGGTGACACTGAGGTGTCACAGCTGATCTACCCCCGAAGACTTCTGTGACTCCATGGTGTACTGGTGTTGCATCTCCACACCCAATGCCTGCTCCACTGTAGTACAAAAATCCACCAACGGAAAGGCGCCCAGAGCATGCCTGATAGAAGGTTTCAGGCCCTGACGGAACTGGCTCACCTTCTCCATCTCATTGTAAGCCACATGAGGAACAAAGCGGACCATCTTGTTAAAGCCCACTTCATACTCGGTGACGGACTTCTTCTCTTGCTTGAAAGACTGCAAATCAGTCTTTATTTTCTCCAGGAAGGTGACTGGGTAGAACCTCCTCTCAAACTGCCTGATGAAAACATCCCAGGACAGGACTCCTGGTGAAGAGGAGTGAACTGCCTGCATGCCTCTCCACCAAATTTGAGCCTCTACCTTCAGCAGATGTGTGCCAAAGCGAACACGATCACCATACACAATCTCAAAGACGTTCATCTTATCCTCCACATAAGTCATCCAATCCGCCGCCTCGACCGAAGTACCACTGCCATCAAAGGTGTCTAGCTTCATGCCCATCCACTTCATCAGAGAAAGACCACTGACAGGAAGGGGCACCTTAGCCTTGCCACCTGGAGCAGCACCCGCGGGGACAGCACCCACGGGGATAGCGCCCCTAGGCACTCCTCCACCTCCAGCACCCTAAGCAGCACCCAAGGGGCAACAGGAATAGCTTGCTTAGAATGGCCAACTCCTGCTGCATGGCATGTATCACGGCTAACATTGCCGCTGGACTCAAAGAATCCCCACTAGGAACTTGCGGGCTGCCACGAGTCCTACGAGGTGGCATAACTGCAGCCACAGGAGTAAGTAAATAAGTAAATAATATTGGCATAGCGCCTCATCAAAGAATGTCAAACCAGCACTGACAATAACATAATATATCAATAGTAAAGCAGGAAACCCATCCTATATGTGCAGTGTGTCAATTTATCATTATTTCACTTGCTAGGACCTACAGCCTATTGCTTTGATACCAACTGTAACCCTATTGCTCCCACACAATGAATGTTACCAAAGACTCTTCCCACAAAACTTAAACAACATAAGAAGAGAAATGGAGACGGAAAGTAAAGAAAAAAATCCAGCAGCACCTCCCTTGAAAGTAGCATAACAAGAGGAACATAAAGCTTATACTTAATGTAAAAGAAAGGTATACCACAGTGTATAATCAGGATGCAAAGGTAGTAACGAATATTCATGACCAAAATAAAAATTGAAATTCAGCCAACCCAAAAGAAAATTCGACTACCATGAAGGCTAGAACATATTAATTCCCTAGACTTGAACCCCTATTTAACATCATTACTAAGCAGTGGTACAATTATTTAAGGATGTAGTGACCGTGCTGCTACTTCCCTCCTTTCTCAAAAGCAAAGATCAAGTGCCTGCATCAAACAATGCAAGAGTGAGATGACACATCTCAGCAAGTAAAATGATCAAACCACAATTTGACAATGTAAACAAACCGTGTTTTAACAACCACATAGTCCACAACTTCCTTCTTGAATATCAAATTGCAGCAAGTAAACAAGCCAACAACTACTTAGTTCAAAGATGAAACACAAAGTGAAGAACCACAATATCCACACCACCATAACAGGTTCCACATTTCACTCGTGAATGCACATGGCTATAGATGCAGTAATGACTTCTGCCTCCATACCTCTAAGGATATGAAGCTGCATCATACCCCTTCTCGGGCAACGTATGATGCTTATTGTACCGATATGGTCGAACCATAAGATCACGACGAAACTTCCATGCAAAGAATGATGAATGCACTATGCATGACACCAACATGAGACCACCCCACATAACATGTGTTAAACATATACTTCCATTCCTTCCAAATAATAATCAATGTGTATAACATGCTCGAACAACAACTACAACATAGGTAAATAATAGAATATGAATAGCTTCAAGCAACAATTCTCAAAATGGATTACGAGAAAGAACACATTTAACATGGATGTAATCAAGTATAGAATACATAGATCAACCAACGGTATAAACCATCACTATTTTACTTGCCTTCACCGGAGAATTTGGACAAGGCCCTAAGTATGATCCGGAAATCCACCACCTGTTTCTGACACACATCTTAGTGCATAAATCCACATAAACAACACCGCACCTAAGCACAATTCCAAACCCGTCGCGTGCGACCTCTCTCCCCATCACCCACCAAAACTACAGCAACGCTGCTTGACAATTTCATATCTTTAAAATTATGACAACAGTGGAAATAAACAAAAACTCTAGAACCATCTACATAAAATTCCCCATAAGTTTTGTATTCCAACGATAATTAAATTCTAACTTCTAAATGCCCCTAAACAGTCCTCAAGATACACTCTGCAATCTGTTTTTGGACAGCAACCTAGCCGGGTTCAAACAGCGATATCTCCTAAAATATACCTCCGAATTGAGTGCATAAGTACTCGTTGGAAAGGTATGAAAAAGCTCTACATGATTCTCCAACTGATTACCGCTAATTACCCACGAAAAATCCCCAGAAACTGATAATACTACCGCTGTTCACCCACCCACAAAAAATTTGGACAGCACCTCTACCGATTCGCATAGGTATACATATAACCAATTGGATTGAAGCACAAATACAAAAAAGATAATCACAAAATCACCTTGGGTTCTTCCTTTCCTCCTTCCTTCTTCCTCCCTCCAAACTCCAATTGAAGGCTCGCACCCACACGACGGAGAACCAAGCGGGGAGGGCTGCACCTTGGAGAGGAGGAGATGGAGGCGGCTAGGGTTAAGTGGTGGTGGCTGCAGCTAGATATGGTAATGGGTAAATACCCACCGGGTATTACTACCCCATACCCATACCCACGACAAATAAATAACCCTATCAGGTCACCCATATACACTGGTGGGTATGGATTTACCCCCATACCCATACCCACGTGGGTATGGGTCACCCATCGGGTCATCCGTACCCACAAA
The DNA here is from genome assembly GCA_029449295.1 of Zea luxurians. Lineage (NCBI taxonomy): Eukaryota > Viridiplantae > Streptophyta > Magnoliopsida > Poales > Poaceae > Zea > Zea luxurians. The sequence continues at coordinate 1,432,469 of JAOPSE010000170.1, forward strand.
AAATAAGCATCTATCAAAAATATTATATTATACAAATGTCAAGTATATCCATCTAAATACCATTACAAAATTTCTAGCATCATTTAACCATTCATTCAACACACATTGGGTGAATTACTTGTTCCATTACATTGTCATTAAATTGTCGTTAAGCCTTCTATGACATAATGACCTAAAATGTTATTAAATAGTAAAAAGATGGATGACTAAAGTCTAAGTTCATGCTTGGGCTAAGTTTATATTGGGTATTTTATACCCACGGGTTAACGGGTATGGGTGAAGGTGGAACGTTCTAATACCCGTTTACCCATTGGGTGAAGATTTTTTCCCAATAACAGACCCACGGGTAGAATATTTAGCCCACATATATACCCTAATGGAGTAAATACCCATCAGGTATCGTGTCGCGGGTACCCATTGCCATCTCTAGCTGCAGCTCTTGGGGAAGAAGGAGAGGGAGAGAGGGGGGCGGCGGCCAAGCAAATGGGAGAAGGGAGGGGGTGGCTGCACTCCAAGGGGGAAAAAGGGGGGTGGCTAGGGTTGAGGGGGGGAAGCTAGTGGGCTTCCCACCGCCGGATCGAGATCCACGGCCCATATCTACTCTCACGTCTATGCTCCCGACCCCAGTGTACAAGTCCAAGAATCCTACTGATTTACTGGTGAATGCCTCCTAAAATTCCAAACCCCAGTAGCACAGGACACGGAAGAGAAAAACCAAAAGAGAAAAAAGAATAAACTTCAATTTCTCTTCTTTTTTGAAAATTGGGTATCATAGTACATGCCCTGGAAGTTGCCTCTGAAGACCCAGACCAGGTCTTCCCAGTCGTGGATCTGTGCTGGCGGAAGATGCTCATGCCAAGCTCGGGCAGAGTCAGATAGAAAGTGGGGGAGGTTCCGAATGATGAGGTTATCATCGTTTGCCCCCCCAAGTTGATAGGCAAGTCGATAGTCAGCAAGCCAGAGCTCTAGCTTTGTCTCCCTCGAATACTTGGTGATGGTAGTCGGGGCTCTGAACCAAGGCAGGAATGGTGCTCTACGGATGGCCTTGCTGAAGACTTGAGGTTCTGGTGGCTCGGGGGAGGTGCTTCTTTCCTCCCTGCTGTCGTAACGGCCACCCCGCCGAGGGCGGTAGCCGAATGTCTCGTTATGTCGGACGCGTCCGTCGAGACGATCATGAACTGCCTAGGGCTGGTGGTTGTCTTGGAGATGATCGCACATCATGGGTGCCCTCTCTCTGGTAGGCGCAGGGTGCACCGAGGTTTCCCTCTCGAAGCGAGAGGGCCCCGCCTGATGACTTGAGGCGGGCTCTCAGACCCGAGAGGTAGAGCTCTCGCCCTGCTAGACTGTAGCACATTCCAGAAGCCCCCGAAGTTCATCATGAATGCGGTGTCCCTTGGTAGTGGAGGGCTTCGGCATGATGCGGAGCAAGAATGCTGTTGTGGCGAGACTTTGACTGGCTCAGTTGAGGATGGGGGGCGCAGGGCATCGACGTCTTCCTCGATGCGACGCTAGATGTCTCATGCCTTCGCTCGCGCGCCTCCGTCGAGGGCTTTGCCAGCGGCCTCCCTCTCCAGAGCTTGCCATAGCTGCTACAGTTGTTGTTGTTCCCCTTGAGCTTGCTGTGTAGCTCTCAGAGTTGCTTGAGGTGAGCTATGTGGCTCCCAGGAGGAGTTTGGGCCCCGCTCGGCTCTTGAACGTGTGGTGGAGGCTGGTCACTTTCCCGTGGCATGCCAAGGTGATCTCCTTCGTTAGGGATCTCTGAGTCAATGTGGAGGCATTCTCGGGTCGGATCGTGGCCTTCCGCACTAGAGCTATAACCATCCGAGCTTTCGGAAGCATCTCTTCGCATACATACAGAAACTGTAGCATGGACTCAAGATCTCATAACCCAGAGAAGTCTACGGCGAAGCTCAGATCATCTTCTTCCTCGGAGTCCAAACACCCCTAGGGAAAAGGAAGGCCGACATACATCCTTGTGATGGAGCTGGTGTCGAAGCTTGGCTCGAAGGGGATGGGGTTGAACATGGACGGTTCTCCCCCAGCCCCCGTCATGTCTCTCCAAGGAGCGACTGGCTCCTCCCGACCCACGGGTGGGAGGACCGGTGCGACTAGAACCGCTCGCTCAACGACGTGGGGAACTGGCGTTTCCCACATCGGAGGAGGTGGTGCCAGAAGAGCCGGTACATGTGCCACTTGTGGCACTCCCGGTGTAATGCTGGAGTTGGCTAGGTCCCTCGAGAGGGAGTCTATGCCATCAGCCATCCCAGGGGCTCCTCCAAGGCATGGGGTGCCATGAGTAGCACGATCTCTGTTGCTCCGTCTCTTCCTCCTGCGATGACAAGGGCGGCGACGGGAGCTTGGGCGCTCGAGAGGGATAGGCGGGAGGAGTATCATGTCATACTCGATGCCGAGTGACATGAACTCTAGACTCCTGAACCTGATCACCGTCTATTGGGGACTTGTTCTCAAATGCTATAAGTTAAGAACAAGGCAACACAAAATGTTAATGGTTAAAGTCCTTCGTCCTTTGATGCATTATCTCCATTAGGATATAATGATCTTCAGATGAAGGTCATGAAGGACGTACCTTCATCATCGCAGTATATATTAATGAAAGAAGAAGCATATGAAACATGAGAAATGACATGAATAATCATATGACATCATTAATATATCTTTTCTATATCATTATGAATGAGCATGAACATTATTGAATTACATTTGTACCTTCTGCTTGACAGAAGGCAAAAAGTCCAAGCGTGACGCGCGAGTGAATACAAGTTAGCGTGAACAGTACGGGGGTACTGTTCATCTATTTATAGGCACATGGCGCACCCTATGTAAAATTACATTCATGCCCTTCATGTTTACTATTGACTTAAGGACAATCTATCGAGGACTAGATAGCCTTTTCCTCTTTAAGTCGGTTCCTTTTTCTGCTACTGAGCCAAAGCTTCCTTGCGCGTAGCCTCGGAGCTGGTTCAACATTCGTCCCGACCATGCTTTTCATTATTTGTACAGCTTCATTCCGAGTCCGAAGGTTCCTGCACATATATTACACTTGGGAAACATTATTAATCATGTTTTTGAGGACCTTCGGAAGATGAAGGCCCCCAACAATAGCCCCTCGCAGTATTAATTTGTTATAACAACGAATTTAGACTGCAACGTGAACGAAGGCCTTAAGCCGAAGGTCCGAAAAACACCTTCCCTTTGCTAGAATAGCAACAGTCAATGACAAACAGGGTCCACCAAGTTGCAAAGCACTGGGCGTATAAATATGAACCATAATGGTAGCATTTGATAAGCCATTTCTGCCATTTACGTTATTTTCTCAAACTTTTAGCTCTTGCTCATTAGCTCTTGCCTGATTTTCGAGTTTTTAGAGCTTCGGTTTAAAGACATGTTTGCTCCAAATTTGAAAAGAAGAAGATGAGTGGAGAGAAGAAGATGACTGAAGAGAAGAAAACAACCGGGGAGACAAAGCTGTATGAAGAGAAAAAAAGTTGCATATCCTTTCATTGCTGGATTTATTGAGTCCATGACAAAAACAAATATAGAGAAAATTACTAAGGAGATCATGGAGGGTTTATCCGAAGATTCTGATGACAGTGATAGTTATGACATAGAAAGTGGAGACGAAGATTCTGAAGATCGACCGTGGCGACCAAGCCATACCATCTTCGGAAAATCGACTATCAAACAAAGTTATGTTGATGCTATGAGAGGAAGATACTTCTGCGATATGACTATTGTGAGGATTGGAGGAGACAGCACTACTCCTACTCCTGAAGTAAATGAGGTGGTTATTTACCGAAGCTTTTTGAAAGCAGGGCTTCGGTTCCCATTGAGCAGATTCTTGGTTGAGGTACTGAAGACGTTTCAAATCTTTCTTCATCAACTTACGCCTGAAGCTATAATCAGGATGGGTTTGTTTATTTGGGCTGTGAGAAGCCAAGGATTGGAACCAAGCGCAAGATGTTTTTGCAGCATGCATGAACTTTTGTATGATACGAAGGCTACCGGCAAGGAGCAGTACCACAACAACTTCGGTTGTTACGGCTTCATTGCTCGATCCAATGCAAGCCATCCAGTTCCTACATTCTTAAAAAGATGGCCTAGGGCCTGGATGGAAGAATGGTTTTATGTTAAGAATGATCTAATTGAAAGAGAGGATATTAAGGAAATCATCCAACGCCCCATCTGGTCTTGATTCGGCCTTCGGAGGCCGAAGGTGACAATCGATCAGAATGACGAACCATGCCAAAAAGCTTTTAGCAACGTCTGTGCCTTTATTGGCACAAGGGATATAGTTCAAGAGCACATAGCGTATAGAATATGGCCACTTGTAGAAAACTGGGATATGCCAAAGGATACTATTGCCGAGTCAACTGAAGGTGGGTTGGTCCGATTGAAGTATACCTTCAGATTCAGAGACCGGTTTGATGAGCCAAACGATGATTGGCTAAAAAGTATTGAGGCTATCAGCGACGAGCTGCTTGGAGCATATAGCAAAGCTGAAGATGATGCCTTGTCTGCAGCCTTCGGGAGCCGGGGGAAGAAAAGATTAAACAGAGTATTTGATGCCATCGGCTTTGTATACCCTGATTACTGCTACCCGCTGTGAGGGCAAGGAACAAAGAGAAAAACTACCGCTTCCGCCACCATAGTTGTTCCGAAGGGCAAAAAGGTGAAGGTTCTGACCCACCGGCCGCGTTATATTGAACCGGCCGTGGTGCCTAAATTTGGTGAAGAAGCTTCTTCAACTGCCAAAGCAAGACAAGGTGCTCCGATTGTGCATGGCGTTGAAGAGCCAACTGTAGTGCCGAAGATGCCTACAGTCGGGCTGATCGAAGCTAAGGATGATGAGGCCGAAGAGCTAAAGGTGGAGGAAACAATGAAAATGCTAGAAATTATGAGCCCATCAGCAGGAGCAGAATTGCCAAAGGTACAAAAAACTGCTGCCGCAAAAAGGAGGATGATGGCCAGCGTACTAGATGCTGTCATAGAGACCACGAAGGCCTTAACTCCTGCTTCTACCAAGAAAACTGCTGAAGCTGCCAAAAATCAAGTCGAAGCCGAAGCTGGGCCTTCAGCGCCTACTAAGACGAAGGCCATCGTGCCTGAAGATAAGGTGGGTCAACAAAGTTTAGATACCGACAAGACGACAGAGCAAGTCGTGATAGAAAAAGCAAAATCTCTTGTCCCCAAAGCCTTAGTTGAGGATACTGATTACATTGTTCGATATGCTTCGAGGAAGAAATTATCTGAAGAAGAAATCTTGGAGGCCAAACACTATGCCCAAAGACTAAAATATCCGAAGGGGGCCTTAGTGTTCAATGGTAGTAACGAAGATGATTTCCTGTACTGTCTCTCAGATAACAAAGAAATATCCGTTTGCCGGGAAAATCTGTCGGTCTTATCGAAGGATGATCTTGCTGACAGCCTCGCGTACAACAGTATAAAGGTATAGAGGTTAACTTTGAAGCTAGAAAATGAAGTATTTTATTGCCATACTCAACTCTTCTTCTTTTGCAGGGCTTAATTCTTAGTAATGCCTTGAGGGCTCAAAAGAGCGCCAAAGATGAAGGTTGCGCAATGGCTCTTAACAACCTTCGTTCTGAGGTGATTGAACTGAGAAACAAAGGTCTGGAGAAAGACAAAATTTTTGATTTCATTGGTGAACAAAGCAAAGGAAGACGAAGTTAATTACAAAGCTCAGGCCGAAGCCCAGAAAAACGAAATTGAAGACCTTCGGAGACAACTAGCCGAAGCTAAAGAGAACTGCGCGCTCGCATAAGCTAATCAAGAGATCAGTGAATACTGGAAAAATAAGCTAGAGAAAAATGTTGAAGAACTTCGCGAATCCAAGGAAAGGTGCTTTGAGAAATCCTTGGATTGTGTGAAGAAATTAAAAACTAGCTTCACCAAAGGGGGCGCCTACTCTGCTAAAGAAAACTTCATATGAGGCGACCTCGAGGGCGTCATTGAATGGATAAGTGGAGAAGCCGAAGCCTTTGAAGAAATTTTGAGTGATCGCGGGGATATTTGCGCGTTTTTGGTGCGCGGGGAATCTCAGCTATTCTGGAGAAGGCCAGATGTGATCACGTTAAGGACATAGCCCAGGCCGAAGTTGCCTTCTCCGTAGAAGATACGAAGGATCCTTCAGCCAAAGCAACTTTAATGGGCAGGAAATTTTATAACGATATCTGGGTGAATGGTGGTCGAGAGCTGGCCCACGAGATAATAAAAAAGAGTGAAAAAGACACCCATGACGCCCGAGTAGAAGCAAAACGAGCTGAAGAGGCTGTAGAACGCGAAAGGCGTATAGGTATTATTTTTTGGTTTTTTAGCTTCGGTAGTTGCTTTGTGGCTTCGAACTAATCAATTTTACCTACTTCAGCTGAACTATCTCCGCCGCCGGAACCGTACGATCCCCTAGCTGATCTAGAAATGAAGGAATCATTGGACATCATAAGCATGGCTGAATCCATTATTGACAAAGTCGTCGATAAACTTTTGAACGAAGTTGCAAAAAAAGTCCTTAGAGAGGAATATATTTTATTGTAATAATATTTTGAAATGCTGGAATGTATGGAACAATTGAAGAAAGATTAGGCTTCTATTGTAACAAAACTATGTGACATTTGATGTATGTAACATTGAATCGAATATGTAAATTATTGTAATTTATTTCTTTGTGATGCATGAAATTTACACACATACCGTTTTTGAGCCTTCGACGAAAAAACACCTTCCCTTCTTTTCATGCTTCATAAAGAAAGAGATCCCTTCTTATGACAAGGCTGATAAAACTGTATTTCCCGAAGCTTACTTCGTGCCTTAGCACATTTTCAATTTGACAAAGCATTCACCGAAGATTGGCTTCGTATTCGATTCTTGTGCCGGTAATGCAATATGATGTATGATGTAATGTTATACGAGATGATGTGATGATATGATGCCAAATGATGAGGATGCCGAAGACACACACCCACACGCCCACACTAGAATACACAAGCTCTGCATCCCCTTAGGAACGACTTTTGAGCTTCTTCACCTTCTATTTCGGTGATATAAGTTCTGCATCCCCTTAGGAACGTCTTTTGAACTTCTTCGCCTTCTATTTTAGCGGTATAAGTTCTGCATCCCCTTAGGAACGACTTTTGAACTTCTTCGCCTTATATTTCGGTGGTATTTGGCTATGCATTCCTTTTGGAATGACTTTTGAGCAGAAAACTTACACCGCACTCCCTTAGGAATGACTTTTTGTAGCTTCGTCAATTTTGGCTCTGCATTCCCTTAGGAACGACTTTTGAGCAAAAGACTTACGCTGCGCTCCCTTAGGAACGACTTTTGTAGCTTCGTTTATGTTGGCTCTGCATTCCCTTAGGAATGACTTTTGAGCTTCGTAAATCTATGAAGAAGATATATTTCATTCTAGTATAGGCATAATCATTACGAGAAATTAAAACTAACTTTTCATTGCTTGTTCCTCATACACAAAGCAAAATGGTGTAGAAAGTAAAAGTATTTCAGAAGAAGGATATTGCTCAGTAGATGTGCTTTGATTCTGGTACGGTGTTGTTGACCGTACGAGCTTCGGACTCCTCCCTGAAGTCACGTTGCTGTTGTGGGTGTTGGCGCCCTTCTAGCTGCTGGCTTCGAGTATAAGTAGGTTCTAATGGAGGTGGTGGTGGGAGCTGAGGCCAGGAAGCTTGTGAATGGCTTGCTGAAGCAATAGAGGCTGCAGGTTGAATGCCCACATATTCTGGTATGTAGGGAGAGTGGCACGAAGCAGTATGTAAGACCTGCTTCGGCTGATTCTGTCGGGCTTCTGCTTCGGCAATCTCTTTTTGCTTCTGAATGGTGATTTGACACGTTCTTTGTAGTGTGGCACTTGTCTTCACCATAGAATAAGCAATAGATTTTCCTAGGTTGATCCCCATATCTTCCTCCGAAGCCCCTGCCGCCTCGGCCCCTTTAAGCTGGTGGCCTGAAGGAGCTTTGCTGCTGTCCTAAAGATTGTGAACTGTGTTGTGGCCTCTGAAACTGGTCTCCTTTGTCATCGTTCTGACTGGAGCTGTGGATTGATCTGACATGCCTAGGGTGGATTCTTCCTCTGAAGCCCCTAGTCATCTCAAAAAATCTGTAAGCTTCCTCCCTTCTTTGGCGGAAGTCATTGTTAGCCCAGATGTACTCATCCATTTTCTGAAGCAGCTTCTCCAGAGTCTGGGGGCTTCCTGGTGAAGTATTGGGCCGTAGGCCCTGGCCAAATACCTTTGATCATGGCCTCAATGACGATTTCATTGGGCACCGTAGGCGCTTGTGCTCTCAGGCGCAAGAACCTTCGGACATATTCCTGAAGGTACTCCTCATGGTCTTGAGTGCACTAGAATAAGGCCTGAGTAGTGACTGGCTTCGTCTAAAACCCTTGAAAACTAGTGATCAGCATGTCCTTAAGCTTCTGCCATGACGTGATTGTCCCTGGCCGGAGAGAAGAGTACCATGTCTGGGCCACACTTCGGACTGCCATGACGAAGGACTTCGCCATGACTACGGTATTGCCCCCATATGAAGATATAGTTGCTTCGTAGCTCATCAGAAACTACTTCGGATCTGAGTGCCCATCATACATGGGGAGCTGGGGTGGCTTGTATGATGGGGGCCATGGGGTAGCCTGCAGTTCTGCTGATAGAGGAGAAGCATCATCAAAAGCAAAATTTCCATGATGGAAATCGTCACACCAATCATCATCATTGTAAGAATTGTCCTGACGGAGCTCTCTTTGTGGAGGTCTTCGGTCCTAGTCATCTTGAGTGAGATGACGTATTTCTTCAGTAGCTTCATCGATCTTCTTCTGTAGATCGGAAAGACGAAGCATCTTCTCTCTCTTCCTTTCGACCTGCTGATGAATAGCTTCGAGATCCCTTATCTCCTGGTCCAGCTCCTCCTCCTAGGGTGTTGGACTTGTAGCCTTCCTCTTTTGAGTTCGAGCTTCACGCAGTGTGTCCTGGTTGATGTCCAGTGGCTGCAGTGCAGCCCCTAGCCCTGAAGAAGTTTTCTTCGGTGGCATAACGAAGGTCACGGCTTGCCGAAGGTGGTCGATTGAGTTCACCGGAGGTGGGCGCCAATGTTGGGGACTTGTTCTCAAATGTTATAAGTTAAGAACAAGGCAACACAAAATGTTAATGGTTAAAGTCTTTCGTCCTTCGATGCATTATCTCCATTAGGATATAATGATCTTTAGATGAAGGTCATGAAGGACGTACCTTCATCATCGCAGTATATATTAATGAAAGAAGAAGCATATGAAACATGAGAAATGACACGAATAATCATATGACATCATTAATATATCTTTTCTATATCATTATGAATGAGCATGAACATTATTGAATTACATTTGTACCTTCTGCTTGACAGAAGGCAAAAAGTCCAAGCGTGACGCACGAGTGAATAGAAGTTAGCGTGAACAGTACGGGGGTACTGTTCATCTATTTATAGGCACATGGCGCACCCTGTGTAAAATTACATTCATGCCCTTCATGTTTACTATTGACTTAAGGACAATCTATCGAGGACTAGATAGCCTTTTCCTCTTTAAGTCGGTTCCTTTTTCTGCTACTGAGCCAAAGCTTCCTTGCGCGTAGCTTCGGAGCTGGTTCAACATTCGTCTCGACCATGCTTTTCATTTTTTGTACAGCTTCATTCCGAGTCCGAAGGTTCCTGCACATATATTACACTTGGGAAACATCGTCCCAAGCCTGAGTAGATGGTGAAAACCTGCCATCTTGAGTCTTGGCGGGAACTGAAAGTGTTTCACGCGACAAGCCCCTACCTGGCACACCAACTGTCAGTGTTTGTGCTAAGGATCCTTAACCAACTAGTAAATATTGTCATGTGGCTAGAATCTAGATGGTGTGTGAGTAGACACAAGCGATTTATCCTAGTTTGGGCAATGCAAGGCCCTACTTCTAGCAGAGGGGGGATGAGGCTTATATTACTCGCACCGAGGTGCCTGCAGTAGGGATTACAAGCACGACGGGAGAGGGGAAGTCCCCAAGTCCCTAGAAATGATTGAGGCAAGTGCCAATATCGAAGACCGAGTAGACCAAGTGGAGAACTGAGTGTTTGTTGGTGTGTTGCTTGGGTGTCCCTTGGAGGGACTCTGCTGCCCTATTTATACATGAAGGGGGTGTCCGCAGTGAAGCCTATTGTTGTACTCGAAGGAGAGATGTCTTGGCGCCCTGCAAGCCAACATGATGGTGCACTGTGTTGTTGACTTACACCCGCTAGTTTCCCGCTGAGAGCTGAGGCAGAGGCCGAGGGATTGTCTGTACGCCTGAGCCCTCGGGGGAGAGGCTACCCATTCCGTAGTTGTTGTAACAGCACCGGGTATGGGCTAAAGGCCTGCTTACAGGGTGTGTCAGGGTCCTTGCATGGGATGACATCGAGATTCCCTGTGTTGCTTATCGAGGTCGGAGCCCCGCTCGGGCGAGGTGGAAGCCTTCCCGAGGTGTTGGATGAGCCATTCCTTGACGTGCACCACAGTTTGGCGGAGTGGTCGTCCGCGGGATTCACGGTGGAGTAGGTGACCGAGGACGAGCTCGGGCGAGGTGGAGAATTGTGCCGAAGGGCTGGTCTACTCTACTTGTCGTATTAGATGCCCATCGGGGGATGGCAGGCGGCGTGCGCGCACTATAGCGGAGACGTAATCATGTTGTTGCACCAAGATGTGATTGCCATCTTGTCAGCCATTGTGCTCTACTGCCGCGGCGTGGGGTAGGTACGCGCATTAAATACGGGTGTTCCCTTCCAGTTTCTAGGCGCTTCTGTCTTACTTGCCTGAGATTAGCTTAGGCGAGGCAAACGGAGCGGTGGCGACCTCAGGCGAGGCGGAGTTCTGCCTAAGGCGGGAGACTCTTAGGGAGAGGCATTGGTTTTAATAGGTTCCTCGATTGTTTCCCCTTGGGGGTTTTGTACTTACCTCTCTGAGTGCGTTCTTCAGGGGATATTTTGGGTATCCCTAATTATTACCCTCGACAGTATGTATGATATGCAAATCTATATTAGAAGCTAATTTTGTGGTAGAAGATCAAAATACATTTGAAGACGATCCGCATGACACCTTTGACCAAGACAAGTGGATTCTCCCTCTGCATTTCTGATTGCACCAAAATAATGCATATAATAATATTTACTTTTGGATATTTGCATAAGTTTTGATGGTTTTTGCCTCAATAGGATCACCTAGAAATACCAACCATATCCTTGATTAACCTGGGATAAACACTATGCTTAGTAATTATGCTACTGCTCAACCATATCATTATGATGTCATTCTTTAATGATACTATTGTTCTAGAAATGAAATTTGTATTATGATGATAACCCGATGGTTAAACAAGATCATGTTGTATCTAAACGGAACATGGAGTGACCACCCAGGAAAACAGTGCAACCACGAGTGCTATCATGGCTCTAGCTTTGGTAAATAGCTTTATAGACTTAGTGCTTAGCAACCCTACCTGAAAGATGGGCAAGAGGGGGCGGCAGTGGTTTGGTGGCAGCTCATGTTAACATAGAGTGGTAGTCTTAGCTAAGTTACCTTGCCCAGAGAGTCACCAATACTGACGTGGAAACCTTAGCGGGTGGCTTTGTACTAAGGATATTTTGTGAAAGCCTCATAATGGATCCCTAACCATTCACCTCGGCAGTGTTTAAGGGTCCGTACAACCTAGGCTAGAGGGGATACATGGCTTATGGGTAAAATTGTACCACCTCTGTAGAGTGTAAAACCGATATGTCAGCCATGCTCACGGTTAAGAGCAACCTGGACCCTCACAAGATAATTGAACTTAAAGATGGAGAAATAAATCGTGATCCGTGATTTTTAAATGGTTTGCTTAAGTGGTTTCACTTTAGTGTTTTTGAGGTATAATCGTATGCTTATGATTAATTGGGATTTTGGGATACACTTACAATTAGTAAGTTAGGTGTTGTTAATAAAATATTGAACAACTAAAATGCTTACCGCTTAACCATAGCCTACCTTGTTAACCTTGCATAACTCCTCCTGTTTGCTGAGCCCCCACCATAAGTGAGCTCACCCCTTGCTAAATTTTTTATCAGAAGTTGATGAGGAAGACTTTGATGATGCTGACGATGAGTACTGAGTCTAGCGACGCTCCGGTCATCTTCCTATGGGAGATTACCCATGATATTTCCGTTGTAGTTTGATTATGATACTGTTAAGACTCTTAAGTCTGGATGATGTAATAAAGTTATTATACTCTCTTTTACACCTTTATTGCATTGTCTTTCGATATATTATACTTATGACATCAACATGTGTGGAAAATGGATCCTGGCACACATATGCTATGCATTCGGTTTTGCCCCTAAAACCGGGTGTGACAATGGGTTAGCAAATTGAACTCAGAGTCTTTTCTCCTTTTGCGCCTCACTAGGGGGCGCCTTACATTTCAATGTTCCCTTGCCTCCCCCCACCCTTCCTGTCCTTCTTATTCTTACTGCCTGAAGTCTCTTCAACTTCATCAGCAATCTCTATAGGATAGGGCCATACACCAATTGATTCAATTTGAACACACGATTTAGCCAGATGTTGGAGTTATAGATATCTAGGCTTCTCGATAGCTTGACCTTCATAGCATACTTCCTAATTATTTTACATTTTTCTACTTCAAATTCGCTCATGAAGGCCACACTGTCCCAACCACCCAAATCAACCGCAAAGGCTAGACTCAAATCATCATATTTTTCTTGAACGACATGGACCTTCGCTCGACAACTCCAACAGTGCAACCATGACTTAGCAGCCAAATTCCTTAAGCAATAAACTCCTCCACCAATACAGATGGATATTAGTTGTTCCATATTTGTTTTCATATTTTCTCTTCAAATTCGAATCAGATATATATTACCAAGTTGGATCGGGTAAGATTTTAATGGATATCAACGTTTTAAATATCCACCTTTGAGAATACAGATATAAATAAAGATTGAATATGGATCGGATACCGAGTACCTGAACTTGGATACGGAACAAATCTCAGCCCACTTAAATGGACCGAATTCGAATATGGATGGATAATATCCACACCATTTACGTCCCTACTTATAACCGACACTCGCCTTAGAAAAGTTTGCTAGCATTGACTTCCTTGACCTTGAAACGGGGACGACCACGAACCGATGCACCACCATCTCACTCGAAGGCACCCATGGTATGTACCACCTTCATCTATCTTCATGTAGAACCAAAAGTGAGTCCAACTGCCTGAAAGTTTCCTTTACCCGAGAATACAGATCTGGATGTTGCCTAGAAGGGGTGAATAAAAAATAACACCGAAAACATAGAACTTCTCACTCTACTCGAAGTATGGATCGCAACAGAATGATCAAGTTGAGTAGACTGTAGCGGAATTGTAGTCTTTATCTTAATATAACCTGCACTTCAAGAATATCTCATACAAAGAATAAGTAGTGAAGTGTAGAAAGTAAGGCAAATAGAAACAGACAAAGAATAGAGCAAAGCAAAGACATGAGACACATGGATTTATCATGTGGTTCGTCCAAGCCTGAAATGCTTGATTACACCCACATTGGAGTTAGCCAACCTGGCTTGGAGTCTATTTCAACTCCTTCCTCCATTTGCTCAGATCTGTCACTAGGTCACAGATTGAGGCTTCCACTATGTCGAGTTGGGTTACATAGATCCGAGGCTGTCACAAATGTTGGCAGCTCTTCGGCAAAGTAACATTATGCTCAAGATCACTGCTCTTCCTTGCAGTAGCACCTCTCTTCTCTTGTGGCTTATAACAGCGTCAACACTAGAACTAGAGAGAAATACACAAGAGAGGGAAATAGAAATGATTCACAATATGTCTACACTTGTTTGCTGCAATTATGTACTGCAAGAGGGTGCCTAGGGATCCTTTTATAGCCCCAAAAGGCCCCATAGCTATTGCACTTTCCTTCTTCAAGTTGCTGAAATACTACACTGTCTTCGGGGGCACCGAACCGGCCTGGTGCGCTACCGAATCGAGTCCATGCGCCCCTAGTCCGGGATCTGATTGGGACTTGCCTTCTGCTGACTCGCACTGGATCGGTCCGGTGCACCACTAGACCGGGTGCCATGTCAGCTAGCCGCTGCAGCGCCCATGCCCGTTGATGTAAGCGTTGGTGAGCGGTCTGGTGCACCACCGGACCACCATTGTTCATGTTCCGGTGAATTTTAGCCAAAATTCCTGAGACTGTATGGTTCCTACTGGAGGTCTAGTGCGCCACCAGACCAGTCCTGTTGGTCATCCAATGCGCCTAGACAACAGGTCTCTAAGTCCTTTTTCTATGATTCTTTCTTCGATCGACTTGTACTTTCTAGGGAACCTTCCTGTGACTTAGACAAACATATTTAGAACATAATCCAATTAACTAAGTCTCAAGAACTCACCTCTATCTCTTCTTTTTCTCAGTTTCCTCTTAGCTTTTCTGTTTCCTCAAGTACCATCTTAGAATCCAAAATTTAATTCTATTTTGTATGGCTATCATCAATTACCAAAAAGAGGGAGACTGAAAGCTCCATGTGTGTTTTTGGTAATTGATACAACTAGTTGACTAACCTTTTAGTCTAGTGTTGTATGTAAGACAGGTTAAGTTCTTATCAGAGATTAAGCAAGATGGTGAAGCCCACAAAGGATGATCAAGTGCTTAAAATGGATGAGAAAGGAGAAAAGAAAAATGCAAGTGCTCAAGGCAAAGGTACAACTAGGGTATTTTATTTCACCAATCAAGACGCAATAGAGTACGTGGTCAGATTTAGGGTAGATGATCATATTATTAAGAGAGAAGTCTAATTAGATGACTCAAACATCTAGTGCCACTAGATGTTGGAATCATATGCACTATATATAGGCCTCAGTGAAACATGTGGGAGCAAGCAAAAATGTTTATTTAAAACACCTAAAAATGCTAACTATACTCTATTATGTTTGGCAAAACATTTGAGTGTTAGCGCACTTGAGAAGAGATGAGAAAATGCTCCTAATGCAGCTTTTAAGAAGGCATTGGACATGTCCGGTGGTGCGCTAGAAATGTGCACTAGAGACATGGTGGACTCATGCATGATGCACAATTTTTTGCCAAGCAAAGTGGAGTCTGGTGTACACTGAATATGCCTTGTTGGACGCACTACAACTCTAAAGTGCACATGACGTGTCCAGTGTGGCATTGGATACTACACCAAATAGGGCACTCAAAGAGCATGTAAAATGTACATTTTGGCTCAACACACACTGAATTTGTCTGATAGTGTGTCTGATGCATGCACCAAATACATGACATATGTTAACAACTAGTTTAATATTAGGAAGGCACCAAATGTGTCCAATATAGGAACTAGTGATGTACTAGACATGTCTCATGCCCTAGATCTAGGTCTATCAAGAGGAAACCATTGGAATTCTATGTGGGGCTATAGATAGACCGCTTGGTCGGTCTTGGCTGACATCCCTTCTTCTTACACTTGAGACCATCTCTTGGGGATAGATAACCACACTCCAGTCACTTGCATCTCGTAGATTATTATTTGGGTGATATTGGAGAGTACCAGTGCATCATATATAGTTGTTGCACATTGTGGCACTAGCTGAGCAATTTGGGTTGGTTCTACTCTTGTTTCTTTTAGTGTTTGTCATCAGCTAGATAGCCTAGAGTTCGTGCGACCATTGAGAGGCTATTGGAGATCATCGTCGCTTTGATCATCATTGTGATGGGATCTTGCGCTTATTCCTCATGGGAGATTCATGAAGAGCAACTAAAGTGAAATTGTGGCTAATTGGAGTGCCTCTTTATAGAGGATCTTATGGTTCCTTCATTGTGTGCTTGGCTTCTAATGCCAATTAGTGTGTGAACCACCTATCTTGGACTTGCCATAACGAGGATGTAGGTTGCCAGCAAGCAACCAAAGCCAACTTATATATCTCGTGTTATCTCTTGTCCTGTGTGGTTTTCATCATATACGCATTCCTCTGTCACATTTTATCTTTGTGTTGTATGGTATTTCCTCAATTAGCCTTGTGTAGATTGTAACTAGTAATAATTGGTATGGGTCGAAATATCTTGCTAATAAGTAGCTTGCTTAATTCATTATACACCAAAGACCATGCTACTATAATTATTTAGGGGGCTTGAATAGAATAAACTAGAGTTAGAGCAAGTATATCCCTTCATGCTACCTTTTATACTAATCATATTTGATCTAGTGATAATTATAAGTTTGTTGAACAATGTCATAGGCTATTCACCCCCTTTCATCGAGGTACTCGACTAGTGTGGTGATTGTGACTCTGGGGGCCCTATGGTAGGCATCCCATTCAGGGACTTTTACTCAGAGCCATATTCTATGATGTCATGTAGCCTTTTGACTATCTCCATGGTCAAAAGGGGCAAATATGATATCATTGGGGCCCCAACATCTTAAGGAATAGGTAGCCATAGTGGGTGGCCACCATGAACCTATAGTGCATGGAACATACATGAATGGTGATATAAGGGTGGATCTCGGTTGTGATGAATTCCACATGCTTAGTGTGAAACTCATGCGGGTGTCGAAGGTGACTAGAAACCTGATGGAGTCGATTAGGAGGGCCATTCCTTGAGAGAACCCCACAAATGGCTACACTTCCATGAGCTGAGCATGTAAAATCTACATCTTATCAAATGTGTACATCAACAAGACATTGAGACTGACCCCATCATCGATCAGATAATGTCTGAACAACAATGTTGTTGATGGTGGGAGATACGGTGAGACAGAGCATCCATGTGCCCACCATGTTGCTAGGGCAGTTAGAGGAATTAAAGAAGATGGTGGTACTAGACCATTTAAGAGCCTAAGAGAGTAGTGCCACAAAATTGTTATGTGCACCTCCTAATGTAGGAGCTTGATAACGTGATGAGAGCTTAGCTTACTAGTGGCCATGTAGATGACAACCGCAGTACACTCTGGTCCTAGAAGTCAAGGTCATCATTGACCTCATCAGATAATGGGCTCTTAGTGACCATATTTTCATGATCACTCTTCTTCTTAAAGGCCTAGAGGTCACACTGTCGTTGTTGCCAATTGAGCATGACTAGTCGGGTTGCTACTTGAAGCGCTCAATCAAGTCTTTGATCATCCAACACTCAGTCAGGTCATGAGTACCTAACTTATGCACGTGACAGTACTTCTCGGAGCGCTAGGGCATCGGATAGGGTTGCCTGTTGCCGCAGGGGGCAAACTTGCTACAACTCCCTATGGCGATAAAGACCTAGGGGTTTGAGAACTTGTCCTTTTAGTTTTAGGGCTCAACCCAATAGGGATTAGTTCTTGCTAGTCTCAATCGGTTTCATGGGGAGTGTGCCATGCCATACTCTCAATTTCCCATGCACACTTGTCCACTAGAGAGCAGTTCTTTGATATCCTAGATGTTGCGAGTGGCTAGCTTTTCTAGCATATTTTTGTCCCAGACACCTTGTTGGAAGTTGAGGACAATGAATATTGCTAGGATGCACAAAATGGTGTTCCTGACCAAGAAAAAATGTTGCACAAAGGCATAGAGACTCATCGGGTTGCTGCTGAAAGGCATGGAGGTTAGACTCTACGTTGGGCTAGGAGTAGGTGACCTCAAAGTTGGACACAAACTATCAGCAAAGCTCTTCACATGACCAAATAGAGGGCTTGGGAAGATTCATGAGCCATGACCGAACATAACTAGTTAAGGCAGTGTGGAAATAGTTTGCCATCACCCCTTCATCGTTGGTGACAATGAGAAGGGCAATGACGTAAATCTAGAGGAATTTGGTGGGATTGATGGTCACATCATACTTCTCTAAAAGGTGGGGGCAAAACTTCTACGACTAGGTTGTTTGTCGTAGCAAGTATTAAGTGCCATACAACTAGCACTAAAAGAATGAACCATGTGTGTGGCATGACCTACATTTGGTGTTGTCCCTAGAGGGTGCAGTTGCTCACGAGCTCCCTCGCCATGGGAGCAACTACACGTGTCCTAGGCACTATTGTAACAACCAAAACCTTGTTTTGGTGATTTAAAGAGTTCTCCAAAGATTTGAGAATAAAATGACTTCCAATAATAGATCTCTTTCTTTAGAAGGAATATTTCCTAAAATAAATAGTAATATTGAAAGTGTGGCAGTTCAAATGTTAAATTTAAAACTTTGAAAGTATAAATTAATACTTGAGAATATTCACTAAGATACTTAATGGTGGTATATCAGAAATTATTTTCTTGCAACGCATTCCTTGTTAAATAGAAAATGGTATAATAAATAAATAAATTTTTGCCATGCATGTAGCACCTAAAATCTCATCTTGAAATTTTTTTTTAAAATAAATAAACTAATAAATAAGATAATAGTAAATAAATCCTCTAAAGATTTCTGGTGCTAGAAAATCCTCCAATAAATTTTTTTTTCTTACATGTGGGACAACACCACATAACATAATTATGTTTCCAATAAAGATTTAAAATAACCTCCATATAAATTTGTTACTTTATTGAAGTATATTTATACTTATTCATTAAAGAAAAGTACAAACTAGAAATGACATTTTTCAAATACCTATTCTCTATTATATGATTGGGAATCATGTATAAAAGAATTAAATAAGACAAATATAATATATATATATGTATTTGTATTCAGGCTGAAAATTTTGTGATGTACATGTAGTTTGTATTGGAGTCTTAAAACCAAATTTGATTTAGTTTGGATTTGTAAATTGAAATGAAATTAGAAAATAAAAAAAAGGGGAAGACCTCACCTGGGCCGAAATGTTCACCAGCGGCCCACTCCTTCTCCGCGGGCAGCCCACCTCAGCGCGCGCTAACCCCCCTTTGGCTGTCGCGTGGGTCCCGTGACCGGCTTCCTTGGGTCATCTCCTAACTCGCGCTCGGACTCGCTACTCGCAACCAGTGCCGCGGAAATCACGCGCGGCAGTGGTGCTGTTGCCGCAAACCGCGGAGGAAAACCCGGGGCCCGCCTCCGCTGCCTCGCGCTCATGGGTGACGGCGGACCCGTGCTAGCTCTATCCCCTCCCTATCTCCTCTCCGCTTCTTGCGCTGGTGGTTGAAGGAACAGACCCCGTGCGGACTCCAGTGAAATCCTCGCGCTCCTCCAACCGATCCCCCCCAAATCGGCGCTAACTTCGGAATCCGCTCCATCGTCGGGCTATAAAGGTTGAGCCGCGCCGCGGGAACTACTTCACCACGGTGCGAGGGGAGAAGAACGGTCTCGGTGGCCGTATTAGCTCGCCGCCGCCGTGACTGCGCCTCGCTCCGTGGACAAAACCTCTGCCCGTATCAATCAAGGTGAGGATCTCCGTCGAGTCTTCGTTTCCCCTCTGTGCATTGTGTAGCGCTTCGAACAAAAACGGATTGCGGGCCATTGGGTCAGTAATTGCTCACCAAAGCTCATGCCTCACCGTGGTCCGCCCTCCTCGGTGGACAGGAGGTTTTACCGACCGTACATATGAATCGAGTCATTAGAACGATTCGCCACGTTGCGAGCTTGGTGTGTGGCATAGTAATTGAGTTTTGGGGCACTGGCGGAGTAGGGCGGTCGTCATCGGCGATGTCCGCCACCGCGAGCTCACTGCTCCGTCACCCAGGTCCGGCCGGTGGGTGTGAGCTGCCCTCGACCGTTGATCCAATATCCTGTGGGCAGGAATGGATGGCGGGGGTACCGGTTTGGTGGGGGAATTGTGGCTCGTGCGATCGGGATTGGATGGGTGTGGATGCTTGCAACCCGTGACCGTCGGATCACGATCGGAATGCCCACGGCGCATACCTATTTAAACCCCTGGCGATTTAATCTAGAGCGTTCGGTGTTGATCGGATGGCCCTAGATCCATGATACCGCTTCGCGGTGCCTTTTTGTAAAAGAGCCCCTCTACTTTCCGTAAACCAACCCGCCGTCCTCTGCGGGGTTAGCTCTGAGTCTCTGGAATTTTTGTAGATTAGCCCCTGTCTTTTCTGCAAATTGTTGCGCAGTCCAGTGAATAAGAAAAGTAGATAGATTGAATTAGAAAATGAATTATTAATATAAAAACAATTGGTAGAATTTATTTAATTCGTAGAAAATTCATTTGAAGTCCAAATTTATCTATTCCAATTCCTACAACTTTGTAATATTATTGTTTATCATCTAGTACCACTATTTTCACATGAAAGTCACATTAAAATTTATATTCTAATTAATCTTATATCAAATACATAAAACCTTAGAAAAATCATAACTCCTTCGTTTTAACTCCGATTTGATCCGTTCAAGTTGCGTTAGTCTCGTACAAGCGCGTAGATTATTATTACACAATTCATTCTTATGTTTGGTGTGATGTTAATTTTGCCTACACATGTTTGTCTGTATTGCTACGTTTAGCGTGAAGTCACGAGTCACCTGAAAAAGCAAGTTGGTACCTGGAATCTCAAGTGCCAGGCAAGTTGTGCCCTTGATCACTTCTTTTACCCAGTCATGTTCTGATTAATCATAATGATCTGCATAGGTTAATTTCGATGGGACCCAATAGGATACCCCAGTTTGTCTATCTTTATACCTTGTTTACCACTGAACCTTCTGGGTAGTACTTGCTAGTGCTATATGTGGATTTGGGTATGGAGATACATTATTCATGATTACACTTTTGTTATCAGTTGTTATTTACTGTTCATGATAAGATCATTATGTTAATTGGAACATGGAGAACCACCCGGGAAAACAGTGCTACCACAAGGGTGGAATGGGACGCCCTTGGCCGATTAATTGGGAAAGCTAGTGGAAGACTACCTTACCCGAAAGGGGCAAGGGCAGTAGGGGAGTGGTCAGTGTAGGGAGGCCCTCGGGAGGATTTTGCTGCGTTGGCAGTCCTGCAAGGGATTCCTGTTAGGGAGGCCCTCGGGAGGATTTTGCTGCGATGGCGGTCCTGCAAGGGATTCCTGCATTGGAACTTCCTATAAACTGTAGCGGGTTTTCTGAAGCTAGTGGAACTTTGTAAAGGCCTCGTAGTGTTACCCTGCCTCGCCTCCTCGGTAGAGGTGTATGGGATTGGCCGTCTCTTGGCAGATGGGTAACACGACTTGTGGGTGTTGGAACCCAAAAATGTCCGTGCGGACGGTCCGGCCCGGAGGCCGGACGGTCCGCGGTCCGGACCGTCCGCGGTGGTGGCGCGGACGGTCCGCGCGTGCGCAGAGTTAGTTAGGTTTCCTAGTTTCTCGTGAGATTTGTTACCTAAAACCGCGGGATTAACTCGGAAATCAGTTGGAAGCGGATCCAGACCTCCCCCTTTATATAGATGAAGGGCTACGGCCGATTGAACCCCCAACAATCGATCAAATCCAGTCTATTACTCGTTTTTTACCTTATGCATTAGGAGTAGTTCTAGTCTAGTTCTAGTTTAGCCCTAGTTTAGCCTCTCGATCCCCAAATTCTCCGCCTCTCCTCGACTCTACGTCGATTAGAGGAGTCTAGGTCGGCCTGCCCGAGCCTAGACAACTCCTAGGATCTCTCCTCCCCGACGGGGTCCCTCCCGGGAGCGAGATCCAGGCGCCGCCGGCGATCCTCCGCCGCCCCTGTGCACGCGCGGACCGTCCGGCCCCAGGGCGCGGACCGTCCGGCCGTCAGGCAGGGAACCCGGGCTCCTGTACCAGGTCGCGGACCGTCCGGCCCTGTGCCGCGGACCGTCCGCGCCTGACCAGAGAGCACCTTCGCCTCGCGCCAGGTCGCGGACCGTCCGACCCTGTGCCGCGGACCGTCCGCGCTTGGCCAGAGAGCACCGCCTCTGGTTCTTTTGAAGTGATTGGCGCCTCCAAAAAGGTGTCAACATACTTTTTGGTGACTCCGCTGGGGAATAGGTGTCTAGATCTGCTAAAAATCGGCCCATAAATGGCCGGTTCTAAGGATCACACCAAGATCTCCACTACCAACATCATCAAGCCGGCCATGGAGGCGCTCCCGGCTGATGACCAAAGGCCCTTTGAAGACCTCGTAATGCGCGATGAGAAGGAGGTGATGCGGCAATGGAACGAACAACGCGACAAGGAAGAGGCGGAACTGCTGCATAAACTCTCCGAACGGCGCAAGGAGGCGGCGGACAAGTACTTGTCACACTTCACGGTAGATCGCCACCAGAAGATCGTCCGTCAAGGGGAGATCGATATGGAATCTCTCCTACCTCCACTTCTGGGTCCCGCTGTAAGTACTCCAGACCTATCCCTTACGACTTTCATGGATCAACGAGGAGATCAGTTAAAGCAATATGTAGATGAATCTATTAAAATGCATTTACGTGCATACGAGAAATCAGCTGCTCCTAACTTTCCATCGCGAGAGTCTAATACAGTGCCACCCGCGTCAAACACATCGGCTATAAATGGGTCACCCTTGACCTAGCCATCAAATGGTATGCCGATGCACGCTTTCGTGTCACCATCACAGCCGCAACCACTAGGCACGCGGCAGGTACTGGACGCGACCGGACCGTCCGAGCATCATCTCAGACAGTCCGGTTATACCGCGAACCGTCCGGCGTATTTCGCCGGACCGTCCGACCAGATGCAGGCCCGCACACAAAACACTCAGGTCGCACCATATATGGCCGGACCATCAGGGTACAACCCTGAACACTTCGGCCCCATCACGGACCGTCCGGTGCATCACGCCGGACCGTCCGGATATGTTGCGGACCGTCCGCCATCTTACACCGGACCGTCCGGATATGGCATGAACCGGCCGACGTATTATGCTGGACCATCCGACTCTACACGAGTCCATGCGCAGACTGCCCAAGTCGCGCCATATATGGCCGATCCGTCCGGGTACAGCCCTGGACCATTCGGCCCGATCGCGGACCGTCCTATTCTTTACGACAGACAGTCTGGGTACGAGACTACCCATGTAGCACCATATACGGCTGGACAATCCGGATATACCTTCGGACCATTTGGCCAGGTCACGGACCATCCGGCCTCTTACGCCGGACCGTCCGGATATGCATACGCAGAGCCGAGAGCTACGCAATAGGCGCAGTTCCCGCATTCATCGCAGCAACATTATGGTGCCCCACCAGCAACACATTATAATCATACCATACCACCTCATGGACATAGGGCTGAATACTATTCGGCCACAAGAGAGCCTGAGGGGTATAGGGCAGGAGCTGGTGACATTAATAGGACACCTAACACACACCTCAAACATCCCTGGGAGGAAAGCCGACAGAGTAACGTCAGGCAATCTGAAATCTCCACCCACAAACTCAATGGATGGTCGCCAGATATGGCGGAGAGGATCAGAGACGAGGTAGCCGGGATGTTCAGGGACAAACTCGGTGTTAGTGTGTCAGGTACAGGGCAATCGTATCGGAAGCCTTATAGCCACCGATTCGACACCGTGCCATATCCACAGGGAACTAGAATACCAGACTTCTCTAAGTTTTCTGGTGAAGGTGGGAAAAGCACACATGAACATATAAGCCAATTCATAGCACACTTGGGAGAATTGGCTGATGGGGAAGCCTACCGCGTTCGTTTATTCTCGTTGTCCCTTACTGATACTGCATTTGCATGGTACGCAGCTTTGCCACCAAACTCTATTAACTCTTGGGAAGAATTAGAGCAGAAATTTCATGAACACTTCTTCTCAGGAGAACGTGAGTTAGAATTGGCTGACTTAGCTTCAGTCCGACAGGGGCCTGAAGAATCGGTTAATGACTATATCCGGAGATTCCGGGACACTAGAAACCGATGCTTTCAGATTCATGTCGCAGAAAAACAACTGACAGGGCTAGCTTTCAATGGGTTGCGACCCTACTTAAAAGAAAAATTAGATGGCACCCAATTCTTTTCGCTAGTGCACTTGCACCAGCGGGCTATGACATGTGAAAGCCGAAGTAAGGAAACATCAAAATCGGCTAGCCATAAGATGCATCTAGTGGGATACGATGACTCGGACGATGAATCCACGGATGTATACACCGCCGAACTGGTTTGGCCAGGGCAGGCTAAACCTTCACCATGTTCTGCTTTACAGTCGATTCGAAAGAATCGACAAGAAGTTAAGTTTACGTTTAATGTTGCCAAATGCGATAAAATATTTGACGAGTTACTGAAAAACGGCAACATTAAATTAACTCATACTATTCCTCCTCCTGATGAATTAAAGAGGCGTGCTTATTGTAAGTGGCATAATTCCTTTTCTCATGCCACCAATGATTGTAATGTTTTTCGTCGACAGATACAATCGGCCATAAATGAGGGTCGATTGGCTTTTCAGGAGATGCAAGTAGACACACAACCCTTTCCTGTTAATACAATAGAACTCACATGCAAAAGGGTCTTGGTTCGGCCCGAAATGGCCGATAAAGGCAAAGGCAAGGCTATCATCATTGGCGATCCCCGCATGTCAGATATATCACAAAAGGAGATTGCTCGGAAGGCTTCGGACGAGAAGGCTAAAAAGTCCGAAGACACTGGGGGGGCAGGCACAGTTAATGAACCAAACACATCAGCCTAGCCCGAACATCGTAGATGGTCCGGCACCTACGTGCGGACGATCCGGTGCTCAAACAAACGGTCCGGCTAACTCAGCCGGACATTCCCCCTATGACCAAAGGCGTCAACCTCTACACAAAGCAAGGAAAAAAACGCAAGGTCAAAGAACATATAATCGGCTGATCAAAGCCGATCCTACTTTTGATCAGTTGCTCTCCAAAGATGCTAGCAAAAAGACTGTTCCACGTGATCGGTCAACAAAGAAACCCCGGCCACCTGCTAAAACAAAACGGTTAAACAAAACGGCCCGAAAGGCGACACAACAAGCATCGCCTATTCATTCTATGAGACCAGGGTACTTTCCATCTATTTACTCATCGTCGGTATATTATCCTGTTCAAACATGGAATGACACGATGATGAATCCATGGTACATGTATAGTCCCTTCGTCTATCCAGACTGGGGGGCACCTCCATTCTATTCCTTTTGATCCATTCATCAAATGGTCATGGCCGAGAAAGATACAATCCGAAACGGCCTTTATATTTGTGCTTTATTGAATAATCTCCATATCGAAAAGCCGGTGACTTACATCAGGTTTAGTTCATATGCTTTTGGTTCGTCAACCTTCACCAAAAGGCAAGGGGGCATATGTTGGAACCCAAAAATGTCCGTGCGGACGGTCCGGCCCGGAGGCCGGACGGTCCGCGGTCCGGACCGTCCGCGGTGGTGGCGCGGACGGTCCGCGCGTGCGCAGAGTTAGTTAGGTTTCCTAGTTTCTCGTGAGATTTGTTACCTAAAACCGCGGGATTAACTCGGAAATCAGTTGGAAGCGGATCCAGACCTCCCCCTTTATATAGATGAAGGGCTACGGCCGATTGAACCCCCAACAATCGATCAAATCCAGTCTATTACTCGTCTTTTACCTTATGCATTAGGAGTAGTTCTAGTCTAGTTCTAGTTTAGCCCTAGTTTAGCCTCTCGATCCCCAAATTCTCCGCCTCTCCTCGACTCTACGTCGATTAGAGGAGTCTAGGTCGGCCTGCCCGAGCCTAGACAACTCCTAGGATCTCTCCTCCCCGACGGGGTCCCTCCCGGGAGCGAGATCCAGGCGCCGCCGGCGATCCTCCGCCGCCCCTGTGCACGCGCGGACCGTCCGGCCCCAGGGCGCGGACCATCTGGCCGTCAGGCAGGGAACCCGGGCTCCTGTACCAGGTCGCGGACCGTCCGGCCCTGTGCCGCGGACCGTCCGCGCCTGACCAGAGAGCACCTTCGCCTCGCGCCAGGTCGCGGACCGTCCGACCCTGTGCCGTGGACCGTCCGCGCTTGGCCAGAGAGCACCGCCGCTGGTTCTTTTGAAGTGATTGGCGCCTCCAAAAAGGTGTCAACAGTGGGTAAAGATGCGCAACCTCTGCAGAGTGTAAAACCGGTATACTAGCCGTGCTCACGGTCATGAGCAGCTCGGACACTCACATGATTAATTTATGGAACTAAATTCAAACTGTCATATGCATTGCATCGCAGGTGATGTTGTTACTTTCGTTGTACTTCTTAATTGGGTTGGTATTTACTTATACTTAGTAACTGCTAATAAAATTTTGACCAACTCTAAAAGCAATGCTCAGCTTCAACCATCCTCTTTGGTAAGCCTTACACTTTATGTGAGCTCCCACCTTTGGCGAGTTCATGCACATTATTCCCCACAACTTGTTGAGCTATGAACGTATGTGAGCTCACTCTTGCTGTCTCACACCCCCCCACAGGTCAAGAACAGGTACCACAGGATGAGGCGCGTGAAGGATGCTGTGACGAGTTCGTGAGAGGTCTAGGCCGTCGTCTCCCAGTCAACTTTGGGTTGCTGGACCGTTGTCTCCTTATTATGTAATTATTTATTTTGTATAGAACTCTTGTTATATATAAATATGTGACATTCGATCCTGTGCCACTATACATCATATGTGTGAGACTTGGTCCCAGCATACCTGGTGTTTATGTTCGCGCCCGGGTCTTGGTGCCCCGAAATCCGGGTGTGACAATGCACCTCATGTTGAAATTTTGCTTGTGCATTTAGAAGTTGGTATTTCAACTTTGGTTGAATTTGAACCTTGGTTTGAAAAAAATAGAATTTTAAAATGGAAAGAGAAATAAGAAAATAGAAGGAAATAGAAATGGAAAAGAATATACATTATAAAGAAAAATATATATAAAATAATAAAACCACTTCTTCATGTTGGTATTCTTTTGTGCATTTAGTCTATATGTGAAACTCAACCAAAAAATTGAATTCAAATACTAAGATTTGGATTTGAGAAAGAATTCAAAACAAAATAAATAAAAGAAACACCTGGCAGAACCGTGTTGGGCCAAAATCTCTCCTCGGCCTAGGAATATCTGCGCCGGCCCATGTGCTTCCCACGCTCAGCCAGCCCAACAACGCGCTCGCCTTGTGCCACTGACGGGCGGGACTCGCCCTCCAGTCTCTCAGCTCACCCCTAGCCATTTTCTGCCCGCGACTCATCTTGTCACCGACGTGTGGGCCCTGTTTGGCAGATCTGCCTTCTTCCCTAGGAACTGGCTTGAACAGATTGAGCGCAAAATCACCGTAGCGGTCGCGTGAATCCTGGAGCTTGATCAAGCCAGCATCCGTGCCTCTAGTCTACAAATTGACCCCGCCACTTCCAACTCAAGTCATCGCCGCGATTCTGCCAGGTTGCACCGAGAGCCATGGCATCAAACAAAGAGATGGAGGGAGAACAGAGAGGCTACCGCCACCGTCGATTCAAGACTTCACCGTCAGTTCGACCTCAGCATTGGGTCATGGGGAGGCCACCTTGGGTCCCTATGCTTGGTCGAAGAGGTTCCAAACAAGAAGGTCTTCTGGTGGCATGACAATTGCTCACCGGAGTTGGGCGGGTGCAGCAGATCCGCACCGCACCGTGACCACCCCTTTCACCTTTGTTTTCATCTGGTGAGAACCTTTTTCCCTGATCCACCATCGATTTAGCTTCTCGTAGCCCCTATTTGACTTCACAGTCAGGCATCAATGCGCCTGGTACACCCTCTACCGATGATGAACTGCCGTGGGGCGCATAAATGCCGCCAGCTGGCCGTCAGAGTTGGCAGATAGGCTCCTAGCGGTTGATTCGATTTTGGATGGCCAGGATTAGATCTTAGGTACCGGTTAGACCTAGTGAACGGTGTTCATTGGATCTGCGGGGCATGCGGTTATGATTAGATCGTGCTCCCTTGAACCACAACCGTTGATCCCCGATCTGAGAGTTCACAATGCGTACTGATTCAATCAAAAGCTAGTCTAATCTGCGCCCTCGATTTTGGATCCAACGATCAGAAAACCCCCATACCCCTTCGGCGTGGTTATGTAATACCCACTTTGTAAAAAAATCAAAAAGGAGAAATGATACTCCTTTATATATATGTGTGTTATCTATATTTATCATTTCATGTGGACACCTCACTTACACAGATAAATAATTAACAAAAGACACTCAAATAAATCATGCATCATGCTGAGGTTTCCATTTGTGTGTGCATCTTATGACAATATAAAAATCATATGAAAAGAAATATATTAAAGTCCCAAAGTGGAATTTGGAATATAAAAGAAAATCTAGAATTTAGAAGTGGAGAAAGAGAAGAAAATTTATAAACAAAATAAATATTATAAATAAAGGTAATAATAGTATGTGCAAAATTATACTCTTAATTTGAGGAAGATTTACCACAGTCAAATTTGAATTTTGAATTCAAATGGAAAGGAAAAACAAATTAGAAAAAGAAAATAAAATAAAAAAGGGAAACCCACCTGGGCCTCGCTACCTCATTTCGGCCAATCTAGTGATCCCTACGCGCAGCCCGACTCACCCGCGTCCACGCCTCACTGCACACCGGGACCCATCTGTCGGTCGCTGCTGGTGATTCCGCGCGCATGCTTTCGCTTCCACGTGGGTCCCACGGGGCAGTCTATCATTCTCTCGCGCGCGCGCACTGGTTCCCTTCCTACGCCGACAACTGGGCCCCGCTTGTCTGCCTTCCGCGCTCGTGCTCGGGTTCTCTGCCTCTGACCGGTGGGCCGGCTTTGTCAGGATCATCCCTAACAACTCGCCACACCGGCTGGAGTTGTTGAACGGGGGCGCGATTATCGCGGTACCGGCCACACCTCGGGCACGTGCCTTGACCGAGATATAAGTCTTCGTGCGCCGCAGTCCCCTCTTCCCCTATCCCTTCGACTCCTCTCCTTGCCCTCTTCCTTCCGCCGCCACCAGTAAAAGTGTAGCGAGTGCTCGCCGCCGTGCGCCATCCCTGGTTTTCGTCCGATTCGGTCTCGGGCAACTCAGGTTGGTGGTCCACAGAGGATTGTAGAAGCGCGCTCGTGGTTCGCTCGTGCTAGGGGTGGTCTGGTGTACCTATAATTGCTCGTCAGAGCGGGGGGCGCCGCCGTCGTCCGCCTTCTACCGTGGACAGGGACCTCCACGACATAATCAGTGGTATGACCTACCCCATCGCATTCACCATTCTCTGGAGATCGTGTAAATGCACACCATTTAGCTGTAGGAGCCCTGGCACCGCAAACCTGGTATTCGCCGGTGAACTGCACCGCCGCGGGAGTGTCGCGCCGCCGCGTCCGGGGCTGGATTGGGGAGGAGTTTCTTGGTCCGTCCATCCAGTTTTGGATGGTGTAGATTAGATGCCACTTAACCCTTCACGTGATTAGATCGTGACCGTCGGATGGAAGATCGACGACCATCGATGGTTCTGGATCTTTTTAAATCAGGAGTGTCGATCTCAGATCGGACGATGCTAGTTGCGTACCGGTTCAAAGTAATGGAGATCTAATCTGGGCCCTAGAATTTTGATCGGACGACAGAGATCCTCCCGTACCCCTTCGGTTGCGCGGTTTGCAGTTGAACCCTTATAGTTTTAGAGAATAGAACCTGCGGTCCAGTCTAGTGATAGCCTAGGTCTTGGACTCTTTTTCACCAGAGCCCCTGTGCTTTTGGTTAATTGGTGCGTGGTCCAGACAGATCTGAAATCTATAGAATTTATTTAGAAAATGAGTTTTTAATAGGAAAACAATTCCTAGAATTTGTATAATTCATAGAAAATTCATATTAGATCCAAATTAACCCATTCCAATTCATGTAATTTGGTAATATTATTGTTTATCATTTAGTACCACTGTTTTGACATGAATGTCACAATAAAATGTATAAACTATTTAATCTTGTACAAAACATATAAAACCTTCAGAAATTCATAACTTAAAATCTATAACTCCAAAAATTAATGATTCCTGTTCCTAGGTTCTTATTTTAATGTGTAGAATATTGTTATGTATTTTGTTTACATGTTTGGTGTGATGTTCATTTTCTCTATATATTGTACTTGTTTGTATTGTGGTGAGTAGAAGAGCCTGTGACTGAGGATCCCGGTGCCCAGCAGATAGAAGTTGTTGAGCAGAAGCTTAATGAAGTCAAGTTGTGCCCCTTGACCACTTTTTACCCAATAATATTCTTTAATATCACTTATTCATGCATAGGTTTAATTCTGATGGGACCCAATAGGTCACCCTAGACTGTTTATCACTTTACCTTGTTATCCCTGAATCACTTGGGTAGTTTTGCTATTGCTTTACATAGTTTTGGGTTAATATTTCATTATATCCATGTTCCAATTGTAGGAAACGGGTGACGCCTAAGAGGGGGGGTGAATTAGGACTTCTAAAACTTTTACTAGACTAGGCCACAATTAAATCCCTAGAGCAAAACCTAAATAATCAAAACTAGAATGTGCAAACTAGGTTTTGTCTAAGTGTTGCTATCTCTACCGCAAAGGCTAAGTTTCAATCTACACTAAATAAGTATGACTACAAGATTGAAACTTAAATGCTTAATATAAATGCGGAATGTAAAGAGCTAAGTAGAGAAGCAAACTCTCGTGGATGACGCCGGTATTTTTACCGAGGTATCCGGAACCGCGCAAGGTCCCGACTAATCCTCGTTGGTGCCCCTACGCAAAGGGAAGCCCACGCGAGGGCCAAGCACCACTGTCGAGTAACTCCGTAGAGAGCCACGGGCCTTCTCCACGCGCAAGTGGTGCTCCGCTTCTGGCTCCTCTCGGACGCTCCCCGCCGTCTCCACTATCGAGCTTCCGGCCAAAACGCCGCGGGCCTCGTTCCCTCCGGTACATGGTGGCGGCCGTGACACAAACGCGGTTGTCACGGTCTCGCAAGACTCTCGCCCCACTCGGTACAATTACAACGACTCACACAAGAGCCGAGGGGTTGTGATGTTTATCTAAACTCACTCAACAATCTAGGGTTCACCTAGAGCAAGCGCTAAAGCGGTCTAACTAACCTAAGCACTTCGCAAAGCACCTACGCTAATCACCGAGTGATTCTATTAAGCACTTGGGTGTTTGAGCTCTTGGAAATGTGCACTATATGCCTTAGTATGTTGCTTGGGCTCTCACACTTGAGAATGGCCGGTTGGGGTGGTATTTATAGCCTCCACACCCCCAACTAGCAGTTGGACAGAAAGCAGCAGCTTTCTGTCGTCGGGTGCACCGGACAGCCCGGTGCACCACCGGACACTGCACAGTGGATGTCTGGTGCACGCCACGTCAGCCGACCGTTGGCGCCTGTAGCAGTCGACCGTTGGATCCGACCGTTGCCGTCTGCCCGTTGGCACACCGGACAGTCCGGTGCACACCGGATAGTCCGGTGCTACAGCCAGAGAGCGTCTGTCTGCGGCCTCTCTGCGCAGACTGTCCGGTGCTTCACCGGACAGTCCGGTGCACACCGGACACCAATGTCCGGTGCGCCACCAGGCGCTGGCTGACAGCCCTTATCTTTGGATTTCTTCGCTGATTTCTTCGGGCTTCTTTGTTCTTGAGTATTGGACTCCTATGCATCTTTTTATGTCTTCTTTTGAGGTGTTGCATCCTCATTGCCTTGGTCCAATTCTCTTTGCATCCTGTGAACTACAAACACAAACACTAGAAAACTTATTAGTTCACGGATTGTGTTGTTCATCAAACACCAAAACTCAATTTGCCAAATGGCCCGGGGTCCATTTTCCTTACAATCTCCCCCTTTTTGGTAATTGATGACAACACAACCAAAGCAAGCAAATAATACAAGTATTTGTACTAAAATATGTAATCTACTTGCTAAGATGCATGATTGTCCCCACAATGTGATATTATGGACTTAAGTCTCCCCCTAACTCCATAATTCACTTACTTCCTATTTTTGGACCAAATAACCAAAACCACTTGAAAAGCCATTTGTAGATATAAAATTTTAAATTGGTGGTGTTTGGTGTTTGATATAGTTTTTGTTGCTTTGGTCCCTAAACTTCTCCCCCTTTGGCATCAACCACCGAAAAGGAAGACATTAAAAGCATGTAGGAAGTAAATAAAAGCTTGCCCTCATCAAGAATTGTATCAAATGATATCACTAGAAGGATATTAAATTAAACTATGTGAATGATACCACTTGAAGGAGTCCTCAAAAGATTACTCTCCCTAAATTAGTTGTCTCCTTTAGAAAGAGTTTTTCTCCCCCTTTAGAGATGAAGAAATACTCCCCTTGGCAGAGATCCTCTACTTAGGAAAAAGCATGTGAAAATTAGAGGTGCAAGACATGATTTGAAAAGACTAACTTCCCTTATGCATAGGTAACAGAATATGAGTTAACTACTTATGCATTTTTGCAACATGGAAGCATATGATATGAAATATAGTCTAATCAAATATTGGAGAAGACATGTAAATGATACTGAATGTAGTCTCAAAAGATACCAATTGAAAGTCAATGGTGAGCTTGAGAGACATAAGAGTTCTTGAAGATTTTGCAGTGGAAGATTGTTGTCTTTCTCCGGGGACTTCATTTTCCTTACAATGAGACTATCACATGAAATAGACTTGAAAAGGTGTTAGTCTCAAAGTGTTAGATTATAGAGTAACCTCCCCCTAAAGGTGTGCATACAAGTTTTGAATACTTGTAGGAGACATGCACTTTGATTTGATATCAAGAGGGGCAAATTATCCATAATCCAAACTTTGGCACATATAAGTTAAATGATACACTTTGTAGAAATCAAAATTTTCAATTTATGCATCATTTACTATGGAGTGATATAGAAGCTACGTGCCGTGCTTAAATAAACATTTTAAACCATGTAGGTTTGCTTAAGTATATGAATTGAAAGCAAGCAATCCTACCATGTGATTTACCTAGTATGCATGATTTTAAACAAAAGTACATAACAATTGTAATACTAGGCAAGAAAGGTAAACTAGATAGAAGGTAAATAGATACGCATATCTAAAAATGAAGAATACAATAAAACTAGTTACCTTAGTCATGGGTGGGAAATTTGGGTCCAAAGTTTTTACTAACCCGCTTGGCAATAAACTTGATCCAATATGATGTACCCCATGATATACATCCCAACTTTGCCAAGTCTCCAAATTTCCCGAGGACCTTCGGTCCACTCACTTCCCTTTCGGGATCCAAACCTTCTTGGTGCTTTTCATGGTTGAAATTATTTCCTTTGGCACCCAGATGCGTTTGGCCCCCTTTCCTTTGTTGACTTGCTTGTTGGCCTTGATTGCTATCACCTTTCCATTCTTTTTTTCTTGATCAAATATGGTGTAGCATCCTTTTTGTTCATCTTTTTGATGTAGGTGTTGGAGATTTTGCTTGATGGCTTTTGCTTGAGCTTTTGCCTTTGTTTATCCCCGGTCATCGCCTTGCATTGGAAAGACTTGTGGCCTTCCATGTGGCATAGCCTACAAATCACAGTTTCTCCCTCTACAGGCTTGTTCACTCCCGCAGTGGTGTTATCCTGTGGAGGTCGGATTTGTTTGGCTTTGCCTTTCTTGTCATACAAAGCCTTGCCAAGGCGAGCCACTTCTTGCTTTAATTGTTCATTTTCCTTTGCAACCTCATCCGAACATGTCTCTACAACAATATTCTCAACAACGACTTGGTTGCAGGGGTTAGAGTCATCAATTAAATCAAAGCAGGAAGTAGAAGCATCTTTCTTAATTATTTCAGGTATTTCAACTAAAGATGCTGCTGGGGTGCTACCAATGTTTTCTAGCTTAGTAGTTAGCTCATTATTGTGTATGCTAAGAATTTCCATTTTCCCTAGCAAATTTTCAATAGCTTCTTGGGAGCTAGCTAACTTAGCCTTAAGTTTTTCATTCTTTTTAATAAGGCTATCATCGGTAGCAGTGGATGGAGCACTAGATTCTAATAGCTCAATTTTAGTTGATAGCTCACTATTTAAGTTTGCAAAAGTTTCAAATTTTTCTAGCAAACCTTTGTAATCATTTTGAGAGCTAACCAACTTATTTTTCAAAGTTTTAAGTTGAGCTTTTTGCTTAGTGCAAACATCCTGGAAAAATTTTACGGCTTCCGCAAGCTCTTCTAGAGAGGCCTTTCCTTCACCTTCATCATCACTACTACTTTCATCACTAGAGGATGGAATGCTTTTGTTACCTCTTGCCATAAGGCATTTGTGTGATGACCGTGATGATCGTGACGAGGACCGGTGGCTGCGCGTCCTTGGAGGTTCATCTTCACTTGAAGAATCATCCCAAGTTCTAACACTTGTGAGCACCTTGCCTTTGCTCCTCTCCTTTTTGGGTTTGGCCATATTTGGATAGTTGTCTCTGAAGTGGCCCTTCTCCCCACATGCGAAGCATCCTCTCTTTCTTTGCTTTTTCCTGTCAATGTTAAAGAGAAGATCCTCGACCTGCAGGGGCACACCCATTAGATTAATCTTGCGGATCATCCTCATTACCTTTCCGACGCGTCGGATTGTTTCTTCGTCCTCGGAGGATGATGTGCACGGTTGATTATCTTCATCATCATCACTTTCTTCTTCTTCCTCCTCTTCTTCGCTTGAGGAACTTGGAGTGGGAGCCTTCTTTTTGCCCTTCCTTTCATCACATGCAAAAGCATATCGTCTTGAGGAAGTTGGCTCCTCTCCCCGACTCATTTTTTGCGACATCTCAAAGGCCGCGATTTTCCCAATCACAATGGTCGGGGTCATGTTGCTCAAATCCTCCATGTTGTGAAGGATGGTGATGATGCTCCCATATCTTTGTTGTGGTAGCAGGGAGATAATCTTCCTCACAATGTCCGCATCACCTAGCTTATTAATGTCAATAGAATTGAGCTCATTGATAATTAGATTCAAACGAGAATACATGTCTCTAACAAGCTCATCATCTTTCATGGCAAAAGAATTATACTCATTTAAGACTAGGCAATGTTTTTGCTCACGGACATTGGATGTGCCGTCATGGAGCTCATGCCATTTTAGCCAAATCTCATTAGCAGTTTTCAAGGTAAATACTTGATTAAAAATATCCATGCTAAGAGATTCATACAAGCAATTTTTGGCTCTAGCATTTAAATGAATTTCATTTTCCTCACTCGTGGTGGGTTTCTCGGGATTCTTGAGGGGTTTCATCCCGTCACGAGTGACTCTCCAAACACCTAGATCAACGGCCTCTAGGTAACAAGCCATTCTAGCACTATAATATGGGAAGTTAGTGCCGTCGAAGTGTGGTGGCCTATGGGTGTCCATCCCTTCCTCTAAAAAGCGTCGGCTCTTTTAGCGGTGAAGCTAAAGCGTTTCAAATGAGCCAAACCGGGCTCTGATACCACTTGTAGGAAACGGGTGACGCCTAAGAGGGGGGTGAATTAGGACTTCTAAAACTTTTACTAGACTAGGCCACAATTAAATCCCTAGAGCAAAACCTAAATAATCAAAACTAGAATGTGCAAACTAGGTTTTGTCTAAGTGTTGCTATCTCTACCGCAAAGGCTAAGTTTCAATCTACACTAAATAAGTATGACTACAAGATTGAAACTTAAATGCTTAATATAAATGCGGAATGTAAAGAGCTAAGTAGAGAAGCAAACTCTCGTGGATGACGCCGGTATTTTTACCGAGGTATCCGGAACCGTGCAAGGTCCCGACTAATCCTCGTTGGTGCCCCTACGCAAAGGGAAGCCCACGCGAGGGCCAAGCACCACTGTCGAGTAACTCCGTAGAGAGCCACGAGCCTTCTCCACGCGCAAGTGGTGCTCCGCTTCCGGCTCCTCTCGGACGCTCCCCGCCGTCTCCACTATCGAGCTTCCGGCCAAAACGCCGCGGGCCTCGTTCCCTCCGGTACACGGTGGCGGCCGTGACACAAACGCGGTTGTCACGGTCTCGCAAGACTCTCGCCCCACTCGGTACAATTACAACGACTCACGCAAGAGCCGAGGGGTTGTGAGGTTTATCTAAACTCACTCAACAATCTAGGGTTCACCTAGAGCAAGCGCTAAAGCGGTCTAACTAACCTAAGCACTTCGCAAAGCACCTACGCTAATCACCGAGTGATTCTATTAAGCACTTGGGTGTTTGAGCTCTTGGAAATGTGCACTATATGCCTTAGTATGTTGCTTGGGCTCTCACACTTGAGAATGGCCGGTTGGGGTGGTATTTATAGCCTCCACACCCCCAACTAGCCGGACAGTCCGGTGCACCACCGGACACTGCACAGTGGATGTACGGTGCACGCCACGTCAGCCGACCGTTGGCGCCTGTAGCAGTCGACCGTTGGATCCGACCGTTGCCGTCTGCCCGTTGGCACACCGGACAATCCGGTGCACACCGGACAGTCCGGTGCTACAGCCAGAGAGCGCCTGTCTGCGGCCTCTCTGCGCAGACTGTCCGGTGCTTCACCGGACACCAATGTCCGGTGCGCCACTAGGCGCTGGCTGACAGCCCTTATCTTTGGATTTCTTCGCTGATTTCTTCGGGCTTCTTTGTTCTTGAGTATTGGACTCCTATGCATCTTTTTATGTCTTCTTTTGAGGTGTTGCATCCTCATTGCCTTGGTCCAATTCTCTTCGCATCCTGTGAACTACAAACACAAACACTAAAAAACTTATTAGTTCACGGATTGTGTTGTTCATCAAACACCAAAACTCAATTTGCCAAATGGCCCGGGGTCCATTTTCCTTACACCAATCATTTTGTTATTTTATTTATGTTCATATCAAGATCATTAATGTTAATTAGAACATGGAGCTTAACTTGAGAAACACGTGCCACCACAAGGGAGGAATGAGATCCCTTGGCTAACTAATTAGGAAAACTAGTGGAAGACTATCTTACCCGAAAGGGGCAAGGGCAGTAGGGGAGTCGCATGCAGGAAGGTTCTCGGGTTGATTTTGCTGCGATGACGGTTAGACGGGGGATTCTTGCAAGTGCTCTTCCCATAAACTGTAGCGGGTTTCGGAAGCTAGTGGAACTTTGTAAAGGCCTCGTAGTGTTACCCTGCCTCGCTTCCTTGGTAGAGGTGTATGGGAGTCGCGATCCCTTGGCAGATGGGTAACATGATTTGTAGGTAAAGGGTACAACCTCTGCAGAGTGTAAAACTGGTATACTAGCCGAGCTCACGGTCATGAGCAGCTCAAGACTCTCATATGATTAATTTATGGAACTTAAATTCAATTTGTCATTTGCATTGCATGGGATTATTTATTAACTTTGTTCTATTATTTCTATTATGGTTTGGTATTCACTTACATTTAGTAATTGTTAATAAAATTTTGACCAACTTATTAAAAGCAATGCTCAGCTTTAACCCCTATTGTTGATCAGCCTTACACATCACAAAAACTCCCACCTTTGGTGAGTTCATGCCACATTATTCCCCACAACTTGTTGAGCTATGATCATGTGTGAGCTCACCCTTACTGCCTCACACCCCCCACAGGAGAAGAACAGGTGGTTCAAGAGGAGCCACACAACAAGGAGTTCGATCTGATCTAGGTGGCGTCTCCCAGTTGACTTATTGGCGTCAAGGATGGATTTAGTTCGTTTTTATATTTATCCTTTAATTTTTGTAAGACTTCTGCTATGTAATAAGTACTCTGATGCTATTATAACATTTATCTCTATACACTCTATTATTATATATGATGTCTTATTTGGCGCGTGTATAAGATACACTCGGCTTTGTTCCTTAAATCCGGGTGTGATAGGTTAATATGTAGAAAGCCCCTCAATATATTCAGAATCAACCCACCATCCCATCGCAGTGGTAAAGGATTTAATCTGGGTCCAGAAATTTATAGAACCGCCCCTGGGTTTCTTGAGAATTCTGGCCACAATATAATCTAGCCTTTGATCTAATAAAATAAACCAGAAAAAGATTTTTAAGTATAAGAATAATTCCAGAAACTTAGATAATCCATATTTTATGCATTTTAAATCCGTTTTGATCCGTTCAAGTTGTGTTAGCTTCATAGAAATAGTTACTACACAGTAACAACATTAATTGATATCACATATTTTTATAATTAGGTAATTAATTTGATTAATCTATGTTTATTGGATTAGCTATTCTAATATAGTAAATATAATATTATGACCCTATAGTTATAATTTGACTAAAAGTTTATCTCTAATCAAGTAACAACTTAGAGAACGAAGATAATTCTATATTTTCTCATATTAATAAAATATAGGTTTATTGTTTAAACACATAAAACTTTGGAACACTGTATCTTTTTAACCACAACTCCGATTATAGTGGTTCTCAAACTGAGAGAACCTAGAGAGGGGTGAATAGGTGATCCTGTAAAACTTAAACTTAGGCCACAAAAACTTGATTAAGCGTTAGTACAATAATTGTCAAGTGGCTAGAGAGAATTTCTTGTTAGACACGATAACCACAAGAGAATCAACACAGATAGACACAGTGGTTTATCCCGTGGTTCGGCCAAGTACAAAACTTGCCTACTTCCACGTTGTGGCGTCCCAACGGACGAGGGTTGCAATCAACCCCTCTCAAGCGGTCCAAAGACCCACTTGAATACCACGGTGTTTTGCTTTGCTTTTCTATATCCCGTTCACGAGGAATCTCCACAACTTGGAGCCTCTCGTCCTTACACTTTGAAGTTCACAAAGAAGCACGGAGTAAGGGAGGGATGAGCAACGCACACAAGACACAAAATCAGAATGTCAACACGCAACACAAGTCGCAACAAGAGCTCGCAACACAACCCGACGAGTTCACAACTCAACTAGAGCTCTAGATGCTATCACGAAGAAACAAATGCGTGGAATCGAAGTCTTGGTGCTTAGGAATGCTTTGAGTATGCTTGGTGTGCTCCTCCATGCGCCTAGGGGTCCCTTTTATAGCCCCAAGGCAGCTAGGAGCCGTTGAGAACATTCCAGGAAGGCAGATCTTGCCTTCTGTCGCCTGGCGCACCGGACAGTCCGGTGCACCACCGGACACTGTCCAGTGCGGATTTGTTTCCTTATTTGGCGAAGCCGACCGTTGCTGATTGAGAGCCGTTGGCGCACCGGACACTGTCCGGTGCACACCGGACAGTCCGGTGCTCCAATGTGACCGTTGGCTCAGCCACGCGTCACGCGCGGAATCCTCGGCCGACCGTTGCCCCGGCTGACCGTTGGCTCACCGGACAGTCCGGTGCACACCGGACAGTCCGGTGAATTATAGCCGTACGCCGTTGATGGCTTCCCGAGAGCGACGACTTCGCCTGTGAACGGCTCACCGGACAGTCCGGTGCACACCAGACAGTCCGGTGATTTATAGCCGTACAACGCCGTCGAACTCCCGAGAGCAGCAAGTTCGCTAGAGCCAGCCTGGCGCACCGGACACTGTCCGGTGCACCACCGGACAGTCCGGTGCACCCAGACTAAGCAGACTTCGGCTGAACAAAACCATCTCTTTTCCAATTCGATTTTTCCTGTTTCCAGCACTTAGACACAATACATTAGTCCATAAAACAATGTACTAAGTCTAGAAACATACCTTTTGACTTGATTTTCACTTTGTCCACCACTTTGCTTAGATTAACACAAAAGCACTTGTGTTGGCACTCAATCACCAAAATACTTAGAAATGGCCCAAGGGCACATTTCCCTTTCAATCTCCCCCTTTTTGGTGATTTATGCCAACACAACATAAAGCAACTAGAACAAGTGCAATGACAATGCAAATGAAAACTCGAAGTTGTTTTGATTCAAATTTGGCATATATGGATCACTCTTTGCCACCACTTGGTTTGTTTTTGCAAATCAAACTCAATTTCCTATCTCTAAGTCAAATTCACTTGTAGAGACATAAAGAGAGGTATTCCAAAAGAAATTGATCAAGGATTTCAAAAACTCCCCCTTTTTCCCATGATCAACACTTCTCCCCACAAGAGGCCAACTTTTGACAAAAGAGACAATTAAAGAGTTTTGACAAACCAAAAGCTCTATTCTACTATTTTCAAAATTTCTCAAGTGGTAGTTGATCCATTTATTGCTTTGGCCTTATTTTCTCCCCCTTTGGCATCAAGCACCAAAAACGGGATCAATCTTGGCCCTTTAACCCCATTGCCTCACCAAAATCTTCAAATAAGAATACAAAGGCAATAGGAGTACATGAGATGAACTTGGAATAAGTTACCCTCTCATCGGAGTGCAGTGGAAGTCTTTCATGGTCCAAGTCCACCTTTTCCCTTTCAAACCTCTTTTGAGACTAAATCAAGCAAACTCAAGCACAAGGTTAGTCTCAAAGGGTCAAGTTATAACACAACTCCCCCTAAATATGTGCATCACTTGCAAAAGGACTTGTGAGGTCCGGGGAGTGATTGTACAACTTGAGCACCACAAGTAAGCAACAAAATGCATAAGGAACATGATCAAGGCATAAACACATGTATGCTATAAATCAATCCAAGTTCCGCGAATCTAAGACATTTAGCTCACTACGCAGCCTGCAAAAGGTCTTCTCATCTAAAGGCTTGGTAAAGATATCGGCTAGCTGGTTCTCGGTGCTAACATAAAACACTTCGATATCTCCCTTTTGCTGGTGGTCTCTCAAAAAGTGATGCCGGATGTCAATGTGCTTTGTGCGGCTGTGCTCAACAGGATTTTCCGCTATTCGGATAGCACTCTCATTATCACATAGGAGTGGGACTTTGCTCAGATTGTAGCCAAAGTCCCGGAGGGTTTGCCTCATCCAAAGTAGTTACGCGCAACACTGTCCTGCGGCAACGTACTCGGCCTCAGCGGTGGATAGGGCAACGGAAGTTTGTTTCTTAGAGTTCCACGACACCAGGGACCTTCCTAAGAATTGGCACGTCCCCGATGTACTCTTCCTATCGACCTTACATCCAGCATAGTCGGAATCTGAATATCCAATCAAGTCAAAGTTAGACCCCTTTGGATACCAGATCCCGAAGCAAGGCGTAGCGACTAAATATCTAAGAATTTGCTTCACGGCCACTAAGTGACACTCCCTTGGATCAGATTGAAATCTAGCACACATGCATACGCTAAGCATAATATCCGGTCTACTAGCACATAAATAAAGCAAAGAACCTATCATGGACTGGTATGCTTTTTGATCAACAGACTTACCTCCTTTGTTGAGGTCGGTGTGTCCGTCAGTTCCCATCGGCGTCTTTGCGCGCTTGGCGTCCTTCATCCCAAACCGCTTTAGCAAGTCTTGTGTGTACTTCGTTTGGGAGATGAAGGTGCCGTCCTTGAGTTGCTTCACTTGAAACCCAAGGAAGTAGTTCAACTCGCCCATCATCGACATCTCGAATTTCTGTGTCATCACCCTGCTAAACTCTTCATAAGACTTTTGATTAGTAGAACCAAATATTATGTCATCGACATAAATTTGGCACACAAAAAGATCACCATCGCAAGTCTTAGTGAAAAGAGTTGGATCGGCTTTCCCAACCTTGAAAGCATTAGCAATTAAAAAGTCTCTAAGGCATTCATACCATGCTATTGGGGCTTGCTTAAGTCCATAGAGCGCCTTAGAGAGCTTACACACGTGGTCGGGGTACCGTTCATCCTCGAAGCCAGGGGGTTGCTCTACGTACACCTCTTCCTTGATCGGCCCGTTGAGGAAAGCGCTCTTCACATCCATTTGGAACAACCTGAAAGAATGGTGAGCGGCATATGCTAGCAAAATACGAATTGATTCTAGCCTAGCCACAGGAGCGAAAGTCTCCCCAAAGTCCAAACCTATGACTTGGGCATAACCTTTTGCCACAAGTCGAGCCTTGTTCCTTGTCACCACCCCGTGCTCGTCCTGTTTGTTGCGGAACACCCACTTGGTTCCCACAACATTTTGCTTGGGACGAGGTACCAGTGTCCAAACTTCATTACGCTTGAAGTTGTTGAGCTCTTCCTGCATGGCCAACACCCAGTCCGGATCTAGCAAGGCCTCTTCTACCCTGAAAAGCTCAATAGAAGAGACAAAAGAGTAATGCTCACAAAAATTCACCAATCTAGAACGAGTAGTTACTCCCTTACTAATATCACCCAAAATTTGGTCGACGGGATGATTCCTTTGAATCGTCGCCCGAACTTGGGTTGGAGGTGCCGGTTGTGCTTCTTCCTCCATCACATGATCATCTTGTGCTCCCCCTTGATCACACGCCTCCTTTTGATGAACCTGTTCATCGTCTTGAGTTGGGGGATGCACCATTGTTGAGGAAGAAGGTTGATCTTGCTCCAATTGTTCCTGTGGTCGCACATCGCCATGGTGCGCATTGCGGCCGTTGGAACGTCTTCTTCATCTACATCATCAAGATCAACAACTTGCTCTCTTGGAGAGCCATTAGTCTCATCAAATACAACGTCGCTAGAGACTTCAACCAAACCCGATGATTTGTTGAAGACTCTATACGCCTTTGTATTTGAGTCATAACCTAACAAAAACCCTTCTACAGCTTTGGGAGCAAATTTAGAATTCCTACCCTTCTTCACTAGAATGTAGCATTTACTCCCAAAAACTCGAAAATACGAAACATTGGGTTTGTTACCGGTTAGTAGCTCATACGAAGTCTTCTTGAGGAGGCGGTGAAGGTAGATCCTGTTGATGGCGTGGCAAGCCATGTTCACGGCTTCCGACCAAAAGCACTCGAGGGTCTTGAACTCTCCAAGCATCATCCTCGCCATGTCGATGAGCGTCCTATTCTTCCTCTCTACCACACCATTTTGCTGTGGTGTGTAGGGAGCGGAGAACTCGTGCTTGATCCCCTCCTCCTCAAGGAACTCCTCCACTTGAAGGTTCTTGAACTCGGACCCGTTGTCGCTCCTTATCTTCTTCACCTTGAGCTCAAACTCATTTTGAGCTCTCCTTAGGAAGC
Source organism: Zea luxurians (assembly GCA_029449295.1). Taxonomy (NCBI): domain Eukaryota; kingdom Viridiplantae; phylum Streptophyta; class Magnoliopsida; order Poales; family Poaceae; genus Zea; species Zea luxurians. The sequence goes on from JAOPSE010000170.1 coordinate 1,475,262, forward strand.
GCTTGAGGGTCCCTTGGGTTTCAGATTTATCCTGCAAAAAGAATACCCAAGTGAAGCGGGAAAAATCATCAACTATAACAAGACCATACTTACTTCCTCCTATACTTAGATAGGCGACGGGTCCGAAGAGGTCCATGTGAAGCATCTCCAAAGGTCTTGATGTGGTCATCACATTTTTGGTGTGATGAGAGCTTCCCACTTGTTTGCCTGCTTGACAAGCTGCACAAGGTCTATCTTTTTCGAAATGCACATTAGTTAGACCTATCACGTGTTCTCCCTTTAGAAGCTTGTGAAGGTTCTTCATCCCCACATGTGCTAAGCGGCGATGCCACAGCCAGCCCATGCAAGTCTTAGCGATTAAGCATGCATCTAGACCGGCCTCTTCTTTTGCAAAATCAACCAAATAAAGTTTGTCGTCTAGTACACCCTTAAAAGCTAGTGAACCATCACACCTTCTAAAGACAGACACATCTACATTTGTGAATAGACAATTATATCCCATATTGCATAATTGACTAACAGATAACAAATTATATCCAAGAGACTCAACTAAAAACACATTAGATATAGAGTGCTCGGATGAAATAGCAATTTTACCTAACCCTTTTACCTTGCCTTGGTTCCCATCACCGAATATTATTGAATCTTGGGGATCCTGGTTCTTGACGTAGGAAGGGAACATCCTCTTTTCCCCCGTCATGTGGTTTGTGCATCCGCTGTCGATAATCCAGCTTGTACCCCCGGATGCATAAACCTGCAAGGCAAATTTAGGCTTGGGTCTTAGGTACCCAACTCTTGTTGGGTCCTACAAGGTTAGTGACAATGGTCTTAGGGACCCAAATGCAAGTTTTGTCTCCCTTACATTTGGCCCCTAACTTCCTAGCAATTACCTTCTTATCCTTTCTACAAATAGCAAAGGAAGCATTGCAAGCGTAATAAATTGTAGAAGGTTCATTCATTACTTTCCTAGGAGCATGAACAATATTCTTTCTAGGCACATGATGAATAATATTTCTCGTAGACATATCTCTACCATGCATATAGGAAGAACTAGAAGCAAACATGGCATGAGAATCAAAAGCATCATAAGCATTACAACTCCTATAAGCATTTCTAGACTGTCTCCTATCATGGTACATAAAAGCATGGTTCTTTTTAGCACTACTAGCCATAGGGGCCTTCCCTTTCTCCTTGGTGGAGATGGGAGCCTTATGGCTTGTCAAGTTCTTGGCTTCCCTCTTGAAGCCAAGTCCATCCTTAATTGAGGGGTGTCTACCAATCGTGTAGGCATCCCTTGCAAATTTTAGCTTATCGAATTCATTCTTGCTAGTCTTAAGTTGGACATTAAGACTAGCCACTTCATCATTTAATTTAGAAATGCAAACTAGGTGTTCACTACAAGCATCAACATTAAGATCTTTGCACCTATTGCAAATCATAACATGTTCTACACAAGAGTTAGATTTACTTGCTACTTCTAATTTAGCATTTAAATTATCATTAACACCTTTTAAAGTAGAAATGGTTTCATGACAAGTAGATAGTTCACAAGAAAGCATTTCATTCCTTTTAACTTCTAGAGCAAGTGAATTTTGTGCACTAACAAATTTATCATGCTCTTCATATAAAAGGTCCTCTTGTTTCTCTAAAAGTCTATCCTTTTCATTCAAGGCATCAATCAATTCATTAATCTTATCTATTTTAGTTCTATGCAATCCCTTGAACAAACTAGAGTAATCTATTTCTTCATCACTAGACTCATCATCACTAGAAGAATCATAAGTGGTATTGTTTCGAGTACATATCTTCTTCTCCTTCGCCATGAGGCATGTGTGACGCTCGTTGGGGAAGAGGGATGACTTGTTTAAGGCGGTGGCGGCGAGTCCTTCATTGTCGGAGTCGGATGACGAACAATCCGAGTCCCACTCCTTTCCGAGATGTGCCTCGCCCTTGGCCTTCTTGTAATTCTTCTTCTTTTCCCTTTTGTTCCCTTTTTCCTGGTCACTATCATTATCGGGACAGTTAGCAATAAAATGACCAATCTTACCACATTTGAAGCATGAGCGCTTCCCCTTTGTCTTGGTCTTGCTTGGCTGTCCCTTGCGACCCTTTAGCGCCGTCTTGAAGCGCTTGATGATGAGGGCCATCTCTTCATCATTGAGCCCTGCCACCTCAACTTGCGCCACCTTGCTAGGTAGCGCCTCCTTGCTTCTCGTTGCCTTGAGAGCAATGGGTTGAGGCTCATTGATTGGACCATTCAACGCGTCGTCCACGAATCTCGCCTCCTTGATCATCATTCGCCCGCTTACGAACTTCCCAAGAACTTCTTCGGGCGACATCTTGGTGTACCTAGGATTTTCACGAATATTGTTCACCAGATGTGGATCAAGTACAGTAAAGGACCTTAGCATTAGGTGGACGACGTCGTGGTCCGTCCATCGCGTGCTTCCGTAGCTCCTTATTTTGTTGATAAGGGTCTTGAGCCGGTTGTATGTTTGGGTTGGCTCCTCTCCCCTTATCATTGTGAATCTTCCAAGCTCGCCCTCCACCAACTCCATTTTGGTGAGCATGGTGACGTCGTTCCCCTCATGAGAGATCTTGAGGGTGTCCCAGATCTGCTTGGCGTTGTCCAAGCCGCTCACCTTATTGTATTCATCCCTGCACAATGAAGCTAGAAGAACAGTAGTCGCTTGTGCATTTTTGTGGATTTGCTCGTTAATGAACATGGGACTATCAGTACTATCAAATTTCATTCCACTCTCAACTATCTCCCATATGCTCGGATGGAGAGAGAACAAGTGACTACGCATTTTGTGACTCCAAAATCCGTAGTCCTCTCCATCAAAGTGAGGAGGTTTGCCAAGTGGAATGGAGAGCAAATGAGCATTTGTACTTTGCGGAATACGAGAGTAATCGAAAGAAAAGTTTGAATTGACCGTTTTCCGTTTCTCGTAGTCGTAGTCATCCTTTTGGGAAGAAGTGGACTCATCGCTGTCGTCGTAGTAGACGATCTCCTTGATGCGTCTTGTCTTCTTCTTCTTCCAATCTTTCCGTTTATGGCCCGAGCCCGAGTCGGTAGGCTTGTCATCCTTCGGCTCGTTGACGAAGGACTCCTTCTCCTTATCGTTGATCACGATTCCCTTCCCCTTAGGATCCATCTCTTCGGGCGATTAGTCCCTTCGTGAAGAGAACGGCTCTGATACCAATTGAGAGCACCTAGAGGGGGGTGAATAGGTGATCCTGTAAAACTTAAACTTAGGTCACAAAAACTTGATTAAGCGTTAGTACAATAATTGCCAAGTGGCTAGAGAGAAGTTCTTGCAAGACACGATAACCACAAGAGAATCAACACAGATAGACACAGTGGTTTATCCCGTGGTTCGGCCAAGTACAAAACTTGCCTACTTCCACGTTGTGGCGTCCCAACGGACGAGGGTTGCAATCAACCCCTCTCAAGCGGTCCAAAGACCCACTTGAATACCATGGTGTTTTGCTTTGCTTTTCTATATCCCGTTCGCGAGGAATCTCCACAACTTGGAGCCTCTCGCCCTTACACTTTGAAGTTCACAAAGAAGCACGGAGTAAGGGAGGGATGAGCAACGCACACAAGATACAAAATCAGAATGTCAACACGCAATACAAGTCGCAACAAGAGCTCGCAACACAACCCGACGAGTTCACAACTCAACTAGAGCTCTAGATGCTATCACGAAGAAACAAATGCGTGGAATCGAAGTCTTGGTGCTTAGGAATGCTTTGAGTATGCTTGGTGTGCTCCTCCATGCGCCTAGGGGTCCCTTTTATAGCCCCAAGGCAGCTAGGAGCCGTTGAGAACATTCCAGGAAGGCAGATCTTGCCTTCTGTCGCCTGGCGCACCGGACAGTCCGGTGCACCACCGGACACTGTCCGGTGTGGATTTGTTTCCTTATTTGGCGAAGCCGACCGTTACTGATTGAGAGCCGTTGGCGCACCGGACACTGTCCGGTGCACACTGGATAGTCCGGTGCTCCAATGTGACCGTTGGCTCAGCCACGCATCACGCGCGGAATCCTCGGCCGACCGTTGCCCCGGCTGACCATTGGCTCACCGGACAGTCCGGTGAATTATAGCCGTACGCCGTTGATGGCTTCCCGAGAGCGACGACTTCGCCTGTGAACGGCTCACCGGACAGTCCGGTGCACACCGGACAGTCCGGTGATTTATAGTCGTACAACACCGTCGAACTCCCGAGAGCAGCAAGTTCGCCAGAGCCAGCCTGGCGCACCGGACACTGTCCGGTGCACCACCGAACAGTCCGGTGCACCCAGACTGAGCAGACTTCGGCTGAACAAAACCATCTCTTTTCCAATTCGATTTTTCCTGTTTCCAGCACTTAGACACAATACATTAGTCCATAAAACAATGTACTAAGTCTAGAAACATACCTTTTGACTTGATTTTCACTTTGTCCACCACTTTGCTTAGATTAACACAAAAGCACTTGTGTTGGCACTCAATCACCAAAATACTTAGAAATGGCCCAAGGGCACATTTCCCTTTCACAAACCCACGATCTCGTAGCATAGAACATTATTATGCAGTTTGTGCTTGTGTTTGGTGTGATGTTAATTTTGCCTATACCATGTTGTTTGTATTGCTACGATTAGTAGCAAGGTTACGAGTCACTTGAAGAGCAAGTTGGTACCTGGGAATCTCGAGTCTCAGGCAAGTTGTGCCCTTGATCACTCCTTTTTCCCTAATAATGTTTGCTGTTAATCACTGTGACATGCTCAGGTTAATTTGATGGTTAATTTGATGGGACCCAATAGGTTTTCCTAGCATTGTTTTCCCCCACCTTGCAAACAGATGAATTATTAGGTAGATTTGCTATTGCTCTACCTAGTTTTGGGAAACTAAAGTTTTATTATGATCATGTTCCAATTATGTTGTTGTTTAATTATTATTCATGATAAGATCATATTGTTAATTGGAACATGGAGAACCACCCGAGAAAACAGTGCTACCACAAGAGTGGTATGGGACACCCTTGGTTGACTAATTAGGAAAGCTAGTGGAGGACTAATAGTAGGGGAGAGGTCGGTATAGGGAGGTTCTCAGGCTGATTTTGCTGCGATGGCTTTTCAGACGGGGGATTCCTATACCGCGCTTCCTAGAAACTGTAGCGGGTTTTCTGAAGCTAGTTGAACTTTGTAAAGGCCTCGTAGTGGTACCCTACCTCGCTTCCTTGGTAGAGGTGTATGGAGTTCGATCAACTCCGTGGCAAATGGGTAACACAACTTGTGGGTAAAGATGCGCAACCTCTGCAGAGTGTAAGAGTAGTATATTAGTCGTGCTCACGGTCATGAGCGACTCGAACCCTCACATGATTAACTTATGGAATTAAACTTAATTTGTCATATACATTGCATTGTGGGTGTTGTTATCAATTTTGATATATTACTTATTTGGGTTGGTATCTACTTACACTTAGTAACTGCTAATAAAATTTTGACCAACTTTAAAAGCAATGCTCAGCTTTAACCATCTTCTTTGGTAAGCCTTACACTTCACATGAGCTCCCACCTTTGGTGAGTTCATGCACATTATTCCCCACAACTTGTTGAGCGATGAACGTATGTGAGCTCACCCTTGATGTACTCACATCCACCAGGTAAAGAACAGGTACCCCAAGATGAGGCGCATGAAGGATGCTGCGATGAGTTCATGAGAGGTCTAGGCCATCGTCTCCCAGTCAACTTTGGGTTGCTAGATCGTTGTCTTCATATGATGTAATTTTTTAACTATTTTGTACAGAACTCTGTTATATGTTAATGTTGTGACATTCGTTTCTGTACCATGAGTCATCATATGTGTAAGACTTGGTCCCATCATGCCTGGTGATTAGTTCGCGCCCGGGTCCCTGAAACCCGGGTGTGCCAACTATGTAGTTGAGTCAATGATGCTACACACAAGGCTAAGGCTAAGGAGGCAGAGCCCTATGCCGTTGCTCTATAACTTGGGGTATGGTACCAATGGCTGGGCCCAAAGAGGCCACCATCTGTGTGTGGGAGCATGTGGTTAGCACATCATAGCCTTATTTGAGCAAGGTTGCACAAGCTGTGAGGATCTAGGGTTTATCATGACGACAATTATGAACCTAGCGATATCTTATCACCACTGCTCAATAGTTACTTCTCTAATGTTAGGTGCTGGAATATTGTTGAGAAGAGCTTTTGTGGCATCAAGAGGTCTAACGATGCCATCAACGCCAAAGTCTAGGTGTTGGCGAGCTCGATAGGATGTTTACTACTAGGAGGAACCTTCATACTTGGAGGTTGCCTCACCATGATCCTAGCATAGAGCTAGGGAGTGGCGTGCGTTGAATGGTCACGCTCCTCCATTGCCTATGGGGGCATGTGGTGTGATGCCTACAGAGCATGTTGTACTCCAAAAGAAGAACATGCTAAAGTAGGGTTTGTGGGAACAACAACATGTGACCCTATATATCGGGGCATGTAGTCCTACTAGGGGCACCACACGACAAAATTAAGTAGGATTGCAACACCGTATGTGTCTTGACTCACGATTAGAGTTGGTGGAGTATGTGTTACAAATGACTGCTTTGTTGATTGAATGCGCTAGTGACTCCATGGTTGCATAGCCCATCAAAGTGCACCAAAATCCAAGAAAGGGGTTTGCCCCAACCTACACACTAAATGTCATGGTGGTACGACACCAAGGTATTGCACATACCTGAAAGAGTGGACAAAGTATACGGATAGAGCAAGGCATGTAGGTTGGATGGATGCTAATCCCAAGTGCGGCCTGGCACAACAGGAAAACAGTTAATTCCCGTCGGCCAGGAACCGACGGGAATAAGCACTAAACCGACGGGAATAAGTAATTCTCGTCGGTTTAGCCCTTATTCCCGTCGGTTGTTAGCCGCCAGGCGTCCCTTGTCGGGGATACGGTTATTCCCGTCGGCCGCCGACGGGAATACGTAATCCACGTCGGCCAGTATCGAGCCGACGGGAATAAGGGCTAATTCCCGTCGGCTCTACAACCGACGGGCGTTACTAATTAATCCCCGTCGGCTGACCTGGCCGACGGGAGTTACTAATTAATTCCCGTCGGCCAGGTCAGCCGACGGGAATTATCTGGGCCGACGGGAGGTAATAGTCAATTCCCGTCGGCTATGGTCAAACCGACGGGAATTAACTGGGCCGACGGGAGTTAACCTATATTTCTGCAACAGCAACACCAAATTAGATATTTCTCACACATAACATACACAAAACATATATATCACAAACATATGACAAAACATATCACATAAACATATAAATCACAAACGCATTGACATCACACATCACAAACACATCATTGACATCACACATCACAAACACATTGATATAATTCACACATCACAAACATTTCAGATACGAGAGTGTTTACACAAACATAACGTCCAGGAGTTAAAAACATAACGAGCACGAGTTTAAGTGTTTAAAGATAACCACCACTTGGGTGGTTAGAGCTTTGACCGCTGCCGCCTTCACCACCAGGAGGAGGGTACGCGAAGAGCGAGTCAACAAATCCAGTCCCTGCTGCTGGATCAGACCCACTGCCACCCGCTTCAGGCGTAACCTATGCAAGTTAGCAAATATCAACACGTTAAATGCAAATATCAAAAAGTATACAAGTGTATAAATTAATGGAGAGTTATCAAACGTACCCTATCTCCAGGTGCAGGTATATGTGTCGGAGGGGTGGTGAACTGTGGTGGTGGAACTGGTGTGTTTGCAAATTGGCTCCATTGTGGTGGCGGTGGAAAATTTGATGTCATGCCTTGTTGCTGCATTAACTGTTAAACACATATGTGTTACTACCGAAGATGTTGTATTGAAATATAATAATTTAGAGTTCGGATTATGTGTACTCACTTGATACATCGCTTGATTATGAGCATTGCAAGCTTCCATAAATTCGCGTTGTTGTCTCATCTCTTCGCGCATCCTCATAATCTCCAACTCCTGCTCGTTCGGTCGACGAGAGCATGAGCTACGGGAAGATGAACCCGTCCTCTGAGATCTCACCGACGACGAGTCAATGAATCCGTCGAAGAGTGCGTATCTATAAGTTATTCAAAAAATGTGATTATTGTATAGTCAATTTAGTGTCAACCATATAATTTCATAAGTTAGAGCTTACCGTCCATGCGCTTTGCCACCACCACTTGCGTACACCACCGAGGGATCCACCGGTTCATGGTGCCAGTCGAAGTCAGGGCCATGGCGACGAACCATCTCCTCCCCATATGCCGCCTATACATCATTGACAACCTTACAAATGCAAGAATTTATATGCTTTGAACGTTTGAACTTTTGAGCCAAAACTCACCAAGCGATCCGTGGCTGTCTGGCTGCAGAGCTGGTCAGGGTTGTTCGGGTCTGGTCCTTTGTGGCCCTCCTGGTAGACCTCAATGTCACTAGGCTTTTGGCCACTCGTAGCTTCCTGTATAAACAAAAAACATTCATAAGCAATCGTATTATTTGCTGATCGACATAGATAGATCAAACTTACCATTCTTTTAGCTTTTCGTATCATGTCGTCACCGCCAAACTTGTGGTTAGGATTGGTTCCTCGACATTGTCTGTGATGCGCTGACGCTTTCTGGAAGCCTTCGGAAGCCCAATATCGACACCAAGCATAGTACGCATCAGGCACGGGCGCCATCCATGGAACCATCACCTGCACACACATAATGTTACATATTATCAATCACAACAATAAATATAAAGGGTAAAACAAATTGAATACTAACCTCACGATATTGATCCTCAGTCAAATATATCTTTGACGACCCTTCCTTTTTAGTCAAGGGGCCTGCTTCTTCCGGATGCTTTTGAAAATACAGGTTTGTAGCCTGAATTCTCGCATAGTATATGACATCCTTCACCAGCTTCTTTGCATTGTTTTGGAAGACACGTTCAGCGTGCCCCATGTAATCCTCTCCGTCACGCAACCGATATCGAAGCTACAACATAAAGAATACAAATACAATGGTATAAGTCATAGATTTACAATATTAAGAAACATAACAAAAATAATAAAGAATTCATACCCAAAAGTCATTACGCACAAGTCCCTGTCTGTCGGTGTGGTTTCGTTCCTTTTTAAACTTGTACTCGTCCCAGGTACTGACGAGCACCTCATCCTCGGTATCACCGTTTTACACCTTCACTATACCAGGGTAGTGAAGGCGGCAAAGAGAACCCAACGTAAGGTTAACCTGAGTGTGGTGTCCCTTGCCGTCAAAGGACAGGTCCTCCCAATTCCTGCATTACACAAAAACATTAACAATACACATAATAGTTATATGAGATAAGTTAATATATTACACTCACCGATCTCCATGTGGCATGATTAAAGTCCTATCAGCCTCTCGCTCTATCGCGTGACGAGGCTTTACTGAGTGGCTTTTTCTTGAGCGACGTGTGCGTGTCGCTGAAGAGCCTCCCGAGCCATCATCCATCGGGTTGTCAGCCGGTTCGCCCTGTTGGCCCCACTGGTCCCACGCCTGTTGCTGCTCTCTCTGGTGGTCCCACTGGTCCCATGGCTGGTGATGCTGTGCGGCCTGGTCCCATGTCACGTGCTCCACCTCCTCATTGTGCTCCACCTCCTCATTGTGCTCCACCTCCTCATTGTGCTGCTCAGCCTCATTGTGCTGCTCCTCCTCAATGTGCTGCTCCTCAGTGTGCTGCTCATCCTGGTACATACAACTCAAGATTTATTTGTAAATATGTAAACAAATTTATTTGTACAAGATATGTTACCTCATCTCCATGTACCGCGCTCAACAGCTCTCGACGTCTGCTGCTGCTCGAAGAACTGCCCTGAAAAAGGCCCAGGCCCTTGAACAGCCCCTTTACTGACTTCTTTGATTTTGGCGGCATCCTGCATAAAAAATAAGAAAACAACTTTACTTGTTAAATATAAACAAATTAGGATAAAAAATGACATAATACTTAAAATATAAACAAATTAAATAACAAAACAACTTTACTTGTTAAATATCATCAAAATCAGGATCTATTTGTTCTCTTCTATGCAGAGGTCGCCATGTTACTTTTCTCCTAACAGGTTGTCTTCTCCTTTTCTCGGGAAAAGTTAAGTCGTTAACGTCTGCAACTAGTGAATCTAATGCCGGTGCAGGATCAATATGAAAACTAGTTGGCAAATCTTCTTCTTGAAACACCTCATCAACCTGCTCAAGGTGACCAATTTGATATTCGTCCTCACCAGGAGTGTATAGGCGTTCGCGGGGATTTACATTGTACACAACCCTCCATTTAGACAACTTTTTGCATGGATATGTCGAGAAATAAACTTGGTCTGCTTGATGGGCAAGGATATACGTGTCGTGTCCTTGAAGCAATTTTTCAGGTTGGATCTGTGTCATCCCAAATTCGGTCCTATAATACTTCGGGTCATACCATTTACACTCAAAGAAAACTAGCGCTAAAGGCTTATTTCCAGCAAATGTAATCTCGATTATATTTTTGATTTTCCCGTAATAGCAGGCTTCGTGTCCTTCCATGTCGGTTGCCCTAGTAACGACTCCACTATTTTGAGTGGCGGCCATAGGATGACTTGATTCGAAAATGCTTGAACGAAAGCGATATCCATTGACGTCGTAACGTCCATAGCTTTTGGCAGTTACGCTTCCAATAGATAACTGACGTAAGTCATCATTCAAATTCATTTCCTCCCCAAACTGTCAATTATGCCACAAAGTATTAGCAAATTCTGTAATATTAGTTAACTGAAATTAGCTGTCGGAGCCACATAATTAAGACTTACACGGTCCCGAAGCCACATAATGAAATTAGGTCGCCCATGCATACCATCGCGTCGCAATTTATCTATGTCTCTCGCTGTTGGCCTACCGAGACACCTCATGTTTTGTTCATCAAACTCGCTGTCAAATATTATTGTATGACATGAGATATTTGATAACATAAACTAATTCACATATGAACAATTTAAGAAAAGTCTTACACAAAGTATTTCTCCACCTCAGGCATATTCGTGAACATGTACAGTAAAGCAGACTTCCGTTCTTCCATACTGAGGTGATATGCCTTGGGTGGACCAACGGCTTTGCCGTTTGTCTGAAAAATCGAAAGATCACTACACGGAGGCATCTCTCGTTCATCATCATGGTACCTTTTCTTTCGAGCAAATACATTATGTTCTTCTGCAAAGTAACAACTTGTGAAGTGTGCTACCTCCTTTAGTTTAAATTGTTCCGCAATACATCCTTCAACTCTTGCCTTATTGCCCACCATTGCTCTAAGCTTCTTTAATGCTCTTTCTATATGAAACATCCACCTATACTGAACAGGACCACCGACCTTAGCCTCATATGGAAGATGTATAAAGAGATGCTGCATAGGATTGAAGAAACCCGGTGGAAATATTTTTTCCAATTTGCACAAAAGCACCGGTGCCTCTTTCTCCAGCTGTTCCATCACATCTCTTCTGATTTCTTTAGCACACAACTGTCTGTAGAAATAGCTAACTTCAGCTAACGTTTTCCACATAGCTTCGGAAATGTACCCACGAAACATTACAGGCATGAGCCTCTCCATAATTATGTGGAAGTCATGGCTCTTCAGTCCATTCATCTTCATTGTCTTCAAGTTCACAGATCTTCTAAAACCAGCGGCATAACCATCGGGGAATTTAATATCCTTCATCCACTTCATCACTTCTCTCCGTTGCTTAGATTTCAGACAATAGTCAGCTTTTGGTTTGCCTCCGTTTTCTCTAAGCACTTGGGTTGGACGATCACATATCACTGCTAAGTCCATGCGTGCCTTGTCATTGTCTTTCGTTTTATCAGGGAAATCCATGCATGTATTTATGAGGGCTTGGCAAAAGTTACTCTCTTGATGCATGACGTCGATGTTGTGCATCAAAATCAATGACTTAGCATAAGGAAGCTCCCACAAGCCACATATGTGAGTCCAGTTATGCTCCTCACCAAAACCTTGATACCTTTTACCACTCTCGTCTAGGACAAGTTTCATATGCTCTTCTGTAATTTCTATCCCACTACGTCGCTTGGGCGGTCCCTTCGTGACAATGGTGCCCTTCCTAAATTCCTTTCTCTGCCTTCTGAAGGGGTGATTGAAGGGTAGAAAACATCTATGGCAATCAAAGTAACATATCTTGCCACCAGCACTAAGACGAAAACAATCTGTATCTTTAGCACAATAAGGACACGTCAATCTACCATGCACGCTCCATCCAGAGAAAATACCATACGCCATAAAATCATGAACCGAGAACAGATATGCAACACGAAGATTGAATTTCTGCTTCTTGAAGCAGTCATAGGCTTCCACACCTTGCCATAGCTTCTTTAACTCTTCAATCAGTGGTTGAAGCATCACATTGAGGCGTACGCCAGGATGCTCAGGCCCAGGTATAACAAGACATAGGAACATAAACTCATATTTCATGCAAAGAGCAGGTGGAAGGTTGTACGGTATGGCAATGACAGGCCAACATGAATACGACGCAGCGGTCATATTGAAAGGCGTGAAACCATCAGTTGCCAAGCCGATACGAACATTTCTTGCATCGCTGGCAAATTCTGGATCAAATTTGTCAAGAGCCTTCCATGCATCACCATCTGACGGGTGCACCATTAACCCATCTTGTCTGTCCATACAATCTTTATGCCACCTCATGTGCATAGCGGTCTTCCTTGAGAGAAACAAACGTTTGACTCTAGGAGTGAGAGGCATGTACCGAAGCTGTTTATGTGCAACCTTTGTCACCACCTTCTCCCCATCTTCATTTACAAGCTCCACGTACCTCGACTTCCCACATTTTAAGCATTTCTGTTCTCTGCCATGTTCCTTCCAAAAAAGCATACAGTTGTCTTGGCAAACATCAATCTTCTCATACTCCATACCAAGACCTTCAAGCAATTTCTTGGACTGGTACATGTCTTTGGGCATCTTGTGACCCGTAGGAAGAACCTCGCTAATCAAATCCACAAGCTCCTTGTAACAATTAATTGAGAATGCAAACTTGGACTTGATTGACATCAGCCGGGTCACGAATTCCAGTACGGTCACGTCAGTGTGCCCGTGAAGAGGCTCTTCTGACGCTTTGAGTAGGTCGAAGAACTTCTGAACCTCCGGTGTAGGTGAATCATGATGATCTGGTGCCAGTTCAGGCTGCAGATCCTCAAGCATCTGGTCCATCCTATCAACATCATCTTCACCGTCATCAACTTCTACTTCTGCTGCTCGTTCAACATCTTCACCATGGAGATACCAGACCTTATAGCCTGGCACGAAACCATGCGAACACAGGTGTAGTGTGACCTGCCTCTTGGTGTGGCTCGTCATATTTCTACATTTATTGCATGGACACCTAATATTATCTATTTGTGACAAAGCAGCTGCATGGTCCAGAAACATCTGCGTCTTGGCAAACCATTCACTTGTGTGACACCCACCCTTCTTGAAACCTTCATACATCCAATCACGTCTATCACCCATTATTGCGGCTGTGTGTACGAGTAAAGAGTGCGTGTGAGACATTCATGTTTCTACACGTCACACATATATCTATAGGTAAGTAGTAAAACTATATATATATATATATATACATAACATCACCTTCATCACATTAAGATGATAATAATTAATTAACAATATTGCAACATCCAATTTTAAGTCAAATCATACTAACAAATAACATGTGATATTAAAACCGACGAAAATTAACATGTGATATTAAACTAACAAATTGTAATCGTATTACAGTTAACTCCCGTCGGCCATAAAACCCGACGAAAATAAACAATAATCACACTCTAATCAAGCCACATAAACTAACTCTAATCACACTCTAATCACATGTTATATTAAACTAACTCTAATCACATTAAAGCTAACTCCCGTCGGCCATAAAAAACCGACGAAAATAATCACATGTATTTAGGATTATACCTCGACGAGGGCTAGAGGCGGCGTTCGAGCGGACGGCGGCGCTCCGGTACGAGCTGAGGGCGTTGGCGGCCTCGGGGGCGGCGTTCCGGCCTCGGGTGGCGGGCCTCGGATGGTGGCGGCGCGGAGGAGCAAGGGCGCGGCGGCGCGGTGGCGTGGCGGCGCGATGGCGTGGTGGCGCGTTGGCGTGGGGGCTCGGCGGACCGGCGGCACAGGAGCTCGGCCGCGCGGCTGCTCGGGCGGGTGGCGGCGTTGGGGGCGCGGCCGGGCGGCGGCGTTGGGGGCGAAGGCGGGCGGCGGCTCGGGCGGGTGGCGGCGGCGGCCGGCGACTCGTCGGTTTCAGACGAGAGAGAGGAGAAGAATGAGTCCGCGCGGGCTCGGACGTGGCTCTAAAACCATTAATCCCCGTCGGCCTATGACGTGGCCGACGGGAAATTAAATAACCCCCGTCGGCTTCGGGACAAAGCCGACGGGAATTACTTAACCCCGTCGGCTAGGTGACGTGGCCGACGGGAATTAAATTAATTCCCGTCAGCTAGTTGACGACCGACGGGAGTTACTTAATTCCCGTCGGCTTTTGCACTGGCCGACGGGAATTAATCTGGCCGACGAGAGTCAACGGAATTCCTGTAGTGTGGCTACTGGCACACAAACAATTTATAAAGGTTTAGATCGTGATACATGTAGTATCCTATGTTCACTTGTGTATAATATAATAGATTGATGAACACAAAGGTGAAGAAGATTATAAGCTCAAATATCAACTAAGCACCATGACCTCCTAACTCTCCCTCCATGTTTGCTTTTAGTGTGAGTTCTAGAAAAATCGGTCTCTAGTTCAACTTTATGTCTGCCTTTTAAAAGTTGATCAAATTCAACCATGATCGGATCAGATCTCTCTTGCCTAGATTCTTTTCTCTATGTTTCTCTACTCCTCCTTTTCATAGATCAAAGAAATAAAGAGGGTTACATGTCTACTAGATGGCAGGTCCATCCTAATAGAGACTTAATAGCTACTATCTTGTCATGGTTGTCTAATCGTACTCAGTTGTCCAATCATACTCAGTGCCTATGTCTTGCTCATGCCATGATGTTGAGGGTGTTTTGCTGTAGTGGCAGATATGACTTGTCATAGATGCATGTCTTTATAATGCTTATTGGTACTATGAAGTGTTCAAATGTGGTTATAGAGATGATGACACATACATAATAGTGGTCTTAAGTACACTTGCTACCTATGTCATGGCAACACTGTGCCTATTTGACTATAACATCACCCATCACATTCAATGTGATGAACGAGAGCCTTATCTCGACCACCACATCCACAAGGTTGTCTAGGGTAGAGTTTGAACGTAACATCATACCTTTAGGGGTCATTCTGCCCTAGTGGTAGGGGTCGACCATATTATTTTGTTTTGTGATTGCTTCCATATTTGGCTAAATCAAGAGTTTTTATTGACCTCATGATTGGCTGAACTAAGAGTTTTTATTGTCCTCAAGATGGGCCGAGCCCGAGAGGGCCTCGAGACCTGGCCATAAGGCCATTGGTAGTAATTCCTAGGCCTACAGGCCTAAGGGCCTGTAATAGCACCCAAGCGATTGAGAGAGTTAAATCTAGGAGCACTCAAATTCTAGAGTGTACCGAGGCCCTAGAGTCCTAGGCTTTAGCCATTTATTTGGATGTGGTAGCTAGAACAACCTTATATACCTGCCCCCTGAGATCAAGTGTTCTAGCATGGTGGACGCCTACCTTAATTAGAGCTAAGGTAGACAAAGGTAGGTCCCAGGACAAACGACTTCCACAGCACGCGTTCGATAATAGCCAGCCTCCTAGTAATTTCTTCTATTGGCATCTTTGAAAGATGTTTTGTCAGTATATGAGGGTATGGCTTTTCCCAAACCCTGACAGGTAAGGTGCATTAATTGTTGTTTTTAGTTTAATGGAAACAACACTACATGTTTTCTTCGGTTACTACCTTACAAGATCTATTTAGAATACAATTTATATAACCTTCTGAAATTTAGTCCCTCTCTAGCTTTACGAACATGTTTGGTTCTTGGTTGAAGTTCGAAACTTAGAAACCAAATATTTGTAGGAGTTACTGGTTTATGTTGGGCTGTGTGGTTGAATAGAAATAATACAACATTTGATAATCCTGCATTTAACATGTTTTTTTGTAGGTTATCTTCGGGGCAAAAGTTTGAATTCGATAATGTTCCCTAGTACATAAAGAAGAAGCGAGATCAAACCTTAAGAATGGATGCACATTGTTGGGGTCCGTAAGGATGTATCCAATAGATCGTGTATTTGGTCGTGTAAAACACTTTTTTGCACTGTAAATGACACTGTTCGTAGAGTGGAGTTTGAAATATGAGGTAGAATAAGGGATGTGATAGGAAAGCTGTTGGAGGTAGCCTAATCATTAAGGTTTTTTAAAGTTCAATTCAAAATTCACATAAGAATTAAAGCTTAGCTTCTTTTTCCTCCTTTCTTTAGATGGAGTTTGAACACTCGTGGAGTTGAATCGAAACCTATGTGCTTTATTTGTTTTGAAGAGCTGTTTACTTTCTCCTCAAGAAAGTAGAAGCTGAAATCTTATTTCATTATTAAAAAAAACTTTCAAATCAAAGCGTGCTTTTAAACCCTTGTTTATGTTGCAAGCAACAGTAAAAAAGCGCCTAGTCAAACAGTGGGTCGTGGAAATGCGTCTAGTCCTGTCGTGAACTTGTGATTACTGATTAGCTCGGACCTAATCCCTGTCTAAGCCCTACTACAGTACTCTTTTCTCTTAAGATAAATCCAAAAAGTTCCACCTGTCCCGTCCCTTCCTCCTTCGCCACCCGAGTTTTTTTAAACCGCATCTTAACAGCTCCACAAGACAACCGCAACCGTAGCAGCTACACCGACACGCACTCTACTCTCGCACACAGCCGCTGGGCGGGCAAAGTGACGTGGGCGCCGGAGCTAGGGTTTCCCTGATCCGGCAGGGCGCCCGGGGAGCCGCCGGAAACTGTTGCTCGATTTCGGCGCCGGAGGCGCGGCATCGGTGTCTCCGAGGACGGCGGGCGCGAGGCGGGCTGGGGAGCTGAGGCGCGGCGCCGGGGGCTCAGATCTGGTATGACCGACGGCGGCGAAGACGGGAATGCGGCGGCGCCCAGGGGCCCCTCGCGCCGGAGGGGACCTGTGCGGGCCAGCCTCGATGCCGACGAGTTCATGGTGCTGATGCACGGCTCGGATCCCGTCAGGGTCGAGCTCACCCGCCTGGAGAACGAGCTCAGGGGTCGGTTTATTGATCTGTCTGTTCATTTCGTGCTTTGATTTTCTTCATTGCAGTGGTATCTAGTGTTTTGTTTTGGAGCGAGGATTTATTTGTGTGCGGTTTTTGCTGGTGTCAGACAAGGAGAGGGAGCTTGGGGAGGCACAGACGGAGATACGCGCACTGCGCTTGTCGGAGAGGGCGCGGGAGAAAGCCGTCGAGGAGGTAATCCCCAATTGCTTTAGTACAATCTATCGTGCTACCGTGTGGATAATATAGTCTTTAATCCCGAGAGAAAGAGAGCTTGGTGAGAGAAAAAAGGAAGAATAGTCTGTTTCTATTTTAGGAATATCTATCCCCTTTGGATGCATCTCAAAGTGACGGTGATTGTGGAAAATAGCCAACTTGTGGTGAGCGAATGAGCTGGGTTTGACCAGATTCCTCAAAAGAAGAAAAAGATAAAAAACAAACCTTGGTGTGCGCCACTGTAGTTTGAGTCCAAAGATTTGGACGTGTTTGGGCATTTAGCAACAGTAAACTGTTTTACTCGGTTTGGTAGCTTTTGACTTTTGAAATGACTAATGTCACCGCAGGACAGAAATTTCTTGCCAATCTTTAGGCAATGTATGATTATTCCTTTCCTCCATATCCTTTTCTTTTCTTTTGTTATTTGCTTTAGAAAACTTGTTCTGTCAAGACCTCGTTCTTTTAAAGCTGCTCAAAGGATTTTTTCTACATAAAATTCACAAATTGAATTTGTTCCCAGAAAATGTTGTGATAATGTGAACTGTTTTCTTCATTTTCCCACATTCTGGAGCTATTTTTTTTTTTACCTGCAGCATTGGCTTTCCATCATGTGGCCTGTTTACCCTTTTGGGACCTTATTATATGATATTTGGCTTGAAGCAAAATATGGCACACCAAACCTTCGAAAAATTAACATTGCCAAAAGTTTGTCACCAATAAACCCATGGGCTGTCCAAACATTAGCAAGAAAATAGACTATGGTTTCACTTGGCAAGGGAACCTTGTCGAATTTCTGTGGGAAAACAGATGCTTGCCAAATCTGGTTAACACAGCCAGATTCTGCTAATGAAACATTGGCTCAGAATCTTGTAGACCCTGATGTCATGGCCCCATGGTACTGTGGTCTAGTGCTTGTATCTTTTTAGTTGGTACAACTCATATCCGTTTGTTTCTAAGATATTTTTAAGATTCTACTATGATTTCTTTAGCCTCAAACTACCATGGGTCCTCTTCTGAGCTCATACATTTTTCCAACTAACATGACACCAAGCAAACACTTGGGCATATACGTTCTGCTGCATGGCTGCATCATCATATTTCCACAATATTCTTAGGTCCCCAAATATATTTCTTGGAGCTTGGTTTCCCTTCATTTATGACTCTTCACAGTATTACCAATATAAAGTTTAAAATCCACATGCTTGTAGGCTGTTTTTGCAATTTACATATTCTGTTGCCACCTTTTATTAATTAAGTAACCAAGGTAATGCATCTTTTAAATTGTTCGACATGCTTCAACTGAAATGACAATTATATTTAACACCAGAATAACAGAATTGGGTTACTTCTCTTGGTTTGACTCTGATAATTCCAATTAGATGTAATTTCGCCTTGACGTACATTCAGTACACTTCTTTCATGCCAAAGAAAGTGAGCTGTGTTTTTTAAGGTGTGTTATTCATAATTATGCGAAAGGGTCTCTAACCGAGTTGGTTAGGTGGTCTGAGTAGCACTCTTTAAGTCCTGAGTTCGAATCTCAGTGGGAGCGAATTTCAGGTTGAGGTTAAAAAAAGGTCACTCGCTGTTCCTTGGTCGCGTGCACACGAGATGGACTAACCTATGGGGGCAGATCCTCGTGTAGGGCTGGGAGGGCACAAAGCACAAGTAAAGATCTGGCTTATAGGGGGCGGACCTTCATGTTGCACGGGGGACCAGCTTTCGTGACCTTGCTCGGTCGGGGCTCTCCTATTGAGGTTCTTCTTAATATAATACCGTGGGGGTGGTCCTTCATGTTGCATGGGGGACCAGCTTTCGTGACCTTGCTTGGTCTGGGCTCCGATTGAGCTTCTTCTTAATATAATACCGTGGGGGCGGTCTTTCCCCTATCGGCCGAGTTTTTTTTGTTATTCATAATTATTGATAGTTTTGTTTAGTGGTCTTGTCTAGGGCTGGGCATTCGGGTTTACCCGAAATTTCGGGCTGGGTTGTTCGGTTTTTTTATATTTCAGGTATCCAGCAGATGAACCCGAACTTGAACCCGAAATTTCGGGTATCATAAATTTTGGGTTTGAGTTCGGGTTAAAATGAGGTACCCGATATTAACAGGCATACAACAAACAGCACGCGCAGAGTCACGAATACTTAGATATGCAGAACAGTACTGCATGAACTTGAATGGCTTCGCCGAAGATTCCTGAAGCACAATTGCGCAAAGGAGCAGGCGAGCAGCAGTGTAGCACACAAGTCAGCAGGTGGTGGAGCACAGGAGCAGCATGCAGGAACCACACACAGGAGCTGAGGAGCAGCACACACCACACAGAGTTGCAGACGCAGCACACATGATGACAGGAGCAGCATGCAGGTTGGCAGGCGAGGCCGCAAGAGGCGACGAGCTGGACTGCTGGAGCTGGCAGGCGGGAGCCGGTGGTCGGTGGTCGACTGGGTGGTGGTCCATCCAATGGATGTAGTCCAGCGGTCAGGCTCAGCCGCTCAGGCGTGTGGACTGTGGAGGACTAGAGGTGGCCCGTGTCTAGGGCCGTCGGGCGTGTGGTCATGGCCCGTGTGGCCGTGCCGGTGGGCGGTGGTGGTGTGACGTGCTTGCGGCAGTGGGGTGCCAGTGGAGTGGATTTTTGTAAATTGTGGATCTAGGGTTGCGAGGGAGACAGAATATATTGGCTACCTTGACAATTTCGGGTATCGGGAATCGCTACCCTAATTGTTGTTCGGGTTGTTCGGGTTTCGGTTTTTTGCCCGGTCGCACAAGGTTGCTTTCTGGGAGAGACTGAATCTATAATTGAATTTTGTTTAATGGAGTGACGTTTGAGTATTATTTGGTTGTCAAGAACTTAAAGTGGCTGTCAGGGTTTAGGACATAGTTAAATTTACTTGATGATGAAATATACTTCTTTTGTGCCTCCGCACTTGGGTCATGGGAGGAATGGCACATTAAAAAAAAGAAATGACTGATGAAGTGTTCCAGCTCATATGGGTTCTAAATTTCTTCACTTTGAAAGAAATATGCTTCTGAATTACTGGCTATATGTACTTTTTTAGTAAAAAAAAAGAAACCTGGATGCAAATGACTCCCTTTTATTTCTTATGAGATTGTATTTTGTTGGCAGCTTACAGATGAATTGGAGAAGATGGCTGAGAAACTCAAGCTGACAGAATCTCTCCTTGAAAGCAAAGTACCACAACTTATACTTACTTTTTGCCTGTTTCCTCTATTGATTGATTGAGATTAACAAAGCCCCCAAAAAATACCTGCAGAACCTTGAAGTTAAAAAGATAAACGATGAGAGAAAGGCTGCATTGGCTGCCCAATTTGCAGCAGAAGCAACTTTGCGGAGAGTACATGCAGCCCAGAAAGATGATGATATGCCACCAATTGAAGCCATTCTTGCACCACTTGAAGCTGAGCTAAAGCTTTCTCGCCAGGAGGTAATACTTAGTCTTTTATGGTTGGTTCTTTATTTGTGTTTGTGCAGATGTCTTTCATAGGTTTCTATTACATTTGCAAATATTTTACGCCTCCAGTCACCCTCGATGATCTAATTACCCTTTTCCAATTTGTCATGTATTTCCTGCGGATGAAGTGTATGACAAGTTAAATCTTGTTTTCAGATTGCAAATCTCCAGGATGACAACAGAGCTTTGGATCGTCTAACAAAACAAAAGGAGGCAGCTCTGCTAGAAGCAGAGAGGACCGTGCAAATTGCTATGGCAAAAGCTGCTATGGTTGACGATTTGCAAAACAAGAACCAAGAGTTGATCAAGCAAATTGAGATCTGCCATGTAAGTGGGTGCATGCAGTTTATTCCCTATCACGAGAAGACAATAGACAACAACTTGGCATTCCAATTGAATTTGTTTAGTCTAATTGATTGATTTGTTTGCACTGCAGGAAGAAAATAAAATCTTAGACAAGCTGCATCGCCAAAAGATTGCAGAAGTTGAAAAGCTTAGCCAAACTGTGAGGGAGTTGGAAGAGGCTGTTCTTCAAGGTGGTGCAACGGCTAATGTTGTTCGAGATTACCAGCGCAGATTTCAAGAAATAAATGTAACAAACTATCCTTAGATTGGTTACTTCTTTTGCCTTCAAATCCATGTCAATTTTTTCCTTTTCAACATGAACACTTGATTCATGCTTATGTTTATGGTTTTATTAGGAAGAAAAGAGAACACTTGACCGTGAACTTGCACGTGCAAAAGTTACAGCAAACAGGGTTGCTTCTGTTGTGGCCAATGAGTGGAAAGATTCTAATGACAAGGTGATGCCAGTTAAACAGTGGCTTGAAGAGCGTAGGTTCTTGCAGGTCTGATGATTAAACTGGCCTTTTCTTTACCAATGTACTTTGTAGCATTCACCTCTGCAAAAATATGCGTATTCTTTGGTGAAACAAAATGTACCAGCTGTTGGTCTGTTGTTGGACACGTTTCTTTGTTGAATATCATTTGTGATAATTTCTTGTTTCTACAGGGGGAGATGCAACAACTTCGTGACAAGCTAGCTGTTGCAGAACGTACAGCAAGATCTGAAGCTCAACTGAAGGTATATAACTTGTTTGTTACAGTTGAGCAGCCTGGTTGCCTACTAGCTTTCTAGCTTGACATGTAGATGGAACCTGTTACAGCCTTTGTAGTAATATGTAATCTAACATTTGTTAAATGAGTTAGTTCAGATGAGCTAAACATCTGCACCTTACTCAGGAAAAATACCAGTTACGTTTGAAAGTACTAGAAGATGGACTAAGGGGGCCACCAAGTGGCTCTAGTCGTCCAACTACTGAAGGAAAGAGCTTTAGCAATGGCCCTTCCCGCCGGTTATCACTTGGTGGGGCTGATAACATATCAAAATTGTCTCCAAATGGCTTATTGTCAAGGAGATCTCCGTCTTTTCATTCAAGGTCATCTCTTTTGTCAAACAGCAGCTTGGTCCTGAAGCATGCTAAAGGCACTTCGAAGTCATTTGATGGCGGAACTAGGTCACTAGATAGGGGAAAAATCCATGGAAGTGGAGCTCATTTACTCAACAGATCTACAGATGCTGTTAGAGATAAGGAAACTAGTGATAGTTGGAAGGGCGATATGGATGAGAGAACTAATGAGAGGGCAGACAACAACACAGATGAGAAAAGTAACGAAACCACAAATAAAAACTCAGCTGAGACAGTTTCTGGTTTCCTATATGATATGCTGCAAAAAGAGGTAATTTCTTTGAGAAAGACATGCCATGAAAAGGATCAGATTCTAAAAGATAAAGATGATGCTATTGAGGTATGCGTCCATTTCTTTCCTTATTCATTCACTTTAGTAGATAGTTAGCTAAATACTGATTATTATGAAGTTTGCTTATCTATTGTTGTCTGGCAGATGTTAGCAAAGAAAGTAGACACCTTAACCAAAGCAATGGAAGTGGAGGCTAGAAAGGTCAGACGAGAGGTTGCAGCCATGGAGAAAGAAGTTGCAGCAATGCGTGCCAGTAAAGAACAAGAAACCAGAGCCAAGCTGCTTGGTACGAAAGGCTCTGGTAGTTCACAACTGCTTCCTGGAAGGTACATTTTTTGGAATGCTTCAATATTTTTTATAGAAGTTTGGGCTTTCCATTATTGAAATGCTTAATGCTTGGGATACTGTTTGATCGTAAGTACCTACAATTAGGGATGAAAACGGATACCAATTCATATATCAATTTTCTGGTCTTTTTTCTTTGCTTACAAATAAATAGGATATATAATATGCTACGCAAATTCATTTTTTTGTTTCTAGCATTAAGCTTGTAAAGATTCATAAAAGATAAACCTCAAATTTATCATATCTTCTCAAATGATAGATATAAAATTCAGATACGGATAAAAATATTTGTTCACCTTTTTTGTTATAGGGAGCAAATAATACATAAAACAATTTATACAAAATTTTATTCTTATTTGTAATAATATGTTTGATAACAGATCAACATCAGATTTTATACACATCTATTTTAAAATATTAAATTTATCCTAACAATTTGGATACCTACTTACATTCCTACCCAAAATAAGTAGCCTAACACATATGTTGGAAGAGGTTGAGCATTAAGTATGCTACATTTGTTTTACACTATCTATAAATGTTAGTTTTATTTCACGACATTTTCACTTTTATTTTCAGATATTCTCTTATTTTTTAGTTCACCATGTTTACCATGCCATGCACAACAATCTGTGATAAATGTGAACCTTTGATCCATTGCCTTGAGCTACTTGGCTACATCCACCCCTTATCTGTTAAATGATTTGATATTTTTTATATTAATTATTGTTCTATTTATTTTGACTTCCATAGATGATCGAGATAGTGGACATAGGATGCCACACTTTAAAATGAAAAAAAGGAGTAATCAGTTGACACGGAAAAAAACGACTTCTTTTGTAGCTCGACATTTATTGGAAAAAATCAACTTTATCTTTGGTTTGAAGAACCTTTGTTTATCAACTGCCAAAGGGCCTCCAGTTGAGTTGATTAGGTGGTCTAAGTAGCACTCCTCAGGTTCTGGGTTTGACTTCCTATGGGAGCGAATTTGAGGCCGGGGTTAAAGAAAAGTCAATCACAGGTTTCCTTGGTCAGCATGGGTGAACCGGCCTATGATGGGTGCCCTTGTGTAAGGGGTTGGGGGTTGGTCGTGCGGGCTGGGCCTCAAAGCACGGGTCAAGTCCCGAACTACAGGGCCCTTGCCCTTCGTAAAATACCGTGGGGTGGTCTTTCCTCCGACCGAGTTTTTTTTGTTTTAATACTGCACAATCTTTTGAAAGCATTCGCTGCGGCTTTGGGTCTGTTTGGTTGGGCTGTGGCTATGAAAAAAGCTGCTGTGGGCCGTGAGCTGTTAAAAAGCTAAAAACCGTTTGGTCGATACCACTAAAAATCGTTAAAAGTTATTCGATATATGTTTTCACAGTTCCATCTGAAAGTCACTAAAAGCAGGTTCATGGGTGCTTTCATTTTTGCACTGCGAGAAAGTCGGCTTTTTGAAAAAGCTGCTTCCTGGATCCAACCCTTTGGTTTGTCTTTTGGTTTTCTTTTGGTTTTTAGGGGACACCAAACCAAACACACCCTTAATCCGGCTACGATTGTGGCTTCTACATTATAGTATTTTGTCTGTATGGATTGTAGTTGCAGCAGTCTGAACAACTGCAGCCGTGCTGGCTGTCAGCCAGCCGAACAATTGATTTTTGTCTTATAGTCCGCCGCAAGCTGGCCTAAAATGTCATAACCCCCCAACAGAAAGATCTTTTTTTTTTCCTAAATCACATTGGATTCTATTCTATGCCTGCAGGAACGCAGCACGAACTGGGTCGATGCGCAGCTTCCAGTGATGGCAGCACTAACACGAAGCAGCATTATTGGATAGATCCTTCTCCGTTCCACCATTTGTTCTATTCCTATCCTATTAATTTTGTGTCTAAAATTATAGTAGAGTGAGATGACCCAACGGTACCTAGATCAGGGTAAAGAGTAGGCTCGGATCTGATGAGACCATTGTGGGAGTGAAACCGAGCCTGTGTCTAACCTTGTGGCGCGCCCTCTTGTTTCTTTGTCCAGGAAGCGCACCCGATGCTTGTATAGGCTGGGGCCGCTGGGGATCTTCGGATGCCCAGTCTGCAATGTATCATGAGTGCTCAGTTACACAGGACACCCGTTGCCCAGGTTGTGAATATTGTATCCTCTCACATGCTTGTTTG
The DNA here is from genome assembly GCA_029449295.1 of Zea luxurians. Lineage (NCBI taxonomy): Eukaryota > Viridiplantae > Streptophyta > Magnoliopsida > Poales > Poaceae > Zea > Zea luxurians. Next base: position 1,500,501 of record JAOPSE010000170.1, read on the forward strand.
CGCTGCTCAATTTGCCCTGTGTTCTGGTTGGAATTTTTTGCATGGCTTCTGGCTTGTCCGAATTCTGTTGATTATAAATGTACACATCTATTGGCAACTGCCAACTGATTTGTACAGCGTACAATTTTGCGTGGATTCACGTCACCCAAGTTTGTATGTGCACCCTGGATTCGTATAACCGTATGTGGACCCAAGTTTGTATGTGGTATAAGTTATTTAGTTTGCAAATGCGTATAATTGCATGAAAGAAAACCTGCAAAATTTTCTTAAATCTGAAGGATTTTAAGAATATATTGTACAAGAAAGTAGTAGCAAAAATATGTACGGAAGGCTGTGTAAAATCAAATACGACCTTGATACAATCACTCAAATTACCATCACTGCGCAAGGAGTCCCCCCTAATTTCGGCCTTCTGCACAGCGGTGTTCTCCTAGCAGAAAGAAGACTAGCGTGTCAAGAAACTGGAGCGAGCAGGGAGAACTTGACGCGGAGTGAGATCTTCCCCTTCTCAACGTCCAGCTTGGCGCCAGTGACCAGCCAGTACCCAGGGCTGTCCTGCGGCCCCATGGTGACCTGAGACGTGTCCACAAACCTGAGCAGCCTCTGGGTCCCGACAGGCACGGGCGGCCCTCCGGCGAACACGCCGGAGTCGACGTGAACCCTCCCCGGGTGCTGCTGCTTCTCCTTGTCGACGCCGCCGGAGCCCGAGGCCAGCGACTTGGACAGGAAGAAGCTCCCTCTGCCCGACGACAGCCTCGCGGCGCCGTGCGCCCACCTGGACTGCACCACGGCGTGGCCCGGCAGCCGGGTGTACAGAAGCCTGAGGTGCAGGATGTTGGTCGAGTCGTGGGCCTTGACGTGGAGCTGCGCGCCGGAGACGACGTACGCCGACGGCGGGCCGGCGCCGGCGTCGGCCCAGCGAGGGTCGTACTTCACCGGCACCGTGCACACGTGCGCGAACATCCTCCACTGGACCGGCTCGTAGTACCGCGCGTCGGAGATCGTCTCCGACCCGCGCCACACCGCTGCCGCCAGCTGCTCATTGGCCGGTGTTCCGCCGATGAACGCTGGGGTGTTGGACAGATGCTGCAGGTGGATGCCTAGGCTGGCGAACGAAATAGAGAAGGGTCCCAGGCCGTTAGTTTCATCCAGGAGAAAGAACCATAAGAACGACAGGGACTGGGCGAGAAGTGCGTTCCGATGGACTTGCCGGTTATTTTTCTTGCCCTCCAGATGTAGTCTCATCCCGGTGACTGGTAGTCTTGGAACAACCACCTGTTAAAAAAAAGCCATTTTGACAGATTCATTTTTATTCACATGAGATTTCAGGTGGTGTTCGAAAGCACTCTCGACTCGAGCCAGCGTAGCGTATTTATTTTTACCTCGCTCGAGCTGACATAGAGCTTGGAACCGACGAGGCTGAAGTTCAAGGCCGGACTAGCAGCCTGCCGGTTGGAGCAGGGCCCAAGTGGCAGGTCACCGAGCACTGGAGCCCACAGTCTGTGGTGCTGGAAGTCCAGGAAGTACCTCAGCTCGCCTGTCGGAGGTTTGTCTGTCATGGAACGAACAGGAGAGGCATGGTCACAAGCTTTCCAGACCATCCAAGTTTTATACGTGTATTCGATCTTGTTGTGTGTGTGTGTGTACTGACATCTGAGATACAGGTTGATGGCGTGGGAGAGGAAGCCGACGCCGGTCACGCCCTTGAGGAGGGACGTGATGGGCACGAGCTTGAAGCTTATCGCGTCCGGCGTTGCGGGCACGGTGAGCAGCCACTCCGAGTGGTCGCTCGCCGCCGCGTTCCCTCCCCTCTTGGAGTGTATCACCGTCACGCCCTGCATCAGTTCAGTTCAGTTCAGCTCCTCCTCGCTCGCTGTTAGCTGTGACATGTGGAAAATTACTGAGCTACCTCTTTGCAGGACACTGGAGTAGCCATTAGTCCTTGGAGCCCTTGCTGTGTCACTTGGGCATCGAACACATTGAACGCCTCAGGGACCTGTTTGTGATCCACATCCAGCAGTCCAGTTGAGTAACATAGGAGGGGTGTTCCAGTGAAGAGCTGCTGTGGTCTCGCTGACCTTAGATTTGTGGTCCCTGAGTTTGCGGTTGGAAGGGGGCAGGGTGCAGGTCCCGGTGAAGAGCTGGTCACCGAGCCTGTCCAGGTGCTCCTTGATCTCAGACGGGGACAGCGGAGACGACCTGTCCTGCTTCACGTACACCACGTCCTGCCCACCCAAGCCCAGCCCGACAACGATGTGGGTCCCGTACCTCTCGATGAAACTGCATGCTCACAGTCACAATTTTCGGTTCAGGGCCTGGAAGGTTTGAACAGGTCTAATAAGTTCTGCCATTGCAGGAAGCTTTCAACTCGCCGGCTGCTGTGCGATTTTTTTTCACACACCACGTGGCACAAGCGTGCGGTGGACGATTTCGCATCCGTGGAAATTAAATACAGACCTTGCTATGGCTGCCGGGTCCCATGCCGCCGGCACGTCGCCGACGACGTGGTCGGCGAGGGCGAGCGGCCGGCAGTCGAGGCGGAGGTCGAGGAGCGAGATGAAGTAGCCGTCGAAGGCGAGGCACTTGGTGGCGGCGGCGTCCTCCGCCCACGAGCCGCTCTGCAGGTCGAAGCAGGAGTTGAAGAGCCCCGACGGGATCTTCCCCGCCAACGAATTCCGGTGGTTGAACGCCTCCGACATCTGCACCACCAGGTCAACATCGCAAAATCGAACCTAAGGAATTACGCTTTCAGCTTCGACGACTTTGTTTTTTTTCCCACCCCCTCCCTACTCCAGTACGCAAGAAAGAAACTTGGCAGCAGGAAGAACAAACCAACCTTGTTGAACTCGAGCACGTCGGACCTGAACCTGATCCGGTCGCCCTTGCCGCACCTGACGTCGGCGGGCAGGTCGGCGACGACGCCGAAGCCCGGCACGACGGCCTTCTCCGCCGCCGCCGCCGCCTTCCTCCCGGCGCTCCGGACGACCAGGCAGCCCCCCGCGTCCTTGCAGTGCTTGAGCCTCAGGTCGCCCGTCATGTCGACGCCCATGCCGAGGCACCGCACCGCCTTCTCCACGGCCGCCGCGCCGCCGCCGCCGCCTCCGGCCACGGTGCCCCAGCCCGCCACCTCTCTGCTCCTAGCCATGTCTCCTTGGCTGCGTGATGCAACGACCCTGTTCTATCCTATTCCTATAATTAACACGCCATTGTTTGAGCACCAGCTTGCCAAGAAACTTGCCAGGAGGAGGAGGAGAAGCTGCTCAGGATGTCAAACAAGGCTGGTGACTGATCGTTCCTCTTCTTCGCGTGTCCTGTCCTCGGCTTAGCTGGGACAAGCAAGCAAGCAAGGCTGGTGATTAATTGGAGTTTGAAACTTGCGGCATGCAGCTGGGAACACGTAATGGAGAAAATGAAGACTCCATCCAACCTGCGGTGGGGTTGGTTTATTTATATATATTTATATATAGGGAGCGAAAGGAGAGAGGCGATGACAGTGGGAACAGGGACATGGGTTAGCCAGAGCCTAGGTTGACTGCGGAATTTGTTTTCTCTTGCACATTCTTGAATGGAAACCGTTTCCGCCATTATTTTATGGGTGACCAAGATTTACCGCTCCTTGGTGGGCACCGCCCGAAGGGCGAAGGCGTCAAAACCGCTGGTTTATTTTATTCGTCGGGACACGCCGCTGCCGTCGACTGTAGTTTGTAGTAGCCTGCAGAGAGCTTCGACGATCGATCATATGGTCCTCAAAACGCTGCAGATTTCAGATCGTTTCGATACCATCCGGAACGTAACGATCAGAGGGACGCCGCCGAAGGCCCGAGCTCCATTGATGTCCCTATCGCGTCACGTGCTATGCGCACCGGAATGTCTTGCCTATGAACAGACCAGGAAATAAGAGTGGCTCACCTGGTTGGTTGTGTTCAACGACTTTCTGTGAGCGCTCTTATCAGAAACGAGGTGTCTGTAGAGCCTTTAACAATTTTAAGCTTTGTTATTAATCCGGTCTCAATCTCTTTCGAAATTTCTCATACAGGCAGCTAGGGCGTGCAAGCATCTACTCATATAGATTAGTGTCCGTGCATATACATATATATATATATATATATATATATATATATATATATATATATATATATATATATATATATATATATATATATAGACTTTCAAGTCATGCCTAAATAATCTTAATTGATAAAACAAATCATAACAAAATAAATGGTAATTAAGGCGGCCGCAAGAGAAGTAAATAGACACAAATGGATTTTTACGCAATTAAGGATGATCTTGGCTTTCTTATTACCAATTTCATCCCTGAGCGTGATCATATGCCCTGAAAATTTCACGATGAGTACAAACGCTGTTTGGAACTTGTTCTCAAATGCTATGAGTTAAGAACAAGGCAACATAGAAAATGTCAAACGTTACAGTCCTTCGTTCTTCGAAACATTATTTCCCTTGTGATATAATGATCTTTGGACGAAGGTTGTGAAGGGTATACCTTCATCGACACAACATATAATGATGAAGAAAGAATCATATAAAACATAAAAGATAATATAAACAGTCATATATTATTATCAACTCATTTCTATTTTATTACTATGGAAAAATAGAAATGATAACAAATTACAAGTGTACCTTCGGCTTGAAAGAAGGTAAAAATACAGGCGTGACGCGAAAGCAAATACCAAGTCAGCGTGAACAGTACGGGAGCACTGTTCATCTATTTATAGGCACGGGACGCAGCCCATGTAAAATTACACCCATGCCCTTTACATTTGCTAATAACTCTATAGTAACCCGTCGAGGTCTGAAAGAGAAATGTGTCTTTGGGCCATTTCTAAGTATTTTGGTGATTTAGTGTCCAACACAAGTGCCTAAGTGTAAAAAGGTGGACAAAGTACAAATCAAGAATTAAGGTATGTTTCTCAGACTTAGTACATTGTTTTATGGACTAATGTATTGTGTCTAAGTGCTGGAAACAGAAAAAATCCAATTGGAAATGTCTTGGCTCGAGCAGCCAAGAATCTGCTGAGTCTGCAAGCACCGGACTGTCCGGTGGTGCACCGGACAGTGTCCGGTGCGCCAGGCTGGCTCGAGCGAAGTGGCTGCTCTCGGGAATTCACCGGCGACGTACGGCTAAAATTCACCGGACTGTCCGGTGTGCACCGGACTGTCCGGTGAGCCAACGGTCGGCCGGGCCAACGGTCGGCCGCGCAATCTGCGCGGGACACGTGGCCGAGCCAACGGCTAGAAGACGGCACCGGACTGTCCGGTGTGCACCGGACATGTCCGGTGCGCCAACGGCTCTCAGGCTGCCAACGGTCGGCTTCGCTATTTAAGGAAGGAAATCGGGCACCGGACAGTGTCCGGTGTGCACCGGACTGTCCGGTGCCCCCGATGACAGAAGGCAAGAATGGCTTTCCAAACTTGTGCTCAACGGCTCCTAGCTGCCTTGGGGCTATAAAAGGGACTCCTAGGCGCATGGAGGAGAACAACAAGCATCCTTTGAGCATCATTGATCACTCACACTTCATTCTTGCGCACTTGTTCGACATTCTAGTGATTTGAGCTCCGTTCTAGTGTGCTAGTCTCTTGAGCTCAAGTCTGGGTTTTGCGTGTGCGTATTTGCTGTGATCTTTGTGTCGTGTGTGAGTTGCTAATCCCTCCCTTGCTCTGTGATTCTTCGTGAACATCTTGTGTAAGGGCGAGAGGCTCCAAGCTGTGGAGATTCCTCGTAAATGGGATTAAGAGAAGCAAAGCAACACCGTGGTATTCAAGTTGGTCTTTGTACCGCTTGAGAGGGGTTGATTGCAACCCTCGTCCGTTGGGACGCCACAACGTGGAGTAGGCAAGCGTTGGTCTTGGCCGAACCACGGGATAACCACTGTGCCATCTCTGTGTTTGATATCTCTTGGTTATTGTGTTGTGTTGAGATCCTTCTCTAGCCACTCGGCATATTACTGTGCTAACAAGTAACCAAGTTTTGTGGCTTAAGTTTTTGAAGTGTTACAGGATCACCTATTCACCCCCCCCTCTAGGTGCTTTCAATTGGTATCGGAGCCGTTCTCTTCAAGAAAGGGACTAACCGCCTGAAGAGATGGATCCTAAAGGCAAGGGGATGGTGATCAACGACAAGGAGAAGGAGTCCTTCGTCAACGAGCCCAATGATGACAGGACCACCGACTCAGGCTCGGGCCACAAAAGAAAAGACGGGAGGAAGAAGAAGACAAGGCGCATCAAGGAAATTGTCTACTACGACAGCGACGAATCTTCCTCCTCCCAAAAGGACGACGACGACTACGATAGACGAAAGACGGTTAACTCAAACTTTTCTTTCGATTATTCGCGCATCCCGCATAGTTCAAATGCTCAATTGCTCCCCATTCCACTTGGCAAGCCCCCTCACTTTGATGGAGAGGATTACAGATTTTGGAGCCACAAAATGCGTACTCACCTGTTTTCTCTCCATCCAAGCATTTGGGAGATTGTGGAAAGTGGAATGAAATTTGATAGCTCGGATAGCCCTGTGTTTATTAATGAACAGATTCATAAAAATGCACAAGCTACTACTGTGTTGCTAGCCTCTTTGTGCAGGGACGAGTATCACAAGGTGAGCGGCTTGGATAATGCCAAGCAGATCTGGGACACCCTCAAGATCTCTCATGAGGGAAACGACGTCACCTTGCTCACCAAAATGGAGTTGGTGGAGGGCGAGCTTGGACGGTTCGCGATGATAAGGGGCGAGGAGCCGACACAAACATACAACCGGCTCAAGACCCTTATCAACAAAATAAGGAGCTACAGGAGCACGCGATGGACGGACCACGACGTCGTCCGCCTAATGCTAAGGTCATTTACCGTTCTTGATCCTCATTTGGTGAACAATATACGTGAAAATCCCAGGTACACCAAGATGTCGCCCGAAGAAGTTCTTGGGAAGTTCGTAAGCGGGCGAATGATGATCAAGGAGGCAAGATACGTGGACGACGCGTTGAACGGTCCTAGTCATGAGCCTCAACCCATTGCTCTCAAGGCAACAAGGAGCAAGGAGGCGCTACCAAGCAAGGTGGCACAAGTTGAGGCGGCCGGACTCAATGATGAGGAGATGGCCCTCATCATTAAGCGCTTCAAGACGGCGCTTAAAGGTCGCAAGGGGCAGCCAAGCAAGACCAAAGCCAAGGGGAAGCGCTCATGCTTCAAATGCGGTAAGCTTGGTCATTTTATTGCTAACTGTCCCGACAATGATAGTGATCAGGACCAAGGGAACAAGAGGGAGAAAAAGAAGCATTACAAGATGGCCAAGGGCGAGGCACATATCGGAAAAGAGTAGGATTCAGATTGTTCCTCCTCCGACTCTGACAATGAAGGACTCGCCGCCACCGCCTTCAACAAGTCATCCCTCTTCCCCAACGAGCGTCACACTTGCCTCATGGCAAGAGAGAAGAAAGTAAGCACCCATACTAGTACTTATGCTTCTTTGAGTGAAGATGAGTCTAGTGATGATGATGAGATAGATTACTCATGCTTATTCAAGGGATTAGATAGAACCAAGGTAGACAAAATTAATGAATTAATTGATGCCTTGAATGACAAGAATATGCTTTTAGAAAAACAAGAGGATTTGTTGTATGAAGAACATGACAAATTTGTAGAAGCACAGAAATCTCTTGCTCTAGAAGTTAAGAGGAATGAAATGCTCTCTAGTGAATTATCTTCTTGTCATGAAACTATTGCTAAGTTAAAAATTTTTAATGATGATTTAAATGCTAAACTAGAAGTAGCTAGTAAATCTAATTCTTGTGTAGAAATTGTTGAAACTTGTAATAGGTGTAAAGATTTTGACATTGATGCTTGTAGTGATCATTTAGTCTCAATTTCCAAATTAAATGATGAATTAGCTAGTCTTAATGCCCAACTTAAGACTAGTAAGAATGAATTTGACAAGCTAAAATTTGCAAGGGATGCCTACACGATTGGTAGACACCCCTCAATTAAGGATGGACTTGGCTACAAGAGGGAAGCCAAGAACTTGACAAGCCATAAGGCTCCCATCTCCGCCAAGGAGAAAGGGAAGGCCCCTATGGCTAGTAGTGTGCAAAAGAACCATGCCTTTATGTACTATGATAGAAGACAACCTAGAAATGCTTATAGGAGTTGTAATGTATATAATGCCTTTGATTCTCATGCCATGGTTGCTTCTAGTTCTTCTTATGTGCATGATAGAAATATTGGTAGGAGAAATGTTATTCATAATATGCCTAGGAGAAATGTCGTTAATGTTCCTAGGAAAGTTAGTGAATCTTCTACAATATATCATGCTTTAAATGCTTCTTTTGCTATTTGTAGAAAGGATAGGAAGATAGTTGCTAGAAAATTAGGGGCAAGATGCAAGGGAGACAAAACTTGCATTTGGGTCCCTAAGGATATTTGTGCTAACCTTGCAGGACCCAACATGAGTTGGGTACCTAAGACCCAAGCCTAAATTTGCCTTGCAGGTTTATGCATCCGGGGGTTCAAGCTGGATTATTGATAGCGGATGCACAAACCATATGACGGGGGAGAAGAAGATGTTCACCTCCTACATCAAGAATAAAGATTCCCAAGATTCAATAATATTCGGTGATGGGAATCAAGGCAAGGTAAAAGGGTTAGGTAAAATTGCAATCTCAAATGAGCACTCTATCTCCAATGTGTTTTTAGTAGAGTCTCTTGGATATAATTTGCTATCTGTTAGTCAATTATGCAATATGGGATATAACTGTTTGTTTACAAATGTAGATGTGTCTGTCTTTAGAAGATGTGATGGTTCACTAGCTTTTAAGGGTGTACTAGACGGCAAGCTTTACTTAGTTGATTTTGCAAAAGAAGAGGCCGGTCTAGATGCATGCTTAATGGCTAAGACTTGCATGGGCTGGCTGTGGCATCGCCGCTTAGCACATGTGGGGATGAAGAACCTCCACAAGCTTCTAAAGGGAGAACACGTGATAGGTCTAACCAATGTTCATTTCGAAAAAGATAGACCTTGTGCAGCTTGTCAAGCAGGGAAACAAGTGGGAGGCTCTCATCACACCAAAAATGTGATGACAACATCAAGACCCCTGGAGCTGCTACATATGGACCTCTTCGGACCCGTCGCCTATCTGAGCATAGGAGGAAGTAAGTATGGTCTAGTTATCGTTGATGACTTTTCCCGCTTCACTTGGGTGTTCTTTTTGCAGGATAAGTCTGAAACCCAAGGGACCCTCAAGCGCTTCCTAAGGAGAGCTCAAAATGAGTTTGAGCTCAAGGTGAAGAAGATAAGGAGCGACAACGGGTCCGAATTCAAGAACCTTCAAGTGGAGGAGTTTCTTGAGGAGGAAGGGATCAAGCACGAGTTCTCCGCTCCCTACACACCTCAGCAAAATGGTGTGGTAGAGAGGAAGAACAGGACGCTCATAGATATGGCAAGGACTATGCTTGGAGAATTCAAGACCCCCGAGTGCTTTTGGTCGGAAGCCGTGAACACGGCTTGCCACGCCATCAACAGGGTCTACCTTCACCGCCTCCTCAAGAAGACGTCGTATGAGCTGCTAACCGGTAACAAACCTAATGTATCGTATTTTCGTGTTTTGGAGTAAATGCTACATTCTAGTGAAGAAGGGTAGGAACTCCAAATTTGCTCCCAAAGCCGTAGAAGGATTTTTATTAGGTTATGATTCAAATACAAAGGCGTATAGGGTCTTCAACAAATCATCGGGTTTGGTTGAAGTCTCTAGCGACGTTGTATTTGATGAGACTAATGGCTCTCCAAGAGAGCAAGTTGTTGATCTTGATGATGTAGATGAAGAAGACGTTCCAACGGCCGCGATATGCACCATGGCGATTGGAGATGTACGACCTCAGGAACATTTGGAGCAAGATCAACCGTCTTCCTCAACTATGGTGCATCCCCCAACCCAAGATGACGAACAGGTACCTCAAGTGGAGGCACATGATCAAGGGGGAGCACAGGATGTTCAAGAGGAAGAAGCACCTCAGGCACCTCCAACCCAAGTTTGAGCGACAATTCAAAGGGATCATCCCGTCGACCAGATATTGGGTGATATTAGCAAGGGAGTAACTACTCGCTCAAGATTAGTTAATTTTTGTGAGCATTACTCTTTTATCTCTTCTATTGAGCCTTTCAGGGTAGAAGAGGCCTTGCTAGATCCGGACTGGGTGTTGGCCATGCAGGAGGAACTCAACAACTTCAAGCGCAACGAAGTTTGGACACTAGTGCCTCGTCCCAAGCAAAATGTTGTGGGAACCAAGTGGGTGTTCCGCAACAAACAGGACGAGCACGGGGTGGTGACGAGGAACAAGGGTCGACTTGTGGCAAAAGGTTATGCCCAAGTCGCAGGTTTGGACTTTGAGGAGACTTTTGCTCCTGTGGCTAGGCTAGAATCAATTCGTATCTTGCTAGCATATGCCGCTCACCATTCTTTCAGGTTGTACCAAATGGATGTGAAGAGCGCTTTCCTCAACGGGCCGATCAAGGAGGAGGTGTACGTGGAGCAGCCCCCTGGCTTCGAGGATGAACGGTACCCCAACCATGTGTGTAAGCTCTCTAAGGCGCTCTATGGACTTAAGCAAGCCCCAAGAGCATGGTATGAATGCCTTAGAGACTTTTTAATTGCTAATGCTTTCAAGGTTGGGAAAGCCGATCCAACTCTTTTTACTAAGACTTGCGATGGTGATCTTTTTGTGTGCCAAATTTATGTCGACGACATAATATTTGGTTCCACTAACCAAAAGTCTTGTGAAGAGTTTAGCAGGGTAATGACGCAGAAATTCGAGATGTCGATGATGGGCGAGTTGACCTACTTCCTTGGGTTCCAAGTGAAGCAACTCAAGGACGGCACCTTCATCTCCCAAACGAAGTACACACAAGATTTGCTAAAGAGGTTTGGGATGAAGGACGCCAAGCCCGCAAAGACGCCGATGGGAACCGACGGACACACCGACCTCAACAAAGGAGGTAAGTCCGTTGATCAAAAAGCATACCGGTCCATGATAGGTTCTTTGCTTTATTTATGTGCTAGTAGACCGGATATTATGCTTAGCGTATGCATGTGTGCTAGATTTCAATCCGATCCGAAGGAGTGTCACTTAGTGGCTGTGAAGCGAATTCTTCGATATTTAGTCGCTACGCCTTGCTTCGGGATCTGGTATCCAAAGGGGTCTAACTTTGACTTGATTGGGTACTCAGATTCTGACTATGCTGGATGTAAGGTCGATAGGAAGAGTACATCGGGGACGTGCCAATTCTTAGGAAGGTCCCTGGTGTCATGGAACTCTAAGAAACAAACCTCCGTTGCCCTATCCACCGCTGAGGCCGAGTACGTTGCCGCAGGACAGTGTTGTGCGCAACTACTTTGGATGAGGCAAACCCTCAGGGACTTTGGCTATAATCTGAGCAAAGTCCCACTCCTATGTGACAATGAGAGTGCTATCCGAATAGCGAAAAATCCTGTTGAGCACAGCCGCACAAAACACATTAACATCCGACATCACTTTTTGAGAGACCACCAGCAAAAGGGAGATATTGAAGTGTTTCATGTTAGCACCGAGAACCAGCTAGCCGATATCTTTACCAAGCCTCTAGATGAGAAGACCTTTTGCAGGCTGCGTAGTGAGCTCAATATCTTAGATTCGCGGAACTTGGATTGAAATGTAGCATACATGTGTTTATGCCTTTGATCATGTTCATTCTGCATTTTGTTATTGTGGTGCTCAAGTTGTACAAACACTCCCTGGACCTCACAAGTCCTGTTTGCAAGTAATGCACATATTTAGGGGGAGCTGTGCTACAACTTGACCCTTTGAGACTAACCATGTACTTGAGTTTCGTTGTTTTAGTCTCCAAGGAAAATTGAAAGGGAAAAGGTGGACTTGGACCATGCAAGACTTCCACTGCACTCCGATGAAAAGAGTAACTTTTCCAAGTTCATCTTCATACTCTTATTGCCTTTGTGTTCTTATTTGAAGATTTTGGTGAGGCAATGGGGTTAAAGGGCCAAGATTGATCCCGTTTTGGTGCTTGATGCCAAAGGGGGAGAAAATAAAGGCCAAAGCGATAAATGGATCAGCTACCACTTGAGAAATTTTGAAAATAGTAGATTAGAGCTTTTGGTTAGTCAAAACTCTTTTATTGTCTCTTATGTCAAAAGTTGGCCTCTTGTGGGGAGAAGTGTTGATTATGGGAAAAAGGGGGAGTTTTTGAAATCCTTGATCAAATTTCTTTGGAAAACCTCTCTTTATGTCTCTACAAGTGGTCTTGACTTAGAGATAGGAATTTGAGTTTGATTTGCAAAAACAAACCAAGTGGTGGCATAGAGTGATCCATATATGTCAAAATTGAATCAAAACAATTTTGAGTTCTTATTTGATTTGATTTTGTACTTGTTCTACTTGCTTTATGTTGTGTTGGCATAAATCACCAAAAAGGGGGAGATTGAAAGGGAAATGTGCCTTTGGGCCATTTCTAAGTATTTTGGTGATTTAGTGTCCAACACAAGTGCCTAAGTGTAAAAAGGTGGACAAAGTACAAATCAAGAATTAAGATATGTTTCTCAGACTTAGTACATTGTTTTATGGACTAATGTATTGTGTCTAAGTGCTGGAAACAGGAAAAATCCAATTGGAAATGTCTTGGCTCGAGCAGCCAAGAATCTGCTGAGTCTGCAAGCACCGGACTGTCCGGTGGTGCACCGGACAGTGTCCGGTGCGCCAGGCTGGCTCGAGCGAAGTAGCTGCTCTCGGGAATTCATCGGCGACGTACGGCTAAAATTCACCGGACTGTCCGGTGTGCACCGGACTGTCCGGTGAGCCAACGGTCGGCCGGGCCAACGGTCGGCCGCGCAATCTGCGCGGGACACGTGGCCGAGCCAACGGCTAGAAGACGGCACCGGACTGTCCGGTGTGCACCGGACATGTCCGGTGCGCCAACGGCTCTCAGGCTGCCAACGGTCGGCTTCGCTATTTAAGGAAGGAAATCGGGCACCGGACAGTGTCCGGTGTGCACCGGACTGTCCGGTGCCCCCGATGACAGAAGGCAAGAATGGCTTTCCAAACTTGTGCTCAACGGCTCCTAGCTGCCTTGGGGCTATAAAAGGGACTCCTAGGAGCATGGAGGAGAACAACAAGCATCCTTTGAGCATCATTGATCACTCACACTTCATTCTTGCGCACTTGTTCGACATTCTAGTGATTTGAGCTCCGTTCTAGTGTGCTAGTCTCTTGAGCTCAAGTCTGGGTTTTGCGTGTGCGTATTTGCTGTGATCTTTGTGTCGTGTGTGAGTTGCTAATCCCTCCCTTGCTCTGTGATTCTTCGTGAACATCTTGTGTAAGGGCGAGAAGCTCCAAGCTGTGGAGATTCCTCGCAAACGGGATTAAGAGAAGCAAAGCAACACCGTGGTATTCAAGTTGGTCTTTGGACCGCTTGAGAGGGGTTGATTGCAACCCTCGTCCGTTGGGACGCCACAACGTGGAGTAGGCAAGCGTTGGTCTTGGCCGAACCACGGGATAACCACTGTGCCATCTCTGTGTTTGATATCTCTTGGTTATTATGTTGTGTTGAGATCCTTCTCTAGCCACTCGGCATATTACTGTGCTAACAAGTAACCAAGTTTTGTGGCTTAAGTTTTTGAAGTGTTACAGGATCACCTATTCACCCCCCCCTCTAGGTGCTTTCAAGGTCCAAATAGCCTTTTCATCTTTAAGTCGGTTTCCTTTTCTGCTATCATGCCGAAGCTCTTCTGCGCACAGCTTTGGCTCCACACCATCCTTTGTATTCCTTTTGTGCTTCTTCACATTGTGGTTTTAACTCAAGTTCAAAGATACCTGTTCATGCATTATACTTCAGAAACTTTGTTAAATCATGTTTTTGAGGACCTTCGGAAGCCGAAGGCCCCCAACAGTAGCCCCTCGCAATATTAATTTGTTAGAATGATAAATTCAGATTGCGATATGGACGAAGGCCTTAAGCCGAAGGTCCGAAAAACACCTTCCCTTTGCTAGAATAGCAACAGTCACTGACAAGCGGGGCCTTCCAATTTTCAACGCACTAGGCGTATAAATAAGAGCGCACCACGAGCTCATTTGGCACGCTTCCTTGCCATCTGCTCTTGCTTACTCAATTTTTAGCTCTTGCGCACCGACATTTGCTTGACTTTTTAAATTTTTTAAGCTTCGGCTTTGAGAGCACTTTTTCAGCATTTCCGAAGATGTCTCAAGATAGAAAAGCTGTTGCTGAAACGAAGCTGAGCCTTTCTGAGGAGAAGAATCTTGGCTTTCTTGAACCAATAGCAAAGACAAATACAGAGAAGATTACAAGGGAGATTTTGGAAGGTTTATCTGAAGACACTGGTGATAGTGACAGTTATGATGTGGAAAATGGTGGCGAAGACTCCGAAGATTGACCCTGGCGACCAAGTCATATAGTTTTCGGAAAATCAACTATTAAACAGAGTCATCTCGACAATATGAGGGGAAGATACTTTCGAGATGTGTCTATCGTGAGGGCTGACAACGGAGACAAGACCTCTCCTGCTCCCGAAGAGAACGAAGTCGTGATCTTCCGAAGCTTCTTCAAGGCTGGGCTTTGGTTCCCCCTAAGCAGTTTTGTGGTAGAAGTTCTGAAGATATACCAGGTTTACCTTCATCAAATTACTCCCGAAGCAATCATAAGAATGGGAATCTTCGTCTGGGCCATGAGGAGCCAGGGCCTGGAGCCAAATGCAAAAAGTTTCTGCAGCATGCACGAACATTTATATGAGACAAAGCCCTGGGGTAAAGAGCAGTATCACAACAACTTTGGCTACTATAGCTTCGTTGCCCGCTCTGGGTCAAGCTGCCCCGTGCCAACGTTTCGGAAGAGATGGCCCGAAGATTGGATGAAAGAATGGTTTTATGTGAAAAATGATTTGAAGGCACAGGAGGATATTAAAGAGATCATCATGCGCCCTATCTGGCAACGCTTCGGCCTTCGGAAACTGAAGGTAGAAATTGACGAAGCAGCCGAAGAATGTCGCAAGGCCTTTGGCTTAGTCTGCTCTTTCATCGGGACAAGAGACTTAGTTCAAGAGCACGTGGCCTACAGGATATGGCCATTGGTAGCCAACTGGGAGATGCCAAAAGAAACCATCAACAATCCCCACGAAGGTGGTTTGGTTCGACTAAAATATATCTTCAGGTTTAGAGACTAGTTTATCGAGCTAGACGATGACTGGCTGAAAAGCGTCGAAGCTACAAGTGATGAGTTGCTTGGGCTGTATTCCAAAGCGGAAGACAATGCACTATCTACGGCCTTCGGAGGCCAGAAAAAGAAGAGACTAAATAGAGTTTTGATGCTATTGGGTTCATGTACCCTGACTACCGCTACCCGTCGCGGGGGCAAAAAAAGAAAAAAATGCAACTTCCGAGAAAGACGGTGCTTCAGCTGCTCCAAGCGAGCCTGCGCCGAAGAGAAAAAGGTGAAAGTCCTTACTCACCGACCGCGCTTCATCGAACCAGCCATAGTGCCCGAATTTGGCGGTGAAACATCTTTGGCGACCGAAGCCAAAGAACCTGCGATTACACAGAAAACTGAAGAGTCGGCTGCAATGCCGAAGGCGTCATCAGCCAAATCAGATGAGCCAAAGGCCACTAATATTGAAGAGATAGAGGTCGAGAAAACAAAGACATTAGAAGTTATAAGCCCTTTGGCAGAGGTGACAATGCCGAAGGCACAAAAGGATCTTACAACGACTCCCAAGAGGAAGAGGATGGTGAACAAACTAGATATGCTGGAAACAATAAAAACTTCAAGCTCTACTCCAAAGAAGACTGTCGAAGCTTCGAAAACACAAATTGAGGCAAAACTATGCGAAGCCGAAGCTGCCAAGAGCCAAGCCGAGACTGAAGCTGGGCCCTTAGAGCCCGCCAAGGAGAAATCTTTGGAAATTGGAGAAGAAGAAACGGAAAAAGAGGTTGCAGAAGAAATTCTGTCTGAAAAAACTGCCATTCCTATTCCCGAAGCATCTTTCGAAGCTCTCAATTATATTGTACGACATGCTTCGGGAAAGAGGTTATCTGCAGAAGAGAATCGAGAAGCCCAATATTATGCCCAGAGACTGAAATATCCGAAAGGGGCATTGATATTCAACGGCAGCAGAGAAGAAGACTTCTTGTATTGTCTCCCAGACAACAAAGAGATTTCTGTCTGCCGGGAGATGAGCAGGAGCTTCGGATTCCCGACACTAGAAGAGGGGCTCTCGGTGCTATCAAAAGATGAATTGGCCGACAGCTTAGCATACAATAGTTTAAAGGTGAGAGAATGAGATTTTTGTACTTGAAAACAAAATTTTTCATTTGCTTATACTTAATACCGTACTCTTTTTGCAGGGCCTTATTCTTAGCAATGCCCTCAGGGCGCAAAAAAGTGCTAAAGATGAAGGATGCACCATAGCTTTGAACAACCTTCGTTCGGAAGTAATTGAACTAAGGAACGAAGGTCTTGAAAAAGATAAAATATTAAACTCATTGTTGAACAAAATAAAATAAGACGAGGCTATTTCCAAAGCCCAAGCTTAAACCCAGAAATATGAAATTGAAAATCTTCGGAAACAGCTGGCAGAAGCGAAATTGAAATGTGCTATTGCTGAAGCTGACCGAGACGCCAGTAACTATTGGAAAAATCAATGGGAGAAGACAGTTGTGGAACTTCGCTCTTCAAAAGAGAAATGTTATGAAAAATCCATAAAATGTGTTGAAAAAATTAAAATTAGCTTCGCCAATGTTGGCGCATTCTCCAGCGAGGACAACTTCATAAGAGGCGATCCTGAGGGCCCAATTGATTGGATTAGCAACGAAGCTGAAGCTTTTGAGGAAATTTTGAGTGGTCGCGGGGATGTGTGTGCTTTCTCAGGTGCCAGGGGATTCGCGGCTATTTTGGAGAAATCGGGCTGCGATCACGTGAAAACTTTGGCCCAAGCCGAAGCTACTTTATCTGTTGAAGATACAAGAGACCCCTCGGCCGAAGCAAGCCTAGTTGGCGGAAAATTCTTCACTGACATCTGGGAGAATGGCAGCCGAGGGATGGCCCACGAAATAATAAAAAAGAGCAAAAAAGATTCTCACGATGCAAGAGAAGCAACAGAAGCAGCTGAAAAAGCTGCGGAACTTGAAAGGCGGATATGTATTGCTTGGTAGCTTTTAACTTTATTTTTTAATTTTGTGACTTCGAACTTATTTACGTTTTCTACTGCAGCTGAGCTATCTCCTCCCCTAGAGCCCATCGAGTCATTGGCCAACCCTGAAGCAAAGAAAGAAGATGAAATTACTAAGATGGCCGAAGCTATTATGGACGAAGTTGTTACTCGACTACTAAACGAAACCGCGGAAGCAGTTTTAAAAGAAGAATAGCTATCATTGTAAAAACATTTGGAATGTAATATTTGCTGAACAAAGTGTGTAATATTTTATGATTTTGAATGTAACATATAAGCCTTTTGTAATTCAATTCTTTATGATGCATGAAACTTTGTGTACATACCGTTTTTGAGCCTTCAGCGAAAAACACCTTCCCTTCTTTTCATGCTTCGTGAAGAATATCCATATTCTGTAAAAACATCCAATCTCCGTAAAAATATTATGCTTCGTAAGCAACAAATCTCCTTTCATTTTAGAGTTGATGAAGCTATACTTCTTCAAAACTTATTTTGTGCCTTGGCACAACTTCTTCGAAGCAATTTCCGAAGATCAACATTGTATCCCCTTCTTGTTCCATTGATGCGATATGATGTATGATGTTATGTTATGCGAACGATGTGATGATGCTATGCTATGCAAAATGATATTTGTGCCGAAGATACACACACATTCCCACAGTATAATCTCTTTGCCGTTTATTTTTCGGCTTCACCGCTTATTTTTCGGTGTATCAGCGTTGACTTTTCGCTGTAAGTTCTGCATTCCCTTAGGAACGTCTTTTGAACTTCTTCGTCTTCTGTTTCGGCGGTATTCGCGTTGACTTTTCGCGCTTCGCCTTATATTTTGGCGGAATCAGCGTTTATTTTTCGCTGTAAGCTCTGCATTCCCTTTGGAACGACTTTTGAGCAGAAAACTTACGCTGCGCTCCCTTAGGAACGACTTTTTGTTGCTTCGGCAAACTTACGCTGCGTTCCTTAGAATGACTTCTTGTTGCTTCAGCAAAACTTACTCTGCGTTCCTTAGAACGACTTCTTGTTGCTTCGGCAAAACTTGCAATATGATTGTGAACCCCGCATTCTCTTGTGAACAATTTTCGTGCTTCACCGACTTTTTGGAACTTCGTGAGTCCGTGAAGAAGGTATATTATATCATGACAATAACGAAGCTATTACAAGAATCTGAAAACAACAAAAGAACTATGCTTTCAATGATTGCCCCTTATTATAAAGAAAATGATGGCGAATGCAAAAACTGTTGCAGAGGTAGGATATCTTCTAGTAGATGTGCTTCGATTCTGGCACAGTGCTGTTGACTGTGCGAGCTTCGGACTCCTCTCTGAAGTCTCGTTGCTGGTGAGTGTGCTGGCTCCCTTCTGGCTGCTGGCTTCGTTGCATTGGTGGTGGAGGTGGAGGCTGTTGCCAAGATGCCTGAGGTTGACTTGCCGAAGCAACAGAAGCTGCAGGATGGTTACCCACATACTCTAGGATGTACGGTGAATGATACGAAGCAGTATGCATAACTTGCTTCGGCTGGTTCTATTGGGTTGCAGCTTCTGCTATCTCCTTTTGTTTCTGGATGGTGACATGGCACATCCTTGTAGTATGGCCCTTGTCCTCACCGTAGAATAGACAATAAATTTTCCTGGGCTGATCCCCAAACCTTCCACCGAAGCCCCTGGCGCCTCTGCCCCTTGGAGCTGGGGGTCGAGGATAGCTTTGTTGCTGTCCCGAAGCTTGAGAGGAATATTGCGGCCTCTGTTGCTGACTTCCTCTATCGTCATTTTGAGCGGAGTGGATTGACCTGACGTGCCTTAGGTGGATTCTCCCTCCGAAGCCCCTGGTCATTTCGGAGAACCTGTAAGCTTCCTCCCTTCTCTGACAAAAGTCATTATCAGCGCGGATGTATTCATCCATCTTTTGGAGCAGCTTCTCTAGAGTCTGAGGGGGTTTCCTAGCGAAGTACTGGGCCGTAGGTCCTGGCCGAAGCCCCTTGATCATGACCTCAATCACAATTTCATTAGGCACCGTTGGCGCCTGTGCCCTCAGACGCAAGAACCTTCGAACATACGTCTGAAGGTATTCTTCGTGATCTTGGGTGCACTGGAACAAAGCTTGAGCGGTGACCGGCTTCGTCTGAAACCCTTGGAAACTGGTGATCAACATGTCCTTCAGCTTCTGCCATGATGTGATTGTTCCTGGCCAAAGAGAGGAGTACCAGGTTTGTGCAACATTCTTGACTACCATGACGAAAGACTTTGCCATGACTGCAGTATTGCCACCATACGAAGATATGATTGCTTCGTAGCTCATCAGAAACTGCTTCGGATCTGAGTGTCTGTCATACATGGGGAGCTGGGGTGGCTTGTAAGACGGGGGGCCAAGGTGTAGCCTGCAGTTCTGCTGACAGAGGAGAAGCATCATCAAAAACAAAATTTGCATGATGGAAATCCTCATACCAGTCATCCTCGTTAAAGAAGCCCTCTTGATGAAGCTCTCTGTGCTGGGGCCTTTGGTTTTGCTCATCTTGAGCAAGATGACGAACTTCTTTAGTGGCTTCGTTTATCTGCCTTTGTAGGTCAGCTAGCTGAGCCATCTTTTCCTTCTTCCTTTGCACTTGCTGATGGAGCATCTCCATATTCCTGATCTCTTGGTCCAAGTCGTCCTCCTGGGGCGTTGGACTGGTGGCCTTCCTCTTCTGGCTTCGGGCCTCTCGAAGAGAAAGGGTCTCCTGGTTCAGGTCCAGCGGCTGCAGAGCGGCAACTCCTGTCGCTGAAGCTTTCTTTAGCGGCATGACGAAGGTCGATGCTTGCCAAAGGTGGTCGAAAAGGGTTCACCGGAGGTGGGCGCCAATGTTGGGGACTTGTTCTCAAATGCTATGAGTTAAGAACAAGGCAACATAGAAAATGTCAAACGTTACAGTCCTTCGTCCTTCGAAGCATTATTTCCCTTGGGATATAATGATCTTCGGACGAAGGTTGTGAAGGGCATACCTTCATCGACACAACATATAATGATGAAGAAAGAATCATATAAAACATAAAAGATAATATAAACAGTCATATATTATTATCAGCTCATTTCTATTTTATTACTATGGAAAAATAGAAATGATAACAAATTACAAGTGTACCTTCGGCTTGAAAGAAGGTAAAAAATACAGGCGTGACGCGAAAGCAAATACCAAGTCAGCGTGAACAGTACGGGAGCACTGTTCATCTATTTATAGGCACGGGACGTAGCCCATGTAAAATTATACCCATGCCCTTTACATTTGCTAATAACTCTATAGTAACCCGTCGAGGTCCAAATAGCCTTTTCAACTTTAAGTCGGTTTCCTTTTCTACTATCATGCCGAAGCTCTTCTGCGCACAGCTTTGGCTCCGCGCCATCCTTTGTATTCCTTTTGTGCTTCTTCACACTGTGGTTTTAACTCAAGTTCGAAGATACCTGTTCATGCATTATACTCCAGAAACTTTGTTAAATCATGTTTTTGATGACCTTCGGAAGCCGAAGGCCCCCAACAAACGCCAACTAGTAGCTAGATATATACTAAAAGATGTTTAGAGAATATAGCGAAAAATATACAAGAATTGTGAATGTGAACAACCAGATAGAGACTTAAAACAATATTGAGTAAAATGGCTCTACTCGATCGATCGGGGTGCAATACCAGATCATCCGATATAAACTTGAGTTTCCCCAGATTTTTGGATTGAAATAAACTAATGCATAAGATAAAAATAGTCTGTTGCCCGCTGGTTGCAACGGCTTACAACAATACCTATGTAAACTATGCACCAAAAAATTTCAAGATTTTTTATTGATTGTCTCCGCTCTCCATATAATATTTTTTGATTTGGCTAACTGATGTTATTATTTACTCCATCCAATATGTCTTAGTACAATATGACCAATGAAGTGAGCGATTAGAAGAGAGTTCACAACGACTGACTGAACGAACAGAGATTATAAAATGACATAATTCCACCATACAGAGACCAAACAAGAGAAAGTTTGTGAGCTCAAGTTTCTAAAATAAGTCACATGAACTTAAACTTATAAAAAAGATAGATCAAAATATGGAGTGATTGCTAAAGTCAGGCATCAATAAAAACTGGATGCGCTCCATATAAATTATGCTACTTCGTAGCAATTACTAACGTTTCAAACCAACAAATAACCTTTCATTTTACTGTTAGTGTGACAAATCATTGTTGCTCCATCCAATTCAGCAACCTCAAACACCATGGAGTCCGAGCCAAGAACGTCGTGCCGTGCTTGGGCTGTAGCCTCGCCCCGTAGTGCTGGTCTGGCCCGACACAATTATGTTTTTTTATTTTACAAAATATGTATATACATATATATAATTTATATTCAATATTAAAAACATCTGAACATTATGTTCTACTAGTTAAACAGCTTTACCCAGTGTCTCCTGCCCTTCTTCCATCAGGACATGGGTTCGAACCCCACCTCCTGCACCGTTTTTAAAATTTTACGCTGATTTAATCAAATGGTTCGACAGGCTAACGGGCTGGTCCGGCACATTCAGCAGGCCGGCGTGACGTGCTTGGGCCAGAGTTGTGGCTCGCGGGTGTCTGGCCCGTGCCAGGCCGCCATTTGGCCATTTATAGACGTGCAACGGATTAATTTAAAATAGATGTGAGAGGTTATTTGTAAAAAGATGACACGAGACGACTGTTGAAACTGGTGCTTTAAGTATATTATAGATAAAACAGTTGGATTGATTGGATTGGATTGTGTGTTCTCGTTTCCCTTTATATATATATATAACCCTAAACCCTATATATATATATATTAAAAGGGGAATTGGGTTAACCATTTCCTATAATTAATTTTGGTGGGTGATGATCAACACAAACCCATGGACTAACTAGTTTGTCTAGAATTCATGGATTACAGGTGCATAAGGTTCAACACAAACCAAGAAAGAAATCTGGTAAGGGACACAATTAAAAATGGAGCAAAGACTTGAGTATGCTAGAAAATGGTGCACCGGACACTGTCCGGTGCGCCAGCCAGGCGCCCCCTCGAATCAGCCACTCTCGGGAAATCTCAGGGCCGCCTCCGCTATAATTCACCGGACTGTCCGGTGTGCCACCGGACTGTCCGGTGAGCCAGCAGAGCAACGACTCCCTGCGCCAACAGTCGACTCTGCAGAATGCTACAGTGAACAACAGTGCAGCGACAGAGTCAGAGCAGCGAAGTCAGAGGGGCACCAGACTATCCGGTGTAGCACCAGACTGTCCGGTGCAACAAGACGACAGACAGCTCCAACGGTTAACTGCTCAGAACACTAACGGATACGCTGACGTGGCATGCACCAGATAGTGTACAGTGCCTGTCTGGTGGCGCACCGGACTATCCGGTGCGCCCGTCGCCAGCAGCCTTGGCCAACAGCTACAAAGTGGTTGACGGCTATAAATACCCCCAACCACCACATCCTTTGGCATCCATGTTTTTTGAATATCACATTCAATACAAGAGCTCTAGCATTCACTCCAAGACACAATTTAAAAGATCAAATCCTCTCCAAGTCCCAAATTCATCTCAAACATTTAGTGACTTGTGAGAAAGAGATTTTGTGTTCATTTGCACTCTTGTTGCTTGGATTGCCTTCTTCCTTTCCCATTTCTTTTCTCAAGTGATTTGTAATCGAAGCAAGAGACACCTAAGTGTGTGGTGGTCCTTGCGAGGTCTAAGTGACCCAAGAGATTAAGGAAAAGGCTCACTCGGTCTAAGTGACTATTTGAGAGAGGGAAAGGGTTGAAATAGACCCGGTCTTTGTGACCTCCTCAACAGGGACTAGGTTCTTTGGAACCAAACCTCGGTAAAACAAATCATCGTGTTCACTCGCCTTGATTCTTGTTTGATTTGTTTTCCCTCTCTAATGTTTCCTCGCTAGTGTGAATTTGAGTTGGCTCCCATACGTCATCCGCAATCCTTGAGCAACTCCTAGCAAGAGAGATATTCTTTTGGACTTGAATTTAATTGTAACACTAACCCTCGACCTTAGTGTGTGTTTAAGTTTATAAATTTCAGGTTTTGCCTATTCACCCCCCTCTAGGCGACTTTCATATATATATATGCACCCATGTGTATTTTAGTTTGTGGATGCACAGACCCCAAGACTCCCTGTCCGACCAGAGCACCCCTCCTGTACGCGCACCTCCCTGTCCCCGCGCGTTGCAACTAATGATTGCAACTGCGTGGTTTGTTGATTTTCTGTTGCGACGTTTGTTGCTTGTTGATTGCAACTAGGGGTATCCTCTAATTGCAAACTTGAGTCTCTGTTTTTACTCCTTGATTACCATTGCATGGTGTGTTGTTACTCCAGTTGCAACGTTTGTTGCTTGTTGATTGCAACTAGGGGTATCCGCTAATTGCAAACTTGAGTCTCTGTTGTTGCTCCAGTTGCAACGTTTGTTGCTTGTTGATTGCAACTAGGGGTATCCTCTAATTGCAAACTTGAGTCTCTGTTTTTACTCCTTGATTACCATTGCACCACCGGCGTTTGTTCAATATTGGTTGCAACTAATGATTGCAACTGTGTGGTTTGTTGATTTGCTGTTGCGACGTTTGTTGCTTGTTGATTGCAACTAGGGGTATCCTCTAATTGCAAACTTGAGTCTCTGTTTTTACTCCTTGATTACCATTGCATGGTGTGTTGTTACTCCAGTTGCAACGTTTGTTGCTTGTTGATTGCAACCAGGGGTATCCGCTAATTGCAAACTTGAGTCTTTGTTGTTGCTCTAGTTGCAACGTTTGTTGCTTATTGATTGCAACTAGGGGTATCCTCTAATTGCAAACTTGAGTCTGAAGTGAAAAGGTTCTGTCGGGAGCGTGCGGGAGGGACGAAGATGAAGCGTCGGTTCGGCCTGAGTGGGGCGGTTGGCTCGGACTAGGTGCTCCTGGCGCGTAGGTTCGACCTGGGTGCATTCTCTATATTGAATGCATCCAGTATATATATATATATATATATATATATATATAACGAGCCTTGGGCTTCAAATAACTAGAGGAAGTTCAGGTCAGACGGTGCCATCCGGTCGAGTCAGACTAGATCCAGACGTCTATAAAAGAAGATCCGAAGCGCTAGGGTTCATTTTTCATGACCACCTCGATTCATGAGCGACGATGCCCACCTAGGCACGTGCGATGGTGGCGGACCCCCAGCCGGTGGCTGCGATGGCCGCGGCTCACTGTCACACCCAATTTTAAAGGACAAAGCTGGGTGCATCTCATACATGCGCCAAAGAAGACAACATATGTAATAACAGAGTGTATAGAGATAAATTTCACAGTATAATTAGAGTACTTTTTATATAGCAGGAGTCTTACAAAATAAAAGATAAATATACAAGGATCTAAAATCCATTCCTTGGCGCCAGAAAGTCAACTGGGAGACGATGACCTAGACCTCTCACGAACACAGCGCAACATCCACCATGCGCCTCATCCAGTGGTAGCTGTTCTTGACCTGTGGGGGGGTGTGAGACAACAAGGGTGAGCTCACACATGTTCATCGCTCAACAAGTTATGAGGAATAATGTGTATGAACTCGCCAAAGGTGGGAGCTCATGTGAAGTGTAAGGCTTACCAAAGAGAATGGTTAAAGCTGAGCATTGCTTTTAATAAGTTGGTCAAAATTTTATTAGCAATTACTAGATGTAAGTAAATACCAAACCATAATAACAATAATAGAACAAAATTAATAATAAACCCATGCAAATGAAAATGACAAATTGAATTTAAGTTCCATAATTTAATCATGCGAGAGTCCTGAGCTGCTCTTGACCGTGAGCTCGGCTAGTATACCAGTTTTACACTCTGCAGAGGTTGTACCCTTTACCCACAAGTCGTGTTTCCCATGTCGCCAGGGTTTGCAAGGCCCTTAGACACTACCGAGGTGAATGGCTAGGGATCCACTACGAGGCCTTTACAAAGTTCTACTAGCTTCCGAAAACCCGCTACAGTTTATGGGAAGAGCACTTGCAAGAATCCCTCGTCTGACCGCCATCGCAGCAAAATCAACCCAAGAACCTCCTTGCATGCAACTCCCCTACTGCCCTTGCCTCTTTCGGGTAAGGTAGTCTTCCACTAGCTTTCCTAATTAGTTAGCTAAGGGGTCCCATTCCTCCCTTATGGTGGCACGTGTTTCTCAAGTTAAGCTCCATGTTCCAATTAACAATAATATAATGATCTTGACATGAACATAAATAAAATAACATAATAATTGGAACATGAACATAATGTAGTATTGATCCCAAAACCATATAAAGCAATAACAAAAACTACCCATGTGATTCAGGGGTAAACAAGGTAAAAATGATAAACAAACTAGGGTGACCTATTGGGTCCCATCAAAATTAAACCTATGCATTGAATAGTGATAATAAAGAATATTATTGGGTAACAAAAGTGGATCAAGGGCACAACTTGCCTAGCACTTGAGATTCCAGTTACCAGGGTGATTCTTCAGATCCTCGTGACCGTACTACTAGTCGTAGCAATACAAGCAGACATGGTATAAACAAAATTAACATCACACCAAACATAAGTACAAACTGAATAATAATGATATACGCGAAGCTATGAGATCATGGGTTCGAGAACTAATAAGATCGGAGTTACGGTCATCAAGTTATGATGTGGTTTAAATGATTACAACCAGGTTTTATTTTATAATTGCAGAGAAAAGATAACCTAAAGTAGTTATTAATTCAACTTTAATCTAAATCACTAATTGACCATAGATCATATTTTAGTGGATTACAATGGTAAGTAGATTAACAAGAATAACCAACATAAGTTAAATGAAGATCTAATTATAAAATAATGAGACATGGTATAATAAGTGTAGTTATTGCATAGTAAATATTTATACGAGACTAACGCAACTTGAACGGACCAAATTGGAATTCAAACGAAGAAGTTATGAATTTCTAATGATTTTATGTGTTTTGTACAAGATTAAATTAGGAAATAGATTTTAAAGTGGCTTTCATGTCAAATCAGAGGTACTATGTGATAAACAACAATATTATAGAATTATAGAAATTGGAACGGACTCATTTGGACTTAATATGAATTTTCTATGGATTTAACAAGATTATGGAATTATTTTTATATAAGAAATTCATTTTATAAATTATTTTATCTGATTTTCCATTTCCCTGGACTGCTCCTCAAATATCAGATAAGACAAGGACCTCTGCGCAAGTTTCCCGTGACTCAGTGCCCACAGTGCAGGACTGAGGGTTGACTAACATAAACTTTAGGGTCTCTTTAGCAAGTTTACCATGGCCGAAGAGGTATGGGGGTTTTCTAATCGCTAGATCCAAAATCGAGGGCGTGGATTAGTCTGGTCAATAAATGAATCGGTACGGGCTCCCCACCATAGGATTTTGGATCCACGGTCACGGTTTGATCTAGCCATCAACTAATCTATGCCGCTCCCCCCGGATCCGACAGCCACGATGTCCTAGCACGAAGGGGTAAATGGTGATCTGATCTCGGTCGTTCAAATCCGGATCAACGACCCACGCTACTTCTTCTTCCTCAGGCGGCAAAACACGACCGTGCCTACAGCCGTGGCGGTGCACAAGGTCCCAACGGCGGAGCCGTGGCGGGGTAATTCTCCGGCAAGAAATCCACAGCCCAGCCCCCGTCTAATCTCCATGGCGCACCACACATCAACGGCGCAGGGCACGTCTTCAACCCTCGACCCGAACTAGGCAGCATGCAGCGGTGCCAGAGTGCCACCCGGCGGTCCGTTGGTGGTGAAATACCCGGCCTCACCCCAAAGCGCCACTCTCCCGACCAACAAGCGCAAAGTGAAATTCGTAGTATGGCTTATCTAATGGGCGGAATCTTACCGCGATTTGTAGCCCGAATCCTCCTGCTCATGGTGGAGCATGGCCCGCGGCAGCGCCATGCACATCAACGAGAAATTCCTAGAGCCTTGCCACCGCATCCGTCGTTCTGGTGGTAGCAGAAGGTTCACAATGACCTGATGATGTTCGACTACCTCACATCAATCAACTTCTTCGTATGAATCACTCACATCTTCCTGTACTTCACTGGGCAATGGTGGCTCATGGTTGTTGGCCTCGGCGGAATCCGAATGCGAGGGTAACAGCAGGATTGAGTCCGTAGGCGAGGATAGCTGCGAGATTTGTGCAACCACCATGTGAAATCCAGGGAGTTCCATCGCCGCAAGTCTCGGTCCGGGGTTGACGATAGAAATAGAGGTGGTACTACCCAACGGGACCCACACGACAGAGGAACGTGGGAGCGGCAAGCTGTGGCTGGTGCGCGAGCTCAAGTTGGCAGTGAGACCGACATAGGGGCCCCACCAGTCGGCGCCCTATGCCGCAGGGCCAGCAGGGGTAGAGAGATGAGCCGGCGCGTGAGAAGGGTTCGGAAATGGGCCGTGCGGTGCCAGATCTAGCCCAGGTGGGGTTTCTTCTCTTCTTTTTTGTTTTATTTTCTGTTTTCTATTTCCAATTGAATTCACTTTTGAATCTGAGTTTGAATTTTTCTATTCAAACCGAAATGCACAATCAAAATCTAGCATGATGCAATATTCATTATATATATATATTCATTCATTTATTATTCTACATAAACAATTGCTTTTGAATATGTAGCACACATGTAATTATTTTAAGAGAAATAGTTTATATTGTATGGTCTCTTAAAAAAATGTTCTCACATTAATACTTATAAACTTCAATAAAGGCTAATTCATATAAGAATCTTTTTATTGAATTTTTGTTATAGAACTTTTATTTAAGGAGATGCGACTTCAAATGTTATGGGAATTCCAAAGAAGAAAGAAAGAAAAGAAAAAAAATCTAATTCAAGTTCTTTGAAATTTTTTACTATATTCTCAAAATGAGATTTAGGGTGTTACAAATCCTTCCCCCCTTAACCAAAATTCGTCCTCGAGATTTGTAAAAAGGAAAACAGAAGGATTGGTTTGGGATTTTAGCCTTTAATTGGTATGAGAATGAAGAGTCTTTTCTTTCTCAATTAATAGTGGGTGATTAGGAGAGCATAGGTATCCAATTACTCATTATGTAGGATATGAGCTAGACGGGTTGAGATAAGAAAGATTATGGCAAGGAAAAGACTTCATCCGAAATGTTTAAGTCTTGCTTCATCTCGAGATTCGCTTTGACTGTTATATCCTTCCTTGTTGATGTTGACCTTTTTCTTTCTCCGGTCTTGGTCTCATTGAGTCGAGGTTGGCGTATATCATCGGAGCGAAGGAATATGGTTAAGATAGATATGGATGATATAGACTGCATGATGTAGGTCAAAAGTTTGTTTGATGTTAGGTGAGGATAGATTGACTATACCATTCATCATGACTCTATGGGTTGGGTTAGCTCTTATAATTATGTTTAAGTTGGTCTACACCTAGCTAGAAGGATCCAAAAACCACTAATATGTTTAAGCAGACCACATTGGATTAGATCACACTAGATTCCATAACCCCATTTAAGAATACCATTTAGTTGAGCATATCCAGCTGACTTTATCTTTATGAAACTCTAGTATATATATATATATTTTATATCTAAGTGGAACTTCCAATTAGTATATATTTTTTATACCTAAAATTTTCATGCCATTAGCAGGTGAGGCTTAGAAAACAAGGGTACCTCAGATTTTAGCTATTAGGTGAGTGTTGACATAAAATGAGTGTGCTATGGCATAATCGAGCTTCCTTTGGGGGTCTGAATTAGGGACCATCGGTTATGGTGTTAGATGCTCCTATCCAAGTTGGGATAACAATTGCGGGTATATGGGGTAGGTAGATTGAACAGAGTTTTACTTCACTTGTAAGATAAATGGGTTGGGCAACCTATAACATAGGCTAGGTAGTGGTTTCACGAACGAGTTGGTCTAAAACACCCGTTTTAGGTTTAAAAGCCCTTCATATGAAGATGGTCTAATCTATGTTATCAGCATTAACTAACTTATTTAAGTAACTCCCTTTAGATCAGATCATATTAGATTAGGTAGGGTCTAGATTAGATTGGATATAACTAGATTAGACTAGTTTAAGTTAGATAGATCTACCAGGGTAGGGTATATATTATTAGAATATGTTAGAATCCTTTTTGAGATAAGATGTGTTATATAGTGTAGGTGAAAGGGAAATAGGGTCAAACCTTTTTCCTAAATGATTTTGGTGGTTGAATGTCCAACACAAATAATTGGACTAACTAGTTTGCTCTAGATTATGTATTCTACAGGTGCATAAAAGTTCAACACAAACCAATAAAAGATCAAAGTTAGGGTTCAAAAGAAAGGAGCAAAAAGAAACCGAAGGCTGCCCTGGTCTGGCGCACCGGACTGTCCGGTGTGCCACCGGACAGTGTCTGGTGCACCAGGGACCGTACACTCCGAACTCCTCAGCTTTGGGTTTCTCGGAGGCCGCTCTGCTATAATTCACCGGACTGTCCAGTGTAGCACCGGACTATCCGGTGCGCCAAGCGGAGCAACAGCTACTATGCCAACGGTCGTCTGCAAAAGTGAACAGTGCGCGGACAGTTCATGCAGAGTCAGAGCAGCACCAGAAGGCGCACCGGACATTGAACAGTGCCTGTCCGGTGCGGCACCGGACTGTCCGGTGCCCCATGAAGACAGAGCTCCAACGGTTGAAACCGTCAGAACCCTAATGGTTGGGTGACGTGGCTGGCGCACCGGACAGTGTCCGGTGGCGCACTGGACTGTCCGGTGCGCCCATCGATAGCAGCCTGCCCAACGATTGAATTGGTGGTTGGGGGCTATAAATACCCCACAACCACCACCACCTCAACCATCCAAGCATTCACTACTCCTCATTCAATACAAGAGCAATACACAACACTCCAAGACACAAATCAAAGCCTTCAATCAAATCAAAGTCCACAATTCAACTCTAGTTTTTAGGACTTGTGAGAAGATCGACTTGTGTTCTTTTGTTGCTCTTGTTGCTTGGTTGACTTTCTTCTTTCTCTCATTCTTGCTCTCAAAGCCTTGTAAGCGAAGCAAGAGACACCAATTGTGGGGTGGTCCTTGCGGGGTCTAAGTGACTCGAGAAATCAAGGAAGAAAGCTCACTCGGTCTAAGTGACCGTTTGAGAGAGGGAAAGGGTTGAAAGAGACCTGGTCTTCGTGACCACCTCAACGGGGACTAGGTTTGCAAGAACCGAACCTCGGTAAAACAAATCACCGTGTCACTCGCTTTATTTCTTGGTTGATTTGTTTTCGCCCTCTCTTTCCAACTCGACTTTAATTCTAATGCTAACCCCGGCTTGTAGTTGTGCTTTAAGTTTATAAATTTCAGATTCTGCCTATTCACCCCCTCTAGGCGACTTTCAATTGGTATCAAAGCCGGTGCTTCATTAAGAGTTTAACAACTCGAAGTGATGTCGGGAGATCACGCCAAGAGGGAGATCGTGACCGGCGAGAAGTCTGCAAGCCACGAGAAGGCTCCATCATGGGAGTCCGGTGCCAAGGGCAAGGAGGAATCCCCTCCCCGCGTCAAGTCGCATCGGAGTGGCAACAAGAAGAAGAAAATGAAGAAAGTGGTCTACTACGAGACCGACTCTTTGTCACCATCTATCTCTGGCTCCGACGTGCCGTCCGTCACTTCTAAGCGCCATGAGCGCAAGAAGTATAGTAAGATGCCACTTCGTTATCCCCATATTTCTAGATGCACTCCTTTACTTTCTGTTCCACTAGGCAAACCACCAATTTTTGATGGTGAAGATTATTGTATGTGGAGTGATAAAATGAGGCATCATCTAACCTCACTCCATGCTAGCATATGGGACATTGTTGAATTTGGAGCGCAGGTACCATCGCTGGGGGACAAAGGCTATGATTCAGACGAGGTCGCCCAAATCAAGCACTTTGATTCCCAAGCAACTACTATACTCCTCGCCTCTCTATGTCGAGAGGAGTATAATAAGGTGCAAGGGTTGAAAAGTGCCAAGGAGATTTGGGACGTGCTCAAGACCGCGCATGAAGGAGATGAGGTGACCAAGATCACCAAGCGGGAGACGATCGAGGGGGAGCTCGGTCGATTCGTCCTCAACCAAGGAGAGGAGCCACAAGCAATGTACAACCAGCTCAAGATCTTGGTGAACCAAGTGCACAACCTCGGGAGCACCAAATGGGATGACCATGAAATGGTCAAGGTTATTCTAAGATCACTCGTTTTTCGCAATCCTACACAAGTTCAATTAATACGTGGTGATCCTAGATACAAGCTAATGTCTCCTGAGGAAGTGATAGGAAAGTTTGTGAGCTTTGAATTAATGATCAAAGGCTCCAAACAAATCATCAACTTGGAGCAAGGCGCCACCTCCACACCTGAGGTGCAACCCATCGCATTCAAGGCGATGGAAGAAGAAAAGAAGGATTCTACACCAAGTAGGATCCCCATCGACGCGTGCAAGCTTGACAATGAGGAGATGGCACTCATCATCAAGAGTTTCCGTCAAATCCTCAAACAAAGGAAGGGGAAGGACTACAAGCCCTGTTCCAAAAGGGTGTGCTACAAATGTGGTAAGCCCGGTCATTTCATTGCTAAATGTCCATTATCTAGTGACAGCGATAGGGGCGACGACAAGAAGGGAAAGAAGAAGGAAAAGAAGAGATACTACAAGAAGAAGGGCGGCGATGTCCACATGTGTCGGGAATGAGACTCCGATGAGAGCTCCACCGACTCCTCCTCCGACGAGGATGCCGCCAACATCGCCGCCAACAAGGGTCTCCTCTTCCCCAACGTCGGCCACAAATGCTTCATGGCAAAGGACAACAAAAAGAAGAAGGTAAAATCTAGAGCCTCCACTAAATATACAACATCTAGTGATGAGTGTAGCTCTAGTGATGATGAAGATGATTTGCGTAGTCTTTTTGCCAACCTTAACATGCAACAAAAAGAAAAATTGAATGAATTGATAGGTGCCATTCATGAGAAGGATGAACTCTTGGACAGCCAAGAGGAATTCCTTATTAAGGAAAACAAGAAGCATGTTATGGTAGAAAATGCTTATGCTTAGGAAGTAGAGAAGAATGAAAACTTGACTAAGGAGCTTAGCATTTGCCATGACACTATTTCTAACCTTAGAACTAAGAATGCTAGTTTATTTGCTAAGGTTGAGAAGTTAAATGTTTGTGATGATTCAATTGTTAGTCTTAGAAATGAAAATGATAGTTTAATTGCTAAGATTGATAAATTGAGTGCATCACTTTCTAGCCTTAGAGATGAAAATGCTAGATTAATTTCTAAGGCTAAAGATATGAATGTTTGCAATGATGCTATTTCCAGTCTTAGAAATGAAAATGCTATTTTACATGCTAAGATTGATGAATTAAATGCTTGCAAACCCTCTACATCTACTGTTGATCATGTTTCTATTTGTACTAGATGTAGAGATATTAATGTTGATGCTATCCATGATCACCTAGCTTTAATTAAACAACAAAATGATCACATAGCTCAACTTAGTGCTAAAATTAATGAGCATGAGATAGAAAATGAAAAATTTAAATTTGCTAGGAGCATGCTCTATAGTGGGAGACGACCTGGCATTAAGGATGGCATTGGCTTCCAACAGGGAGGCAATGTCAAGCTTAATGCCCCTAAGAAATTGTCTAACTTTGTTAAGGGCAAGGCTCCCATAGTTCAGGATAACGAGTGTTGGTGACTTGTTCTCAAATGCTAAGAGTTAAGAACAAGGCAACATAAAAAGTGTTAAGTGTTAAAGCCCTTCGTCCTACTAAACATTATTCCCCTTCGGGAAACAATGAGTTTCGGGCGAAGGTCACAAGAGACATACCTTCATAAATATAACAAGTAATGACGAAGGATTCATATAAAGCATGAAATATAAACATCATCATAGAATCATTTCTATTTTATTAACATGGAGAAATAGAAATGATTACAAATCACAAATGTACCTTCGGTCCTGAAAGAAGGTAAAAAGTACAAGCGTGACGCAAAAGCATATGCCAAGCCAGCGTGAACAGTACGGGAGTACTGTTCATCTATTTATAGACGTGAGACGCAGCCCACGTAAAATTACATTCATGTCCATTACATTTGTCAATGACTTATGAAAATCTGTCAAGGTCCACGTAGTCTTTTCATCTCTAAGTCGGTTCCCCCCTCTGCTATCGCGACGAAGCTTCCCTGCGCACAGCTTCGGCTGTGCACCATCCTTCGTAGAGCTTGGTAATCAGCTTGTCCTTCGTCTGGTTCAGGCTTCGTCCTGACCGTGCTTCATGTTCATAATTCTGAGTCCGAAAATACCTGTTCACATAATCCACTTGGAAAACATTGTCAAATCATGTTTTTGAGGACCTTCGGAGGACGAAGGCCCCCAACAGTAGCCCCTCGCAATATTAATTTGTTAATAATAAATTCAGATTGCGATATGGACGAAGGCCTTGAGCCGAAGGTCCGAAAAAACACCTTCCCTTTGCTAGAATAGCAACATTCACTGACAAGTGGGGTCTTTCAATTTTCAGCGCCCTGGGGGTATAAATAAGATCATACCGCAAACTTATTTGGTACGCACACTTGCCATCTGCTTCGGCCCACTAAATTTTTAGCTCTTGTGCACTAAGATTTGCTGGTCTTTTTGATTTTGAAGCTTCGGCCTCGAAAACAGTTTTTTAGCGTTTCCGAAGATGTCTGAAGGTAAGAAGATCCCTGCCGAGACGAAGCTGAGTCTCGACGAAGAGAAGAATTTGGGGTTCCTCATAGCGATGGCGGAGACCAATACGGAGAAAATCACCAAGGAGATTCTTGAAGGTTTGTCCGAAGATACTGGTGACAGCGACAGCTATGATGTAGAAAGTGGTGGAGAAGAGGCCGAAGATCGACCATGGCGGCCAAGTCACACGGTTTTCGGGAAAACCACTATCAAGCAGAGTCATATTGATAATATGAGGGGGCGGTATTTTCGAGATATATCTATTGTGAGGGCTGACGCTGGAGAAAAGACTTCTCCCACTCCAGAAGAAGATGAAGTCGTAATCTTCCGAAGCTTTCTCAAGGCGGGGCTTCGATTCCCCCTAAGCAACTTTGTTGTTGAAGTCCTGAAGACATTTCAAGTCTACATTCATCAAATTACTCCCGAAGCTATCATAAGAATGGGGTTGTTTGTCTGGGCTGCGAGAAGCCAAGGTTTAGAACCAAATGCCAAAAGCTTTTGCAATATTCATGAGTTATTATATGAGACGAAGCCCTGGGGAAAAGAACAATATCACAACAACTTTGGGTGTTACAGCTTCGGTGCCCGCTCCGGGTCAAGCCACCCTGTGCCAACCTTTCGGAAGAGGTGGCCCGGAGCCTGGATGACAGAGTGGTTTTATGTAAAGAATGACTTATCAGTGCAAGAAAATGTTAAGAGTATCATTATGCGCCCCATCTGGCAACGCTTCGGACTTCGAAGGCCGAAGGTTGAAATGGACGAAGCAGCCGAGGAATGCCAAAGAGCCTTCGGCGTAATCTGCTCTTTCATTGGGACAAGGGACTTGGTCCAAGAGCACATTGCCTTCAGGGTATGGCCACTTGCAGAAAAGTGGGAAATGCCGAAGGAGACCATTAAAGAGTCCGACGAAGGCGGACTGGTCAGACTGAAATACACATTCAAATATGCAGATAAATTTGTTGAACCTGATGATGACTGGTTGAAAAGCATTGAAACATTAAGTGACGAACTGCTCGGGGCATATTCGAAGGCCGAAAATACTGCGTTATCAGCAGCCTTCGGAGGCCGAAAGAAGAAAAGGCTCAACCGGGTATTTGACGCAATCGGGTTTGTCTACCCTGACTATCATTATCCGGTACTGGGTCGCAAAAGAAAAATTACTTCTCTTGCGATAGAAGCTACCCCAAGTGCCGCTAGTGAGCCAGCGCCGCAAAGGAAAAAGATGAAGGTGCTCACCCACCGAGCGCGCTTTATTGAGCCGGCCACAGTGCCAAAATTTATTGGTGAAGTCTCTTTGGCCTCTGAAGCTACAGAACCAGCTCCAGTGCCGAAGATAGAAGAAAAAACTGAAGCACCTTCAGCCGAAAAAGCAGAAAAACCGAAGATTGAAGAGCGAAAAATATCGGAAATCTTAAGTCCTTCAGCAACTGTTGAAACAACAAAAAATCAAAAGGGCCCATCGGTGACCCCGAGAAGAAAAAGAATGGTGAACGTGTTAGATGTTTTGGAGACAATTAAGTCTTCAAGCACAACTCCAAAAGGGACTATTGAAGTTGCTGAAGTGTCTACCGAGGCTGAAGTTGCTGAAGCTTCGAAGCAACAACCTGAAGCTGAAGCTAGGCCTTCAGAGCCCACCAAGGAACAATCTTTGGAGACCGAGAAAATATCAGAACCAGCTTTGGTTAAAGAAATTGACACTGCCGCCCCCGAAGCTCCTGCCAGCGCATGCGATTACATCGTGCGACATGCTTCGGGGAAGAAATTATCCGAAGAGGAAACTTACGAAGCTAACTACTATGCCAGAGAGCTAAAATATCCGAAAGGGGCAGTAGTGTTTAACGGGACTAATGAAGATGACTTCCTATACTGCCTTCCTGATAATAAAGAACTATCTGTCTGCCGAGAGATGGCTAGAAGTATGGGATTCCCGAAGCTTGAAGCTGGATTATGCGCTATGACGAAGGAAGATCTCGCGGATAGTCTTGCATATAATAGCCTAAAGGTATGGGAATTAGTCGTTTGAAAAAATTTTACAATACGTAATTTATTCCTTTATCCTTATATGGATTCTTTTTTGTATAGGGTTTGATCCTGAGCAACGCACTAAGAGCACAAAAGAGTGCCGAAGATGAAAGCTATGAAATTGCGTTCAACAACCTTCGATCAGAAGTTATCAAACTGAGAAACGAAGCTCTGGAGAAGGATAAAATTCTGCTTACACTGGTAGATAAGGTAAAGAAGGACGAAGCTGCTTCAAAAGCCCAGGCGGAAGCCCAAAAACGTGAAATTAAAGATCTTCAGAAACAGCTAGCTAGAGCTAAAGAGGAACGTGTGCTTGAGGAAACAAAACGAGAACTTAGCGATCATATGGTCAATAATTTAGAGTTAAGTGTCAAAGAGCTTCGTGCATCTCAGAGGAAATGCTATGTTAAATCTGTAGAATGCGTCAAAAAGATAAAATCCAGCTTCGCCAGCGTTGGCGCCTTTTCTAGTGAAGAGGACTTTTCAAGAGGCAATCCCGAAGGTCCACTGGACTGGATTAGTCACGAAGCCGAAGCCTTCGAGGAAATCCTGAGCAGCCGCGGCGACATCTGCGCCTTTTCAGGCGCCAGAGGAGTTGCTGCTGTTTTGGAGAAAAAAGGTTGT